>CM044432.1:148349693-148365685 GCA_024363595.1 Xenopus borealis | reverse complement strand
AGTATGTATTGTTTTATTTTAAACACCCTTTGACAAGCCTCAGACTAAGTGGTAGATTTATTATGTGGTGGAATAATTTGCCACACATCAGCAGTGTAAAAAAACACAGTGTAAATATGGCATATTTTGTTTTACTCGATTTTTCTTTGAGCAACTTCTGTGGGAATTCACTTACAACGGTCTATAGCAGTGTAAAATAACATCAACAATTCTGGCAAACACATGGTGTAAAATAAAATACACTTAAATTCGCAGTTTAATTTACACTGATTTTGAAGCATTTTTTTCTGTGAATTACATTTAACACAGCATAATTAATAGGCCCCCTAAGTCTCCAAAAATACTGATCTCCCTAATACAGCCCAGTACAGGGACTGCCTGCTAAAGCCTAGTCCCAAGCCGATCCTTCACACTTCTCCATGTACACATTAACCTTGTTATCCTCCCTTGTTGTTTGGCTCCCTCCAGCTCAGCCCTCCCTGCCAGCCTGTCACTTACATCACATCTCAGTTTAAGGGCAGGAGAGAGGGAAGTTCTTCTCTATACCCTGCCTCTGAACTGTGGACTATTTATTAACATGTATTTCTATAGCACCAACATACTTTGTAGCACTGATTTCTTTAAAAGCCCCCATAGCCACCCAGGAACTACACCCCCATAACTTCAATGCCAAAACTAATTTACCTCTAAAAGGGTCTTATTGATCCCAGAGACATCTACCCCAGGGGCTCCTTTATAGAACCCAATTCATACCATGCAAACCTGTAATTTTTCAACTTAAATTACTGTATATGTGAGTTACTATTTAATCTCATCTTTCATTATCAAATATATATTGAAATTATTTCAAGGACGGTTTGCCCCTAGTAAATGCACTGCTTGTTCTGTAAATAATGGGAGGCAGTGAGATCAGCTTTACTTCTTATAACAGGTGCAGAGAACAGGTTTCATCTGCCACTTAGGTTGTTCACCATAAATTACATTTGTTGAGAATTATGTAGAGAGTGATAGTCTCAGACAATTTGCAATTGGTTTTAATTTTTTTTTATTATATGTAATTTTGACTTATTTAGCGTTTTATTCGGCAGCTCTAGAGTTTTGCAATTTCAAAAACCTGGTGGCTAGGGTCCAAATTACCCTAGCAACCATGCAATGATTTGAATAAGAGACTGGAACATGAATAGGAAAGGGCCTGAATAGAAATTATTAATAACAATTAGCAATAACAATAAATCTATAGCCAAACAGAGCGTTTTTTTAAAGTTGGATTTGAAAGCTGGAAAGAGTCAGAAGAAGAAGACAAATAATTCAAAAACTCTTAAAAATAAAGGCCAATTGAAAGTTGCTTAGTATTGGTTGTTCTATCACATACAGGGGCAGATTTATCAAGGGTTAAATTTTGAGGGTTAACCATAGAATTCGACCCTTAAATTTTTCCCGAAGTAAAAGCCGAAAAATTTGTATATCGAATTTGTAGGATTGTACTGCTATTCGATTTATCGAATATCGATCATCCGATTACACGAAAAAATTGTGCTAAGCGTTCGATTTCACGAAATAATCGTACGAAATGGCATGATTTCTATTCAATTAGGTTTAATCTAGCGGAGTAGGCAATCGAAAAAAATGGGCAAGTACTTTGACCATCAGTACTTTGACCATCGAATGGTCGAATGATTTTCTTATTCGAATCATACGATTTATTTAAATCATTCATTCTATCGAATGATTCATTTGAATCATTCGATTCGATCGAATTTTGCAAATTCCATGGTCGAATTAGTCTAAAAAAAATTCGATAATCGATTTTTTTTTGCATTGAAATCCTTCACCCGAGCTTAGTAAATGTGCCCCTAAAATGGTGACGCACTCCTTGAAACTACAGCACCCAAATGAGATGGGACAGAAACTTGGAACAACCGCTGAAGGTGACAGGTTAAACATCCTTGAATGTATTTAAATGATACTTCTAATTAAAATGTAATCTAATTAATGTGTCATTTTTTTATCTTTACAAGGAAAGGGGGGTCTGAAAGATCTCTTCATTAAACTTGAAGTTGAAAATACTGTATACAGTCCACTAGCTCCACGTAGCTCCATGTAGTCACTAATATAAATCTCCTACCAATTAAGGTGCCTTTTCAATTCTTCAGCGTTTGTTGACACTGAAATAAATTCTGTAAATGATTGATAGATGCAATTAAAAGAGATTCATGACAGGACAGGTGTATACATAGGGTGATAAAAAACTGGACATAGAGATGATTAATGGCTGTATATATCAGTGGATGGATATATATTAATGATCACTGGGTGCTATAGTGAGATGGATGCATGCAGTGGAGAGATAACACACATACATCTACTCTAGGCAACCAATAATGACTTTCTGTTGCTTTTCTATATTCCAGCTCCTGTTAACTTTAGCTTCCGTTTCAGGTTACGTTAGTACACGCTGACATTTACAAATATTAGATTTTCTATTGATGTATATTAACTTTGGAATTGTGTTATATACTCGTGGGTGGCTTTGTTTCTGACCTTATGTTGATGTCTGTTTGTGATGAACCTATCCAATAATTTAAGAAGCAAAATCGTTTTTAAATAATGTCACATTGGAAGGTATGAGCATGTTTTTATTTTTTTTTTCTTTAAAAATGTATTTTTATAAACGCTGCTGGGCCTGGGTCTTGTCGGAAGGGGAGCATGGTCGGTACCTGCTGGGAGAAGAACTTGGATCATACTGTATATATGCACAAGTGTCTTTACATAACATCTGTGATGTCAGTTACTGGCTGCTTAATATTCTCCCAGCAGGTATAGTGCACCTGCCCTTACCAGACACAGACCCAGCAGTGTAGATTTTTATTTTTTTTTTAAGAAAAGAACAATTAAAAAAATATGTATTAAAAATAATTACAAAATATAAAAAGCTAGATGGACCCCTAATCATTCTGTACCCATAGGTTATCGCCTAGGGTAGCCTATTGATTAATCTGCCCCGGGCATGAATGGGAAATCAAGCCTCATTTACAGTTGCAAGCACAAGTGCAAAGCACTAATATCAGACATCATTTATTAAAGGCACTTGTACATAAACATGCTCCTAGGAACTCAGGAGTGTTACAATGCTAGATTTTTATGGTTATTGACATTTTTATCGTTTCTATTTCTGTGTAGACTAGGAATTCAAAATAAGCTCTGGCATCCAAGTACACAGAGGTCCAAGCAGCCCCCCACAGGCCCCTAAATAGTGACTGTCTATGACATTTTACAGCAGCCCCACAGACTGCCTGTCCAGTCCTGGTGCCTGTGACTGTTTCTAGAGACAGTGGAACTCTTACAACGACATACTGTACCACCCACAAAAAATGGAAAGATGGACAAAAACATCTGGTACTCATATTGCAGCAACATGTTTGACCACACCCATTTTATAACCACACCCATTATTTTAAAACTTACATTATCACGTCAATTTTACAAAAATTGGCAATTTATAAAAGTTTGAACACATTTCTGGGAGTTGTAGGGTCATGTTTTATGTGTTATAATAGTTTTGCTAATGACGGTGAAATTGCCCTTTAAGCTACTAGGCTCAGTTTCCCAAAGAAACTTGTTTATTTTAAATAGTTACCTTTGGATCTTTGCATAGCTTATATAGTCACAAATGTATCTAAGTGTGGATGCTGAGTGTTCTGGTCTCTCTGCCAAAAAACCTCTTATGTTAATTGTGTTATAAACTTTTTATGGCTTCAGTGCAGGAGATCAAAGAGTAAGTCAGGAATTTTTTAAAGGGGAACTATCTCGAAAATGTAAACTTAACATATGCTTCCTCACACTGAAGTAAGAAAACAATGTATTACAAATTCTGCATTGTTTCTGCCATAATCAAGTTTATGTTCACTATTTCTCTCTCAGCATCTGTTTCTCTTCATTCTCTCTTCATGCGGCAGTTGGGTGTCAGATGAATGATCCAATATATTTTATGGGAGGCTTCCTTTCCTAGCAGATTTAGAGTATTAGAGCTCATTCAAATATCTGATTCCAGTACAAACAAAATCTAACAAAATAACTGCCTTTTGCACAAATTCTACATGTAGAGACATGATTTCTGGTCATTTTAGTAGACTGAGCTCTAATACGTATGTAACGCTTTTCTGGGCTATATAACCAGATTAGGTATGGTGTCCAGCTTTTAGTAGAGCATGGGTTACATTTGCAACATCTACACATCAGGGCAGGGCCTTCGCCAAGTGGAAGCTATCCCTTAAGAGGTAGTTTAACTACAATACCCAGGCAGACCTGTACAATAAAGATAATGGGCGCCAGGAGATTCTTGAACAAAATGTAGAACGTTTATTTAAGCACACAAGTAACAGTCAGGTTTCATATATACTCACAGAGTATTGGATGCAGATTTATCAGGCAAGGATCACCTACTGGGTATGGCTAAGGTTTATGTACCCTTCCAGAAGTGTGTCCACAGCAATACAGAATCCCCGGATCAGTTGAGGGGCAGGCAGGCTTTGCTCTAACCTATCACCCTACACACTGATGTCCCTACGATAAAGACTTACGGGGAAGCCTTGTAGGAGTTCTAGTCCTTCTACCTCTCCTCGGTGGAACATAGAACTGTTCAACTACATAGACTCTCTATCTCTCTCTCTCTAGAGAGACTATTAGAGTTCTGCCCTGATTTCTAGATAACCTCATTCACGGGGTTGCCTGGTCCCCGACTCAAGTCCTCCTAACAGTGCTGGTCCTGTTAGGGTAGCTCCTCTGGGGCCTTCCTTGCTCCCAGGCTCAGTGGCACATCCTGATGGTTCAAGTTCCAGCAGGCCAAAGAGGCAGAGGCCCCTCCCTGCACACCATATATAGCTTAGTGGCAGGGAGTGGTTATTGCACTCTTTGTCCAATAATAATCCTTATTAAATAAAGGGGGTTATGGGCACTTACACCCAATAGCAGAAAACCTACTAAGGGTAGGGATTAACTCCATAGGTGCCGATAGAAACCTATGGGTCCCTACACGTATTCTAGGCAAAAGGAGCCCCCCTATAAGATATCCCTATAAGATATATTGGATCATTCATTCGACTCTTGAATGAAGACAGAATGAGGAGAAACAGATGCTGAGAGAGGAATAGTGACGATATACTCGGTTATTTCAGAGACAGTACAGAATTCTTAATTGATTGTATTTAAAAGGTTTCTTATTTCAGTATGCTGAAGCTCATATTACATTTTCATTTTCACAATAGTTCCTCTTTAATAAAAATATGGGACTACGGGCTGAGCTGTCAAAATCAGGACTGGCCTACAGAAATCTATAATATACAACTATATATCAGTAATGAAAACAAATAATTCACATGCCAGTTCAGATGATGGCTTACAGGCTTTTTAAGGGGCTGTCAACACAAAGCTGGAAGAGCAGGTATGTATAGGATAAGGGATACATAACCGTCCAAATCTGATTCAGTGCATTGCTCACAGCAAGCTACCTGCAGTTTTAAAAAGCAGTGTTCCGTCATGTTTCAGTGCACATTACCCATCGCTGATATACTGTACTTTTAGATTTATATGTGTATTTATATATATAATTATATTGATATTTCCAGTAGTTGATGTACTTTGCTACAAACCTGCATAGTCACAATTTTATTTCTTTATCACAAAACCACAATTTTAAGACTGTGATTGCCATCTTCTGGATAAAGGTGAGTACACACGCTTGCCAGCTACTAGGTATCCAACTGCATTACCCACGCAATATCTTATCTAGAAACGACACTTTTTCCAATGCAGTTATTCACTTTATAACAGTTTCTGTAAACAATGGCATTTTTTTAAATAAATGAAAGTCAGGAATTCACACAATAATCTTTTTTTCCCAACCTGAAATGAGAATATAGTAGATTTCCTTGAAGATACTGCCCTCTCATGGCAAAGGACAAGAATTCAACCGGTTGTGTCTCTGAAATGAAATGGGTGATCCTTTATGATAAAAATGCAGAGAAAAGCCCCCTCCCCAATCTTATTGAGATAAAAGGCTCAAATATGTAAAAAAATATATATATATATCATGAGATCAAGGGGTGATTTAACAAAGTTCGAATTTTTGCCACTATTCAAATTTTTTTGCTCAAAAATTTATAAATTCAAATGCATTTTCAAAAACTCAAATGTCTTGTATTTATTAAGAAAGAAAATTCAGATGTAAAAAAAAAATTGGCATCTAAAATCAGGCAAGTTCATGTAGAACTCACTGGGAGCTGTCCTATGCAAAAATTAAGTCATTTCTTTCATTTGAGTTTTAATTCAAGTTTTCGAGTTTGCAATGTCACAAACCTATAAATTCAAAAAGATTAAAAGGTCTTCAAGTTCTTTACACCATTGTATTCAACTGAGTTTTTTACATTCGGATTTTCTCCTAAATTAGCAAACATTTGAGAGTTTTTTTTTGTGAATTTATTCGAAGTAGAAAAAACCTTACAAATTCATTTTTTGATAAACAAACCCACGTCTTAGCATTATTTACAGAGGATTAATTCTTTCCTCAAAAGACCTGTATTTGACAACAGTGTGTGTCTGCCAGCCATGGGCAGGCACTTCATAAGAGCACTGGTAATGCATTACATGGAAGGACTTCATTTTCCTTTTAGTAGCACCTATGTGTGTGTATTCCTTACTTGTCCACTTTATAGGGCATTGTGCAAATAGCCACAGGCCTCTTCGTCAATTTTGGAGCTTTCTAATACCTTCCTACCCCTTTAAATGAAGTATGAAATGTTGCTGGTTCTGCCTAATTCTGACCAGTGTTTTCCAGATTCTCAGTCAAGGATATCTTCACCTTCCACTAGGCAATTTTTTTGACATCAAGAGGTTCCCTCTGCCACTTAGATGCTTCAGTACAGACCACATGTAACGTTACTCCATGGAAAGGGTGAACCATCCATTACCTGGGAATACTATAGCAGAAGCCAGACAAAGTGAAGAAGCACGCAAAGCATTGTGGAAACTGGAATGCTGATTATAGGAGAGCTGGCTTCTGCTACAGCAGTGAATGCAGAATAGAAAGGGAAAGCTAGATACTGGTTTCAAATGAAATTTCAGTACTGTGGAAATAATCCCTGCAACTTTATACTTTATGTATATTATTTTTGGGTTTACAACCCCTTTAACCAAACGGCAAAGTGCACTAGGCGCTTGTTGTAATCAAAATGCAAATATCTGTTTGTCCTTGGTCTGCTGGTGGGTTTGGGCTGAACTTCAGCCTCCCCACCAGCAGCCATATTCTGCCTCACTTTCACCTCTGGGTGTGCCTTTTTATATACTCATGCAGGTCCCGCCCCTTTCATGAGATCAAAGCAGGGTGGACATAGATATATAAAAAGGAGAGGGCGCTGAGTTAGGGTCAGGTGCGGGCTAGGGCGAAGTGGGTTAGAGCCAGGGGTTGAGTTATTCTTGCGAACGGTTCGCGAACGGTTCGCGAACCCCATAGACTGCAATGGGAAGGCGAACTTTAACAGCTAAAAATGACATTTCTGGCCAGAAAAATTATTTTAAAGTTGTTTAAAGGGTGCAACGACCTGGACAGTGGCATGCCAGAGGGGGATCAAGGGCAAAAATGTATCTGAAAAATCCATTGTTGACACAGCGCTGCGTTTTGTGCTGGAAAGGGAAAAAAGTCACTCAGGTGGTGGTTGTGGACACTGTAATATTATTGATATTTAGACAGAATGTGAACAAGCTCACAAAGCTAGATGGCAGTTGTTTGAAGAACACACTGGGCAAAAAATGCCTACAGGGCAAATAATGGCTACAAGGTCAACGTATACACTACTACAGCGGTGGATACGGATTACGTAAAATATATTATGGCTGCTTGAAAAAAGTCACTCAGGTGCTTTTTCTGGAGAGGGTAATATTATGGATATTTAGACAGAATGTGAACAAGCTCACACAGCTAGATGGCAGTTGTTTGAAGAACAGTAGATTACTAGCCAGCAAACTTACTTTCAACTGTCCCTGAAATCACTAACAGCTCTCTCCCTACACTATCTCTTCCAAGCACACACAGGCAGAATGAAAAAACGCTGCAGGGCTTCGGTTTTTATAGGGAAGGGGAGTGGTCCAGGGGGTGTGGGGGTGGTCCAGGAGGGAGAGCTTACGGATTGGCTGCCATGTATCTGCTGGTCTGGGGGAGAAATGGCAAAAAAAAAGCGCCAACTAAGGCGAACCCAAATTGGCGAACGTCGCGCGACGTTCGCGAACTTCCGGCGAGCGCGAACAGCCGATGTTCGCGCGAACAAGTTCGCGCCATCCCTACATACAAGTCTAGAATAACTGCAGCATCTTCTATTTTTGTTATATTTTAAACACATTTATTTTATACACATATCTTGATTTAGTGGAGAGTACACTGTGCTCCTCATATAACCAGTAAGCCAAAATGGTGAAATCATATCTTTAACAGTGGCAACCATTTCATGACATGGCTGCAGAATAGTATTGATATTGTGGGGCAGATTCACAAAATTCCCATGAAGGATTCGAAGTTCGATCGAATTTTCAAAAACCTTCAAATTTGGATTTTCCAATGTTTTTGAAGACCACTTCGACCAGTGAATTTTGTAAATTTGATCAAATCGAATGATTCGAATAAAATTTTATTCGAATATTCAATAATTCGACTGTCGAAGTACCTCCCCTTTAAATTTGACCACCTAGTTCGCCAGATCAAAGCTACCGAATTGGGTTTACTTATTTTTGATCGAATAAAAAAAATCGATTGATCGAAAAAATCGTCGAATTTTTCCTATTCGATCGTTCGACCAATCGAATACGAAGGATTTTACTTCACTTCCTATTCGAAGGATCGAATTAGAAGGATTTTACTTCACTTCCTATTCACATGTTTGAATTTTGAATTTTTTTCAATTAGAAATTCGACCAATGATAAATCTGCCCCTAAGTGTCTCAATTAAGTTGTATGAATATCACAAAACCTTAGTGGAATCAACATTATTCCTCACACTTGATCATTACTTCCTTGATCATACCTTCCTCCATGCCTTTTCCCTGACTTCAATCCCTTCTTAAAACTCAACATGGATAAAGTAGAACTCAAGGTGCATTTCTAAACACTTTCAGTATTTACCTATTGCATACTAATTAATGCTTATTGCTGATTGATCGCTGTTGAAAACTGTGCTAGGTAAGTTAGACCCATTGGGCTCCAAACATTATCTTATGGTTTATCACGTGAAAACTTGGACAGGGTCAGTACATCCAGTTATTTTTCCCACAGACTTCAATTTACTTTTTATGTGACATCAGTTTTTCTCAGTGAGTTTCACCCGGCTTTATGGGAAAATCTGGAATTGAATTAGGAGATAAACTTTTCTCGTCAAAAATAATTTGGATCATTATCTTTCCCCTAAAAGTTTACCTTCTTCATCTGCTCAAATGTTAATGTTTAATGTAACTGTACTCTTAGTTAAGCTTGATATTTAGGTTATGATCTGGACTCCAACCTCTCGTATGGTCTTTATATCGTAGTGATGGGCGAAACGGCCGCATTTCGCTTCGCCGAAAAATTTGCGAATTTCCAGAGAAATCCGTGAATTTTTCGCCGATTCGCGAAACGAGTCGCGCGTTGTTTTTGACACGCGACGCGTCGTTTTTGACGCGCGTCGCGTCGTTTCCGACGCGTCGCGTCAAAAACGACGCGCGACTCGTTTTTGCGCGGCGAATTTTTTTTAGCGATTTTTTTTGGCAGTGTCGCGAATTTATTCGCCAGCGGCGAATCGCGGGAATTCGCCGCGAATTCGCGCCTGGTGAATAAATTCGCCCATCACTATTTATATGGACTAAATGGACTATATGGGGAAAAACTGTGGATTTCTCCATATAAATACTTTGTACCTTGTAGAGTAACATGTGCAGCTACCTGCCCAAATACCTCTCCAGATGAACAGAGGTAGTTGCTCCCATGTAGCAGGCACACAAACACCTGTTCTCAAACAGTGGACACACTGGAGCCTTTCACTACCCTCCCTCTGGCACAACTCACCAGGTCCATGAGGAAAAAGGAAACAAAGAATAAAAACTAAAACATTGATTCTTGCATTTTATTTTAATAGATTTATTTTATTACATCACAGAAAGAGATCGATGTAAGCTATCTGCATGCACAGGAAGACAGTATTAGTTCTAGTTTCTGGGTTACATCGGGTTTATTTCTGACATGTGACAGAATCATGTCATGCGATTTAGAATGCAAGCATCAGCATATAAGTCCCTGCACCATTCCAATCCATATGTGCATGCTATATTTACAGAATGAAACAAATGATGCTCAGACCTCAGAACTGAAATCCAGTATACAAACATGTTGAGATGACTAAACTACCTTTGAATGATCTGTGAAGGAAAACGAGTAATAAATTGGATGCAATTACTAGTCATGTTCAAGTCTGGGGTCTTGAGATCCTCCAACAACAACTGAATTCCATGTTAACCAGCCTCATGTTACATTTGTACAACTATAGGTGTCAATGTGAAATCCTTTTGAAATGAACTGGAGTAACCATGCATGTACTGTGCTATTCCATACTGTCATGTACTGTTGGATATTTAAATCTGATATCTTGTGTTACATTCATTTGCCAGTATGCTTGAGTGACTGAAGTTTATCATGGCACAAGTCAGATGACTGGGGGATCTGGGAAACTGACATCATGTCTAGCCCCCATGTCAGATTTCAAAATTTTAAAAAAAAATGGATTTCAGTGCAGAAGTCTGCTGGAGCAGCACTATTAACTGATGCAGTTTGAAAAAAAATGATTTCCCATGGAAGTATCCCTTTAATCTATGATTCCCTGAATTGATGGTAAAATAAAAGGTAAACAGATGGAGCAGATGTTTAAAATCTACATTAAATTATGACTGGAATCTAAATTAATAATTGTATTTTTAATTAGAGATTTAAAAAGCTGACAGTTTTATTACCATGCAAAACAAATGTTTAAACAACATTCCCAAATGATATTACAGACAATATTTGTTTAATTGTTTCTTAAAATGTTATTTTTATTATTATTATTATTAATAATAATAATAATAATAATCATCTTGAAATTAAAAGAATACAATACTTGAAAATATAAGAAAATTGTATATTTTTATGTACTACTAAATCTAAGTTTTGACAATTACTTTTGTTATTATTAAACATAAACTGATCTATACAACTTTAATCAATTTTTTTTTTCACTTTGATTTTTTTGTGTCAATAAATACTTAGGGACAGATTTACTAAGCTCGGGTGAAGGATTCAAATGCAAAAAAATCAATTTTCAAATTTTTTGGGGGCTAATTTGACCATCAAATTTGTTAAATTCGATATAATCAAATGATTCGATTCTCGATTTTCGATTGCCTTCTTCGCCAGATTAAACCTACCGAGTTTCTTTATTTGTTTATGGGAAGCTCCTATAGGCTTTTTCTAAGTTTTTTTTTATCGAATAGAAATCATCCGATTATTCGAAAAAAAGTAAGATTCGTACGATTCGTACAATTTTTTTATGAAATCAGTTATTTAGTGCAATTTTTTCATGAAATCAGATATTTAGTGCAATTTTTTCATGAAATCGGATGATCGCTATTCGATTGTTTCATAGATTGAATAGCGGTAAAATCCTACAAATTCGATTTCGTCGGATTTTAATTTGGGAAAATTTGGAGGGTCGAATTCGAGGGTTTTTAACCCTCGAAATTCGACCCTTTATAAATGTGCCCCTTAAGTACAGGTGATTCTGTGAAGACTTGTTACAAAAAGGACATTTTTAAATCAATTAGGTCAACTGTATTTTATGAATCAAGTGTCTATCAAGATTGTCTTCACTTAATAATCACATCTGGCAAAATGGATTATTACCGTTAAGACAAATGTGGATTCATTTTTGTGCACATTTTTTAATAAATGGCAAAACAACAAATCCTTTATCTAAATATCCATAATAGATTCAACCTGCAGAGACAGAGTAAGGAAATAAAATGTTTTTTTGTCACAGTCCTCTACTGAAATGGTTCCTATTGAAGATCCTGGATCAAACCAATCATGCAATCAAGTTCTTTAATAATTGACCACAGTGTAATGTAATCATTTCTGATCTGTTTAGAATTAAAAGACAGCTAAAAGTCTGAATTATTTCTGTATAGATTCCCTTAAAGAGAAAATATAACCCTTTTTGACATGAGCTCATCATGTTGGGCTTATAAAGAAAAGATACATAAAATCTAACTGAGCTGTCAAAAAGTAATATACATACATGTTTTTCTTAGTTTTTACACCGACATACATAATTATTAAGATTAGATGAAAACAATAAAAGTCGGACTGTAAAGAACCATTCTCCACCCCCTCCATTGCATTGTTCTGTTGTGATGGGACTTCAAATCCTTTGACTTGCAGCAAATCTCATTATAGAAAACAGAGTGACTTTAAATCCCAAATTCTGTCACTTCACAATGGAACAAGGAGATGAATTGTTGGAGATGGCTCCTATAAGTAAGTCATATTATACATTGTCTTATTTACACTTGCATACTTAAACTTGCATTTTATATAGGAATATAATGATACTCTCATATAAGATTATGAGAGTATGCCTAGAACTTGCATGGTTTCCGTTCCTTAAAATGAGGCTAGATATATGCTTTCTGATTTGCATGAGGTACAATGAGCTTTCTATATTAGGTTTCACAGAACAAAGGAAAATGCACATTTGGACCTTGCCTGTGTTGCATTCTCTTCTACTATAGCCCACATTTTAGGGTGGAAAAGAATAATTTGGGCTTCTTCCCCATTTATTTAACCTTCAGTAGACTTTAATTGTGAGAACTGCTTGCTGTATGCACATAGCATTCTTTAAGGTATATTTGCATTTATACATTATGTACAAGGGTTTTATTGATTGGTTGGGTTTTTTTTTGCCTTTGCACACATTGTTCATAGACTGGAGAAGTAATTACATTATTTATTTATACCTTGGGTTTACTGTAGCAATGTTGTCTATGGAAAATGCCTCAGCTGAGGTAAGCAGCACTGTAGCTTCTATATATATTTTTTTATTTTTGTAGGAAAGTATGAAATTTAAATGTATATAATGGATTACAATTTGGAGGATTTTGCCACCTGGAGAAATTTCAGTGGTCAGAAATGTTGCAGTGGTTCCCAACATGCAGGACTGCCTCTCCTGGTGAAACACGGGCCCAAGGTAAATACTGTATGGGTGAAATTTGAGGTTGACTGATCATTTTCTGTTTCAATTATTTTTGAAAAAATACAGTACATCAGTGTCAGTTATAGCCATGATTTTATAGGTCTGTCAATTTGTTATGAATTAAAGGCCCCCAACAAAATGTTTGATGAGGTCTGAACCTAAAACTCTGGGGACCTCCAGAGTAATAGCAGACAGGAAAGATCTGAGCCTTTTGTTCCCTGAAGTAGTTCCATGGGTGTGGGGCAAAACATTCAGAATTGCCTACTCTCACTTGTATAGCAATTGCTTTCAGGGATGGTTGCACTTGCTTTTTAAGTGATTGTCACTCAGAGACATGGCAGTGTTTCCAAGTGACAACCCATGGAATTATTATTTGCTGGGGGGGAGCAAAACATTGACAACTGACCCTTGTGCAATTACCCTCACAAGTAATTCATTTAATAAATTTTACAGTTAAAATATTGTACTGGGAAGTATTTGATGTGAGTACTGAGTCTAGTAGCAGCACACTTTCCCTTATAAAAACCAGTGAGGACAGTATAAGGTGTTTTTTTTTTTACTTAAAGAGGGTGAAAGTGGTAGCACTAGGTATATGTGAATATATACAGAAAGAATGTTATGCACAATAAATAATTTACACTCTAATAAGTCATGGTCTGTTTCAGAGAAGCTAAAAGTGAAACCCTGCTTATCACAAAGGACGTACATATTATGGCACTCGGCTAAAAATCTACAGAGTACTTTACTATTAACCCCCCATACACCCAAATATACACACAAAGTGTTTTAATGTGCAACTCAAAATTGCACGTCATTTTACGGGTTTAAATGCAGTTTTTAGTTGGTAAAAAAAATATACAAAAGTCCCAGAGTAAAACACACGGGTGTGCCATTTGGGTGAACTGTGTATTGGGACTCTGAACAGAGCACTTTGAATGTGCCGAATTTCTGCACACTTGGAGATAGTAGTAAAATACACACTGATAAATATTCTCGAACCCTGTAAATAATGGACACCAATGGAGCTGGACATAAGAAACACACAGAGAAGAAGCTATAGTTATTCATAGTTTGAAGACATACACCAGTCACCAGTGATACAGGGGTCAATATGTTGCAATTTGTGCTTCTATAGCTACTAATCACTAAGCAGCCGTCCTCCAGATGTAGTTATGAACTCCTAGTACCCCCATTCCCCAGAAACACACACAGCCTTTTGCTGTTCATGTATTTTGACAATATCTGGGGAGTCGTTAGTTGCCTATAACAAAGTTTTATGCTCTGTTTTGTTTCAGTTGTAATATTCATAGGAATACAAGACACTAAGGTTTCATGCCTGAGACTCAATTTATAGCAAGCTACTGGAAACAATTGCTGCACCATATTATAATAAAGATAAAACAGCTTTCCCAACTGAAAAAGAGCAAACAAGAGATTCTGCAAAGGATCCATAGCCCACAGTTGCAGTTCAAACAGAACTTGCAGAACTCAAAAGGGGATATCTATAAACAATATACAGATAAGCTGGCCATATTAATGCATCTGGCACTCAAAGCCATGCCCTTTTCCGAGTGAAATGAACGCACAATGTGCATGCAGTGCACCAGATGATTAGTAAAGTTGATCTATATGTTTATTGGGAAGAACTACAGATTTAGAGAAAAGGGCTATGATAATAACACAAAATGACTGAATGAAACAAAAGTGTTAAATGAGCTCATTCTCAACTTATTGTTTTTGCCCTGGGGACATAATGAAAGTAGCGCACTGCCAGGTTAATGTCTGTGCTTTGTGTTCATGGGACTATAAGTTATTTACTGTACATTATGTTTGCATTTTATAAATATGTTAATAACAGTCAATAAAGGTATGGGATTCATTATCCAGAATCCCGTTCAGATTAAACCACAATGATCAAATAGCATTTCCTTTTTCTCTGTAATAATAAAACAATACTTTGTACTTGATCCAAACTGAGATATAATTAATCCTTATTTGTGATAAACCCAGCCTATTGGGTTTATTTCATGTTTTATTTTTTTAGTGGACTTAAGGTATGGTGATCCACTAGTGATCGGCGAATTTATTCGCCAGGCGCGAATTCACGGCGAATTCCCGAGATTCGCCATTGGCGAATAAATCCACAAAACGCCAGTGAAAATCGCCTGTCGAAAAAATTCGCAGGCGTAAAAAACGAGACGTGCGGCAAAAAAACGCACGTCAAAAAAACTTGATGCGACTCGTTTCGCAAATTTTTTGCCAATTCGCGAATTTCGCTGATTTTAATTAGCAAAATTAAGGTCTGGAATTTGTTTATTTGTGGAGGATTTGATATTCAGCTGAAACCAAAAATTCATGGGGGGAAGGAGGGGAGCTACTTGCCATATGGAGCCCTAATATGCTCATCATCATCATACTGAAGTTTGACTCAAATTCCATTACAGTTACAGTATATGCAGTTAAAACAATGAAAGTGAACATCTCAATACTAGGTCTGGAACAAACTTTGCACTTGCAATAAAATAGCCCCTAGCATGCTCTCATTTGTCAGTGAAGACCAATTGTCATTTATCAGGCAGCTTAATAAGTGCAAGCGTAATTCTGAATGGGCAATACAGAGGCAAAAGGAGACAAAAGTTAATGGGGGTTTGTGTGTTATTTGAAAGGTTGAACAAAATTTGTACTTTTCTTTTTAAT
>CM044432.1:148335265-148348001 GCA_024363595.1 Xenopus borealis | reverse complement strand
TATATATATATATATATATATATATATATATATATATAGTATTGCTCAATTATACATTTTACCATGACAAAATACTGTCACAACATTCCAACTCATTCCTGATGGGCAATTCCACTCAAAAATGTAAACGGGAACTTGATAGCTGTCTACAGATAGCACATATTGTGGGTTGGATCAACACGGATACTTTTCACTATATGACCACTGAACATCCATGTACTACAATCATATATGTGTTACCAAAGATACAAAAATCGCAATCAGCACCTCCCGGGAGACCAATCATATCTGCAGTAGGATCCCTCTATCAACCAGTCTAATCCTTCATCGACTCCTTTATGCAACCGCACGTGAGGTCCATGCCATCCTACACCAGGATTCTACGCACATGATAAGGAAGCTATACAACCTAGGTGATCTCCTTGTCACCGTGGATGTCAAAAGTGTGATCCCTCACAACCGGGACATTGAGGCCTGTAAACGTGCAGGTCCGGATTTGTGGAGTTGCCGCCCGGGCCTAGGGCAGCAGGATTTTAGAGGGCGGCATGCTGCCCAATCACACCCACATTGGTTCAGAAATATAAATTTCCTGTGTGCCAATTCCCATTGCTCTGTCCTGATAATGAAAATCTGAGCAAATAAAAGGGAGAGGACAGGGGTGACAAATGACTACAGGCCTAGGGGCGCCCTCTATGTAAATCCGGCCCTGTAAACGTGTACTTTTTCGATGATCTCTGATCACCAAGTCCCCTGTGAATTCTTACTCCATCTACTTACACTAACAAGCCATTTCTTTAGCTTTCAAAAGTTTTACTACCTACCGGTTTCCGGGGCCACAATGGGTAGTGCCCTGGCACCCTCATATGCCAACCTATTCTTTATCTGGAATGACAGTGAACAAGCTCTGATGGAATTCCGCAACAGACTGAATGACCTCGATACTCCTATCAAATTGACACTCTGTCACCACACCCAGGAGATCAACTTCCTGGGTTTGCACATCAATAAATGGGAGGGTGTTTTTGGCACGAATTTGTTTAGAAAACCAGCAGATAGGAATTCTCTTCTACAAGCTTCTAGCAATCACCCTCCACATCTGACAACTATGTTTAACAGATTCCTTGAGAGAGGGTTCTATGCAGGGCTAGACAACACACCCTAGGCTTAAGAAGACAAGGAACACCCTGCACCATTGATCTTTACCTCAATGTATTCCTCGGCATTCCACAACCTTTCTGGACAGATAAAGGTGAATTGGTCAATGATCACTATGGATCAATCCTTATCTCTGTTTCAGGCACCTCCGCCAATGATTGGCTACAGACAGGTCAGAAATCTGAGGGACATTTTAATGGTCACTGACTTCAAAGGACACGGGACAAACTGGCTATCCAGCAATAGGAAACTGCGCTGCTACAGATGTCCAGATTGTACCACCGCATGTTTAGGTTTGTTGTTAATGACAATAAATGGCAGTGAGGATAATAATGCTTTGTGGTAAAGCCTTTAAACCTGCAAGACTCATTTTGGATTAAAACTGATATATACAGTATAATGAAGGAAAACATATAATTAAAGGGAAATGCTATTAACAAGCACACACAAGTGTGGTGGATTTTGATAAATCATAAAGGTGGGGAAATAAACCAATACAAATTTTAGAACTATTTATTAAATATCCACTAAGTCACAATTTGTTTCAATAATGTAAGTTCCTTGCCTTTTAAGGATCAGAAACACCTGGTCTATAAAGAGATTTCATTTTGTTCTCTTTTCTGTTTATCTGTCCAGAAGTCAGCCATGTATAGCTTATTTAGAAAGCAGTAATGTTGGACATTTTAAACTAGTAATTGTTGGTAAATGTATACATCTGACGAAAAAGAAAAAAGACAGCATTTGTATATACCTGAAAATATAAGCTTCAAGCAACAGCAAAATGCTATCCCCTGTTTATTTCTTGGGTGTCTGACTGGTGGCATGAGCTTCAGTTTAACTACAAAGAGTTCACTAAATATTTTAGGTTACATATCACAAAGTTTTGTGCTCCTACATGTCATATAAAGAGCCAATAATACTGAACAGGAATTCAAACAGCACCTGTTGGATGAGCTATCTCTAAGACAATTATTCACCTGTTTGGTGTTGCAATACAAACTGTATAATACTGTACAAAAAAAATTTGTGCCTCAATAAAGTATTTCTTTTATAAAAGCTACATGTATACATTTCTCCCTTCTATGCTGTCTATTATCAAGCTAAGAAATATGTTTTTCTTTTATGGAAAGACATCAATGAAAGCTTTTATTTATATAAGCTAAAGTAAACCATTTGTTCTCTAAACGACAGATTCTCAAACCAGCAATAGGGCAACAAGCACAAGAATCATTGAGGTACAATTTTAGTCAGCATTCTGTCCACTGACAAACACAAATGCTGCTTTCCCTATTTTATTATAGAAGAATCTAAGAGCATCTAGTAGTCATTTTGTTTCAATAGCTAATACTACATGGTCAATTGTGAAGACTTTTGAAGACAAAACATAAAAAGTTTACAATGACTTGGTATGGAAAATGAATGTGATACAATTCCATGGCACTTTAGTCACTTGCCACGTGATTTTCATTCTGTAGGACATGCCAGCGTTCTATTTTCTTATCTTTGTTTTTCAAGCATTCATACCAGTGTTTCAACCTCTCTCCTTTAGCATTGATGCCAAGCTGACATCCACCTGCAAAGACAACATCATTGCATGATAAATTGTTTTACAGGAAACCTTTACCCGTGAGCAATGTAGGTCTCTATAAAAATATATTGCTTAAAACAGCTTATATGTAAAACACTGCTTCATGTAAATAAACCATTTTCATAATAATATACAGTTTTACTGGCAAGTGCCATTAGGTAATCATAAAAAGAAAATTGCCATTTTAAGAAATAAAGGCTACCCCTTGGCATCCTAGGATTCACAGTGCAAACAAACTATACGTTAGGTCACATGAGCATCAACACAATTTTGTCTTTTATTCCCACCCATCTTCCTGTTACAGTTAGAGCTGCAGTATTTCTGGTCAGGTGATCTCTGAGGCAGCACAGATAATATCATAAAATGGGGGCTCAAGGTGTAAAAGAGAAAAATTTGCTTAAATATATATATACCAGTCGGGTAAATTTATTTGATATAAACTATCTGTTGCTTAAGTATGCATTTGTGCATTTAAAACAATCTGCTTGCCAACCCATTTTACCACCCTTTAGATGACACATGAAATTGTAACCACCCTGTACCTCTCCCAAATCAGGGATGTATTTGTGATGTACCACAAATACCATTTGCATGCAGCTATGAATATGATATATTGTAAGAAAAGACACATTTGGTGGCAGATTTACTAAGGGTCAAAGTGAAATCGAGGGAATTTTCGAATTAAAAAAATATGAAATTCAAAGTAATTTTTTGCATACTTCGACCATCAAATATGTTACTACAACTTTGACTTCTACTTCGATTCGAAGTAAAATCATTCAAATATTTGACCATTCGATAATCGAAGTACTGTCTCTTTAAAATTGTTCGATCATACACTAAAATAGTTCGAATCGGTAGATTTGAACGATTTAACTGTTCGATCGAACAATTTTACTTCGACAAAAAAACTTAGAAAAAGGCTCTAGAAGGTCCACATAGGCTAACATAGGACTTCGGCAGGTTTCGAGGTTCTGTAGAAGTCAATGGAAGTTGTGCTGATTTTACTGGACTGTTTTTAATCCAATCAGAATTTTAGACATTTTCTTTTTTTTTTTTTGGCAAGAGATTGCATGAAAAACTCAACATTTTAGAGGTTTTTGAGGTACTTCTATTTTTTTTGCACATCTTTCAGTGTTTTGTTTTCATTTGTGCTTTTTCTATTTGGATCTTTTAAAAAATTCATGACAATTCAGACATGGTTTTAGAGTATGTGAGTTTATTCGTGGTTTCAAAAATCTCTAAAACCATTAAAATCTGACCTATAATAAATAAGACACCACATGTCTCAAATGGAAAATGATGACAGGAATCCAATGAGGTGCACTATAAATGTTTTACCACTAGCTTGATATCAGTTTACAACAGCTTACCAATGTAATCATTGGATTTTCCAATGTCATAATCCCACACAGAAATATCCAGCTGCTTTTTGGCCAAGTCACTATGCTTGATATCATAGAAAAACTCCTGGAAATATAAATTACCAATGAAAGGAAAAGTACATTTTATATGGAAATTTGAATACTTAAAATAGCTATAAACACTTTTTCATACTGTCTTGCAAAATGTTTTCAGACCTAGAGCAATTATCTCAATTTGCTGAATAACATTGTACACTGAAACTCTGCTGGGATATTTTATATTAAAGCACCAAAATGCAAAATGATTTGACATTGTTTTATTTATCATATTTATCAACTAAAACTGTAATGTATAAATGCTGGAGTGACTGGATGTCTAACATAATAGAAAAAGCACTACTTCCTGCTTTGCTGCTCTCTTGCTTTACCAGGTAGTAACCAATCAGTGCCTTGAGGGGGGCACATGAGCCATAACTGTTTGCTTTTGAATCTGAGCTGCATGTTAAAGATCAATTGCAAACTCACTGAACAGTTATGTCCCATGTGGCCCCCCTTAGTTAGTCACTGACTAACTAAGAGTTAGAGAGCTGCAAAACAGGAAGTAGTATTCTGGCTATGATATTAGACATCCAATCACTCCAGCCTTTATATGTAAAATTTTTAGCCAAATTACCAGAACATTTTGTACACAGTTTTTTATTTTTACACTGAACTGTTCCTTTAAGAAATGTGTTTGCAGTACTAATCAATATTTTTAAAACTACCATTTACCACTTTAAGTACTTTAGGATAAGTAATTTCCTGGCTGTGAACACTGTTGAGAAGTAATTTTGGTAAGTAATTTCTTTTAGGCTCTTTTCAGAAAGGTTGGTGTGGTCATAATTGCAGTGGCAGATATAGCCAGGGAAACTGAACAAAGCAGTGAAATTAGGAGGAATTGCAGCTCAATTTTAAAACAAAAAAAAAATTCCTCATGTATATTTTATTCCAAAGTAAGAGGTAGGTAAGAGGTAGGAAAATTCAGGTTCCAGGAAGTAAAACGTACCTAATTTCAGTTTCAGAGGTTACTAGAGGTTCCTTTTCCTCTCATTTCATTTTAGTTCATGATGACAATTTATACAACAATTATGTTTATTGAAGTATTCAGACAATGTCTGTCAGGTATGGGAGTGAGGGTCAAGGAGTATAGTTCACTCACCTTAGAACAGCAACTGAAGCATCAAAATAATTCGAATATGGAAATGGTAGTGTATTATGTTTGTTTGTTTGTTTGTTTGTTTTATTACAGGCCTTATTTTGTATTTTTTTTTTAAGTAGTTCAGAGTTGCTTCTTAATGTGGTATTGTTTTTCTTAATGTTGTTGTTGCAGGTGGAGTATGCTGTGTTATCACTTTTTGGGGATGGCGGAAATGTTTTGGCAAAGGCAAAGAGATCTGTAATGGTTGCAAGTCAGGACCCATTTGAAGGGGATGTTTAAATTGTAGGGGCTCTGAGTATCCTCCTACTGAAACATTTGTAATGTTGAATGGGGGGACAGCCATTAGGCACAGGCTCCTAATTTATGCCTGATGCTGTGCATTTGGTGGGCCTGGATATATTCAATTTAGGCTTAAGTGTGGGAGTGGAAGTCAGCCTACAGGGGTGGGGACTTGGAGAAAGAAGTGGCTGGTCGCCTGGAACTGTTGCCAGGGACATAGAAATCAAACGTTCTTTACTTTGTTACTTTATTCTGTATTTATTTAACAATTTATTGTTATGTATTCAGTTTATTATCTAAAGTCAAATTTAAAAAGTTGTGGCTAATATATTTTCTACCAGAATATTAATGTGTCAGCTATCCATTTATCCAAGCTGTACCAAGTCGATGCAAGTCTAAAAAGTTGGTCTTCTTACCTCATTAAACTCTGGATTTAAAGTTTTTTTCTTTATTTGAGTCTTGTTTTTTGCCTTCTTGCCCATGTCAGGTTTCAGCCACCTGAACAATACAACATCAAAACGCATTGCTTATAAAATAATTATTACATATAAGCCCTTATATATTCTAAATCATAAATTTCAAATGAGTGACATCACAAATAATTGAACCCCAAAGAAGAATATGTGCTGTAAGTGGTTCAGGGAGATAGATTCATAAAGTCAGACAGAAATATTACAATAGAGAAACCTTACAGTGCCTTGTTTAGGTTTAGGCAAGAATACTGATAGGGAAGGGTACATAGTTACATAGTTGTGACTGTAAGACCCACTCAGGGAGAGACTTACAAATAACCTCTGTAAAACATTGTATAATATGTAGATAAATATAATTTTATACACTGTCTTCTTTTAGGTGCACGGCAGAAAGGGAATTGCCAACAACTGGTTGAATTCTTAGTAGTGGCACCACCAAAGCAATCAAATATCCACAGCATAAAATTCACTCTGGAGAACCAGTGAGTTCAGTGTTGTTTTATTTTCTCAAAACAACACTGAACACACTGTGGCTCTCCAGAGTGAATGTTATGCCAACCTGCAGTATAAACTATATGCTAGGACCATACTGCAATGTGCATGTCTATATTAGGGACACCAGACCAGAATGCAGTGTAGGGAAAGAGGATGGGGAAGGGGAAAGACTAAGGGAGACCAGCACCATATTCCCTTAGCAAGAGCAGCGTCCCACTCACCGATCCATTTATGGAGTTTGACCATTATATGTTAGGGTTATATAGATATACAGAATTTGTGGGAGGTGGAATGCTTGCCTGATTGTTACCACTAAGTAGCCAACTGGTGGTGATGAGCACGGGTCCCCCAAGAGTTGTGAAATCTGGTTGCCTGGTTTCACTTGCCTACCCAACCCTAAGGGCTGGGTAGTTGGCATGTCAGGTAGCTCAGGAAGGGGTATAATATTTGTTTCTTTGCAAACATTCATTGTAAAGCAGGGTTATTCTCTCACGTTTGAAGTTTGTTTGGCTGTTGGTTTGAAAAATGTGGAATTTTGTTTTCTGTATAATAAAAGTTGTAAATACAGCTGTGGCCTTTTCAGTTCCAAACATTTATGTTTCCTGGGGACAAGGGATAATGAATGGAAGGTGAAAGGGTTAGTTACTGGGGGGGGGGTAACAGGTGGGGTGCCACCTTTCACCTGTGGTGCTTGATGCCGCCCTTGTCAATATATTTAAGTCAGGCAAAATAAGTATTGAAACGTCAAATTTTTCCTCAGTAATTAAATTTCTAATGGGGCTAATGACATGAAATTTACACCAGATGTTGGTAACACTCAAAGTAATCCACACATACAAAGAACTCAAAACAAATAAGTCCATAAATGAAGTTATGTGTAATAAAGTAGAATGACATACTGTAGGTAATAAGTATTTAACAAATAAAGTTAAAAGGAGGGGCAAAAAGACATGGAAAACCGAGCAACCTTCTGAAATCTGTCAATATTTAGAAAGTAATCCTGCCCCCCCAGTGCAAATTAATATTGGCTGGTTTAATCCTAATTGATGGTCTATTAAAGGGTTTCTCATTACCAAGGTATCACACAAGAAGCATCTCATGATGGATAAACACAAAGAGCTCTCATAAGATTACAGTAAGTATGAAACAATTTTCTCTTTTCCTGGCAACCTCCTCTGTAGCATCTCAAAACCTCTGGGTTAGTACCCAAGCAATAATCACCAAGGAAGGGAAGAATAACACTCAACATAATGCTGCACATAATTTTGATGATTCAAGAAGAGGTGGTCTGCAGATCCCTGAGGCCAAAAATAGAAAATTTCTGTGAAGAAACATTAAGCTTTTAATGTATGGAAAAGTAAGAAAATAAGAAAAGTATTAGTGGATCTCCATGTCACGGCCTTGCAGATCAAGTCAGGAATCACCTGCCTCTGCTGCCCAGGATGCTGCCATGCTTCTGGTTGAATGAGCTCTCACCCCACTTGGTAACTGTTGACCTTGCTCTCTGTAGGCCGTAGTTATTGTCCATTTCCTTTATAAATTCCCACTGGGGTTAAAAAAGATTATCTGACTTTCTGATAGTTTGGATTCTCAGAATATACTCCTCCAAACAATTTCTCACATCTAGACTTGACCATAAAGCTATTTTTTGAGAAGGGTAATCAAGGGTAAGAAATCCGGCATTGTTCTAAGAACCCCCTTCTCTGGATAAAAAACTGTACAAGGAGCCTCATATGAGAGAGACCTTAGTTAGGGCAGTCAGCAAAACAGTTTTTAGAGTAAGGTGCCATAACGAAATCTCTTCCATTGGTGCAAAGGGTTTCGCTGCTAGGGCCCTCAAGAAAAGGGGAGGACGAATACATTTCACTGCTGCCAAGAAACAAATTATCAAAGGATCTTCTGCATATTTGATGTTTAGGATAGCCGACAAAGCCGACACCTGCATCTTCAGAGAGCCTCTATCTAAACCTGTCTGGAGAAATTCTAGAATTTTAGTTGTAGATGAAGTAAAAGGCTCAGATCTGTCCTTCTGAGCCCAATCTTGAAAACAATCCCAAATCTTGTAGTATTGAGAGGAAATAGTACTTTTCCTGGCTCTGAGAAGAGTAGAAATAATTTTGTCAGATTTCGTGATGGGTGAATTTATTCGCCAGGGGCGAATTCCCGCAATTCGCCACTGGCGAATAAATTCTAGAAATTTCACCTGGCAAAAATTCGCAGAAAAAAAACAAGTAGCGCGTCGTTTTTCAACGAAAGCGATGCGCACCAAAAATGACGCAACGAAAGTCAAAAGTGCGCCACGACTCGTTTCGCGAATTTTTCGCCAATTCGCGAATTTCTCTGGAAATTAGCAAATTTTTCAGGCGAAGCGAAACTGGGGAGATTCGCCCATCACTAGTCAGATTTACGAAGCCTAGAAGTCCTCCCCTCTCAACCTCCAGGCCTTGAGGTTTAGATATTGAGGAAAGGTGTGACAGACGGACCGTTGAACTAGAACATCGGGTCTATTGGAGAACTGTATTGATTTCTCGATGCTCAGCCTCCTCAAAAGAGGGTACCATGGCCGACTTGGTCAATCCTGCAAGATTGCTATTACATTTGCTCTGGATCTCATTATCTTTCAGAGAACCAGGAAGATGAGTGGTAGAGGGGGAAAGATGTAGACTAGATCCTGACCCCAATCCTGGGCTAGGGCATCCACTGTTTCTGCTTTGAGACAGGGCCTTCTTGAATATAACTGTGTAACCTTTGCGTTCTGGGAAGTCGCCATGAGATCTAAAGTGGGAGTTCCCCACCTGCGAGTTCAAATATTTAGCTTGAATTCGGTATAATCCAATTGTCTCTGAGAGAGAAGATCTGCTGTTAGATTTTCCTTTCCTGGTATGTAAACTGCAATCAAATCTGACAAATGCATTTCTGCCCAACACACAACTGGTTCCACCTCCTGAAACAGGGGAAAACGTCTGGTTCCCCCTTGTTTTCTTATATATGCAACCGTGTATACATTGTAGGATCTTATCTTTGCACAAGTTTTGCGGCGAAGGCATTCAATGATTTGGCAACTGCCCTTATATCTAAGATATTTGAAGGAACTTCTCTTCCGATTTCCAGGCCAAAGGCCCTGTGCTGAGTGACCTTAACAGTGAGCTCCCCAACCTTCTGCTGAGGTGTCAGTATATATCTCGAGCCAGGATGGATCCTTTAAAGGAAAAGCTCCTAATCGATTTTTGTCTTCTAACCACCACTGTAAACTTAGCTTGGTGGAGGGTGGCATTGAAATGGATTGAGCCCAATCCTTGTGATATCTGTTCCAATGGGAGAGAAAAAGATGTTGGAGAGGCCTCATTTTCCACTTGGCCCACTTCACTAGACCTATACATGAAGCCATGAGACCTAAAATCTTCATGATTCTTCTTGCTTAAGAGTGAGTCTCTTGACAAACTTTGGACATTTCCCACTGGATCTTTGCTTTCCTTTCCTGATTATATTGTTTCTCGTGTCTATTTCTGCTCCCAGAAATATAAGGGATTGAGCTGGTGATAAATGGCTCTAGTTCTCATTCACCAACCAGCCCATCTCCTTGAGCTTGGTCAGAACTAGATCTCTGTTCTTCAGAGCTTGTTCTCTGGATCTTGAGACTAGTAACAGGTCATCCAGATAATGGAAAATTTCCAAGCCTTCTTGGCTTAACCATGCAATAAAGACTATGAGGACCTTCGAGAAGGTCCTGAGGGAAGTAGAGAGCCCGAAGGGGAGACAGGTAAACTGTAGATGAAGATCCCTACAGGCAAATCTTAGATACTGCTGATGCTCTCTTGCTACTGGCACATGTAGATATGCATCCTTCAAATAGATTGTCAGTAAACAATTGCCACAATTGATAATTGGCCTGATGGTAACCAAGGTTTCCATCTTGAAGGATTGGATCTTTATCTGCTTGTTTAACCTTCTTAAATACAGAATAGGTCTGAGGTCTCCCAAACTTTTCCTGACAAGAAACATAGGTAAGTAGAAGCCTCTTGTCCTTTGATGCTGCGGAACAAGTACCACCACTCCTTTCAGCATTAACTGTTACACATACTCCTCCATTGCTAGAATGGCCTGTAAGTCTCTTGGCATCTGAGTTTGAAAAAAAAAATGTTGGTATGGTTTTGAAAGAAATTCTATTCTGTATCCTCTGTAAATAATTTCTAGTACCCAGGAATCCTGATTTATTCCTGCCCAGGCCTACCTGAATTGTAGGAGTCTTGCCCCCACTCTTAGAGTCTGGGCAGGCCTTGTCTCATGCTGACTTGTTCTGCTGTTAAGAAGAGCCACTGGTTCTTGGCTTACGGTTCTGAAAAAAGCCGGAGTTATTTGAGCACCAGGATTGGCCACGAAAGGAATCTTTTCTCGATCTAAAAGATCTAGACTACTCCTTGCTTTGACTGAAGAATCTTTCAGATTGAGATCTCCTAAAGGTTTCTCTGAAACGTTTATTCTGTGGCAAAAAAGAGGACTTTCCACCGGAAGACTTGGTAATAATCTCATCCAGGGATTTGCCAAAGAGACCCCCTGCTTCATATGGGAGCTTACATAACGTATTCTTGGAAGCTATGTCTTCCTGCCAATTCCTCAGCCAAAGGGCCCTTCTAATTGAGATAGACATGGCTGTAGTACGGGCAACCAACTTTGTTGCATCTATAGCTGCCTCTCAGGAAAAACTAGCGGCTCTCTCTAAGTGAGTCTCTAGAAGCTCTAGACTCCATTGCCTCTTCCAGCTTCTCTATCCAAATATTCATAGCTTTAGCAACAGAAATCTGAGCTACCTCAGGTCTTTAAAGAGCTCCAGTGTCAAGGAAAAGCCTTTTCAAATCCGTTTCCATCTGACAATCCATCAGATCTTTAACAGATAACACATCATCGATGGGAAATGCGGTTCTGTTGGTAAGATGTGCCACTGGGGCATCCACTACTGGTAATCCCAATCTTTAACAACTTCCTCTGGGAAGGGATAGAGTTTAGCAAATTTAGATTCAGTAGGGACCCTCTTAGCTGTCTTAAGCCACTCAGCTTCAATCAGGTTCTTAATCTCCTGATGTAACGGAAATGTAGCCTT
Source organism: Xenopus borealis (assembly GCA_024363595.1). Lineage (NCBI taxonomy): Eukaryota > Metazoa > Chordata > Amphibia > Anura > Pipidae > Xenopus > Xenopus borealis. The sequence continues at coordinate 148,336,351 of CM044432.1, read as the reverse complement.
TTTCCTACTATCAATAAGGACTGCACAGGTAGAAGGAACATAATCCTGTATGGATAAGGCTTGTGTAATTGATTTAATCAAAGGAGATATTAATTTATGATCAAACCCATAGGAATCGCAATCCTCATCATCGCCATTAGAAGATAAATAAATCTCCCCTTCACCCCTAATCAAGGAAGTCAAGCTATAATTATCTCCATCTCTGCTGGAAGACAGCTTAGCCCTTTTTGAAGCTGTTGCTTGCTTAACACCATCAGCCACTGCATGCTTAATCCATGCTAAAAGTACTTAGAAGAAGAGTCATGTACTTCCACAATAGGAGTAGGAGGCACGTCCCCTTTCAGACAAGATACCTCTGTAAAAGTTGGAGCAAGGAATTGCAAAATGCATCCTTTACAAAACTTTTTCTCCTTAAAGGAAAACTATACCCCCCAGACAATGTAGGTCTCTATAAAAAGATATTGCATAAAACAACTCATATGTAAAACCACCCTGCTTCATGTAAATAAACCATTTTCATAATATACTTTTTTTAGTAGCATGTGCCATTGGGTAATCATAAATAGAAAACAGCCATTTAAAAAAATAAGGACAGCCTCCTGGGATCGTATGATCAGGGGCGCTCCACCAATGAGGTGAGTTGAGGCACTCACCTCAGGTGGCAGCGCCCCCCTGGTTACCAGGGGCAGCAAAAATGCCGCTCCTGGTAACTAAGAGCCAAATTTCCGGGTTTTCAACCCGGAAATTCGGCTCTTCTAGTGCAGAGCATGCACTTGCGCGCTCTGCACTAGCGCCGTGGACTCCCCTACCACTGTCTGGCGCTCACTTTTGAGCACCGTGGGGAAGGGGAGGGCATCATGGAGCCTAGGATCGCCCCTGTGTATGATTCATCAGTGCACACAAATATACTAAACAAACTATTTTGGAGTTCTGTCTTTTGCTGCCACAATTTACAGTATGGGGGTTACAGTATGGGGCCAATTTACTATATTCACGTGAAGGATTCATGTGAACCAAATCGATTGAATTTCAAACGTAGGATATATTCATTTGGTCGAATATGTGAATTTTGGCATATTCGATCAT
>CM044432.1:148257925-148295694 GCA_024363595.1 Xenopus borealis | reverse complement strand
AGGGAGAGGGGAGGGGGGCAATGCCTGGAAGTTTAGTGGGGGGGGTTTAGTTCTCTGTTAACAAAGAGCAATAACTGCAATAGGCAACAGTACAGCAACATTATATTCATTATATGGTCAGCGACTGAGGATTAACCTTAACATACATACTAGACTACAATAGCACACTGAAATACTTTTTTTTTTTTATTCTCCAGTTACATTTGCAAGAACAGCTACATGCCAGAAATAAAACTACAATGATTTATGCAAACCTAAATACAGTATATCAAATTATTCAAGGTATGCTATGTCCAGTACACAACATCCAGCAAGGAAAATTACCTGAAAAGTGGCAAAACAAAAACAGTTAAAATACAGAATGTGAAACACACAGAGTCTATGCCTTGCTCTGCTTTATTGCCTGCTAATATTTTAAACAGTCTTTGTCTTACGCAGAAACACTTTCATCATGTGATGTTGGAGAAATAAGAACTGCAATCAATGTGTTGCAAGGAAAATATCCACATTTCTTAACTAATCACTTACATACCATTATAGTGAATTCATTAAATGATTTAGCAATAGAAAGTCAATTTTGGCAACCCTTTCTCAAGAGTATTATTGATCATTCTGGTGTTCAAATAGCTTAATTAAACCTATTATTTCTTACATTGTGTGGTACATTTTAGTGGTACAAGTAAGGTTAAAGGGGACTTACTTTAAGAAATAATTCCAAATAATAGTTTATGATACAAAATAAACTACGCTAACAATATAAAAATGATTGAAATCTTTATTTTTTAGCCTTGGAATTCTTAATGACAGGCAGGTGCCATTTAGTAGGTAATGATAATAAGGCAAGCTTTGCATTATGTAAAACATATATTGTGTATGTACCAAAAAGGGGCACCTGATACACATGCCTATACACTGGCTATGCAATTAGATAGCGAGAAAGGAATGGGAATGAATGGAGAGCAGTTACATCTAGGAAGTGCAGAATGGAAAGTGCAATTAATAGCCTGCACAGCAGGCAGGGCCATGCAATATATGATTGACAGCTGGGGTTTTTAAATATGTTTATAACAGGTATATATATTTTAATTAAAAAAATGTTGGGTTTCTTGTTTCATTTCAAAATAACTTTTATTGTACAGCTTCTTTTAATGTCTGGTTAACAGGTCCCCTTTAAGTATTTGTTTTCACTACATCCTTCAGCATTTCCCTCTGGCAAAATGATCAATACCATCAAGAAATTAAAGGGTTTTCTTTACCACAGTTATGCTTTTTACTTTAGAATATCAAATGCAGTTAATACAAATGCTACTATGTAGGCATGGGGAAATCATTCAACTTCCAGCTAAAGATAAACATGATTCACATGTCATTCTCAGCCAGAACTTTATGGTGAAAACTATTTTCCAATAAAGGACTTATTTCACAATATACAGGATATAATGTTTATTTGTGGGTGCTGGGGGAACAGAGGCAATAAGAGATATCGAGAAAAAAATACGTTAATCCGCAGATAGAATCTCCTAAGCAGGTCCATACATTCCATGATAAAATAAATACAAATAATTAAGACATTCCTTTTGTTTCTCCAGGGGGGGGATTAAAAGGATTACATTTTCACAATAGCAGAATGAGGTAGATGTAAGTTTTGTGATAGACGCCTTTTTTATTAAATGGATTACTTTAATTCATAGACAACCTTTGATGAATCAGATAACCTTGTCAAAATTATAAGAAACAAAAATACTGACATGACAGGACTGCACTAAAAAAAGAAGGGTTCGATTTTATGGAAACCATAAAGGAAATATTAATACCTTGGGCTTGGTTGAGAAGCAAAGGTTTGGTGCAGGAGAGGGGAATGTTATACTCAATCCACTCAATTACCAGAATTCAGCATTGTTGAGCGGTAACCATAACCGGGTTGGTGCTGAGCCCTGTCTGCCATTGTTCCGATATGTTCCTATAAGTTCAATTTTTCAAATTGTCTTTTAAAATGTCTTGTAAAATGTCTTTAAAATGTCTTTAAAATGTCTTGTAAAATGTCTTTAAAATGTTGTGTAAAATGTCGTCTGTACGATGAAAAGATATACATTTTAGAAAATTGACGGACTTACAAGACATTCATAGATGGTAACATCTGCCTTTGTGAATTTGCCGTTTGTACGACATTTTACAAATTTGTTGACCGCCACTTCTGGGTTACTTATTTTACCGACACTTTTGTGAATTCCCCCCAAAGTGTTTCTCCTTTGGCCAAAGAGCTACAAAGTGCCTTGTGTGCCATCACCCTTATTGCTTTCATTAAGCTGCTCATAATCCCTGTTAGCCACCATGGATAGCTTCCCTTCAATGGACAATGTGCTTACCCCCCCTCCCCCCATGGATAATTATTGCACCAAATACTGCCTCCCTGGGTAACATGGCCTTATCTGTTGAAAAAGCAAATTCTGTATAATTTCAAGGATGTATAGAGTTAGCAGCAGAACTATGGGTCCTTTTATGTTGATCAATAAGGTAAACACATTACTAGGAACTTTGATTTCAGGCATAAAAGTAGGTGATAATATTAAACAATTTTACTGTGCAACTAACTGCAGTAAAAACACCTGCATTGTAAAATTGTTTGCCTCATGCTCTCCATTCGCTGCTTACCTTCTGTTCACCCACCCTGTTAAACATTGCATTCTGGAATAATAAAAAGCTTTGTGTGTTTCTCTATATATGCGTATGATTCATTGCCATACTCAGTCCTCTTAGTTGTCTCTAAGCACCAGCAAATTGACAACAGTTGTAGGGTACTAAAGATTTCTTAGCGAGGGGGGGAAAAAAAAGAGTCTCAAGAAATGCATAATCCAATCCCCACAATTGTTTTTCTGTACAGAACAGAATAATATGCGATAAGGCTTCAATGAGCAGTGACAGATTTAATCACACAAAAGCATGCACATTAGGTTTAGAGCTGGTTACCATGGTAATAGTGGGAAGCAGACGTTATAATGTATTTGGTTGTACATTTGAAGATATTCTGTTTGCTGTATTGTACTAATTCCACTTACCATAGGGTTCTTGGTCTGGCTGTGCAGCATGCTCTGTTTGGGCTTAAACAAAGTAAAACAAATAATTAGCATCATTACACTCCACAGTAATTCTTTTGTATTTATAATGCAAATGTCACATCAGGATCACACACCAGAGCTGGTTTGTGAGGCATATATAACAGGGATATTTATAAATGCAAATGGCATGGGCTTTACTGATACCTGTACAATATGAACATATCGCTTTCCAATGTCAGTATTCCTTGACATACAATATTGCTGTGAGCCACTATGACCCAATACACCCATGTTTATCTTTAGAAGTTAAGGCAAAAAAATTGAATTACTTGATTACCTGACCCTGTCCCTTTCTGTTTTGTGTCTTATAAAAAATATAAGGGAGCCCCCTGCTGCAGCAGCGAGCCAGAGTTAGATCTGTGGAGAAGTGAAAGTGCTGCGTGTGTAAAGGAGCTGCAATAACAGAGAGACTGTGTGTGTGTGTTTACTCAGCTGGATAGCTTTGAGTTTTCAGTCTTAAGGTAGAGGTAACCCTGTGTCCAGTTCAGCCGCTGGATGCCTGTTGAAACCCTTGTGTGTTCCTGGTGTGAGGACAGGTCTTGCTCGTGTACCTGCCACGTAGGAGTGCTACCAAATCCAAAGAGAAATGTATCTTGGGGCAGGTAATGTTACCTGAGGACATAAGAGCTCTTGGGAAAGGGAATTGAACTGAAATGTGTTTATGTGCATTTATCTACCCATAGTGGAGTGTGTGATCGTGGCATTGAAACACTGTATCTAATTTGTATCTACAGTAATTACATTCAGTTTTATATAAAGTTAAATTAGTTCACTCCAAACTGTGTGTTTTATTTTCCTAGTGTAAATCCCCTGAGGTCAGGCCTGGACTGGTGATCTGTCCCCTTCATCTAGTGGTGAAATGGGCCGCTTCTGTTCTGCTTCAGTCAGGGAAAGGCAGCCTCCCTCTCATTGGCCAGCAGATGGGTTGGGGGCGTAAAAGAGTTCCAGTCCTGTTTCTGTGAAACACAAAGCTCAGGGGAGAGAGGTAGAGGGAGGGGAGTGTGTGTGAGTGTTTGCGTGTATCTGTGTATCAGTGTGTGTCTGTCTGTGTCTGTGTGCATGTGTTTGTGTCTGCATGTGTGAGTGTTTGTGTCTGTGTATCTGTGTGTGTGTGTCTGTGTGTCTTTCTGTGTGTTTGTGTCTGTGTGTGTCTGTGAGTGTTTGTGTCTGTGTGTGTGTGTCTTTGTGTGTGTGTGTCTGTGAGCATTTGAGTCAGTGTGATGTCTCTGTCTTAGTGTGTATGTGTCTGTCTATGTAGGTGAGTGTTTGTGTGTTTGTGTCCGTGTGTATGTGTCTGTGAGCTTCTGTGTCTATGTGTGTGTGTGTGGGCTGCTTTGATTTTCTTTTTGCCCGGGCTGCTTTTTACTCTGTCTGAGGTGTGATCCTCAATGCCAACTAGTGGGAGGCACTGCGCTAGGGCCCTAGATTACAATGGGTTATTCGATGTTTAAACAAGAAGTGTGATAAGGAAAGGACAACATAACATAATGGGAGTGTGTCTCTCAGTATCTAAACCTTCTATGGAAAATATTTCACCAGTAGGGCCCAGTGAAAGCATCAACATAGCACTCCTTGTTGCAAAGCCTTCCACCCATAGAACATGTTGCAGTTTACCAGGAATAATAAGAGCAGTCACCTCGACTTTGAGTGCGAGGGTAGCGTTTCTGCTCTGGACCAGAGTCATCTGATACAGCAGAAGGTTTCTGAGTCATTGACTTGTTCACTGGCATTGGCTGTGGTAGAACATGCTTGGGGAAACCTTTAAAGAACCATGCCCCAGACCTTTTCCACACCTATAAAGGAAGATTAGACCAATTAAACACTTTTATAAATCATTAATACTTATAAGTGTTTATGTAGGTAATTAAGGGTATATAAAAACACTTTACAATTATAGGGGATTGATAAATAGTGTCCACATTTATTGTGCAATCCACTAAACTTGGCCACTGAAAGCAGAGCTGTCAATTTTCTAAATGCAGAAGCCAATCTCTCCTGAAACTGCTGTAACCATGCTCCTCTGATGTCACTAAAATGCTTTCCACAGATTTTTGCTGCAAATAGTTAGAAATCAAACGAGATATTCAGAAATCAGGGGAATGCATCAGAGTGATAGAAAAACGGGGAACAAAGCTGAAAATCTGGTAACTACCAATAAAATAGGAGGCGTTAACAGCTCTTTGAAGGGCCCCTTAGTTCATGCTCAAACTAGGGTCTTCTTCCTGGGCCACATTATGACCCCTAGACTGTGCTCAGGGTACATTTTGCTAGTCCCCTTACCTAAGTAGGCAGGAAGGGCACATTGGAACATAGACGGGTCAGTTTAGGGTTGCCACCTGTCCAGTTCTGACCAGGACAATTCATTTTTTTAGGAAGGCTGTCTGTGACAAAACTGCCTGCTTGTTTCTCCAGATTAGGAAAACTGGGCAGGATTCCATGAGATTGATGGGGCAATCATCAATTGCAATCACCCCATCATAGCTCTGCGCACCAATGCCACTAACCTGCCCATGCTGACATAACTGATCCACGCCCACTGCACCACCAACCTGCCCCATTACATCATCGCCATGTTCCCCGCTTGTAGTTAGCTAACTCTCTGCCGAATGTTGTTGTGATGGCTGATTCTGTTAATGCTTTTAAGAGGGGCTTGGATGATTTCTTAGACAAGCAAGACAATTGTTATTAAACAACACCCTGCCTCCACAAGGGCAAGGGCCCACACCTAAGCGTTATCCCAAGTAAAGAATATTTCTGAATTCAGGCTACACACAACATTTAAACATAAAAGTAGACTTTTATTCTATTAGTAATGAATTATGCCATTTTACATAACATCACACCATCAAAGTACTGACTTGTTACTACAGAGAAGTTTTTTGATAAATGTGCTGGACTGTCTGTCTGTCCAGCTTATGTAGCTTTTAAAATCACCAATGGTATTGGTTATTGAACACAAAACAATATTTGACTAATAAGAACATTCTGCTCCCTAGTACCGACTGAGGAGCCAGGGGCCACTATAAAAACTTTGAGTGCAGGCCTACTCTCCAAACTATTACTACCATGTATCCTTCCCTCTTTGTTCACATTAGAATGGGGAATGGACATGGTGTGGGCATACAAGGCAGACGATGGGGTGAGCAAGAGGGCTCACTGGGTGTTTTACTGGTATGTTGCACTTGTGAGATATATTGCCTGGGTTACTACATCAAAGTTGCCACCCATATTAGTTTGTCAAAAACATTGCTTCAGTGCTGGGCCAATACATTTCTTATATGGATATGAGAATACTGATAGATATTTGGTGTTGACATTGCACAGGCTCTAATCACAAAACACTCTACCTAAATCTGATGTCTTGACCAAGTCATGATATTTTAAAATAATTTTCTTCCCAACTGCTCATAAATCAATACTGACCTCCCGCTGCTCACTGCATATTTTGCACAGCCATATGGAATGAGGACGACTGTTGGTCTGCACACCACATTGTGTGCAAACATTCTGTGAGTAAAACAAACAATGATTTCAGGTATCAGGTTTCATTTAATTCATGTATACTATAATAAAGAAAAAAAAAAGAAAGATGCAACCAATAATTTTGTGTTTAAGCTCATTACAAAGGTTGGCTACAGGTCTAGGGATCTAGCCAATAGAATTTCTGCATTCCAATAATCAATACAAGAATGGCTAGCTGCAAAGTGACCTAAATGAAACTGTTTGCCTACTAAATATATTACATGCACTTTACGCTGTCTATCTAAATAATAGACACAGCCTTAAATGACCTGTAAAATATATTCTTGCAAACAGTGCATTTTCTCCCTTCGTTTGCACAACCACTATCCTCTTAAAAATGTCCCTCAGTGTAAACAGTTTTGCATTTGTATTATATAACTACAGCCTTGCATTTCATTTGTATAATAACACCCTTAGCTGTATTTGCAGATTTCATATTCTGCTAAGGGACATTTTCTTAGTCACATATACAGAAAATGCATTGAGGAAAGGAGTTTAATCTATGTGGAAATTTTAATAAATTTTCTACATTATCCACCATGAGTCAACCTTATTGTAGAAAACATCAGCCAAGGCTCAGTATTCATCATGGCCCTACTATCCAGAATGTATAGCTTTATTTCTTTCAAAGCTTTATTTATCATTTTATGTGATATTTTAGGGTTATGGATCAGTGGCTGTTAGAAACTACAATTCAGAGCATTCAATAACAGCTTACAGATATTCTGCTTTGTAGTTCACAACAGTTAGAGGACCATGAATTTGAAAGACCCATAAGTAGTTAAATGTAGGTGTTTTTAGTAATTTGGTTTAGCATTTAGACAAATAAGAACATTTTAGAATATAAATTCAGACAAAACTTTAATGGTGTATGGATTGAATATGAAGCCTTAAATTCTTGTGAATCAAATGCAAGTCAATGGATGGCAAAATGCAACGTGCAAAGTTTTTTGATTCTGTAAAATCCCAGATTTCGGCAGAGAGTTCCCAGGTTGCCAGATTACGTGCAGGTAAAAATGCCAGGTCTAAGGGAGTGTGATCCAATTCTAGGGGAGCCTGCCAAGCGAGTGTTACTTTATCAGAATAAAGATTAACAAGGAAGAATTATCATTTTAAATAGTTAGGTAAGGTTAGGAAGGTTAAGAAGCAGTGAAGCTGGAGGGAAAACGTATCCTAGCAACCTTGTCTTCTATCCCTTAAATATATAGAAAGATTTGAGCACAGGAAGGGGTTGGAATTACACAGTTAGGACTGACAAAATATCATTATACATCCGATCAACTGGATGAGTACAACTATGGGAATAAATGTAAAGGTCTCCATGTAAATCAGAGAGAAGGAGGTACTGGAGATTTAAGAGAATGGATGATAGAGAAGAAAATGAAGAGCATTATTATCCTTTAATTATAGAGGTGCCAATATATTGTTCACATCAGACCCTGCCCCCTGTGGAGCTTGCAATCTCATCTCCTATCACATTCATACAACCCATAAAACACGTGCACATGCAAACACTAGGGTTGATTTGCTTGAGATCTAATTAACATGTGCACAAGAATAACATATCAATTCTATGAAGCTCTAATCAGAATTAAACTGAGGCAAGCCGACAATGGTAAAATACTGTTCTGATGCATGGTTCATATGTCCTTTTAGTTTGTTGCACTGAGATCTTCCATATCTGTAAATTACATTTAACATGTAATAAAAAGATTTGTAGATGGCATGTACAATCATTACCTTTTTGCAGTCTTCGCATACTACACACTTTGTTCCTGGAAGCCCTAACTGTTCCCCACAGACGACACAACGATTCACCCCATCACCAGACACCGTTTTCCGCATGTCTTCAAGATTCTCAACCAATCGACTGCAAAAAAAAAGCAAGTATTTCAACTAGTGATATCAGGAAGATATCCCAAAACCCCCAAAGTAAGGCAGAAAAATAATGTTATAGCTAAAATGTATACGTTATACATAATTACAACCATTGATAAATGACTAATTTAAATTAAATATGTTGATCTTTAATCCTTAAATCTTGGAACTAAACAGATTACTTGAAAAACAATGTTCGGTTATTGATCATGTAAGGATTTCTGACAATAATAATCATTGCAAAGGTATCCCTACCTTTCTCCCTATCCTTTTCCAAATCTTAAGATATATACTGTAAATCAGAAAGCCATACAGTGTGTAACCTACAAATAAAATAAAGACTAGCACATATCACAGTGGCATTCTTATAAAATAAATAATTTTTATTTAGGGTGATATATTGTGGCATAGTTCATTATGTGTGCTCAGTCCATAGTTACCTGTAGTGTAATAGTCTGACATTTAATTGCATGCTAACGTTCATAAAATATAATGCAGCAATAAAAATAATTACCTGTTTTAATATGTAACAGAGGGAATATTGCATTTAGCCCAACAATGATCTGACATCATCTTGTTCATCTCACTTCAATTTCACACTTGATTTTAAGTTAACTGTACTTTAGAAGTTGTCATTATTACTTAAGCTAGTGTTCATCAATGTGCCACAATGAGTATTGGAATATTAGTAGGTTACTCGGAGCATGCAATTGGGCAAGATGCTGAGGAATAATATAGGAAAACATTACTTAACTATAAAGTCTAGGGATCCTTCAAAGAAACTGCCAAAGGCTGTCATAAAATATCACAGCAAGGCAATTTTATAAAAGCTTACAATTTGTAGAGCAATGAGAATGGGTTCAAACATGAGCCTTTTTAAAAACAACATGAAAAAGTAACAATTTTCTGCTGTTGATGTATTTTATAAGATTAAAAATATAACTAGTGTATTACTTGCATATTAACCCCTTAGCGCCATTTATCACACAACATCTTGAATTATTATTTATATAGAAGTGTGCATATTTTGAACAGAGGGATAAAAAAGGAATTCACTGACATGCCACCACTTTTTACAGATGCTGGCAATCCATTGTGTGCCACTTAATTAATATGTGCATGAGATTATTATTCTTTTGCTGAAAGTAAATTTTTTATATTATACAACTGAGTGCTCATATTCATAATCATTTTGTACAAGCAATAGAGCATTTTGAGCTACCAATATTAATAATGAGCCTTCAGAAAAAATATGAAGTCAAGAGATATAAACACATAGAAGTAGTTATATAGCAGTTGTTATCGCTGGCTCATAAAACCTACATTAAAATAATAAATGGCAGGGACATGGTAAGTCCTTATCGACTTAACTGGAAAAAGGTTGTGACATGAATATTTACACTGCAAGTCAGATGATAGCTTGACCTTCAAATACTAAAAAAAATGAACATATTGTTAATTCACACTCAACGGATTTCTCTGGAGATGAAGTATAAATCACAATTTCACAGATGCTTTTTGTGCTTCATGTGCATTGTGACCTACATCCAGCAGAACAATAAAATGATGCACAGAACAGCTTAGTAAGATGTTACCCTATACTGAACCATTTGAGCTACAGCAAAGTAAAGCTCTGAGACTTTTTGTTAATCCATAATAAAAATAATCCAAGGATCCTTAAACACATTTTGACTTTGTTTCCCCCTGACTCTCACAGGAAAGAAAAAAAGATATCACAACACAAATGGAATAACTACCTTCAATTCAGTATCAAATCACAATGCACAAGATGAAATACTTTTACCCAATCCTGCATGGCAATAAAAGTTCCCTAAAGAAATACACAAGACTGTGTCATTCTGAGGCGAGATTTAGGAGTGGCAGGAAGTGTAGCCCAGTGCTCTGTTGCTCGTTGCAGAGCTAGTCATCAATATACCCTGGATTCTTACTCAGCATCATCTGTTTAGTAAAATTATCATGGGGTCAAAGACCTCATGAAGGTAAGGTGTTGATTGTTTTGAAACCATTCAGGGAGAGGTTCTAAAACAGCATTGTATGTGGTAGATAATAGTTTCAGCCCCCCTCCCCCCCATCTCTGTTCACACTTGGTTTTTCCATTTTCACATATATGGCTTCTCTGACCCATCTTTTGAACCAATCCTCCTCCATGTCCAGAATGTGACTTTTCCAGTCTCTTAATCCTTATCAGGTGTGACTGAAGGACCCTGTTTTATTTAAAGAACAGGAATCCAGCCTGATCACACATTTGTGGATGTGTATTATGGCTCATACAAAGGAAGTATCTGAGAAACTCAGAAAAAGAACTGTTGATGCCCATAAAGCTGGAAAAGGTTACAAGACTATCTCTAAAGTGTTTGGATTCCACCAACAAACAGTCAGACAGAGTGGGAGCAAATGGAGGAAAGTCAAGACAATTGTTACCCTTCCCAGAAGTGGTCAATAATCAAAGATAACTGCAAGGCAAACACAGGACAGCAATGGTGTATATGACAGGGTAGCAAGGAGAAGACTACTGTTTTTGTGGACAGATAATGCCAAGATAGAACTTTTGTCTTAAATAAGGATCATTATATTTGGAGAAAGAAAAACAATGTATTTCAGCATACGTACATTATCCCATTTGTAAAACATTGTGGTGGGAGGGTTCTGGTTCAGGCCTGTTTTGCTGCATCTGAATGTATATATACATTAAAGTCAGCTTTATTGGGGTGGCAGTCTGACGACGATTATTAATATTATGTAAATAAGAAGCTTTCTAAATACAATCAATTAAAAATTGTGTACTGTTTCTGAACTAATTAAATTACTCTTCACTGTCTCTCTCTCAGCATTTGTCTCTCTACAAGCAGGAGCCAGAATCATAGTTTGATTGACAGTTAGGTCTAATACAACAGTGGGGTTGGCGTTCTTACCTATTTTTGAAGAGTAAGCTCTAGTATATCTTCTAATCAAAAGGAGCCCCAGCCTCCACTGGTGTATTACATGTATCAATAAATATCTCTAGATCTTACTTTAAGTAAAGAGGGAGTAATGTCTGATATCCCAGAGCTAACCCCAAGGTCCCAGTCTTGGCTCACTCTTCTGCCTTTAGCAGCTGCCTTTGGCTTCAGGAGGAGCTCTCCCAGGACTTAATGTAAGAGGACCAAGGGGGAAGCTATCGAATTCGAAGGAGTTTATCGAAGATTTTTCATTCGATCAAAAATAATGAAACCCAATTCGGTAGCTTTGATCTGGCGAACTAGGTGGTAGAATAAAAATTTAAAGGGGAAGTACTTCGACAGTCGAATAGTCGAAAGAAATTTTATTCGAAATCATTTGAATCATTCATTTCAATTGAATTTACAAAATTCACTGGTCGAAGTGGTCTTCAAAAACATTGAAAATTCGAATTTGAATCTTTTTGAAAATTCGATCGAATTTCAAATCCTTCACGTGAATTTAGTAAATCTGCCCCTGAGTACATACTGCTTAATTTTTATAAATCAAACACTGGAAATTTGACAGCACTAAGAATGTCTAGGCAAGGAAAATCTATGTTCTGGACTCACTTATAGTACAACCTTTAACAATGGACACTAACAGCATACTGCTAAAAATAAAAGTGAAAAGTAAAATGTAAGCTTGATTTAAGGAACAGAGATATTGCTACTAATATAACACAGCATTTCAAGAATGCAAGTATTACTGTCATTCAAAGGGGAGACCACTATGATGGGGAGCAGCAAAGACCCTAGAAGTCTCTACAAAATACAGGATCATTTCTGTATAATGCAGTTACTTCAAATATATGTTGGAATTTTAAGAAGTATAACTATATCTTATTCTAGTTCAAGTAATTTGCAGAAACTTCAATTTCCCTATAAAAAATCAAATTTATCCAATCCAATTTATCCTATGAAGATATAAATCCAATCTATGTATTAATAGCAAACATGTACAAATGGCCCTAACATGGGTGCATATTTTTATCCAGCAAAAGCCTACTGTATGCTATTTTGAGCACTGTATGATAAATATGCGGAATATAAATGGAATTTATATTTAGGCCATTCTAAACCACATCAACAGACCTGTCAGGTAAAAAATTGAGACGAATGCCAGATTTGTCTTTAAAAATTTATACTGTGCAAAACTGAATGCCAGGAATAGCTAATGGGTTTCAAAAGAAGGATACAAGCTTTAACTGTTGTATAGATGGGAACCTGCTAGTAAACCAACTGTTATTTGTGTTTCATGGACATGAACTGTGCAATTAGAAACAGCAGGGAACTAGTAACAGCACTAAATAAGCAAATGCATTTCACTCTTTTGAAAATGATTAGTCAGAAAAAGCTAGTACTATTTAAAACTGCCACCACAATAGTGATTTCTATTAAAATACAAATCAAAGAGAATGTTCCTTACATGCCCTCTTTGAAGACAGTCGATTGTGTATAGATGAAAAGCATCCACTTACATTAGCTTCAAACCCAGAGCAGACAGCATTTCTTTGGGCTAGCTATGACATTTGAAAAGTTGTTCTTCAAGAAATACCCCACAAAATGTTTATATTAAAATCACCCTAAGCTCCAAAAATGTATTTACTTGGTTTTGACAAGTAAAGGGGAAAATTCTATCTAGTGTACTATAGTGGTTAAGTGGCAATCCTTGACGCAAATTTTAAGAACCGTTAAGTTTTTGAGCCTTGCTGTTGGATATAGCAGTTTTATTTGCGATTAGTGTTGCACTTGTATACTAGGGAAGGGACTGCTGTCTTTAAGCCCACTGAGCCCATGTATGACTCCCAACAAACCATATGTGTAACATATTAACAGCAGGTCTGTTGTACAAGATAAGGTTAGTTAAGGGAAATACAGAACAATAGTTCTCTGTAGTCAAGGTAAAATCTTCATACAACAACAATTAGGAAATTATTAAACAAGCAACAGACAAATAATCAAAACAAGGTTACATTTGTCATTACTGCGAGGGGACATGATTACACTTTACAAATATATTCGAGGACATTATAGACCAATATCAGGGGACCTTTTTACCCATAAAGAGGATCACCGCACCAGAGGCCACCCCTTCAGACTAGAAGAAAAGGACTTTCATTTGAAGCAGCGTAGGTGGTTCTTCACAGTCAGGACGGTGAGGTTGTGGAATGCACTGCCGGGTGATGTTGTGATGGCTCATTCTGTTGATGCTTTTAAGAGGGGTTTGGATGATTTTTTGGACAGACATAATATCAAAGGCTATTTTGATACTAAAATCTACAGTTAGTATATAGCTATGGGCATACAGGTATATGGTTTGTGTTTGAAAGAGTGGAGATGTGTGTGTGTGTGTGTATGTATGCTGGGTTTTTAATTTGGAGGGGTTGAACTTGATGGACTCGGTCTTTTTTCAACCCAATTTAACTATGTAACTATGTAACTATGTAACTATGGGAAAACTTTCTCTTTTTTAAAATGCACCAGTTACTAGCTAAAAATAAAGTGCATCAGTTAATAGTTAAAAATACACTTGTTGGGTTAGGAATGAAAGTTTACAGGGTAGAGTGAATTATTTGCAGGGTAAACAGTGTAATTTAGAAATAAGAACTACACCATAAAATCATGACAGAATCCCTTTTAAAACCTGTTCACCTACTTACAGCTTGTGTATCATAGGTTGAACATTAGGGTAGAAAAGCATTTTAAACATCTTTATAAAAAAAATACAAAGAATAATATTGTGGTACTGAGAGTATCCTGCAAACAGAACATTGAGGGACATTGGTTGGAAACCCATATTCTATAAAAACCTTTATATAGGTCAAAGAATAATCTATTTTGCAAAACAGCTTTCTTTACTGGTTCTCTTACAAGGACAACATTTGCCATAAGGATAGATTGTTTGGCAGCATTTGCTTTGTTTTTCCCAGGACTGCCCAGCTCTCCTACCAAGGCTAAGGATAAATACATTTGCTTCTTGAACCTTGGATGAACGCACTCTACAAATGAGCAAAGGATAATACAATGAAGGAAGAGAAGGGACCAGAAACTATAATTCATTGTAAATCAGATGCATAAGAAGGGTTGGCAAAATAAATTGTCATACTTTGTTAAAACAGAACCAAGGTCCCAACTTTTAGAAGTAATTTGCCTTATGTACTGTATAGGGCTTATGCACCAGACTGTAGGTGCAGATCCCCCCCTGACAGCAATAATAAGTTTTTCAACAATTGTCCAAAACTCTGTCATTAATGGGACAGACCCTGACCCTGACCCTGAACTTCAGGACTTTAGTTCAAATTTAAAGCGTACAGTAGCTGAATTTAAGAGTTTCTGCATTCATGTTGGTATTCCAGTTACTAAAATAAAAAAACAATTATTTTATGCATTGCTATTTTATATTATATAAAACTGCAATTAATTGTTGTATTCTTATTTGGTGGAATTTTTCTGATGTTCATTTTTCCCCAATTACCCTAAGTATTGGCTTTTTTGGACGACCAAGTTATAAACTGGTTAAAGGGGTAACAAGCAGCCTCCAGAATCTTGCCAGCTGGCAATACCTGTAGTATGTTTGAACCCTTTGTTGGTACTTCTGTGACTCCAGTTAACTATGTTTGTAACAATGATCGTCTATTTATTTACTTGTTCTGGTTAATATTGTTATATATTGTATTACTATTGTTATTGCAGAGGTGCCTTTAAAGTACTGACATGGGTTCTACTTTTACATGAAATTGTCATGTTACAGTATCTAACAGTAAGAATGTAACTTCATTGGTTGTAACTGAATAATCAAAACCCATGTCAGAGACCATTGTTTTAAAATCAGAATAATGGGAATTACACGATATAGTGAACCTATGAAATTGTTTAAGGACCATACTGAGTTGCTGGGATCTACAGGTTACTGGCTTGAGTTCTACTGGAACTTGATGTCTTTTGATGACCTCTAGTTTACCTCATGTGTATCTGTAAGTTGCAAAGATATAGCTAAAAAATCATTTGAAAGACTTATCTACTGCTTGTTTTAAAAAATGTATCCACAACTATCTATACTGTATATTGCACGATTAATCCCTTCAGTGCTTTTCACTAGTCCTGTAAGGTTTCAGGTTGCATTTAATTGGGTGAATAGAAATGTTGAATCCATGTAGATGAGTTTAAATAAAAATACAGTAATAGGCTTAGTGAGGCACAGTTATTTTTATATAAGGAGAAAAAATATGCCCTGGTTGGAGAACATGAAAAATGTACAATTCTCTCAGAGACCAATTTATAGCCTAACCTTCCTCTGTTCCAGTTTCCAAGAGGTAGCAAACTTGGCACCCAACACCTGAGAGAGCCTTGAAATTATATATTTATACATGACAGAAAGTGAGGTCACCGATCTGCTTACTATATAGCATAATGTGTAACCACTACTTTGGAAAATACCAACATTAATAATGTATAAGTATTGCAGTTGCTTTTTATAGTTTAAATGCCATCACTGGAAGCAGAGAAAAAGTATCTAGGTTACTGGCAGAATGTATTTAACACCATGAAACAACACATTCCATAAGCTGCAACACAATTTCATGGAAGTCATATATAATAAACTCCCCTTGTTAATAATGTATCTATATAAAGTCTTTTCCAGCATTTATATTTCTGGTATGTTTTGGTAATTTAAATATTGCCACAGTTCATTGTTCCGGCATGACACACCCCTGCACTATGTTGAGTTTTGTATACTGGTATATGATCCACTACAGAGCTGATATGAGAGAAAGGGAGGCTACATAAAAGCAGAAAATCAATAGCCTATCAGAAACATGTACATTAGGCAGGGGAATGTTTACCTTACAAGCTCTGAGATCAAGTGCCTTCAGTGGCAGCTTTACTGGTGTGGCCCTTGGTACACAAATAGAGAAAGAAAAACACAAGTCTCAACTGGTGACTTATGGCTAAATCCAGAGGTGATACTGCACATGCGGACTACAGCAGGATAACCTACCCATGCCCAGATTGCCAGTAGAAGGAGGCTGGCTGATTGAAGAGGGCAGGTAGAGGTCCAGCACCTAAGCACCACTAGACTTAAATACAGTCATAGAATAAGGGGTTTCCAACCTGCATCGCACCATGTGAATTGGGGGATGCAACACTCAAATCATTAATTATTTCAGTGGGGATACTATACTCAGATCAGTATGTGGAATTCCTGTATATCATATAATACTTACTACACATCACCCTAAATTACTGGCAAGATGTTATTCACTGCAACGTCTTTCACATCCTTAAGATTGCTATTCTCTGTTTTTCTCAGTTATACTTGCATTTTATGCATTACCATCCATATTGTTTTTATCTCTCATAATCAGTCTCTTGATTGTCAGTCCTCCTGTCTGTTTGATATTTTCTCACATCAAGTAGTTTTTGTATTATCTACATACTTGTTCAGGGATCCCCAACCTTTTGAATCCGTGAGCAACATTCAAAAGTAAAAGGAGTTGGGTAGCTGTAATAAAATCCTTAACTGGTGGTCTAGTGGGGGGGCAGCAGGGACGCCTGCTGCCCCCGAAGCGGAGACGTCCGCGCTGTTCTTCTTCTGCCGGCTCCTATGCGTGCATGTGCACTTCTGGGTTGAGCTTAAAGGCGCAGGCGCGCTGACGTCATCATTGGCGCGAAATTTTAATTGTTTAAAAGGCCGGTTCGGCTTTATGCTCATTGCCCGTTATAGGTTTAGTTCCTGGTGCCTTTGTTTGATTCTAGTTACCTGTTTGTTCTGATTCCTGTGTTTGACCCCTGCCTGGCTTTGACTATTCCTGACTCCTGTATCCTGATCCGTGCCTGTTATCTGACTACTGATTCTGTCTCATCCTCTTCCGATTGATTACCTGGTTTTGACCCTTTGCCTGACTGACTACGCTCACTATCCGCCTGCCTCGACCCAGCCTGTCTTCGATTACGATTTCGTCTCATGCCTCTGTACTTCGACCTTCTGCCCAAAGACTTTTGCTTACAGTCGTGCCCCTTTGCCTGCTCAGAACCTTTTGTCTTGCACCTCTCGTTTTAAGACCTGGTGGCATCCGATTAGCCAAGGGCTCCTCCCGAGCTGAAAGGTGGCTGTTATAGGCAGAAGCACGAGCCAAGACCAGGGTGCTTGACACTGGTTCTGAGTTTAGGGTGCCGACAGTTACAGTAGCAACACAAGCATGAAAAATGTTTTTGAGGTGCCAGATAAGTTCTGTGATTGGCAATTTGGTAGCCTATGAAGATTTTCAACCTACATTGAGGCTCTGTTTGGTTTTGCACCTGGTTTTTATACAACCAAAACTTGCCTCCAAGCCTGGAATTAAAAAAATAAGCACCTGCTTTGAGGCCACTGGGAGCAACATCCAAGGGGTTGGAGAGCAACACATTGCTCACAAGCTACTGGTTGGGGATCACTTGTTTAAATTCACTTCCAAACTTTTTCCTCTTCCCCTAAACATCATTTTATTAATTTAGAGTTTGCACATGCCAAAAACAATAGAGAAGCCTACAACCCATACACAATAGTTTACTGGAAATGTAAACTTCAGTATCAAACTGAGAGAAAGCATGGGAAAGTTTTAAGTTCTATAAATCAGAAAAAAATGCACTGCTTTACTGCCAGGACCTAGGTAAATTTTTGGATGCATCTTCCCTTGAGCTGAAAAAAGTGGAATTTAAAAAAAGTCTAAAATACAATCTCTAACCTGGAACTGTCCCTTCAAAGGATGCCAAATATATTTTTTTAACCAAATGACTGATGAAATGGTTTGTAGAAAATGTTATCAGGAGCTGCCTTCTCCTACTCTAACGTCATCTAATTCTTGTTTATTTCAGCAAAATGATTATAGTGTATCTGTGCCTTCAAATAGTGGTGGCTACAAATGTGCCTGTAGCTAATTTTGCAATGGACTTTTTTTCTTACATTGGAGTCACTTGAAATATTTGCATATGCATGTTTTAGTGGAAATGCACTTAAGTCATTTTAATTCCATTTTCTCTGCTTGTCAAAGAGATAAGATATATTGTGGATCACACTTCTACCCACACAAGCCATTCACAAAGAAAAGGTTAAAATCTGCATTTGTATTAGAGCAATATATGATAGCCACAGCAGTGAAGACGGCAAAGCTTTAAGACATGGCAGAAAGATTTCATTGCCTGGAGAGAGGAGATGTCAGTGGCCTCTTGCTTTTTAATAAAGTCAATTTATGATCTTTCTTTTACTGCAGTTCGGTCTGTCATATACTTTAGGAAACCTGCAGTGCAGGAATGGATTTACTTGTTCTGGGACCTTATTTTATACAATATGTGATAGTTTGTTTATATATGCCCATAGGCAACACTGGAATATCTCTGGCAAAGCTTTCCAATTAAATCTGGTGCAATGCAGGTGGAATGTTGAGGATTTTTTTTAGTTATGTTTCCTTGCCAATTTTGTAACTGATAAAAATATTTGATATCCAAGAAAAATACCCAAGCTTATATAACAAAGGCAAAAATTATAAAATGGACTACATATTGATACAAATATATTTTTGTTATGCATCCACTATTTTTAATGTTGCTGCAGAACAGTATACTATTGAAACTTGCTTCAGATATATACCATTCTGTATTGCATATGAGCCTCCAATAGAAAAAAAAACCCTAAAAAATACTTATCATGGCTTTTTATATATTACTATATCATCTAGTACGAGGCTGTCCAACTAGTGGAAACCCCCTCCTTGTGTGGCCCCCCACATGAAAGTTTGCCTGCTGTGTCTGCTTCCCATGTGTGGGATCTAAAAAGTATCACTACAGAGATTAACAGCCCCCTGCATTGTTTAAACTTCAATTTCACACTGGACTCCCTGTATTGTTCACACATGTAATCCCCCTACATTCTTCACATTTTTAACACCTCTATTATTCACATCCCTAAAGCCCTGTTCTGTTCACACCACAGTGAAACTGCCCACATTGTTCACCTGTTCACACTCATACAAAATGCCAAAGGAGCAGCAGCATTGTGTCACTGTATGTAGTACATCTTAGAGTTGTCTGCCTTTCCTATGCTGCCCTACTCTTCTTACCCTGTGCTCCCTGTGTGTGCCATGCTCTGCCTGCTGAATACTCCCTGTGTGTGCCATACTCTGCCCCCCCTATGCTCCATGTGTGTGTGTCATACTATGCCTGCCCTATTATTCTTGGGTGTGCTATATTCTGCCTGCTGTATGGTCCTTGGGTGTGCTATACTCTGCCTGTGTGTGGCCTGCTTTGTCTGTGGAACATAAGCCTGTTTTTTTGTTCTGGGACTATGTTAGCAATTATTATTAGGGGCCCCTAAAGTGTTGATCCTGCGCTCGGGGTGCTGTGTTATCCACAGGGGGAAGAAAGAGGCATATGGATTTAAGGGTATGTCTTAATATGACAACATTTTTTTAATATTAGTAATAAGTGATATCACTGCAGTGAGCACCAACCATTTGGTTTGTTGGTATGCCAACACTATTAATGTGGACATGGTCTTGTGGTAAGATGGATGTGGTTTAAAGTGCGTGTGGTTTAAAAACACGGATTAGCTAAAACTGGCTTCCATTATCAGCACTCCACATGTAGGGCAGAAAAATTCCGTCCCTCGGTACTCCAGAAGTTGGACAGCCCTGATATAGTACATAGTAGGGGAATTCATTGATATCAACTCTTTTAGTTTCCTAAGGGTCTTAAAGGAAAATGTTACCCCCAAAATGAATATTTAAGCATCAGATAGTTTATCATATTAAGTGGTATATTAAAGAATCTTACCAAACTGTTATATATATATATATATATTAAAATAAATATTGCCCTTTTACATCTCTTGCCTTGAACCACCATTTCAAGATGGTCTGTGTGCTGCCTCAGAGATCATCTGACAAGAAATACTACAACTCTGACTGTATCAGGAAGAAGCATAAAAAGAAAAGAAAGAACTGTCTATTAATTAGCTCATGTGACCTAACATTCACTGGTTGTTTCGTTTCTACGATCCCAAGGGGTGGCCCTTATTTTTTAAATGGCAAGTTTCTATTTGTGATTACCCAATGGCACATACTGTACTACTAAAAAGTATATTGTTATGAAAATTGTTGATTTACATGAAGCAAGGTTTTACATATGTTTTATGCAATATCATTCTATTGAGACCAACATTATTCAGGGGGTATAGTTTTCCTTTAATCTTGTTTGATATCATTTACTGGTGTGGGATGGTCATGGATGACTATACTTGAGTCCCTTAATAAGCTAAGAAGAGTCTGTGAATGTTGTGTGCCATCAGCTAAGTATGTCAGAGAGAGGGTCCCTATAACAGTAGGGGTACAGCACTGGCAAAAGGAATAGCTAACTAAGTATCCCAACAGACTTTATAAAAGGACTATCAAAGATACCCTGGAATACAGTGTTACTAGTGAGTTACAAGTGTGTATGTATTGAATGAAGCATCCTCAAGTGATCAAAAGATCAAAGACTATTTCCGTTTATTCCATAATAAACCTCATCCTAAGGCAGAACAAAGAAGTTCATCCAGTTCATCATCTGCAGCAGTAGCTAGAAGACTCTTATCTTGGCAAGGATAATGTAAGTGAATAAGCATTATTTATATGGCTTAAGTGTATTTAAAAAGAAATCTGACACAGGTAGGAAAAGAAATATCAGTAAGTCGGTCAGTAATAAGTAAGTATATCAGTATGGCTACAGCTAGAAATACATTTTCACTAAAAGCATATATGGTTTTTTTTCCAGTGGAAAATGATTTTGTATGATTTTGTCCAGTGACCCATATGACCTGAACTGGGGTCCCATTCATATATTCATATATATATTTCAAATAACCTTCCAGCCACAAATAGTTAAGGGGCGAATTTATTCGGCAGAGGCAAATTCGCGGCGAATTCCCGCAATTCGCGAAATGCCAGCGAAAATTCGTCAAAAAAAATTTGCAGAAAAAACGCAACGCAACGAAAACGACGCGACGAAAACATCACCACGCGATGCGCGTCAAAAACTAAGCGACAAAAACGACGCGACGTGATGAAAACGACGCAACGCGCGTCAAAAAAACGCGACTCGTTTCGCTTCGCAAATTTTTTCGGCAATTCGCGAATTTCGCTGGAAATTCGCAAATTTTTCGCCGAAATTCGCCCATCACTAGCCACACATATTCTCATGGATAATTAGTTTAATCCCCCAGCACTTTATTCTAAATTTCAACATAAATTCTATTCCATAAGTCGTGTTCATACATCTCATAGGAAGAGCCCTATAGCTGCCTATGGCATCTACCACCATCATTTAGGTCAGCAGTAATTTATACATTATATTGTGCCTTTATACTTTAAAAATCTTTGTAAGTCTGGTGAACACTTATAATAATAAAGTATTATTGTGATTAATGCTTAAAATAAGGGGGAGAAAATATGATTCATATTTTTATGTTTCAATGTCCCCCCCTACAAAATTAGACACATATGTAATGAAACACCACAACGTATTAACCCACACTACTCTTTTCTTACCACTATTGATGTCTATTAATTTTTTTCTCATTGGCAGATTTACATTTGCTGCAACAACTATTTATACAACTGTGATCATATTTGTGATAAAGTATTGTTCTGAATTCTCATCACACATATGGGCATACTGGATGAACTTTGATATAATAATAGGTACATCTTTTTGAAGCTTGGATCATTAAATTATATTGGGACTATTACATATTTAACATAATAGATTTAATTGTATTATTTGTTTCAGTAGTGGCAGAAGCAAAATAGTTGGTGGCACATTGCATTATACTTATTTTACAACAAAGTTTGTCATATACCCTTGGATCTGTTTGATTAACAATTTATACAATATGCAAATTAAGTATCTGGGTTGTTGTGTTTTTCCCCTTTAGGTTGTGTGGATAACCAGTGTAGATTCCACTGATACTTGTACAAATTACCCACCTGTACTGTATATTATGCGTTTTTTATTTTCCTTTTTTTATTAACTACAGTTTCACAGAGCATGCAAAAGATTTTCTTAAAATGATTTACAGTTGATTTAATATTTTTGAATGCACCATTGCACAGAAAAAAAAGACATATCGGCAAATCTTACAAGCAATAAAAGTCAAGTCAACAATTTCTTTCCGCTATAATTCATGAGCTTCTCCCCCATCTCCATTTTGGCTGTTATGCTGCTAATCCATAATAGAGAAACACACTTTTCAGACTCACACAGACAATTTCCTGTATCTTTGCTAAACCCATATCAGATAATTGTTGTAACTAATTAGTCCAATATATGTGCCAACAATTATGTCTTCGTCAGTCACCAAATAAATCACATGATTTCTGATTGAAATATATTCCGTTCTTTGCTAAAGCTTCTTAATCAATTAACTGGTCACTGGCAAGTGCTTGCTTTGCCTTAGCCTATGTTTTTTTATTCACCTCTCACACAAAACCCTGCCACACAGCACTGCAGTAATAACAAATCCAATTGTGAATCTGGGTCAACCATTACTATTGGCACATTAACCTTTATCTACTTTATCCCTCCCATCATAATTACAAAAATGCTTAATTTTATGCTATTCTTATACATTTGACATTTTTTTTTTTAATTCTCTATGTTTAAGCTCAAACACGAATTGTTCTCACCCAATACGTTCTTCCTCCATTTCTTCCATTTTTTCAGCACGTACTATAACTCTGTTAATTATTTCTTTTTCCTCATCTGTAAGTTCTTCATGTTTTCTTTGCCATTCTTGATTATTTGGGTGTACTGACCATCCAGCATCGAGCCTGAAATACCAGAGGAACAATTCATAGTTGAGTAATGAAATTACACAGAGAGAAACTCTATTCCATTTTTTCAACAAATCTTGAAATCCGTAGATACAGTTGTAATTTCAAACATACTAGATGGTTTAAATGAACAAAAAGAGAATTAATTCAGAATTGACAGTAAATATAATTAATGCATTGATAATACATTCCCAGCAGTTTGGGACAGGCTATCTTAAATCCTCCTATACTAACTAAAGAAGTATTTGCCATTAGTATTCTTTTTGCTTTATTTATATTCTGTTTTGTTAATAGTATAAACTACAGTGGCCCAGACATTATGCCAAATATGTTACCAAATAAGAAAAAAATGGATCTCCACAAAGGAAATTGAATCTTGAAAATCAGTTTAAAGCATTAGTCACAAAGTAGATGATGCGCAACAAGAACTCTGCATTATGATCAACTGACAAATGGTTGACCTGAGAAAACTGGTCAAGCAGGAACAATTTTAGAAAAGCTGGCACTATGGTGTGTTTTGTTCTCTCTCAGGCACTCTTCTTTATCTTTATGACTTGCGTGTATTTATTAAGGTGACACATTTTAAAAGACGATGATTAATGATTATCCTTAGAAAATGGGAACTTTACAATGCAGCTAGTTTGGAGTTTAAACAAAACAATCAAATAAAGAAGACCATCGCAAAATGATTCTAAATATGAATGTCTATATGGTAACAAAAGTACATTTTATTCTCTGCAAAACTTTACAGTAGACCTTATGGATTTAGGTAGATAGATGTTCATTTGACATAGACCAAAACAACAATCATCTGTTTCTTCTGTTTTCACCTCTCCAGAGTCCCATAGCATAGATATTAAAAGCACTCACAACAGTACATAACATTGCCAATGGTCTTGCTAGGCTTGTGTGCAGCTGCTCGACCCTAACAAAAACAATGAATATGATTATATATCTCTGTACAACACTCAAATGCATCGAATCTTGTTATGATATTCTAAATATTATATATAAAAATAATAGATACACCCACATTCATTCTTCCAGTGCTACACACAAATATATATGGGAAAAAAGAGAATCCACTCAGAGTCCAAAGTAGCCACATTACAAGTCTTTTTTATTTATAATGGTACAAAGGGAACGCAACATTTTTCAGGCTGACCTGCATCATTACTTTGCCCAGGGCATCTATTATTTCCAGTCCTTACGTAAGATCTGCCAGCATGAAAATAGCTGTTGACGTTTGAAAAGAGAAATCAACTGATTGTGTGTAACAAGGCATTACTTCTGTCCAGGTCCTTTTCATCTAACCCCAGACACATTCAGTTCAACAATGCACAATAATCTGCCTACTGCTGACATACAATCTTTAAAATCCTGTGATTATAAACATTTAAATGGCTATAACAACTGAGCAGAACTGAGCAAGGTACTAATCTCCTCGTAAATCTTATAATATAAATAGACATTTATGGTAATCAGTGCTACAGTAAAATAAAGTTTGAATGTGGGCATACATTTATGCACAGGACAGCCATGTGAAATAGGTAGGCATAAAAAATATTTGCCCAGGATACACTAGCCCACCAGCCACTACACTAAGAAATATTTTCTTATTGTGCTATGACACATCGAGGCAGATCGAATTGAAAATTTGAATTGGTGTTTAAGCCTATAGGGGATGTCCTACAATCAATTTGGAGTAGTTTGGTGGACTTTTGAAATTTTTTTCAAAATGTTTTGGAAGGAAAAACTCGAATTGAATTTGAGTTTGCAGGCTGATCCTATTCACCCGAACTTAAAAAAATAAAATTTTTGCAAATGGCTTTTTTAACTCGAAATTCGAGTTTATGGAATCTTTTATAAACTCTATATTCGACTCTTGATAAGTCTGCCCCATCATGTGATGTACAGTATGACCCTCAACTGAGGTTAGACTGCAGCTAAGAGCATCCCCAGAAGTTATGTTTGTCTACCTACCCTTGACATGCCCTCCCTTTCTGTATAAAGTGAGAATAAATGGTAGTTGCATTGTGGAGATAAGACTTTTTATTCCCATTATAATAATCAGCCCTCTATAGGAAGCAGTAGTAATTGAATGTAAAGTAATGCAGTAATTTATACTTTAACTCTGAGCACTATGTAGATTCAAAGGCATTTGAAGCTCATTCACAATATTGAAAAAATTTTCTTTACAACTATTTATTTACTAACTGTTCAGTTTGGAGTTGAAGTCTTTTGGTAGCAAGTGGAATAAAAGTCAGAATGGAACAAGGCAGTGTTTTTTAATAAACACTTTAGTATTTGCAAAGTAATACAATATGAAGATATTTGACCTGTTATTCAGAATTCTCAAGGACCTAGGACTTTAAGGATAATAGATCTTTTTGTAATTTGGATCTTCATACCTTAAGTCTGTTGGAAAATCATGTAAACATTAAATAAACCCAATAGGCTGACATTGCTTCCAATAAGGATTACGTTTGGATCAAGTACAAGGTACTGTTTTATTGTTACAGAGATAAAGGAAATCATTATTAACATTCTGGATTTTTTGGACAAAATGGAGTCTATGGGAGATGGCCTTTCTGTAATTTGGATCTTTCTTGAAAATATGTTTTCCAGATAATGGATCAAATTTTTGGCCATAATTTACTTTTATTTCCTCTTGCAGCTGGGTTTTTTCCCCAAAATAATAAAACAGTGAGCAGGTTTTAGATGGAAACATTTGTATTGTTTAAAAAAATGGTGATTATGGGGGGGGGGGAAGCAGACGCAGAAAAAAAATATATTCCTAGAAAAAATGATTTTTTTTGTAGTATATAATGATGATCCAAATTACAGATTTTGCATAGCAGGTCCCATACTTGTATTATGATTTCCCTTGGTATAAAACAGCATATAGCATGTAGTACAATATTTCAGGCGTCTGCATAATTATACAACTCTGTAATGCTATAGTATGAAATTCCTATGTTTTAAAAAGTCTGAAGAGTAAACAAATGTTTCCCAGATATATGCTGGCTTTGGGTATACTGGCTTGGAGGAGAATTCAAAAAAAGAATTGAAAAAATCCCTTCAGACAGCAGTGCCAAACAGGGTACCGGGGGAGGCAAAACAGTTGCCTCCATTTTTAAACTGAAAATGATATGCTATCTAGTGCAAGAGAACACAATGCTCTCCCAGCACTATTGATGCATCATGCGCCCTTCCAACCTCCTCCAGTGCAGGAAAATGTAAGCGCTGGTGGGCGAGGCAGGGCCTCTGGCAACTCCTGCATTGAAAAAGGCACTTGGCATCTAAGGTAAAACCTTATTTTTTCTTCATGCAGTACAGCAAGTATGAAAAGTGATACTACTGTATATTCAATATTTCTGTCCCATTGTATGAACCAAGTGTTCTTTAAAAAACGTAAATGGGTCATTTAAAATAATAGCAGTGTCTTTTATGACAATATTCTACTGCAAACTATAATGTGAATGTTTTCTTGAGTAGAAAAATGGAACTGTATTATGTGCCTTACTGCCATTAGAACCGAGTGTAAAACATTAGTTTCACTCCTCTGAACACATTTGGTTTCTGTCTCTATAATTGTACCTAATTTCATCTCATAATTATCTTCTACGTGCTTGTAATGAATCATAACATTGCAGCTTTGTATGCTACAACCTTACATAACATTACAGAAATAAGCAATGTCATGTTAATAATTGCAATCTGCACTAAATACAGTAGATGGGGGAGTCAAAATAAACATTATTAGGCACTAGGCACATATATAGTTGGGACAGTTACAAAATGAATCGAACATTTTTAAATATCAGCAATCACCAAAGAAAAATAATTTTCATATATTTTCTGGAGCACAAAATAGTAGGGATGCACCAAATCCACTATTTTGGATTAGGCCGAAACCCTGAATCCTTTGAGAAAGATTTGGCCGAATACCGAACCAAATCTGAACCCTCATTTGCAAACGCAAATTAGAGGTGGGAAGGGGAAAATATTTTTACTTCCTTGTTTTGTGACAAAAAGTCATGCAATTTCCCTTCCCGCCCTTAATTTTCTTATGCAAATTCGGATTCAGTCCTGCTGAAAAAGGCTGAATCCTGGCCGAATCCTGGACTGAATCCTGTATTTGGTGCATCCCTACAAAATAGGCATACTCAAGGGATTATATTTTCTCGGGATATTATTTATCAGCAGGTAGAATTTACTGGTCACCTATTTAAAAGCAAACATCTTATTGGTTGGTATGGGTTACTGCTCCTGGCAGTAGTGTAACTAGAGTGAGTCGGGCGACCCTGCAAAAAAATCTTCAGTGGGGCACATTGCACTCTGATCCCCATCCACCTGCCCACTTCCTCTCTTGCATATGCCCCACCTCTGCCTCACTCATTCCCCACCCCTCCTGCCCAACTTGCATCCCCCTTCCTCACTGCAGGCAACAGAGCAGCTGGGGAGGAGGGCTTTTTTATTAGCTATAGAGGAAGCTTCCTCTATAGTTATGCCACTGGCTCCTGGCCAAACTTAGCACCTTTGATTACATATGGAGGTTTGTTTATTAGTTTGACACACCATATAAATAGTGATGGGCGAAACGGGCGCGTTTCGCTTTGCCGAAAAATTCGCGAATTTCCAGAGAAATTCGCTAATTTTTCGCCGATTCGCGAAACGAGTCGTGCGTCGTTTTTGACGCGCGTCGCATCGTTTTTGACGCGCGTTGCATCGTTTTTGACGCGCGTCGCGTCGATTCCGTTTTGACGCGCAACTCGTTTTTGCGCGGCGAATTTTTGTTGGCGAATTTTTTTGCCCGTTTCGTGAATTTATTCGCCAGCGGCGAATCGTGGGAATTCGCCGCGAATTCGCCCCTGGCGAATAAATTCGCCCATCAGCAATATCAGAAAGCTGGGTGCCTGACAGTCCCCAAAATATATAAATCAAAAAACCATAGAATGAACAGGGCACAATAGTCTAAAAATAACAAATATTTTGTGGATTTGAAATGTGTTAGGTTTGTATGAAAGCATTATGTAATTAAATATTTGTTATTTTTAGACTGGTGTGCCCTATTCACTCTGATCAATAACCAGTTTGCACCAAATATATCATATATTGGATTACCCAAAGATATCATCTTGTTTCACCACTAGTCAGTGTACTTGGTTCACAAGAACCATTTATAATCACTTTAAACGAGCAGAGTAGACAAGTGGAATCATATTTCAAAGCAGTTCACTCTGTGGACAAGCTCATGAATCAGTTGTGAATCAGTACAATTAATTCTGTGTCTTATCTACAGGCTACAGACATGGCACAGTTTGACATTTGAACAAGACCTCAACATTTACAGACACAGCAATTTATTACAGCTTTGAGAACTAAAAAGGTGGCCATACACGTAGAGATCCGCTCGTTTGGCGATGTTGCCAAACGAGCGGATCTCTCCCTGATATGCCCACCTTGAGGTGGGCGATATCGGGCTGATCCGATCGTGGGCCCTAGGGCCCAGCGTTCGGATCAGTACGGGTGGTCGGATCGCAGGACCGCATCAACAAACAGATGCGGCCGCGATCCGACAGGATTTTTAATCCTGCCAGATCGACATCTGGCCGACTTTCGGCCAGACATCGATCGGGAAAGCCCGTCGGAGGGCCCCCCACAGGGGCCGATAAGTTGCCGACACAGTCTGTCAGCAGCTTTTATCTGCCCGTGTATGGCCACCTAAAGTTTAGCTCTATTCATAACAGGATTTTGGTTTGATTAATGTTATTGTTCCTGTAATTCATTGATGGACAACTGTCTATATTTGACAGGTCTCACACATGGATCCTAACTAAATGGCTGAAACTTAGATTTGATATTGGGGATAACCAAAACAACGTTTTGACAAAAGAAAGATACCTGGATCTTTTTTAGAAATAAGGTTTGAATTGCCTGCAGTATAGTAGTTTGCCTAACCAATTATTCAATAAAAGATCATTGTATTGAGGTTTACTGAATGATTTAACTTTATATGCATACAGGTGATTTTTGTAGGATCCATAAAACATGTTAAGGTAGCAAACAAGAGTTTGTTTTGAGTTACTTTGTGTTAGATATACCATGACCTGGATGAATGAGAATCTTCATAGTCATAGCAAACAAGAGTTTCCGTTTGGTACGCCTAAATATAAAGATACCAGGACCACATTCAGATAACAGTTCAGTGCTATAACTGCACTGTATGAATATATAAATTACAAATTACACAATACACAAGGCAAAAGATGTAGTATAGGGACTGAATAGAACTTGGGGTTTCCTAAATAACACTTTTTAACACTGGTTAGGGTCTGTCAAGAAAAAAAACAGGCTTTTTACAGAACGCATCATCTAATTTGCTCCACCAGCAAAATCCTGCATTGAATTTGTTTTTCAAAAGAACAGATTTTTTATATTCAGTTTTGAAATCTAACATGGGACTCAACAAGTTTTTAGTTTCCCAGATGACTTCAGCCATGTGACTTGTCAGTCCCTACTTCTGCACTGCAAGCTGAAGCAATATCATCATCCTCTCTTGGCCCCCACCCCTTGCAGTTTATGAACAATAAAATGAGAAAGTAACAAAATAACGCCTCCTTCACACCTGAATTGATAAAAATGCTCCCATACCACACCTAGAGGTAGATATGAAAATTGCACTCAATAGTAAAACAGCAAAGCATGACTCCATGTTCTCCAGTTATATTAAGTAGGAAAAACAATAGCTTATCTAAAAGCAGTCGCCTTGGGAAGAGCCTGGTCGTTCTGAAAGCACAGAATCAGGCACAATAGCCTGATATGACTGACTACACACCAATATTACAACTAAAACATTAATTTCTTGGTATGGTAATACCAATAAATGTAATAACTATGTAACTATGTAATAGAATATCATATGGTATAGTGAAATGTATTACATGTACAAATGTACATAGTGTAATTGAGTAATGGTGAATCCATTTAAGCTCCCAGTTCACCATGAGGCTTTGGTGCTGTTACTGAACCCCTTTGTAGTTGATGACTGCATGAAATTGTACATAATTACACAATAGAGCACCATGCCTTGGAACTACTGATGACATTCAAACATTATATAAAAATCCTAGCAGATTTTTTTATAAAAATTGATTTATGCTAGATTATTTAAAATCAAGTACAAGGAACTAATTATTTCATATAAAAACCAATTCAGGCAAAAATATAGAACAGTTTGTTTAAATAGGCATCTTCAGTTAGAAGACAGACTTTCTATCCAGTGCTTGACCCACTTGCTTTCTCCAGTTGTCTTAACAGCCGGAGGGAAATTCCTTCCTAAACAGCACAGATTTGCAAGTATCCCTGTCACTTTAAATCAGATCCTGTTAGTAATCTAAAGAAGTTTATTTGATACTCATTTACTATTCCTTGGAAAATTATTTATGTAGAGAAACTGACGGTAGGTATTAGGACTGCATCAATGAGTGGTTAGGTTTCTCACTTTTGCATGTAGGATAATATACCTTCCAGAGAGGCTACTCTACACAATAATACAACACAGACTATGCAAAATCTTAATATAAGTTGTAGAACATGCTATTTATTTAAGGGTATTATACCCTTCAGAGTGTTCCTTTTATTGCTTGAAGATGATCTGCCAACTGTTTACTTTCTGCAGTCTCCCACTTATGTATACTGCTTCTTACCCTACCCATCAAGTCCACCCCAACAAATATTGAAATGCAGGCCCATTCATTAGTGTTAGGAGGCTTCTTTCCCTGGGTGACTGTGCAACTGAGGGGTGGGCAGGAGAGGGGAGAGGAAGAACAAGAAGAAGAGAATGGCACATGGAAATATGGGAATTGGAAAAGAATGGCACATGTGGGAGATTTAAATGAGCAAAGAATTATCAGGAGAGGAGTGGTAGGAAGAAATAATGGAAAAAGGGGAAAGGAATGACATGTGAGAAGGTGGAAATAAGACAAACAAGATCTTGGAGAAGAGGAAAGAGAAGAGCTCATGGTGAGAGGGGGTAGCAAATGCTGGACAGGGCAGGTGGTTTTTGGCAGAGACACATGTGAAGATTCAGGGAGATGACTTATCGCCTCTTGTTCGTGTGACTAATCTCTCTGAAAAGCTTTGGAAATGGCAGTGGAAATGGCAGTGCTTCATTTTCTGAAGTTGCCCGAAGTTGACTCATGAGGAAACTTCA
Source organism: Xenopus borealis (assembly GCA_024363595.1). NCBI lineage: Eukaryota > Metazoa > Chordata > Amphibia > Anura > Pipidae > Xenopus > Xenopus borealis. The sequence goes on along the minus strand of CM044432.1, from coordinate 148,264,118 downwards.
AGTGACTTTGGAAAATCAAGCACTACGAGTGCCATCCTGCTGGCAATTTAGCATCAGGGAACATGTTCCAGACATTAAAAACATAAATGCTGATTAAAATGTGGCAAGACATTTTAATCAATGTAGTGGGAGCGATGTATACAATTTTAAGATTACAGGCATAGCTTAGATGAAGAAAAACCTTAGGGGTGGGGATCCCATCGCCAAACTTTTGCATCTAGAGACCAAATGGATCTTTATTTTTTCTAATATAGACTTTTATCCTAAATTTTCCATGTCTTGACACTTGCAAATAATCAGTATTTAGGATTGGGTCGTCCACTTAGTATGTACAGTATGTGGTGTTTTAACATGGGTTTCCTCCCTGTCTACCACACACTCAGTCCTTTGAATAAGAATGTGGACAACTCTATTTTTTTTTATGTTCAAATTACATAATTGTGACCTATTTGGCTAAAAAAAATATTTGCGGTGTGCAATTTGTTGTATGAGTTGAAATTTAGCATAATAATTTTGTATTACAATGCTTATGGTTTTGTATTTAGTATTTTTGTATTTTGTACTACTTTTGTCAAAAAATGGAGCTACACACCAGTACTTATATGGCTTTATGAGAGATAAAAAAATACATGCAGGAGATATGTGGAAGGAGCGCAGGAGGAAAAAGACCATGGATGGAAGGGCAGGTGAATAGTGAAGTTTAATCAAATGTTTGTAAATGTACATGTATGGGTTTTGGGGTATATGGTGTATTCTACAATGTATGAAAAACATTTTTTTAAAAGTAATTGCTTACTAGTTTATTGTAAAAATTACTTTCACTTTACTTAGGCCACGTTCACACAGGTGATTTTGACTGTTCTTCATTGTCTATACCTTGGCATGTTTCTATCGTTAGTTAACCTGTATTCATGGAACTTCTAGATTTGGAACCACAAAAGTGCAGTGTAAACTGGCAACAGCAACCATTCATGGTGCCACCAACACAACATCAATACAGATTGATTGTAACACTTGAACACCAGATGTATAATGTAGTGCCTAATGCAAGAAGCTTGTGTGTTCTCCCTGTGCTTTGGGTATTGCTGTCTTCAACATGCTAGATACACACCAGTAGATTAATGAATTAAATCAGGGGTCCCCAACCTTTTATGCTCGTGAGCCACATTTAAATTTAAAAAAGAGTTGGAGAGCAACACAAGCATGAAAAAGTCCATGTGGATTTCAAATAAGAGCTCTGATTGGCTTTTTGGTAACCCCTATATGAACTGGCAGCCTACAGGAGAGAATGTTTAGCAGTACACATGGTTTTTATGCAACCAAAACTTGCCTCTAAGCCAGTAATTCAAAAATCAGCAACTGCTTTGAGGCCACTGGGAGCAACATCCAAGGGGTTGGAGAGCAACATGTTGCTCGCGAGCTACTGGTTGGGGATCACTGAATTAAATTGACAATTTGTACATTGTATTGACCTCAATTTGAGACTCTACTGGGGCAGGTACAGATGTCAAATCATTTTATTATTATCCTTTACTTCTATAGTGCAACAAGTTTGTGCATCACTTAACAATGATTGCTTATCATTTACATTAGTCACTGTAGTAGAGGTTTCATTCTCACCGTAACTAGGCCTGAGCACTTTTTTGCCTGATACAGTTTTGAGGCAAAATTATTAGAATATCTCCATGGATTTTTTCCACTAAAAAAACTGCATGGAAACTATCCAATTGACTCCAAAGCATTTGATGCAAGAAAAAAAACCTGGAGAAAAAACAGCTATTGAATCCAATGCATTTGGAAATTCACAGATATTTCTACAAATTTTTTTAACAAAGTGATACAGGACAGTTTCACTCATCACTAGTCTCAACCATACATGCACACAAGGGTTATATTCATTAAATCAAGTATGTTTATGGAATATAGGAGGGATGATGACTATCCATGTAACTTATCAATATGCTGCAGTGAGACAAATATAAATGCAGTACAAAGAGGATTTCCCTGACATTTTGAAAAGCAGAGAAACAATTGTGTTAAACCCTTTTCCTGCCATGCATTGCCGGGCACTTTGTTTTTTACATTCATCTGAATGAAATTTAGAACTGTAGAATTTCTGTAGCTGGCAGTTGGATTTTACATCTGTAATAAGTAATCTGTAATTAGTACAGTAGTTCATACATACAGGTTTTTATGATTGTTTGCCCTATTTAATAGAGTACTAATCAAAGCTCTGTAAAGTGCTACATAATATGTTGGTGCTCTATAAATAAAGATTAATGATAATTTACCCTTACCTTTTAAAAAATAAAATAACAATGTAAAAAAAAAAAATAATACTATTTAAATAATAATTTACCCTTTAAATTAAAAACATGTATTTAAAATCATGATAAAAGGAAGTAAAAGCGAATTTTTGATACTTACTGCGTTTGTTCACTAAGTGAAAGCAAAGAAAAAAGAAAAGAAAATGTCATTAGTAAAAGCAGTACTTATTGGCTTCACTTGATGTCCCCCTTCTGTGAAACTTTCGAGAATGAAAACAGAACAAGAGCTTGAAAATGCTATTGGCAAATAAAGAAATGGAAAAACGTTATAATGGGCCAATAAACATATTGCCAAGCTCTTACACTAAACCATTAAGACATCATACTTGTTACATAGCGCAGCTCTTTAAATTGTGCAGATGGGGAGCAATACAGTAATGAATTTTTTCATATACTTAAGGCATGGAGAGCCAAATTATGGAAATATCCCTTAGATGACCACACTCATTTTGGATAACAGGTTCCATATACCTGTACAATATGAAAATAAAGTCATATAAAGGTGAACTTCTACTGTAATCAAGCACTGTTAGTTTGGCGTCTATAAATTATATTTAATTTAACCTAAACAGAGCAAACCCTAGGGAAGATTCTATACTAATAAATGGCAATCTGTGCAGGATAACCCATGGGCATACGTTTTACTGAATATATGCAGAAACCCTATTTATAACTAGGGTTGATAATTAATAATTGATTCCCAGGCGGGGATGAGACTGGATAAAGCAGACCATTTTCTTCAGTGTGTTAGATTAATAGACTACAAGTAATAATTCATGAGTGCAAGACATACTATACATGATTAGGCATGAATAATGCCTTGTGTCAGTTACAACACTCAATAAAATTCAACTATCATTTAAGTTAAAATTCAATTAAACTAAAGTTATTTATCAATGCAGAAGAGAATGAATGGATTTATAAATCACTGATTGCTCATTATTAATTGTTCTTCATTATTAATGGCATCATAGTTCACCAGTTCTGGAAAAGACAAATTTTGCATATACATAAAAAAAGGAAATTCAGGTATGCATATTAATCTGATCATGTATTTATATAATACTACTAACACAAAGATGCTCTACTAAGCCAAATACTACTAACCCAAATATACTGCAGCTTCTATCAGACCTTATGTATTTTGTATAAAAATCTAAGACAATATGGAGAATTTTTGTGCTTATCACTTTAATCACTTCTTTCATGCATCTTTACCTATAGACCCTAGTTTAGCAAAATAAAACTACCATAGCCAAATATCTGTCTTAGAAACAGATCCTATACTGAATGACATTTATCAAATTGTGCACTCTAGCTTTCACCCATTGATAAATGCACTTCAAACAATCCCATAGGAATGAATAGAAAGTGGGAGAGTGTTTGGGTGGTGAGCTCTAAACTCCTACATTGATAAGTCTGCCCCGTAATAAACTGTAATTCTGGACATGTGACCTATCTCTTGATATGTTAAAAATGTAATAAACAATACAGGACAAAGAAGCCATGGGGGCAGATTTATCAAGGGTCGAATTTCAAAGTGAAAATACTTTGAAATTCAACCATCAAATTTTATTAGAAGGGGCAAATTTACTAATGGTCGAATTTCGAAGTTAAAAAACTTTGAAATTCGACCATCAAATTTTTTTTTAAAAGTCCTTTTTGATTGAATTGAATTTGTTTGAATGCATCCTTCGAATGATTTTCCGCAAAATCCTTTGAATTCCTAGGAACATATTTCAGGACAGTTTCTTTGAGGTCCCCCTTAGGCTAAAATGGCAATTCTGCAGCTTTAAGATGGTGAAGTATCTAATTCGAAGGATTTTAAAGAGACAGTACTTCAAAATTCGATTTGAATCGAATTTTGGGCTATTCGATAGTTGAAGTAGCCCAAAATGACTCAGAAATTCGAATTTCGAATTTTTTAAATATTATTCAAATATTCACTTCGACCCTTAGTAAATGTGCCTGAAGTGTTTTTTAGATCAGAAACGGACCCTTTTTCGAACAAATAGGTTCGTTTTCAATCAAATTCAAATCGTTCAATTGTATTCTAACGTTTTCCTCCAAAAAAAATTTTTAATTCTCAAAATTTTCAAAAAGACTCCATAAAGGTTATAGGAGGTCCCTATAGGTTCAAACAGCAATTCGGCAGGTTTAAGGTGTCGAAGGGTAAAATTCTAATTTTTAAAGAGACAGTACTTCAATTTTCGAATGGTTGAATCTTTCAATTCTAATTGAATTTATTAAAATTTTTACCTATTCAATAGTCAAAGTAGCCAAAAATTACTTTGAAATTAGATTTTTTCTTTATTCGAATTTTCACTTCAACCCTTGATAAATCTGCCCCTTAAAGTAAAAGAGGATTAGAGAACAAGTCTTGAGTGTCAATCACAAATACATGTCAAACAATAGCCGTTAGACTCTTAGCTGAGTAGACCAATGGATTCCTGCCTTATTTAAAAATTACTGGTATTGACAGAGTAGTCCCAAGAGGGACTAACATCAGAAGCTTGACAAGCCTTTTTTATGGGCACCAGGCAAGAAGATTGAACCTAGAATGTGATATATATTGCTATGTATAACCTGTTTGAAGTTAATGCCATGAAATACATCTAAAATTTACATTGTACACTAAGATTTGCACCTTTGTATTTTCACAAAATTGAACTTTATTTTGAATACATGTATAACTACATGTAGCTAATCTAAAATGCATCACATCATAAGTGGAAGTACCTCCCTCCTTTAAAGGAACAGTTCAGGGTAAAAATAAAAGCTGGGTAAATAGATAGGCTGTGCAAAATAAAAATTATTCTAATAGAGTTATTTAGCCAAAAATGTAATGTATAAAGGCTGGAGTAAGTGGATGTGTAACATAACAGAACGCAATACAACTTACTGCTTTTCAGCTCCCTAAATCTGAGTTAGTCAGCGACTTGAAGGGGGGCCACATGGGACATAACTGTTCAGTGAGTTTGCAATTGATCTTCAGCAGTCAGCTCAGATTCAAAAGCAAAAGTTATGACCAATGTGGCCTCCCTCAAGTCACTCAGGGTAACCAGGCAGTGTAAAGTAGTGTTCTGTTCTGTTGGGTTAGACTTACAATCACTCCAGCCTTTATAACATTACTAACTAACTATATTGAAAACATTTTTTATTTTGCACAGCCTATCTATTTACCCAGTTTTTACTTTTATGCCGAACAATTCCTTTAATTATTTGATTAGAAGCTTACTTTTCAGATTATAAACTCCCGGAAGAGACAAATAACATATATATTTTTTTTTTAGATTTCAGAAATGTAAAATAAACTTTTACATTCTAAGTAACTACCTGCTTCAAGTTTTTTTTTGGTCCAGACAAATGCCAGCCTGTTTCATAAATAGTCTAAAAGGCCTTACTCATAAGTGGGGTCTATTAGAAGCTAGAGAATCTTTGGCTAAATACATTTGTAAATAAGAATGCAGTAAGGCATAAAAACCAAGGTTGATATTGATAAGCATTCAAAGCTACATTCCATAGGTATCTTAATCATGTGTCATCAGAAACCTTTCCTTTTTTATATTGGACCATTGCTAGATATCTCATTTAGCTAAAGAAAGCATGTAAGCAATCTCTCTCAACCCACCTCCTAACTTGTATGTCATTCAGATGTGCAAGTTAGGAAGAGCTAGAAGACACAGGGAGCTAAGGAGACATGTCATCACCTCCTGCACAATGCCAAGCAGTAAGGCATTGAGCCCAATATGTAGATTAAAGCACAAACTACCATATTTATACTGTATTTGTACATGGTATTTAGAATATGACAGAAAAGAATGTCTCCAGAAAAAAAGTAATAATATGGGTACTTCATCTCATAC
>CM044432.1:148205031-148234722 GCA_024363595.1 Xenopus borealis | reverse complement strand
ATACACTTCTTTTTCAGACTATCACCCACACGCCACAGCGTTTTTTGGGACTTAGAAAAAAAAAATTTTTCAACCTCCTATCTATTGAACATACACTTCTTTTTCACCCACAATGGTAAAACACGCCACAGCGTTTTTTGGGACTTGTATTAGTATTAGAATTGTATTCTATCTACTTCGCTAGAGTAAATTCGCGCTGGCTGTAAGTGGGGCACATGTGCACTAGCGCAATTCCACAGACACAGGGACTGGACACAGAGACACTTGAACTTTATTATATAGGATAATTAGACAGAACCTCCATAGCCATTTGAATAAATAGAAATGGGGGCAGGGAACAAAAAATATAATCTTATAGAAACATAAGGCATATACAAAAGTCGCAGCAAAAATAAAAGTGGTAATTTATGTCAAAATAATGCACTCTCTCTCTCCATGGTTCCAATCTCTGGAATGCAGCTTTAGCACTGAATAAGTCTGCTGCCTCAACTCCATGCATTTGCCAATGCTATTAATGAGGGTTTTTTCACTTAGACACAAAGCCTAATGCAACCATTTGGCTACAGAAGAGTGCTCATGATTGAAAGAAGCTATTTTGAAGGCTTGTAGCTCATGAACATTTTAGCAGGAAGAATGAACTCTTTAACTGAAAAATTTAATTCTATTCTATCTATCTATTCTTCTGCCCATTTCTTTTCACGCCAGTGGCTGTTACTTAGCAAAGTGAAGAATCATTAGATAGAAAGTTGTTACTATAATGCTAAGAGGCCTGCAACCATCCACTTAACTAATGACATACAATCAGTTCTGTCTCCGGGTAGCGTCTTTCAAATGCTGCCCCTCTGAATAGCTCTTATAAAAATCCTCAACACAAAATCACATAGATATGGATGCCACAGTATACCCAAAGCAGTAATGCAACTACCCCTCGCAGGGCCCGGGTGCAGGCCGTGCAGTCAGCCCCCCCCTCCCCCTCCAAAAGCAATTTTTGCAATGGATTCGCCGGGGGTGTGATTGCAGTAGTCCTGCCACTGCCCCAAAGCTAATTGTAATACACAATTACATAGATTTTGGTGATATTATAGTATAGGATCCCTGTTATCCATAAAGCTCCCAGTTATGGGAACACCATCCCCCATAGACCCCATTTACCAAATAATTCAACATTTTTCAAGCTTTTCCTTATCTAACGTAATATTAAAACAGTAGCTTGTACTTGATCCCAACTAAGATATTATGAATCTATATTGGAAGCAACACCAGCCTATTGGTTTTGTTATTGTTAAAATTACCTTTTCGTAGACTTAAGGTACTGTATGGTGATCTAAATTGTGGAAAGATCACTTATCCAGAAAACTCCAGGTTTTAAGGATTCTGGATAACAAGTCTAATACCATTCCAAGTAGTAATCATTTCACTTTATTGAACTCACAGCAAGGGCAATATTGATTCAGTCTTTCTTCCCATTAATGCTTTTTTGTAGTTTAAAGTTTAAATAATGTTCTCAGCTCTGAAGGAGAAATGGGCACAAATGACTCATGTCTGGTAAAGAAAAGAAAGGAATGTTTACCTAGCAAATGGTTTTGCACATGCTGGTTGTACCTTTTAATGGCAAGCACCACAGTTTGGAACAGGAACCAAGTCCCTGATCAATCCCTGCATTTGCTACAGATAACCATATATGCAAACAAAGGACAAGCCATTTCTATTATTTACAAAGCAAAAAAGCTGAAGTGACAAAATTGGACTTGCTGACATGACTGAGAATGTTTGGTATACAAAAAACATTATTAACATTTTAAACGGTGAGACAGCTTGCCTGTAGCATTCCCATAAGAATATGATGTTTTTAAAGGAAACTATGTAAAGCATTGTAAAATGCAAGCACAAATCTAAATAAAACATATCGGGTGCACTTATTTTCCTTGAAATCTTTCAGGTTTACAGCTCATTCATTTTACATGGTGTTTTAATGACAAAGACACATAAATGCATTAATAGCCCAAGCAGGGCCCCTCACTAAAGGTCCCCATACACAGACTAATATAAGGTGCTGACAGCTTAAATCGGCAGCTTATTGCGCAGTGTATTGGGCTGTCCAACAGCCTTCCCTGACTGATATCTGGGCTATAGCCAGATGTTGGTCGAGCAGGTTTAAAAGTCCCATTGGATCAAGGACCGCATCAGTTCGTTGATGCAGTCTGCTCTTATTCTCCTCATTGTGATCTTATCATTGGGCTCTAGGGCCCATGATTGGATCAGCCTGATATCGCTAACCTAAAGTTGGGGATATTGAGGAGAGATCCTCTTGTTTGGCAACATCACCAAACAAGCAAATCTCTGTATTTATAGCTACTGTAAAGGTGGCCATAGACAGGGAGATCCAAGCGGATCTCTCCCCAATATGCCCACATTGAGGTGGGCAATATCGGGCTGATTCGATCGTGGGCCCTAGGGCCCAACGATCGGATCATAATGGAGGCCATACGGGCGGGCGATCGTGGGACTGTATACACGCAGAGATGTGCCCGCAATTCGACTGGGTTTTTTAACCTGCCCAATCGAGATCTGCCCGACTTTCAGCAAGATATCGATCGGGAAGCCCGTCAGATGGCCCCACACACAGGCCAATAAGCTGCCGACTTGGTCTGTCTGCAGCTTTTATCAGCCCGTGTATGGGGGCCTTAAGGCTCATGAACACAATAAGTGAGCTAAAAGAAACCTTAGCAGTCTATGCTGAGATCAAAATAGGACAGTATATTTAGTCATGATGACATGATTAACATGGCTGCCAAGGATGAAAATTTTACATTCATACCGATCAACCATTTGTTTATGTAATGGTTATTTAGCTCTAATCTGATAAATGGGATGAAAAAAAGAATTTATCAGACATTAGACCCTGGAAAACCAGTGGAATATAGCTATAAATACCAGTAACCATGCTCATTGTTTAATTTATTGCACTCTAATTTACATGTATATAGCTAATAGATATAGCAAGTATCTCCCATTAAATTAAATTCCAGTTTATCCCAGTTTATCTCCGTTAGTAAAATCTTCCATTCCCTGTAGGAGCTTTGTCACCAATCTCAATGCTCTCTCTAGTTTTATAACGTCTTTTGTGAATGAGAGACCAATACTCCACAGCTATATTCAGCTGAATGAATACCCACTCTAAAACTTGTCTAAATTTAGTCCACGAAGAGTAAACCACGGACAAACACAAACAATCCAAACCAATTTCCTAACCATCTGTAATATCCATACAAAAAGTGGAAAATAATCTGCTGTAAAGAGATTTAGGTACTCGGGAACATGCTGGATTTTCCATACTGCATCCCTCATTTTCTATAGAGACTTTTAGAGCTACAGATTAGTGGTGGAACAGCAAGAGCTGAAATACAAGTCATTATTTGATGCAAAAAAAATATTCTACATCATAACAGAACAGCATTAGTTCATGTATTATGCTGAACCCTTGTAAGCATCTCCTATATTATAAGTAGAATAATGAAAATATTGCTCTTTAAAAACATTCCACTTCCTACTGTATTATTCATTTATGGGATATAGCTAATCTAACACCGCAGTCATTTGTGCCAAGAGGTCTGCAGGCACAGGTAGATTACTATTACACTGACAATGCTAAGCAGCCAAAACAGACAAGACAATACGTGATCCTAGAAAACCGATATTTGGTACCTACAAATAGCCAAATATAAGCAAAGAAAGCAATGTACACTACACAGCTTATAGGAAAACTGTCATGGGAAAACATGTTGTTTTTTTTAAACGCACAATAGTGCTGCTCCAGTAGGCTTCTGCACTGAAATCCATTTCTCAAAAGAGCAAACAGATTTTTTTTATATTCAGTTTTGAAATCTGACATGGGGCTTGCCATTTTGTCAATTTCCCAGCTGCCCCGATCATGTGACTTGTGCCAGCACTTTAGGAGGGAACTGCTTTCTGGCAGGCTGTTTGTTTTTCCTTCTCATTGTAACTGAATAGTATGCAGTAGGACATGGGTTTTACTATTGAGTGCTGTTCTTAGATCAGCTGTTATCTTTTGTTAGGGAGCTGTTATCTGGTTACCTTCCCATTGTTCTGTTGTTAGGCTGCTGGGTGGGGGAAAGGGAGGGGTGATATCACTCCAACTTGTAGTACAGCAGGAAAGAGTGATTGAAGGTTATCAGAGCACAAGTCACATGACCTGGGGCAGCTGGGAAATTGACAATATGTCTAGCCCCATGTCAGATTTCAAAATGAAATATAACAAAATCTGTTTGCTCTTTTGAGAAATGGATTTCAATGCAGAATTCTTCTGGAACAGTACTATTAACTGATGCATTTTGGAAAAAAAATTGTTTTTCCCATGACAGGATCCCTTTAACAATCGTTAGAAGTATGTAACAAAAAAGAAAGACGTGCTCTTTCCATAGGAATATATATATATATATATATACATACAGTGTATAAGTTGCCAGATCTGAAAAGGGAAATGGCAATATTAACAACAATGCATTTTTTGCTAATGCTCTGTAAGCTGCAATCAGATTATACATTCACTGATTTTTTCTGCATTACGTTGCATGCAAAATGTTTTTATAGGTCAGTTATTGAAGGACCTTGCCAACTGGCTTCTTTGTAACATAATGTTATCTAATTTTGATTAACAATGGTTACAGGAAAAATGGTGACAAAAATCTGGAGTGACATGTTAAAGTGGACCTGTCACCCCAAAAAAATATTCAAATTCCTATTTTATCACATTAGTCAAGCAAAATAAACATTAATTACACTATATAAATTATTTTAATCTTGTTTTCTTCAGTCTGGGAATTCATAATTATAGCAAGCAGGCAGGAGCCATTTTGTGGACACTGTTATTAAGGCAAGTCTTGTATCATCTCAGAATCTTGTTTGTGCACCAGAATGGGGGACCTGATGTCTATCCCCATGTCCTGGCTACACAATTAAATGGTTAAGAGAACTGGGGGAATGTGTGGCGAGCAGTGACATCTAGAAAGTGCTGAATGGAAAGTGAAAGTAATTATCTGCCCCACCTCCATGCCTAAGGCATAGAGGAGGGGCAGACAATATTTGATTGACAACTGAGATTTTTAAATGAGTTTAAAACAGCTATGAATTCGTTAATAAAAATTTGAAATTGGATTTCATGTTTAATTTGAAAAGGACTTTTATTATACAGATTTTTGTGTCTGGGTGACAGGTCCACTTTAAATTCAAATGGGCTTTACACTTTAGACAAGCATAAATCGTGATGCCATAGGAGGAGAACCTACCACTTCTACCCATGAAAGTGGTCAAATAATACCCATCTGTTTAACCATACCCATATGTTTAAAACATATTATTGTAAAAGTAACTTTACAAATCCTGAAACCACCCAAAAGTGTGACCACTGACAAAGAGAAGTAATTTATGTCTGAGGACCCCTGCCATAATGTCCAGATTTACACAAAAGTATGTTGCTTAGCCTTTTCCTGACCTTCACTCATTCTCTTTATGTCAATCTTCATGTCCTTGTCCCTGTTCCAGCAACCAGGTGTTGTGGATAAAGTCAAAGAGTGCCCTATAGGAATTTTACAGGTCTGTTTCTCAATATCAACCACCTCAATGGTTGGGTTCAAAAGAGTTCCCATGCAGTCCTTACAGGCAGTCCTTACTTTTTTAATGAAGCCATTGGCTTAAATTCAGTTGAATAATGAACTGCAACTCAACATTTCAATTTAATCATTATGAATTGAAGCCACTGGAATTAAATTAAACGCTTCAATATATATTCACTATTCAGACTACAACTGTATCCTATATGTGGAGACAGATATTTCCATTAGTCTACTAGTCTCATAGGAATGAAGAACAAGGGAATTCCTGCAGTGACTTTTCCCCACAGAACATTCATTTTATTTTCCCAGCACTGCTCTTTTATATTCATTTATACATTATGCAATCTATATACTGTATTTAGAATGATAGATTATACACATGCAATGAATTATGCATGTGTATAATGGATTCATTCTACAAGCAATTTGATGGTCCCATTTTACCATTGCAACCGCAAAATATAATGGTAAGATAACAGTAGTAGTAACCAAACACCTATATAACAGTGAGTATGCTATTCAGAATGCATTACATATTGTAGGTAAATACAAGTATTAGAAATAGCCTTTGCCCATAGTGATTATCATGTTGCACATAAGTAAATTCAGGTATTGTACATTGTAAATAACCTTGGTCCCTCATTGAATCACAGTGATCATACTTCCACAGCAGAATAATTTGTGGTGTGCCATGTAATAACAGTGTGCAGATTACCTCGCATTCATTCTGTATCAAATATATGCAGTCTATAAAAACAACAAAGAAAGGACAAATGCAACAAGTCTTCAAATTCTTTTATGTTCAAATTCTGCTCATGTTACCACCCATTGGTCAACTCTAAAACCAAAAATCTAATTTCTCATTATGCAGAAATGTCATCAGCCTTCGGATGAAACAACTTGTCTTCCAATTTATTACATTTCGCTGTTTAGTAAACTGGGCATTAATGTGTACGTAGAGTTATTTTCAGTGAATGTGATCACTGGAAACCACATATTCTTGCACAAGAAAATTCGTAAATTTATATTTACCACAGGTTAGTAAACTTGGTTAAATCTTGAAATTCGAATTTCGAATTCTTCACACAAATTTAGTAAATGGGCCCCTTAAGGTATGAGGATCCAAATTACAGAAATATTCATTATGCGGAAAACCCCAAGTCCTGAGCATTCTGGATAATCAGTCCCATACTTGTATATTTATTAGAAGGAAGATTTGTTTAAAATTAAAAGTTCTTCTTGAGTAGATTCATTTTTCACTCATTGTGCAATTTGAGAATTCTCAAGTAAGGGGAGTGATAGAAGGTTTACCATTCAGTTAAACAGTAATGTGTCAATTGTCATAAATGGATTTCATAAGGATTTTTTGTCATTGAATTAAACACTGACAAGAATGCAAGAGCAAAATTCATATACCACAAATCATCTCAAACTGTGATTAATCAGGCTTTCCTTTCAGTAGATGACATAGCTAAAAATAAAATGGCCTAAACTATAGCTTTCATTTAATCTCTCACAATGTGTTTCCTAGTTTGTATGCTATATGATATGATGGTTGCATTTATGAATTCCATATCACAAAATCATACAGACATACTATGGGGCAGATTTACTAAATTCACATGTATTCACATGAATGATTCAAAATTCAATCGTATTTTCAAAAAGATTTTAATTCAAATTTTGAATATGCAAATTAGGTGACTTCAACCAGGGAATTCTGTAAATTCGATCAAATCGAATGATTCGAATAATTAAAATAAAAATCTATTCCAATATTCGAATATTTGATCGAATTACTTCCCCTTTAAATTTTTACTCAACTGCCTAGTTCGCCAGTTTCAACCTACCAAAATGTCTTTGGCGAATTTTGATCAAATTATAAAAATTCGATGGAATGGTTAAAATCTTTGCATTCGATTCGAACGATTTGATCGTTCGATCGAATTTTTATAATTCGACCGTTCTACCAATCGAATTGCGGTAAAATCATTCGAATTCAAAGGATTTTAATTCCCTAACTATTCTCATGATCGAATTTCAAATATTTTTCAATTCGAAATTCATCCAATAGTAAATCTGCCCCTAATTGTTCCTCATCCTGAATATTTTAATTGAGGTGCAGTAAATTGCCCTTACTATCAGTCTGTTTAGTTGTTTACATCACAAAAAAATAGTTTCACAGAAAAATAAATACTATAAGAAAAAATAAGTTTGGTTATTAACTGATCATATATACAGGTATGGGACCTATTATCAGTGCTTGGGACCTGGGGCTGTCCGGATAACAGATGTTTCTGTTATATCTTCTTACCTTAAATCTACTAGAAAATCATGAAAACATTAAATAAACCCAATAGTCTGGTTTTGCTTCCAATAAGGATTTATTATATCTCAGTTTGGATCAAGTACAAGGAACTGTTTTTCTATTACAGATAAAAAGGAAGTTATTTTTAACATTTTTGATTATTTGGATATTTCCAGATAACGGATCCCATACCTGTATACATAATGATACAGTACATCTTTGAAATGTTCAATCTATACAGGTCACAAAATTTTGATGTGGCTAATAAGCTTATACTATCATTACAATCCATTAAACCATTTTTCCCACAATGCAACCACACTGATGTTTGTTTACTTAATGCAACCCAACCTACGTAATCAATGTCAGTATTCTTGCTGCTTCCGTAACTCCATACAGTACATATCTCGGATCCAAGGATTGTTCGATATATCATTCTCCATGGATTGCTACACTTAAATGTACTGTAATGCAGCGCTAACCGACAAGGCCAAAGGGAAAGGAGATTTACATTTTAAACTAAGAGCAGGGCGTATGAGTCATTTACCTTCAGCACTCTGTAAAGGGAATTTTTAAGGGCACTTTGAGCAAAATATTCTTAAGTAGCCCAATAAACCCAAAAATCTCTTGATTGCCTTAAAGTGCCCAATCCATGTTGAAGTGTTTTCCATTAGCCTGCCATTAATGCATTAGAAAGAATGTGGCTGACAGTCTAAAGACCACAAAACTATTGTTTAAAGTTTACATTTTTGGGTTAAAGGGTTATCACATTTCCCTGTGTGAATCCCAATTTGTTTGACTGCTAGTTAGCAGAGGATAAATCCATACACCATTCTTGGTGTGAGTTAGTACTCTGTGTAACTGAGAGAGTGAATGGCAGAGAGCAATGCATGAACGGCATTATGTTCATGGTGTAAACCAGGAATTCCTTTGATTTTCACTAATACACCTCCTGTTGTAAATCATTAACTTTCTGAACTATGGCAAACATGGTACAACCTCCTACTACTAGCTTATTGTTTAGAAGCAAGGGTTACTTTTGTGACTCTATGGTCCATTCAGTACATTCAGTTTTAATTGTGCCCAATCGCCTGTACAAATTGGCTTATTGTTTTATAAGCCTAGAATATTGAAGAGTTGGAAGTCACTGCCTATGGATAGATAGAGGATGTTGTCAAAAAGTGGGTTATTTCACTGATATAAACAATTCATTAGCTTATCAATACCTGGTACACAGTGGGTAACTACTCGTGCAGGATTGGCACCCGGGCCCGCCTATCGGACTCTCCCCCTATGAATTGCACATAGGTCACCACAATTGTGGTACTTTCTACCAATAAATCTCTTTATCTCCCTATCATGTTAGCCATGAAACGCTGCTGGCTTGTTGATGAGCATGAGCATCACATTATTCCCAGTAGTAAACTGAATGTAATTTCTATGTTTACCATGAGCGTCACATTGTTCCCAGTAGTAAACTGAATGTAATTTCTATGTTTACCATGAGCGTCACATTGTTCCCAGTAGTAAACTGAATGTAATTTCTATGTTTACCATGACCAGAAACCCTATTAGTGTTCTCATCAGCTGCTATGATTGGAAGTGACCTTTTCATTGCTGCTTCATTGCCACATTCAGTTTTGTACATGGTACGTCAAAAGCATTTCTTTGGCTGCTTGTTATTTGCTGAGGAACTCATCACATCAATCTTAAAAGGTATCGCTAATGTGCTAATTGTATGCCAATATTTTAACACTTCATCAGTTTTCATCTACTGAAATATATTTCCACAACTTTAAACTCTCAATTTAGCATCCACGTGTATTTACTGTGTGCATGTGAATTACATAGAAGTGCCGACATGAATAGTGATGGGCGAATTTATTCGCCTAGGTCGAATTCACGGCGAATTCCCGCGATTCGCCGCTGGCGAATAAATTCGCGAATCACCAGCGAAATTTCGGTTTGGCGAAAATTCGCCGAAAACGAGTCGCGCGTCAGTCGCGAGTCGTTTTTGACGCGACGAAAACGACGCGACGCGCGCCGAAAGTTGATGCGACACGCGACAAAGTTGACGCGACGCGCGACAAAATCGTCCCGCGACTCGTTTCGCAAATTTTTCGCCGATTTTTCAGCGAAGCGAATCGCGGGAGATTCGCCCATCACTAGACATGAAGGGGCCGATTTACGAATTTCACGTGAAATGATCGTACGAATCCTATTCTATCAGGACTTAGCCTCAGAAGCCTATGGGAGGGCTCCCATAGGCTTCTATTACAATTTGGTAGGTCCAATCTGACGAAGTAGGCAATCAAATACTTTTAAAATCCTTTGCCAATCGAATGATCGAATATTCTATCATTCGAATCTATTCGATCATTCAATCGTTCGCTATTCGATAATCGAATATTCCTAATCTGCATATTCGACCAATCGAATAGATCCTACGATTAAATATTCACATGAATACATGTGAATTTTGTAAATCGGACCCTAAGTCCTGCTCGAATACCATTCATACGATCGGAGCGTTCGATCGTTCGATCGTACGAATTCATCGAGAAATCATATTGCGAGCAAAATGAAAGCCTAAAACAATTCGATAAGCATTCAATGGTCGAATGCTTATCGAATTGTGAATTTGGTCAAGCTACTTTCCGGGAATAATAATAAATTTGCCCCGAAATGTATTATAAATATGGGCAGGCTTTCAGCTCCCCATGCAGGTGGGTAAATTGAGGCTGACTGTTAAATTCTGTACAATTATAGTTTAGAACTGGCACCTAGCGTTTAGGTTTATGGCATCCAGGGTACGTCAGACATTTTGCGAATAGGCTACTATCAAATGCAGAAGCACTTAAAAATGTGGGCGCTATGGGCTAGTTACGAATATATTGCTCAAGATGGCCTTAAAATTAAGTCAAATGTTCTGCTTAAGCAAAATAACTCATACACCCTGCAGTCAGCTGAAAATATTAACCTCCTTTGCCTCTGGCCTGATTGGTTAGAACTACATTACAGTACATTTAAGTGTAACAATCCATGGAGAATGCTTTATTGAGCAATCCTTGCTTCCCTGTATTGTATGTGGGTTACAGCAAGAATACTGACATTGATTACATTTGTTGGGACATAGGAGTGGGATTTTAATGATTTCTAAAGTAACAAATCATTAGCCACAACAAGTGTTTGACCCTTATAGATAGAACATTTAAATGATTTAAATAAATGATGCATAAATAAATATATCTATTTACATCATATACCCAACATTAAGGATCAGTTCACTGTAATAAACATGAAGATGCTAGGATGTTTAATTACATAAATTGTTACCTACTCCTCAGTGTATAAAAAATTCTGTTGCACTTACATACATATAATCCTAGTATGTGCATTATTGTGCTGATGAATTTCTGTAATCTGTTAAAATTCTTAAAGGACAGTATTAAGTTAAAAATAAAGAGCAGAATAACTGACAAACACTGGTAGAGCTCCATATACATTTAAATAAAATTTACTTGGGTGCACTTCTTTAAAATATTTTTGAATCAGAAGCTGTCTGGAAAACCTTTTTGTAGACAAGACAACCCTTGTAGAATATATTTTCTTAATTTTTTTGTTTTCTACAAAACAACTACAAAACATTAATAAACAAATATTGGATTATTGGGAGTATCCATCATGGAAATAATTGAAATTTGAAGGAAAAATGTAGCATAAAGCATCCCATGGAGAAAGAATGTTTAGTGCTTGTAAAATGGGGTATAATGATACAAAGCACCTAATTAATTTTAAGCATATAAAAGCTTAATTACGCAGGTCAGTGTGTTTTTACCAACAATGTTGCATTTTTATTCCCAGAATTCCACCATAACAGCAGATACTTACTACATTGAATCCACCACAACTTGCCTGCGAAGCAGGAATAAGTATCTGTACTGGTACATTTACCACAAGATTTGTTTATAATGGTATTACTTACAGCTTGGTGTTACCAGCACCATTACCATCTGAAGCACTGGCCACAATACAATTCCAGGGTTCCCTTGCCTCATGTAGAGGCACATTGATGCTCATGTTATGATGGTGTATATGTATTCAAGTACTTTTATAAATAGCACAAAATGTTGTGCGCTTAGCAATTTAAAAAAATAAGAAAAGGGACTATTTAACCTTATGATGTACCATTTGTTAACTGGGTTCATGGGCAAAGAGTAGAGTCCTTTGCTTAAAGTGAGGTCAGTCTTCATGCCATTTTTACACTATATTCCTGGAAATTATTTAGGGAGTGTATAAGATCTACAGCAGATCCTGCTGCTTGAAATATGATGAGTTGTTTTCATGGCAGGAAGGCTGTCACTAGGTCCAGAGACAGAACAGTTTTTATACCCTTCAAACTGAGAAAAATGACAACTACATATGTCAACTTTCTGGCAGAATCAGTAATTGAATTTGATACAGAGTCTAAAATTCTTTTTCTATCAAAGTTCAAGTTTTGTATTTACCTGAAATAATTTATAAACAAAACAGTGTAAGAACAAATGTGTGACATGGCCTGATTATTCTCATACAGAAACCATTAACCTTCTGATAAAAAGAGCTCATTAACAAAGAAATGGTACCTCAACCAACCACAACCAATATAAGAAGTCCAGCATTCTAGAAGTGAAAAGTCACTGGATTTGACATGACACAGAACAGTGCCAAAGTAAAATTTAAATTCAGGATGGCCACTGGCCTCCCCTTACAATATTTGACTGGTACTTGAAAAAAATTGTTCAGTTGGGCAGAAAGTAATGTTGGCCAAAATAACATCTGGTCATGCATGATGTCTGTAGCTATAGAGAATAATCAAAAGTGTTTACCCATAAAAATATGTTCCAAAATGCTTTAATAAGGTACATTTGAGGTTATGAAAGCTCACATAGCCAAGAGGCAATAATATATCAGGAATGATAACGATAATTGTTTTTATAATACTTTTCCTGGTGTGCAAATATTTCTGTTACTCTGCAGCTGATGGCTCAGCACATGTTCTCATATGATCCAACCACTGGACTAAAGGCTTAATTATTGAATCAGACAAAATTGGCCAACCACATGAGTAGCTGAACCTGATAAATATGTGGGAGATATAATCTTCATGTATGTAAAACAGTATATAAAGGCATTTCCTTCAATAAAAGAAAATGGATAATGAAGGCACCGTCCAAGAGGTTGTATAACACTGCACCTCAAGCTCAAAAGTCTGGCTTGAATCCCTAGATAAGTTACTTTTTGGCTTATGTAACCCATAATAAGCACTTGGTTAGTTTTTATTGGTCTAGAACAGTTAGAATATTAACATAAACCTGGAAACTAGTAAAGGGTCAGTAATGCTAAGAAGAAATCAGATTAAATGCTTTTCTAGATATAGTTGTAGCAAAAGTCCGGAATTTTCATGTAATAACCATGAAGAACATTCCACATACAGTATATTTAACCCCACTTAAATCCCTTTTTCTTAAACCAGATGTGACTGGACTTCAACTGCTAGAATTTATTAATAAAGGGTTAAAGCATGTTGGGATTAGTCAGCATCAGAAGGGGTCTCAATGTTAAGAAGCAAGTAGTTTACTGAACATTTTGTATTCCTGAGAGCGCCCAATTATAGGAATCTTTTGCTATTGTTTCCTGGGTGTATTTTGATCCTGATTCCTGTATTTTGACTATTGCCTGGACTTTGTATTGCTTTTGCCTGCCTATATAAACCTTGCCTGGACTTTGACCTTGATTCCTGCCTGATCCTTGCCTGTACCGCGTTATTGGACCCTTAACCCCTAAGCTTCCTCCTTGGTCCCGACTACTCCCCTATGGTGCCTACTAGGCCTACCCTGACATTATAATTGGGCCATGGACCCCACTGAGGAAGCTGCAAAAGACATCGGACGTTTGGCTGATCGCATGGAGAGCTATGAAGCACAGCAGTCTAGCTTTGGCTTAGCCCTAGCGGCCATATTGGACAAGTTGTCAGTTTCTCCACCAGCCTTTTCACCCACTTCGACTCGATCTCCGGAGTCTTCTTTCCATTCCTCCGATCCACGTATCCCAGCACCTCCTCTCTACAATGGCGATCCTCAAGCCTGTAAAGGATTCCTGAACCAGTGTGAAATCCAGTTCACGTTGCTCCCCAGTCAATTTTCTTCTGATCGTGCCAAGGTGGGATACATCATTACCCGTCTGTCCGGAAAAGCTCTTGATTGGGCATCACCCCTGTGGGAGAAGAAGGATCCCTTAATTGATAATGCTAATGCCTTTATTTCGGAGTTATGGACTATTTTTGACACTCCCGGTAGGGTCACGTCTGCCTCCTCTCGGTTAATGCAGATTCGCCAAGGAACTCGGATAGTGGCTGATTGTGCCGAAGAGTTCTGTACTTTGATTGCCGAGACAGGTTGGAACAACGAAGCCTACTATGCTGCTTTCTACAATGGTCTCTGTCCATCCGCCTGAAGGAAGATCTTGTCTCCCGTGAGCTACCTACACGTTGGGAAGATCTTGTGGCTTTGGCCATTAAAGTGGACACTCGCCTTAGAGAGCACCAAGCAGATAAGGACCGTGCCAAGAATTTCCAAACTCCTTCAGTTCCTCGTTTCCAAAGATCCTTATTTCCTAGTGTACCTCCTGCTACAGTATCTTTGTCTCCCAATCCTCCAGTGATCCTTGCTGATGAACCTATGCAGTTGGGCCACATCCGTGCAAGAGAAATTCAGAAGAAGATAAGAAGGTCTTTGCCTTTATTGTGGGGAGAATAATTACTTTGTCAAAGACTGTCCTGTGAAGCCTAAAGAACTGTACCCCCAGAGTAAGCTTGGGACATCGCAAGTGGCTAGCGTCACCCCTGGTCTCCAAGCTAAAACTCATCAATTCCTTCTCCCTCTACAGATCCAGCTTCCCCATAAGACTGTTCAAGTATCAGCCTTTCTGGATTCCGGCTCCGCCAGGAATTTCATGGACCTTGCTCTCGCTAAAGAAAATGGAATTTCCCTATTCCCTATGCCCTCACCCATATGGGCATTTGCCATTGACAACAAGCCTCTAGCTTCAGCCTTGATCTCCCAAACCACGGGTGAGTTACCCCTGAAGATCGGGACTTCACACTCTGAGAAATTGCCTTTCCAGATTATTGCTTGTCCCTCATCTCCTGTCATTTTGGGGTTACCCTGGTTACGTCTACATAACCCTGCCATTGATTGGTCCACTGGTCAAGTCTCCCATTGGAGTTCATTTTGTCAACAGCATTGTCTTCATGCTACCCCTAAACACCAGAACTCTGTTTCTCTGATTGAAGAAAATCCCTTTCTGCAGTCCACTGTGGTGGAACATCTTCCTGAGAAACAAGCTTCAGCATCTCTCCCTTCTAGAGTCATTGCTTCATTGTCGCTCCACTCCTCGGTTATGCCTGTCTCCCAGCTGATTTCTACCCCCGGACCAGCAACTGGGTCTTCAGCGGTCTCCACTGCCTTCTGCTCCAGAGGGGCTTCCCCAGCAGCCTCCGCTGCCCACAGCTCCAGAGGGGCTTCCACAGCAGTCTCCATGACCTACTGTTCCAGAGGGACTTTCCCTGCAGCCTTTGCAGCCAACAGCACCTGTGGACTTTCCCCAAGAGCATCCGCTGTCTATTGTCTCCAAGGGGTCTCATTTACTGCTCTCACTGCCTATTCCCTTTACTGTTCATGTTCCTGCCTGTTTTCCAATGTTTGTTTCTTGTTTTATTGTTAACCATTGTTCTATGTTTTTTCCACAGTCCCGGTCTTGGTGGTCCTGAGGCCCCCTGTGAGGAGGGGGGTACTGTCAGGATTGCACCGCCCGTAGTCTTACCTGCAGCTCTGGGCGGCACGTTCTCTCTGTTCCGGCGTCGCTTCCACAATGGCGCCGCCCATAGCCGCCAAGTGGGTAGCGGTGCCGGGTAGTGATGTCATCACATCGCGTCTGATGTGATAACATCATGGCGTTCCATTTTTGGCACCAAATTTAAATATTTGACCGCCATTTTGGCGCCCAATTATAGGAATCCTTTGCTATTGTTTCCTGGGTGTATTTTGATCCTGATTCCTGTATTTTGACCATTGCCTGGACTTTGTATTGCTTTTGCCTGCCTATATAAACCTTGCCTGGACTTTGACCTTGATTCCTGCCTGATCCTTGCCTGTACCGCGTTATTGGACCCTTAACCCCTAAGCTTCCTCCTTGGTCCCGACTACTCCCCTAGGGTTCCTACTAGGCCTACCCTGACACATTGAAAATGTTGGTTTCATAAATGTTATGATGAATCAAAAAGAATGGTAATGAGATGGCCAAATCTGTAGTACCAAAGAGAGAAAATGATATTTAAAATTAGGACACCCAGAGTGGGATGATTCTTCTTCCTGACATTAGCTGCAAAGGTACAGGCATAGAGGGTCTCTTAAGTAAGAAGTACTTGGTACTTCAGTTAGACAGGTTAGCTAGTAGTCCAGACCCCAATGAGGAGTGGCCTAGTGGAGCAGCCAGAGATATGGCAAAGAGGATGTGAGTCCATGGTAACTAGGGTCGTCACTGCACAAGTGGAAATTCTGCATTCCTGTGACTCTGCCTGAACAGTGAATCTGTATATGATAACTTGGATGTGTGAACCTGTGTGATTAACTGGATGTGACTATCGTACTAATTTGTTTCACTCAGAGATTAGGTTTAAACACTGCCACAAAGAACACTATATTTCAGAATCTGAAATATCTTTCAAAATTTCATTTGAAAGTTTATGAAGCCTATTAATTTTAATATGATAAAGAAATTAAGGGGCAAATTTACTATTACTCCCAGAAATTAGCTCGACCAAATTCGCAATTTCGACCATCGAATGCTTATCAAATTGTTTTAGGTTATCATTTTGCTCGATATCTGATTTCTCCATGAATTAGTACGATCGGATACCGATCGTTCGATTTCACGAAAAAATCATGAAATTTCCTTTGAGAGTCCGAAAAATTTGTACGATTCGAACGATCAAGCGCTCCGATCGTATGAATGGTATCCGGGCAGGACTTAGTCTCTGAAGCCTATGGGGAGCTTCCCATAGGCTTCTCTTGCAATTCGGTAGGTTCAATCTGGCGAAGTAGGCAGTCGAATAACTTTAAAATTTTGAATCCTTCGATCATCGAATGATCGAGTTATCGAATATCCAATCATTCGATCTATTCGATCTATTCGATATTCGATGATCGAAGAGGCCAAATTTAACTTTACGATTTCACGAAAAATTCGTACGATCGTTATTCGATCAAATTCGATCGAACTCCGATCATTTCACGTGAAATTCGTAATTTTGCCCCTAAGTGTTGGCTTGAGATAAGGTAACTGATTGCTTGGTTGATAGGGAAAGAAGTGAAAGAACATACAGGGAAAGAGAATGCCTTGCTTGCCCTGACCATAGAGCACACAGTAGTCTTTTTATTGTTCACCATCATTATCCACAACCTCAGGATAGGGCATAGGCAATATGCAAAAAACAAAAAAGCATATTTGTATTCGGGGTACATCTTAAATACCTTCAGTGTGGTGAGTGTATTATTATTATAATCTTTACAATAAATGGTAGTTTTATACAGAATCCACCAATTCCAAACAAGGCACATTTGTTTACTTTTTTCTATGTAAGACCTAATTCAAGAATGAAGAATAATTTTGCTAAAACTTTTCTTCATATTGTTATCTGCAATGCATGCATGTAGGTCTCTCAATCCAACCTCTCAACCAGGCGGTTGATGACTGGTTTGACTATGTTCTCGGATCATGGAAATAATTGTGCCAAGGCCTGTGGATTGTGGAAAAGCCCTCTTCCATCACCTCTTACCTTTGGGGCTACAGTTATGTTTAGAATTTAAAAATATGAAAATACAATCCAGTTTTAACTAACAAAATGCAAATCTGCCTGTAATTCTCCCATTACGGATTCGTTTTCAGTTGTTTGCTATATCAGCAGTGCGTGAGGACATAGCTTTTTGGCAGAGTAATACACTTGTGCGGCATTGGAATATTGATGTCTGTTCTTTTTCCTTTATTTAGGTTGTGCTCACTGATACAATTACAATTTTTCATTTTTAAAAAGTTTTTTCCATTTGCCTTTGGTTATTAATTAATAACGTGATGTTGTTTTGAGTGAGTGTGTTTGTATGTGTAGGCATTACATAGTTAACTGAAGTATATGATGCTGATTATAAATGGATGTTGCATTTCACAATGATATAAATCCAAAGTGTGGAAAGACTCTGCGTACCCATCTGTTATCAGGCTCAGCTGCAGATACAAAACAAACAGTCAGGGCTGCATTCCAGAATTCCCTGTATGGGTGCATCAAAACCCTCTTCTGAATATTAAACGCAGCCGCAGCACAACTTGACTCGGCCTCCCCGACTGATTTGTATTGTTTAATTATTGCAAGTAGCATGGAAATATTATGGCTATTTTCATGTTAAAGCAGATGTCCCTTGGGCCTGTAAGCTGTGCACCACCAAGGCAGTCACTAGCTCAGCCATTTGGACTCAGCCACCTGTGCCTATTGATGGGATAACTTTACACACCAGCCAGATGTTCCAGATTTCTGATGACGGATCTGCAAATGTTATGAGCTTAGAGAATACTGCTGATTAGATTTGGAAAGCCCCCACACAAGCACAACCTCCATCTACACTGCTTGTACCAGCAAGGTAATGTTTTTATTTTGTATTAACCAAGACAAAACGATAAACATATCTGTCAAATCAAAGCATTTGATAAATAAGGAGCAGAAACTCAAATAAAAGCAGTCTTCCACCAAATAGTCAAAGCAAAGTGAAGGTTTATTGTGTCCTGCGCCTTACGCGTTTCCTGTCTTCAACACTTAGGGGCAGATTATCAAGGGTCGAATTTTGAGGGTTAAAAAACCCTCGGATTCGACCCTAAAAAATGTTCACAAAGTAAAATCTGAGAAATTTGTATATCGAATTCATAGGATTTTACTGCTATTCGATGTATCGAACGATCAAATAGCGATCATACGAAAAAATCGTACTAAACATTTGATTTCACTACAATGTCGTATGAATTGTACGATTTTTTCGTGAAATCAAATGTTTGGTACGATTTTTTCGAGAAATCGGATGATTTCTATTTGATCAAGAAAAACCTGGTAGGTTTAATCTGGTGTAGTAGGCAGTCGAATAAAATTTTAAAGGGCAAGTAATTCGACCATCAAATGGTTGAATGACCAAACGATTTTCTTATTCGAATCGTACAATTTATTTGCATCATACGTATGATTCTATCGAATGATTCCTTCTAATCATTTGATTCGATCAAATTTTGAAAATTCAATTGTCGAATTAGCCCAAAAATATTTGAAATTCAAATTTTTTGCATTCGAATCCTTCACCCTGTCAGGATCGCACCGCCCGGAGGCTTACCTTAGCTTCGGGCGGCGCGTCCTCTTCCTCCGGCGGCATATCCAAAATGGCGGCGCCCATGGCCGCCACGTGGATATGCGGCGCCGGATAGTGACGTCATCGCGTCACGCTTGACGCGATGACGTCACCGCGCTCGTT
Organism: Xenopus borealis; assembly: GCA_024363595.1. Classification (NCBI taxonomy): domain Eukaryota; kingdom Metazoa; phylum Chordata; class Amphibia; order Anura; family Pipidae; genus Xenopus; species Xenopus borealis. The sequence continues at coordinate 148,215,178 of CM044432.1, read as the reverse complement.
TTGGCGCGAAATTTAAATATTTAAAGGTGTATTAGACGCCATTATGGCGCCCAATTATAGGACCTGATTGCTATAGTACCTGGGTGTTGTTATTGATCCTGATATTGCTTTTGATCTTGTTTCCTGTACTTTTGTTCCTGTGTTCCTGTATTTTGCCTTGCCTGGACTTTCTTCTATTTTTGTTCCTGTGAATACATCTTTTTGCCTGGACCTGTCTGACTCCTGTTTGATCCTTGCCTTGCTGTGTTATTGGTCCTGTGAACCCCTAAAGCTTCCTCCTTGGTCCACTTCCTCCCCTGGGCGCCTAACGAAGGCCAACCCGTGACACACCCGAACTTAGTAAATTTGCCCCTTAATCATAGGCTAAATTTACAAAGCTTAAACACGAGTATTTAATCATATGTGCACCAATTACAACATCAATTAGCAAGTGATCCAATCCCTGAGTTCTCCACATTGACCAACCCCATGTCTAGTTGTCTCAGGTGTAAGTACTATAGAAAATGCAGAGCTACACCCAGCTTTTAATGGGTGCCATTTTGGTACACCTTTAGCAATATATTTCAACAGGTGTTACACCCAAATCTGTTTAGGTGCCGTTTCCATGCACCTTTTTCAGGTGCCAGTTTGGTGCACATTGTGTCAAATTGGGTGCCATTTTGGTATACCATAAATACATTTATTCAGTGAGATGTATTTCAAATGATTTCCAGTGTGATGTACTTTTTTTAATGGCAATCATTTGAAATACATCTCATCCAATTTGACCTCAGGTCACCAAAATGAAAAAGGTGCATAAAAATAGCACCTAAACAGAATTGGGTGTAACTTTATAACTTACACCTGTTGAAATAAATTAGAAAAGGTGTACCAAAAGGGCACCCACTAAAAGCTGGGTGTAGCTCTTCCTTTTCTATAGTACTTACACCTGAGAAAATTAGACATGAGGTTGGTCTATGTGAAGAACTCAGGATTGGATCACTTGGTACAGGTATAGGAAAGGGGCAGTATTCATTGATATTGTCATCCATTGGTTGTGTACCAAGACCTGATTTCCGCCAAGGACTTTGTCAAATTTGAGAGAGGTGCCCCTAGCTCCTTTGCCTAGAATATGTATTTGAACTCACTCTTTTACCATCACCAGACATCATGTCTCTCTACATGCAGAATTTGTGCAAAAGGCAGTTATTTTGTTAGATTTTGTTTGTACTGGAATCAGTTATTTGAGTGAGCCGTAATTCATCTGCTAGGAAAAGAAACCTCCGTTATAAGATATATCTAATTGTCAATTAATATCTCACACCCAACTCCAGCATGAAGAGTGAATGAAGAGAAATAGATGCTGAAAGAGGTATAGTGAAGATAAACTTATTTTAGAAACAATACAGAATTTTTAATTGATTGCATTTAGAAAGTTTCCAATTTTAGTGTGCTGAAGCTTATATAAAATTTTCATTTTTGCGATAGCTTCCCTTTAAGTAACTGTACATCTCTGTGTAGCCTTATCAGGTTATGTTAGAGCCTGGATATCAGCTTTGTAGGTTGTTCTAGGAAGAGTGTTTCTATTCCACTGCCAGTTTGGTAAAAGTAGGAGAGAGCATGCCAATTTGTGCCCTGATTATGTCGCAAATTTGAAAGTACCTAACACAGGTATTGTTCTGGGCGCCATGGGCGTCACTGCTTCTAACAGGATTTGACTGAAATTGTTATTCTTAATTTCTAAAATACTTTATGCTTTAGGGACTTTTCTCATTATCTTTAATGAGACAAATACATTAAATTAAGATGACTTGTGTAGATATAGACTAACAGTTTCCAATGTGGACAGATTTGTGCAATAGGGATTCTAGTCACCAGGATTTCTCTAATACAGCTAAACTCTGGCACCCATCCCTCAATAACATCTTTCTAAAGAGCTTAGCTCTTTATGAACCATATGCACAGTACATTAATACAGTTTTGGAAAATGTTCCACAGTCATCTCTCCAGTTGCAATGAAATAGTAGTAAAAATGTTGCAGAAGTGAACAGTGCGTATACAATAAAATATATTCTCATCGGTATTTTGTACTAGAATATATATTTTCTAAAGGTAGCGCTTCATGAAACTGGGGAAATCTTTCAGTCACGGATTTTTTATTTCCCTTCCCAGCTACTGTATCTGCAACTGCCTGCACATTACTGACAGCTTCATACGTGCTGGGCTTAGGAAGAAAATCAGGAGAGAGAATGAATAATCTAAGATAATTCATGCTCGGCTAATTCATTACCACTGAAAAATACACATGAAATGGAGTATTTGAATGCAGGGAACATGTGCAGTCCAGGTTTTATTGAGTTTAAACCTGGAGGCTATTTAGCTCAAATTTTATGTCAGCATCCAAAATCTGATGCCTGCTAAGATAATAGGCAAGTGAATATTACATTTTGTGAAATACAACTGTCACACAGTGGCATAATTACAAGGGGCACCCCCTTGGTGCCCAGAATGAAGATTGTATCAGGAGGCCTGGTTTCACACCCTGCACATCCTATAGTTAAATTACTGCTGTCATGCTCAGACCTACTAATGGGATCATGAAGGGAATGTGTATTTAATAATATATATATAATTCTACTAGTACAGTACCCTTATTTGTGTGTTATTAGCTATCACTGGTATTTCCCTCTATTAATTCATCAGTTCATCTCTATTATCTCAGCTGTATCCTTCTTCTTCCATAGGTTTCCATATAGCTGCATCGCACTGTCCACTTATTCCACTCTTATTATAAAATATACCTGCTCTGTATTTTTAGCTCAATTCCCAGCAGTTATGTCTCCCACCTGATTTATTCATGCACATTTGAGCAGGCTGCTTCTTTTGAGAATGTTACCCCCTTTCTGTCTACCTAGCTAATTTCTACTCCCTGTTGCTTTTTTCTTAGCGATCATCCTTCAGTTAAGAGTTGTAATCTAAACTGGTAAATTCTTTCCACTTCAGCATCCATAGCTGCCTGAAATTCCTGATTGGAAGATAACTGATCCAGTTAACACACAGACAATGAGCACAAACAATCACAAATACAAGGCTAGTAAAGGTGGCCATACATGGGCAGATATTGGTCCTTTAGACCAATTTGGCAGCTTATCTGCCCATGTATGGGGGCTTCTGACGGGTCTTCCCGATCGACATCTGGCCATGATATTAATGGGGAAGGGTTGAGTCTTCCAATGACTGAGCCCATTGTTCCTGGTTTTAATCTGATCATTTGGCCCTAGGGCTGAATGTACGTATTACCACGATATAACCCTGCCGTTAGTGGGCATATCGGGGAAAGTCCATAGTGTATGGCCAGCTTTAGACTCAGAGCCTAATAAATTGCCAGTTATAATAAATGTGATTTTAGACCCTCAGTTCTTCTCTTTAACTACCTAACATTTGATTACCTGTATAAGTATGGGACCTGTTATCCAGATTGTTCAGGACCTGAGGGGTTTCAGATAAAGGGTTTTCTTGTAATGTGGAGCTCTATAATACTAATAGTCTACTAATAAATCATTTAAACATTCAATAAACTCAACAGGATTGTTTTGCTTCCAATAAGGATTAATTATATCTTAGTCGGGATCAAGTACAAGCTACTGTTTTATTATTACAGGTAAAAAGGAAATAATTTTTAAAATCTTTTCGCAGATCAAAACTTTTGTGTGCAATTCAAATTATTAATTAATTAATACAATTATTGCTTTCCATTTCAGAATTTTAGACTGTTCTGAGACCTTCTAAACCGATTGGGAAAGTAGCAGGTGTTTCAGGCTACAGCCTTCGTTGGATACATTAGACGGGAAATACTGTACATATTTATAATTTGAAAATATGGTTTAATTGGAAGAAAAAAAAGTTGTCATAACAAAAAAAAAATGCTAATGGCATATGGAAAGAGTAATGGAAATACCAGTTACTAAAAAATGTACACAATAGTCAGGTGTAAAACACCAAAGTATTTAAAGAAGGTCTCGGCAAAATTACAATCTTTACAGAATAGTAAAACACAGAGAAAGTCAAAACATGACGGATTGGTTTGGCCTCTTTCAAAGGCAGCTGAGTTCACCTGTGTGGTTAGCCTGCCAATTTCTTTGGCCTTGGATTTTTTTTTCTACTAGAAAGAAGGTGAGACTGAAAGACCATCAATCAAATATACTTCTGAAAGAAATGTACAGTAGTGCCGATTGGAATTACTGACTAGAGTTGGAACGTTATTGTGCATTCAGCAGCCATGAATTTCGAGCACAATTACTATTTCCTTTTTACATATTAAAATGTTAATGCAATGGTCATGACCTTGTATCATTTACAAAATACCACTTTAATACTGAATTTCATTTATTAGCTGTTACTGCTCCAACTCTCAAGGACCTAAATATCCCTTTTCAAGAACCAAATAGAGATGTCTGGATGCATGATGGGGTATCACTGGGGAATTGGCCAGCCAAATGGCAACATATCACAGGCCACTCCTTAGGTTTACCCTTATAAACACAACCATGCTGTCGACTTGTAAGTCAAAAATAATGTTTGTAACCTCAGGTATTATGTGTCATTACATCATTATAATGTGAAGCCACGTATGGCAATTCTTGGTGCTTTCTCACACTGATTATAGCCAGGAAAGAAAGTCATATGGGTCCTTGCCCAAGGACGGACACAGGAATAACAGGGTTGGAAGGAATCCAATCGTTTCAAAAGCACTGCACAGTAAAACTTGGAGAACCAAATGCACACAATGGAGAGTATATATTGACACAATTCATTGAGGCACTTTTATAGAGGTGCAAAATAACTTTTTAAAAGAGTAACTAGTTCAATAATAAATAGTGTAAATAGTTCAGGCAATATTTTTTTTTCAGGTAGTTTATTGAGTAAGAAGAAAACTGTCAGAAAAACTCATTATATGTTCAGGCAATATTTAATTCAGCCCTTATAGGTGGCCTATAGGTAAACCCCCTTTGGGAGCCTATAAAAGGAAATGCACAAGCTAGGTGGGAGGAGTTAGTACTTGTGATAAAGCCCTGGGCAGTTGTGTTCGAGTTAGGAATTGAGAGCATGTGGGTACCCACATTACATACTTGTGTCCAAGCACACTCCTGCATCTTCAGATGAATGGTGCATAACTGTGCCTATTCTTGCTGTGGGAACCTGGACCTGGCACTAGCTCCAGGCTTCCCACTACAGTTTACAGGCTCTCAAGACTGCAAATGCCATATTTCATGCACAGAAGTGAGTCAGCTCCTGCCCTGAAAATACTAAATTGCATTTTGCACACTGCACGTGTATAGTTTGTTGGCCAACTGGTAAAGCAGACCAAAGACCCTTCACTCACATTTTACATTATGTCACTTTCCAAGGACAACCAGCTAGTAGTACAAACTAGGAGCATCCATGAGGAAGCCCCTTAAGAGGTAGCTCACTTTTAAATTGATGTTCACTTTGATATGAATGATTGCTATGATAAACTCTCTAGTTTATAATTTTATCAACTATCTAGTTGCTAGGTCCAATATACCTTAGTAAGCAGCAGGTGGTTTCAATAAACAAATGAGAGGATTAAAGATAATTAGAAAATTGTAGTCTCCCAGGGAAATAGCATTTTGGCAACTGGCCACTGGCAGTGGTCAAATAAGCATTTACTTACCTTCAGGCCCCCTTTTCTATTTGCCCTACAATGCAGGACTAGCCATGAAGTGCAACTGCGGAAATTTAGTGGTAATAGCAATTTAGCAATAATAAGGCTGTTATGGTTACTGCAATGATACCCAGATATATGAATACTGAGTTATGCATGTGATCTCTCTGTACCTAATGGTATAAATAATCCTCCCCAAGTTGCAGGTTCTCATTGACTGAGCCATCCGTCAGTATAGTACCTAAAAGAGGTGGCCAGGTTGGTGGAATATAGCCTATTTAGGGGTGCTGCACCTCAACTCAGCATTCCTATGCATTGTAGCACATATTTTGGGATGGCATAAGCTGGCCTTTCATGATCAGCAGTTTAGCAGCAGACCTATTGTATTTAAGGATGTATTTATAAAGAAAAATGGGCTTGATTCCGTGTTTTGGAAAATGGTTGTGCAATAAAGTATAAGTGCTACTTTCTGTCCCGTTACTGTCACTCACCACATGGGAAGGTACATCTGCACTGCAGTCTAAAAGGGTGCAAGACAGATAGATATACCAGGGACTTCACTGATGGCATATTACTCACATCTTCATCATAAAACCCCACCCCATGGCCCACATTCCCTACCTACATAGTGTACTCTGTTAGTGAGACAAAATATTAATTTACAACTGCTTAGTCTTTTATTGCTGTTTCAAGATATTTCCCTTTAGGCAAATCAGCCATTTTTCCATTCTAACATCATCTTAATAAATTGTAAAATATATGTGGCATCTCATGCAATTTTGCCTTCCGTACTGGAAAAGGCATTCATTCATAAACTCTTCAGGGTGGAATGGGAACAATGCAACTGTTTAATAAAAGGGAAGTTATCCTCTCCTGGCTCTATAATCTATTCTCATGGGGGGACAGGTAAAGAGCAAATTGTTAAAATAAAGGGAGGGTGTTCTGCAGTAAAAAGGAAAAGGGCTGTCTAACCTTAGTGCAATTGGTACATTAATAACCCAGCTGTGGGAAGCTGCATCTTTTCACTCTCCGATTCAGCGCAATGAATTCACCAGCTGGAAGTAAATATTATTATTTGACTTGTGCATCACCAGTTGTCATATTAATGAGGGCAGTGTCAAAGGTATTATTTCTCATTGCAATTTCAAATAACTAACTTTGCGATACAAGCATTAGATAACATTAAAAAACTGGAGAAATGAAAAGGGGCTATTATGTACAGCATAAGCTTTTATGCCAAAGAATGTGAAAATATTTAATATGCACTAAGCAAAATTCTTGTTAAGGAGAGTTTACAAAGTCATTATGAAGGAGAGATGAGCGTTTGGCGTCCGTAGTACTGAGAGTTCTACCCCCACTCTCTTACAAAAAGGGCAGGATATATGCAATTCATTTCACCTGTTCTAATGCAGTGGCTTTGTGCTGTTAACTCTTTGGAATAATAAGATTATATAATTGGCGTTCGGAGACAAAGGGGATGGCTAGCTCCTTAATTTGCTCAAACGTCCACTAGAGATTAGCCAACTTAGATTACTATATTGACAAAACCATTGAGCCGTCAAGTGCTTTTTAATATCACCACTGCGGTGAATTAAGTAGGTATACCCCAAACATTTATCATTTTAATTCATTATTCTAGCTAAGAAAGGCTTTACCCAAGCAAAGGGGGGGTTTGGTTTGGCAAGTGCATGCAACCAACCCCGCTGTGTTAAAGCAGATAGATAACCATAGAATAACACAATACGTAATACATACTATGTCTTACATATTACTTGAACTTCTGTTTAGGTAGTGATGAGGAAGTAGAAAATATTGCAGTACAATGCATGTAACAATTCTGCAGTGTGTTCATCAGGGTTATATGTAGACGTAGAAGTGTATGTTACAGTAAATATAAAGGAATTCCTCTCTAAGTCATGCAGCATTAAATTGTAAAGACATGTCAGTTCACAGAGAAACTGGTTTAAGTCCTGCAGTATGAAAATCCATCTGTGCCCTTATAGCACTCAAAATTGCCTGTCCCCACTGAACAGTTATGCCACGAAACCCTAACCTGTTCATTCACAGTACAATAAGCAAGCCAATCCATTGCATGCACACCACTAGAATGCAGACTGTATTTACCTAAAGTAATGCAGAGCAGCAGCAGTGGAATCTGTAGCAGCAGACCCCTCTCCTAAAGATCCTGGATTGGATGGAACACCAGGAACCTCTGCAGAGTTGGAGGAAATTCAGGATACAAAGGGAGAGCTGAGCAGTAGCAGAAAAGTGCTAGAGCACTACATGTCAGTCGGGTAGGTCTGCAGCTGACTCTGGGAAAGGCAACAAATGCTTGAGCTGGATGGCTTGCTGAGCAGGCAGTGTGTGCGCACTCTCCTGGGCTGGGAGCAGTGATACAATCAATAGAGTCTGCCAGTAGCAGCAGTAGCAGCAGCAGTGTACTGCAGAGCGCGCCTAGCCATGCTGCATGAATGACTCTCACACCATTAGCCCTCATGGGAGAGCGTGCACCATTCATAGTCCCCCTCACTGGGTTTCCATAACATCATCTCAAAACTGGACAACTGCAAAAATACAAACACTGCAAAAGCTGATTAGAAATTGATTCCACTGCACACCATCCATAGAAATCAATGCCATTTCCAGCCTGTATTCCAGCAAATTACTATTCAGCATGGGGAATTTTAAAGAGATAGAAGATATGGCTGCAAATCCAAAATGTCCCATAATGTAAAAGGGTGCACAGCCTGCTTGTTCAACTACAACTACTAACGTCCTTTTGCTTTCAGGGGACGCTGGGTGTTGTAGTACAATGGCAGCAGAGGGGCCGCAGTATGGACATTCATGATCTACATTAATGATTGGGCGCAGCTAGCAGGAGTTAAAAATAAATAAAATATATGTTCCCCAGGGACAGAGCATAATTCATTTATGATCACTATGCAACAAACTAATCATCCACAGATGCAGCAGATCTTTAATATGTGTGGGGCGGGGGGTGGACAGGAAAATAAATCTTTAGGGGACTGCTGAGGCTAACCTATCTTTCATATCTAATTACATTATCAGGGTGCATATTTAAATGGTGGTAACAACTGTACAGTTAACTAACAGTACTTAATTACAGATCTGATTAAAAACTCTTTATACAGAACAGGAAGACCACAATAGTTTGCTGATGGCCTGGCACTTAGGCTTTGCTTTGCCATTACAAGGTACCCTTCGGTTCTACTTACCTGAGGAGAACAGGGGCTCAGGTGAAAGATAAATGAACATTATTAAAATTATATTTCACGGTTGTGCTAGCACACAAATGATCAGCATGCTAGATGTTTGCTGCCTTGTTATTAATCCTGCTGTGTCAGCCTGATGGATGACTAAAATTGTTTATTCCACAATACATCTGACAATGGGAGCTGAGATTATACCCCCCCATGTATCCTCTGCTGATATTCTGTACATATTGTCTATAGTAAATGCTGCTTAACTGAGCTGTAAACTGCAATTAACATGACAGTGGAAGATGCTAGGGAATAAGAAGAGGTTATGTGTATGCGTGGGAAGGAAGAGCCTGGTATCATCCGAAACTTAACACAACCCATTAGGATTCCCTGACCCTTTGCTCTTATAAGGTGATTGTGCCAGGCATACTATGGGGCATATTTATTACTTTGTGCAAAATTAAATTCACTGGAAAAAAAATGGTTAACGATGCTATTTAAAATGAATGGCGAGTTTATGAAGGTGTGTGTAATTTTACACTATGTGAAAACCAGATGCTGTTCTTTTACTATTGGCAGAAGTCGCATAAGCAAAAACTAGGGATGCACTGTCTCCAGGACTCAGTTCGGGGATTTGGCCTTTTTCAGGAGGATTTGGATTTGGCCGAAGCCTTGTGCCTGGCCAAACCAAATCCTAATTTGAATATTTAAATTAGGGGTGGGAAGGGGACGTGTACGTAAAAATTGTTTCCCCACTTTTTCCTTTCCCGCCTCTAATTTGCATATGCAAATTAGGAGTCAGATTCAGTATGCCTAGAATAAAACATAAACATTTTTTTTTTTGTTTTGTTTTTTTTAAGTGGCGATGTGTGGTGTATTATCCGGCCATTTTTTACACCGCATTATAAATATGCCCCTAAATCTGTCACCCTAGAAAGCTGAGGCTGTATACATGGGGATAATAAATTAGTTCTAGTTATCTCTTGTATCAAATGACAAATTAAGGAATTATTAGAAGTCATGTATCACTAATCATTGTAGGCCTGGGGCATTTTGCTTCACCAAATTTTTTTGTGAATTCCCTGAGTAATTTGCAAAATGGCAAAAAATTCACGAAACGCCGCCAGCATCTCGTTTTGGACACGGGCGCCCGTTTTTTGAAGCCAGCTTTTTCTTAACCAGATACTCATTACCCAGAAAGCTTCAAATGAAGTGAAGGCCATCTCCCTTAGGTAATCAGAAGTAGTATGGTGATATCCTC
>CM044432.1:148149186-148180653 GCA_024363595.1 Xenopus borealis | reverse complement strand
ATTTTCTTAGATTTGTTTATACTTACAGTATAGCCTACAGGCTAGGATATCAGGAACCAAATTGTTTTTACTGTATGTCAAATCTACATGCAGCAAGTGGGGCAGAAAAGTACAGCAAAGGCTTAATGAGAGCATTTAGCAGCACTAGGGTGAAATCTCGTTTTAGTTAGAAATGTTAAAGATTCCCATGGGGTATATTTATTTCAAAATAATTACCTACATACCAAGGATTTATAAAGGCTTTTTCATAAATATACAGTACCTTGAAGAAGAATTCTTTGACCACTTGTCTCATATTACTAAATGTCAAATCCTACATTGAAACTTTGTTCTGTGTGGTATTTTTGTTTTAAAGCACTAAAACTTTTTATGTTGATGCTAAAAAAAAATCACAAATTGAAAAGAATGTAATATGCAGTTTGCAAAGGTATTCAATATCCACATGTTAATATTTTTCAGAGCCTTTTTTGCAGCAATACATTTGCAGTCTTTTGGGGTATTACTTTTGCACACTGTTTGACCAATAAGTCCAAATTGTTAAGGTTAGTTTAAAGGACAAGGAAAGTCTAAAATACAATAAGGCTAGAAATGCTGTATTTTGTATACTAAACATAAATATGAACTTACTGCACCACAAGCCTAATCAAACAAATGATTTATGCTTTCAATCTTGGCCATAGGGAGCTGTCATTTGTTAAACATCGTTGCAAGACCAAGACTGTGCACATGCTCAGTGTGGCCTCGGCTGTTTAGGGATCATCATAAATAATCAAAACAGCACAAGTCAAATAATATCTGTCAGAAGCCGATACAGCAAGACTGATTAATAATCAGAATATACAGACTGCACTGGGTCCTGTGTTGTCATTTAATCTAATGTGGATTTTATAGTTTTTGTATTGTTTAATACAAACTTTCTCCACCTCTGCAGAACCAGTGGCTGCAGCAAAATAATCCTCCAAATAAAATCCCAGTTTATCTGTTTAAATCTGGCTCCACGATCTTTGTACCTCAGCTGGAGTTGGAAACAGTAAAGGGGATGTAAAGGCAAAAATAAAATCCAATACAAATCTCAACACAGTCAATGACTGCTCTACAGGGAAACAAAGCTGCTTGAGTTTTGCTTGGCTGAAAAGTAAGGCAGGGGCTCTCCCTGCTTTTCATACATATGATTTATTCTCTGTAGAGCAGTTAGGTACTGTCTAACAATTCCTATCCACAGAATTAAATAAAGGGAGAATTTCACTGCATACAGTCAACTTTATTATAAAAATGGTAGATATCTTTTAATTAAAGTATATTGGAGATAGGTTTCTTTTTCATAAAAGTAAAAATGGTATTTAATTTTTTTGTCTTTCCTTGTTCTTTAACTGATATATGGGCCATGATGGTCATCATTAACCCTTTTGGTCTTGAGCCACTCCAATGTTACTTTGGCCCTGTGTATTAAATAAATTCCCAGTTTTTAGCAGACTGGGACAGGTTGGGGGTTTGCAGTATTACTCTGTATTATGTACCATCTATTCTTTCTTTTATTGTAATAAAATTAATTTTAAAATCATCAATGAAAAAATAAATAAAATTGGACCCAATTCAGAACCCTACACCATGTTACATTGAAAACCACCCTCTGTACATAAACCTTCAGCAAGTTTCTGTACATGAATAACATTACCAAGACCAACAAACCTTAGTTTGGAAAGTACCTGAATATATGTCACTGTATGAAACACTTTATCAGAATCTGAGATCACATCCACTGCAACACCACTACCCAACTTCCTACTTACTTCATCATGAAAAGCAGTTACATTTGTTTGACATGATCTATCCCACATCACTACTTTTAATGCGATAATCTTCAATGTGATCTTTAACAACTTTTCAAAAACTTGCCCACCACAAATGTCAAAATTACTGACCTATAATTGTTAAGGCTGAGATTGTGATCCCTTTTTAAATATTGGAATAACATCAGTTTTTCTCCAAGCCATAGTTACCATACTGGATGAAAGTGAGTCTGAGAAAATCATTAAAGGAAAATGCATCAGAGGATAGACTGATGCTGTATACATTTGCAGTAAGGGATTCCATATAAATGATCATTTCCTCATCAGAGGAGAGCATGACCTCAAAATATGGAATATCATATGATTAAAGAAATGCAGGACAGCCGTTACAGTACCTTACCTACACTCGATATGTGATTGGTTTATATATTCTCATTCCATGGCAAAGTTCTCTTACATAAGCTTGTGTGGGAATAATCATTTTCTGTTAGTGTCAGCATGTGGTAAGAAGAGCATCTCCTATTATTTGTTTTATTTCCTATTTGTTTTAGTATAGTAATGTGCTAGATATAGAGTATGTGGTTATCTGTCCTCTTCAGACAGAATTTGTTAAAGCTATTTGATCGGTGCCTCTAGCCACTAGGAACCTGACTGATTATCCATCTATTGTTACCTAATATTACTTATCTTTCTATGCAGTCCTTCCTAAATCTAGTTAAAGTATATTGCAGAATGCTGCCTAGCAAGATGAATGCCAAACAAAGAGAAACAAGAGAAATATAACTCATTTAGAAAATACAACTTGCACAAAAACTAAAGTGCATTTGATGATGATCTCCAAATATCACTAACAGAGACATCATAGTAATAGTTTATTTCAGGTAAATTCATTTAATAATGAAAATATGTAGGTAGTAGCCCTTTAAATATTGCATCATGATAGTTGTAATAAATTGAACAGCAAGGAGAAAATCAGATAGCTGATTGTACTGATAATATGTAATCACATTAAAAGCATTGAACTGTGTCCAGTGGGTGGAAATATGTACACATTAACACAAGCTTAATGATTAAATTATTCATCATAATGTATGGCCCCTCGTATGAAAGTCTTCCTGCTGTGATTCTTTATCCTTGTATCACTACTGAGATCATCTGGCCCCTGCATTGTTTATACCTCAATTTCAGACAGTAAGATCCTGAATTTTATACACCTGTAATCCCCCTGCATTGTTCACTCCTATAACACCAGATGATTACAAGTGTGATCAATGCAGGAGTTTACTGTCTGAAATTGAGGTATATGCTCCTTGTGTGACATTCTCTGCATGCCCTATGCTCCCTGTTTGTGCCATACTCTGCCTGCCCTACCAATGTGTGTGCCATACTCTGCCTGCCCTACGTTGCCTGTGTGTGTCATACTCGACATGCCCTACTCTGTACCCTGTAGAATGTATGCCTAGTAGTGTTTGTTCTGGGGGTTGGTTAGGATTTGAAAATTGTTGTGAGGGTGCTGTAACATCCAGAGGAGAGGAGGTGGCACATGGATTTAAGGTAAATGTTTATGGTATATTTAAGGTTATGATTTACATTTTTCACATAAGAGTGATGAGTGATATCCTTGCAGTGAACATCAACTATCCACCATGTAGGCCAGAAAAATTCCAGCCCTCGGTGCCAAGTTGGACAGCACTGATGTAGACAAAGCATTGTAGTTACCGAACAACCTGAAATTCAGGGATAATGTGGGACAAATTGTCTGGTATATAATTTTTGCATTAAGTTTGGGGAACCCTAAACAGATTTTTCAGTGGAACCAACAGAATTCTCTTCACACTACTGTGTTATGATAACTTAAGAGCAATTTACTTGCAGGCAATACAATTAGAGGGTTGATTTCTAAGCACTGAACAACAGTAAATAGACTTCTTTCATTTTATAATACAAGGAATGCTAAGAAATTATGAATAATAATATAAAAAGCAAAAACAATCAACAAAATGCAGGAAATCACAATATATATTATTGCAATGATTATACAGTAGCTACAAGTGTAGCCTCCTGAACACAGAGATCATGGATATTCTGTTGCTCTCTCACTTATTCTGCCATATACAGTAACAGGAGGAACATCATTTGCAGAATCCACAGAGATGTACTTACAGTATCTCATATGGTTTTGTATTTTAAAGGAGAAATAATGCTTAACTAAAGAATGTTGTGGGCTTCTGTACCAGCCCAAGGCAACCTTATCCTGTTAGCAGGGAAGATCTGTGCCTCCAAAGATGCCCCAGTAGCTCCCCATCTGATTCACTGGGCATGTTCTGTGCTGCTGTCATGTAATGAGCGCACAATATACTCACAATATACAGTACACATAGGATATAAATGTCATAATATAAGGCTGATTAGTAATTAATACAGATAATTAGTACAGTGCAACTAGCATCAGAATGTAATAATCAGCCTTGTAGCCAGGGTCGCTTATTTTGCGGGCCCACTGCTATTTTTCTTGTTTGCCATCCTGGGGTCCCTCTGGCCTGGCCCATCATCACAGCCAGTCCCCCTAAATTCTGGGGTATTTACTGTATATATGAAGTAATCTCTGTGCCATCCTGCTATGCCTTCAGGGGTATTTATAAATGAAATAATCTCTGTGCCATCCTGCTATGCCTTCTGGGGGTATTTATATATAAAATAGTCTATGTGCCTTCTTGCTATGCCTTCTGGAGTATTTATTTATTAATTCATCTCTGTGCCTGCCATCCTGCTATGAGGTCTGGTGGAATGCATGAAATTGTCAAATATATTCACTGATAATATACCTTAACGGGGTGTCGTTGAATAGCAGGAGTGTCTCCCAAAGTGGTCTTACTGGCATGTTTGGAGTTAATGGAGTGCTTATTGGATATTTTTCAGTGATCTTACTGACACATCTGGAATTGATGATCATTTCTACAGTGATTATAGTGGCACAGCTCTGGTTAATAAGTTGATTGTCAATTTTCTGTAGTACTTATACTGGTATGCCTACTTATTTTTTTTTACTTAGGAATGTACATGGGTGTGTTCATTTTAAATAACTATAGCCATTGGCATTGTGCTGAATGAAAACCAGAAGAGAAGGTGCCTGTTTGATATAATCTTGAGAGGGGACTTGAGTATGGGCGACTTGTCAATCAGCAGCATAAGCAGTTTATCTGAGATCTGCGTCATCCACACAGAATCATCTATACACATTCATTCTTCAAGCAATCTGCAGGAGTGTTAACAAGCTCCCCAATCAATATCTGCTCCTTCTCAAACTGTAACACCATGCAGTAATATATCCAAAGCAGAACATTATTCAGCAAAAGTAGCTGCAACTATTTTCATTCCTCCACCCTGCCAAAATCCATATGAGATCAGTGGTGGAGGACAGCCTGACTGATGCAACAGCTTAATGTATTAGTTCTTAAAGAATATATCTGCTGCAGCTGAGCACTGCCTCAGATTTATCTAAGCTTGAATAAAGCATTAGGAAATTTGTTAGAGCCTTGGGAAAAACAGGGAAATGTTTCCTTGTTTATTTTCGAGCTAAAGTAAAAAAACATGTAAGGTATTCTTTTAGAGTAATTAAATGTACACTGGCTATTGGTGCTTCTAGTAGAAGGCAGCATATATACCTCTAGACATATAGCTGTGTTATAACAATAACTTTGAATTACTCTATAAAGGTAAAAATTGCTCCATCAGTGTACTTTTACAGTCACATATAGTGATGGGCGAATCTACCCAGTTTTGCTTCGCCGAAAAATTTTCGCGTAGTTTTCGTCACGTCACATCGTTTTCGATGCGCGTTGCGTCGTTTTCGTTACGCCGCGTCAAAAACGACGTGCGACTCGTTTGTTTGGCAAATTTTCACTGGCGTTTCGCGAATTTATTCGCCAGCGGCGAATCGTGGGAATTCGCCTCTGGCTAATAAATTCGCCCATCACTAGTCACATACAAATCTTTGCACCCCATATAAAGGGGCACAAAAAAGCAAGGGGTACAGTAAATGTTAGTGCAAAAAAGCAGGAGAACAATACATTGTGGGAAATGATACAATAGTACCGTGTCCCCATTTATATATCAAACTTTAGGCATTTTATGTCTGTCTAAAACGTAAAAATGTCATCTACATAACCTCTCATTCTATTTTTTCCACTGTTTATGGAGTTGGAAAATGTATCACTCATCTTAATTTGTAGATTCTGACCTGGCAAAATATTCACTTGAAATGTTTTATGTTATCCTCCCATATTTGCCCACACTTACCCCTTATGTGTTAAAGGGGACCCGTCACCCATATTCAAAATCCTATTTTATCACATTAGTCAAGCAAAATTAACATTAATTACACTATATAAATTATTTGATTCTTGTTTCCTTCAGTCTGGGAATTCAAAATTATAGCAAGCATGCAGGAGCCATTTTGTGGACACTGTTATTAAGGCAAGCATTATATCATCTTAGAATCTTGTTTGTGCACCAGAATGGGGGACCCAATGTCCATCCCCATGCACTGGCTACACAATTAATCAGTGAAGAGAATGGGGGAATGTGTGGGGAGCAGTGATATCTAGGAAGTGCTGAATGGAAAGTGAAAGTAATTGCGTGCCCCGCCTCTATGCCATTGGCATAGAGGAGGGGCAGACAATATTTGATTGACAGCTGATATTTTTAACTGAGCTTACAACAGCTATGAATGCTTTGATAAAAAATAGAAATTGAATTTCATGTTTAATTTGAAAAGGACTTTTATTATACAGATTTTTTTGTCTCGGTGATCAGGCTGTCCTATGCACCTCTGTGATAAATTAGCATTTATATATCTATATCTGCTGGCATCAACCTTTAACGTACTTCTACATCCAAACCTGCAAGCCTATGCTGCTTTTAAACTATAATTTAACTGCTGGAAATCTGTCCATGTTACACATAGGGCAGCACCAGGGAAATCTGTCATATACTTACTACTGCGCCAGTGTCATAAAATCTATGTTTTTGGTTTTGCAGCTGACATACAACTCTCGGTTTTTAATACCAACGCATGCCTTGGCAAGATCAAAATGCTTTTGAGCAATACCAGACCCAGGCCCAAATTTGTGTTAAAGGAATTGTTCAGTATAAAAATAAAAACTGGCTAAATAGATAGGCTGTGCAAAATAAAAAAAGTTTTCAATATAGTTAGTTAGGCAAAAATGTAATGTATAAAGGCTGGAGTGACTGTTAGTCTAATAGAACAGAACTTCTTGCTTTTCAGCTCTCTTTTGTTTACACTGACTGGTTACAGGGCCCCTTTAATAATGCAAATGGCCAAAACTGGAGGGAGGAGACGCACACAGGGAGGGAGGGGACGCACACAGGGAGGGAGGGGACACACACAAGGAGGAAGACGGAAGGAAGAAGACGGAAGGAGGACGGAAGATGGAGTGAGGTGAGGGGACGCACATAGGGAGGAAGGGGGACACACACGGAGGGCAGAAACACAGGAAGGGGAGGCGAAAACGGATGCGAAAATTTTTACTGGTGCACGCGGTTGGGGGTAGGTGCGGGGGGCCCACTACTTTGCTCTTTGCCCAGGGCCCACCAAGGCCTTAAAACGGCCCTGACTGGTTACCCTGGTTACCAGGCAGTAACCAATCAGTAACTTGAGGGGGGGCACATGGGTCATAACTGTTGCTTTTGAATCTGAGCTGAATGCTATGGATCAATTGCAAACTCACTGAACAGTTATGTCCCATGTGGCCCCCCTTCAAGTCGCTGACTAACTCAGATTTAGAGAGCTGAAAAGCAGGATGTTGTGTTGTATTCTGTTTTGTTAGACATCCACTCACTCCAGCCTTTATACATTACATTTTTGCCTAACTAACTATATGAGAAACATTTTTTATTTTGCACAGCCTATCTATTTACCTAGTTTTTATTTTTACCCTGAACTGTTCCTTTAAGGCTACAAAGGCCTGGGATGGCATGCCAACCAACTGCTTCCCCATTTTTCCAAAGCACTGGGGTCACAAGATTTGACAGCTCTTTAAATCTGCTGTGTGCCTATTTTTCTGCAGAATTAATTTGGAAACATTCTAACATATGTGAAGTGCTTCAGTGGAAATCTGTGCATTTGCATGCTCATAAGGAGGGGCAGATGCAGAACCTTCAGGCCTAGAGGGCATGAGCAGACCATACAAAATTTGAATAAGGTGTGCTTTTGCAGACCTTTCTTGCCTTTGTCATTTCTGGGGCATACTTTATTTTCCAATTGCTGCTTTAAAGTTTTGTTTGCCGCTTATCCAAGCATTAGGAAGCTGTCTATGGAAGGATTACATACATCCCAACTGTCCCATTTTTAGAGGGATAGTCCCTCTTTCAACAGCTCGACCAGCAGTCCCTCATTTGTACTGGAAAGTCACGTTTTTCTCTGCACTGAACAGCCAGAAAAAGAAACAAAGTTTCGACCTTAATTGGCTTTTGGCAAGAGCCCAGAACAGCCACAGCAGCAGATAAGATACTTTTGTAACAATTTCTAGATAAGCAAATAAGTAATTGTAACAATATAAGATAACAGGTCCCTTGGGAAAAGTTAGACTTGCATCTTAAAAGGCAATTCATCTTCTTTGCAAAACTGTAAAAACTGAACTGAAAAAGCACAGAAATATGTTCAAACTTTCATAACCTGCCAAATGTTGTAAAATGAACATGGTAATTAGGGGGTGTGGCCACAAAAATGGGCTTGGCTAAAAAATGTTGCCTTTTCTCCCTCTTTTTATTTACAAAATGTTGGGAAGTATGGGATTGTTCTGGAAAACTGTACTGGAAGTGACAAATATATCATGGAAGAGCAATGAGTTTTGGACTGCTATAAGCATGCGTTATCTATAAGGGATGTGAAGGCTTCTACAGTGTAAAATAGATTACTAACTGGCAGTTAATCTTGATTGCATCTCAAATACATCCCCATGCCTTTTTTCTAAGCCAAACCTGCAATGCAACATTGGGTTGAAGAGACTGAAACTGACATTCTTCTCCTTCTTTTCTCAAGAGAAAAGAACAGAAATTATCTAAGGTATGTGGACTTCAAATCTGTATTTGGGCAGCACTGACTGTCAATCATTTCAAATGCTATGGAATAGCAGCAGACTAAAAAGTGTAACCTAACTGAGTAATTAGTATTCAGCACCTAGCATGCCCCAGTTTGCTTCTCTTCAGTGGATTATCGTATTAAACATTATAATAGGAGAGAATATGCTTTTGCAACAAGAGGTGTCTCATAAGTGTGTCCTTCTCTGCCACTATCTGAGAAAATCACTGCCTTTAATCAGCTGGGTCATGGAATCATACATATTTCCCTAGTGCTGGACTAAAGGAATAATATTACCAAGATACTCTAGAAAAGAATATGATCTGCCAATAGAATAATAAGCACACTGTAAGACAGAGGAACATAAATGGTGACAGTGAGATCAAATTTCCATAAAATGAATATAAGATGGAAACAGATTAAATGTACTGTACTCAGTAAATGCCCTACACAGTTATGTTAAAGGCAGGGAAGAAGCCCTACAAAAAAAGAACAATGGGAAATAAGGCAAAGGATATTTTCATAATTTATTGCCATATTTGGTGCTTATAAGGTGACCCTCATGTGGGGGTGTGTCAAGTCCCAAATATATATATACAAATATATTAAAAATGCACAGGAATTATTTCCATGATTAAATCAAAGGAGGGGACAAGACGTTAATCCAGGCGCATGATCAGCCTTTGGATATGGGTGTAAATAAAAACAATGGCACAAGTTTTCCCAGTAGCAACCAATGAGATGCTTGATTAGTGATCAGTAAATTCTACCTGCTGATGGGTTACTGATCGTGGGCAAACTGTGTGCCTTTTATTATATCAAGTTTAATAAAATGTATGTGTATATATATATATATATATATATATATATATGTGAAGAAGGATCAGCACTCACTGAAAAAGGTGATTCTTTATTTAAATGTCTTAATCCGACGTTTCGGTTCTACCTGGGAACCTTGAAAAAGGTTCCCAGGTGGAACCGAAACGTCGGATTAAGACATTTAAATAAAGAATCACCTTTTTCATCATAAAACACAGTGAGTGCTGATCCTTCTTCACCTATCTATGCAATTTTGATTGTGCACCTCTGGCTTCGTGAGTATTTGGAGTGCTGGTACTGGGGGAATTACTATATATATATGTATATATATATATATATATATATATATGGTATATCCATGGGCAATAGAGTGGTTAAAAAGGGGGCCAATTCCCAGGTAGACTGCCCAGAGTAGGAAGATTTCTGTGTGGACATTGTGACTATTGTAATGACATAATTAGGGGCAAAACATTCTCCCACTCCCCAAAAGGGACCATTCCAATAAGAGACATGCATAGTTGTAACAGCAGGTTCATTTGATGTGACCTATACTGAGATTAAGAATTATGATCTGGACAGGGTGTCCAAACTTTTTGCAAAAAGGGGACGGACTTGGAGGTGAAAATGTGTGGGGGCTGACCACTCAGGGCTGAACTCCACGGAGGATTGTGCATGATCTGATGCCTTGAGCAAAAACATATGCGTCTGTGGATTTCAGTCCTTTGCCTGACATTCTTTGAACCGTTATGATTTTATTGCAGTTTCTAATATCCTTTCATTGTAAAACAGGGGTGCATTATGCCTTATATAAATGATAAGGTACACAATATCACAGATGTCATAGCCTTCCCAACAGCCTCCTAACTGGAGAACCGGCAAAACAAGCTGCACTTTACCAGCTTCCCAGCTGTTCTCTGCTCTGTTGCTCTAAACATCAAAGGGCAGCTATGCCAGAGCCGATAGCTAACAAGCTGGCTGGAAGCATCTGGGGACACTGCATGCATTCCACTGCCTAGAGAACAAATCTCACCTTCTCCCTCGTGAAAAAAGCATAGAATCAAGCAAGGGTAAAGATATTAATCTAACTAAACAAAAACAGCAGGGCTCATTTGTCAACAATATTCATCTAGCCAGTAACCCAAAGCAAGCAATTCCTGATAGCTCTTTCAAACTAAATTTTGATTTGTTGCCAAGAGTTTGTGCCCTGGGTAGATACACGGGCCCCAATGTGTCTATTAAAACAAGATCATCATTAAAAAAGTAAGTAAACTATTTTGTTTTACAAGATAGTTATGCAAATGTGAAACAAAAAATTCGGAATTGTGATGAGTGAGGCTGTTCTTTCTGCTTCACCAGACAAGTTGATAAACTACTGAACAAGGCACAAAATGCTTTGTATTTAATGGGTGTTTTTTTTTCTCCACTTTTCCTTGCATCAAGTGCATTTTTTGGAAGGAAAGAATGGTGAAAAAAATTAAATGAAGAAAGATTGTTGGTGAGTTTTAGTCTGTTCAAACAAAATGAACGACAAAGCTCTAATTGTTCTGTTTCCATTATCTCTTTAAAACAAATCCAACAAATTTGACACTTTTGACAAAATTAGATCTTGGCTTAATCTGATTTTTTTTTTGTAAAGCCTACATAATCTTTTGAATTGCATGCATCTTATTTTGCAATTTCATCTGCTTTAGGATTCTCCTCTCTGTAAAATCAGCTTATAGGTGCAGGAAGCAAGCAGACTAGACCTTCAGTAAAGGAACTCAATGGAGAGGGGTAGTGTCTGAGTAAACTAAAAACTTTCTATAACATTATGTGATATTTGCCGAGTGTCTTAGTATTTGCACCAATGCAAAGGTTCCAAAAAGGTGTTGATTGGAGTTGCAGATCAGAAATTATTGTCTATGGAGATACATTTCTAAATAAAGCAATACTTTGTTTAAAAACAATAATTTAGAAAACTACTTAGAAACAGAATAATACATCTCTTCCACATTCAAAAACTTTAGAATATTTCATAATGGGACAAAGAGCAAAGAAGTAATGTCAGATTATTAGCATTTAAGCCAACGTTTGGTGTTGATGCCTGTCCCTCAGGATAAGACTTCTTATGTATTGAAACATATCACCCATCTTTAGAATATCTAGCAACGCTATTGTTTACCCCATCTATATTAAAGGAACAGTTAACACCAAAAAATTAAAGTGTTTTAATGTAATAAAAATATAAGGTACTGATGCCCTTTGTAACACACTAAATTTATGCATATGAAAGGAATAATAGGAAGGAAAAAGTTTGGGCTGTACCAACACGTTTACTTGTTAAAAGGCAACTAAAGTCTAAAATAGAATAACGTTAGAAATTCTATATTTTGTATACTAAGGGGCCCATTTACTAAATTCACATGAAGGATTCGAAATTCGATTGAATTTAAAAAAAAAATCAAATTCGAATTTCAAATATGCAAATGAGGACACTTCGACTTCCCCTTTAAAAAAAAAAATTCAATAGGCCAGTTCACCAACTTGGACCTACCGAATTGCTTTAAAACCCTATGGGAAGCTCCCATAGGTGTTTTAAAGTTTTTTGTGATCGAATAAAAAAAATTAGATCGAAGGGATAAAGTCATTTGAATCGTTTGATTCGAACGTTTAATGAAACGATCAAATTAGTTAAGCAAATTTTTTCCTATTGGATCGTTAAAATATTCGAATAGCAGTAAAATCCTTCAAATTCGATATTTGAATTTGAAGGATTTTACTTCCCTAACTATTCACATGATCAGATTTTTTTTCAATTCAAAATTCGACCAATAGTAAATCTGCCCCTAAGTATAAACATGAACTTACTGCACCAGAAGCCTAATAAGACAAATTATTTATTTTATATATATATATATATTATTGGCACAGGGGGCTGTCATATTGTAACTTTGTTAAACATCTTTGCACCGGCTGCTCTACAGGGAAACAAGCAGAGCTGCTCGAGTTCTGGAAAGTAAGGTGGGGGGCTCCCCCCTGCCATTTGAAAGTATGATTGTTTCCCTGTAGAGCAGTTAGGGACCGTCTGATGTTTTCTATCCGCAGCTGTCAAAGCAAGTTAAATGAAGGGGGAATTTCACTGCATGCAGTAAGGTTTATTATAAAACAGTAGATTTTCATTTAAGAAAGTAAAAATGGGATTTTATTTTTCTGCTGTTACATCCCCTTTAATGCAACTGTTTATTTGGATTAAAACAGATTTTGATTTCTGACAGAAGCTAAACCTAATTGTTTGATAGCATAGGTGAAATCAGTGTTGAATAGACTATATCTCTGTAATGGACCCTCCCTAAACCTCTAGTGAATACAGCAAAATGGTCTAGTTCCTCCCCAGTGCATTAAGATCTATGGGAGCTCAGTCACTGTACTGTTACTGAAAACATAAACTACACTGTCCTAGAAGCTAATTTCTCCTGTGAAATATGTATTATAAATTCTGCTGTAGTTAGTGTGTGTTGTGCAGCAACTTTACTGAGTTTTCCCTGCAGATTAGCTGAAGTTTATAGTGAAGCCCCGCAGAGCACATGGTACTTTCGAAGATGGCTGCTGAAATCTTCCCAGTTTGAGCAGTACCCTGTTACCTGATTTTGAGTTTCTCATTACAATGCAACAAGATCATGTGTTATCTAGCTTATCTACTGTGTATCCTGTGCTGGAATGGCTGCCCCATGGCTACACAGCAGCTTGTTTATATACACTATAGCAGAGTTCCTGAAACAAACACAACAATGTTACCAGTGCTGGGCAGCACTACAATATATTTTCATTACTTTAAAACACTTACTTAAAAAACAATGTTTTAGCATTACTGTTAACCTTTAAACCAATGAGCATTTGCACAAAATACGACCCTAAATGTCCTTCATAGTCACTGTGTCACCCAAAGGCCTAATATCAGCCCTTCTTTAGAGACAGAAATACATCTTTCTTGTTAGAGAAATTATGCAAGTGTTAGACAGCAAACACCCAACTTATAGACATGCCATTGTCACATATGATGGAAAGCCCCCTGATATTTTCCCAAGCCTAACATACTCAGTATTCAGTGTCAGTTCTACATCCAGCTGCTGGCAGAATTGTTTCCTCATAGACTGATCAATAAATCACTCTTTAAAGAAGCTGAGTGCAGCATGTCACAATGTATTGTCTCATCACTTTAAGGAAAAGCAAAATTATTGCCCAGCTATCAAAAAGCAGTTTTATTACAACGCTGTAGCTTTTTTTGCCTTGTGAAAAAAGAAACAAGATGACACAGCATCTCTTTTATTCCTTATTAAGTCCTGCATGTAACAAGAATATTCTAAGGGATCCCTAAATTACAGTTCTTAGCATTAACTTATCCCTACCAAGTGTTGTACTGTACATCAAAGATCTTCAAGAAGAGCACAATCTGAGAAACCTCTGTTTTATATTTAAGCAGCTATTATATAATAGATGGTCATTCCTAAAGCTATTTCTAGTCTTTTAACAGATCCTTTGTTATACTTAACATTTATTTTTAAACTTCAGCCAAAAATCCAAAATCTGTTTCCTAAACACAAAGTATACAGTTTTCAGCAATGCTGAAATAATCACCCAACAAAGGCATAGAAGTACCATGTTGTATCAGCAAAGGGAAACAATACAAAAGTCCTGAGAGAGGGTTTACAACTGTCTGCAAGGATTTCCAAGTGTCACAATATCCATGCTTGGATGCTGCTATCTCAGTCAGTTTGACAGGGCCTGTGAGAAAGGATTTATGTTCAAACAGAACTAATAAAGATATTGCAGAAATTGTTGTAAGGGCTTATGATTCTTTCCTGAGGTGAAAAATCTCCAGTTTATCTATAGTGTCTATTAATCAGTGTATCTGGGAAAATGTAGTACCGGTTTGGTAAGAGATTTATTATCTGGATTGCTTGGAGAGGCCCAGACTGGCAATTTGTAGATTCTGGCAAATGCCAGAGGGGCTGCTGCAAGATGAAATAGACCAGTGATCCCCAACCAGTAGATCGCAAGCAACATGTTGCTCTCCAACCCCTTGGATGTTGCTCCCAGTGGCCTCAAAGCAGGTGCTTATTTTTGAATTACTGGCTTAGAGGCAAGTTTTGGTTGTATAAAAAACAGATGTCCTGCCAAACATTCTCTCCTGTAGGCTGCCAGTCCATATAGGGGTTACCAAAAAGCCATTCAGAGCTCTTATTTGACATCCCCATGGACTTTTTCATGCTTGTGTTGCTCTCCATTTTTGGGCCTCTCTGAACTTGAAATACCAGGGAAAGTAGAAATCAGTAGAATTATTTGCTTCAATAATTCTCTGAGAAATGGCCTTTATGTAAAGGTGGCCATACACGGGCCGATAAAAGCTGCCAACAGACTGAGTCGGCAGTTTATCGGCCCACGATCGGATCAGCCCGATATAGCCCACCTCCGCTCATTTGGATCTCTCGCTGTATGACCACCTTAAAACATCTACTGGGTTTCCAGATAAGTATCGTGTACTAGCAACAGAGCTAAGAAGATGAAAGAAAATGTATTTTGATAGATTAAAGTATAATATTTGCTCAGCAAAATGTTTCCTAGCTTATTAAACAAATACTGGTGCTGTGGCCAGCAACCTGGCACATTGCGGCCTGGATTCTAGCAATGTCCAACTATTCAAAATGACTGGACCTTAAGGTGTGCACAGATCAACAGCAACTCAACATAGATAGAACTCCTGCTGCGATCCTTCTTTGTGACATCACAGCCTCTTTATTATCATCATCATTCATCATTTTTTAAAATCCCCAACGCAATACACTCTGCACATTGCTAAAATACTGATAAACCACAACTGGAAGTCTGAATTCCCACCAACACATGCTGAATCGACAAAAGAAATTCACAAGTTTAGCAAAAGCAATTTTAAAACACTAGGCTACTTTGCATCCCTGGATGCAGTACAAAGAAAATCTTAAACACTGACTAAAATATGGGTTAAAAACCTCTGCCAAACTGAGTCTCTAATTAATGATATATGCTTCCTTTATTAGAATACTGTTGACATGCCATGAAATTATGGTTTACATAAAGTTGGTTCCAACCTAGTCCTGACAATCACCTATAAGATAGCAGACTGTAGACAACTCACAGTATTTTCACAAAATTTCCACATGAAACTGATTTATGCTCTCCTTATCCTTTTGTCTCATGGAAGTTCAGATACTCGGACTGACTTTCAGGATAGTACGAGTAAGAAAATCTTGTAAACATAAAATCCTTTTTTATGCATTTGGGTCAATCCGCTTACCATTTGGTTGTAACAGTTGTTCTGTTAATGTTAATAAAGATAAGAAATTATAAAATATATTTGTTTCTGTTTTTAACAAGTTCAGGTAAGCAGCCTTACAGGCCCAGATTTGTGGAAAGACCACAAAGGCCAGAGCGTAGGATGGCAAAAATTGGAAAATTGGGGGGTAACATGCTGTCTGCTGGCCACATCAACACTGGGGGGAACAGATGGGAAATTTTAACAGCTCACATTGGGCCTTAAGAATCAGGGCAGGTTGGTGCTAGGATTGTGAGCGAGGGGGCTAGAGGAGTAGCTTCTAAAAATCCAGCCCTTTTCCATTCTTAAAAAGTATTCCTATCACGATCGCCGCCTGGAGCTCTTCCAGGAGCTCCAGGTGGCACGTCCTTCCTTGCCGGCGCCGCTTCCAAAATGGCTGCGTCCATGGCCGCCACGTGGGTTGCAGCACCGGCGCAATGACTTTACTGAGGGGCGCAGGAGCGATGACGTCACCAAGTTGCACCAAATTCAAAATAAATAGATGCTCTGGACGCCGGTTCGATGCCCAAGTATAGGATTTGTTTTATAGATTCCTGGGTGTTTTATAATTCTGCTATTATTGATTCCTGGGCTTTTGCCTGAACTTGACCTTGCTACTTGCTGCCTACCTTTGAACCCATTGCCTGGACTAGACCTTGAATATTGTTTTAACCCTATCTGTACCTTAATCTGGACTTTAACCCTTTGCTTCCTCCTTGGTCTTGACAAACTCCCACTGGGAGCCAATAGGCCCCCCTGACAATTCCAAACCCTTTACAAAACACAAAAGAAAGGGCTACATATAGTTATCTTCCCAGCATCCTAAAAAAATTGGGCTCATTATCCAAGAAGTAGTTAGGATATGATGCTTTATATATTAAGGCTCATTTCACAATGGTTCAGGTAGGAAGGGGCAGTAGTGCTTATTATTATTATTATTATTATTATTATTAATAATAATAATAATTATTATTATTGTTATTATTATTTCATATATTTCAGTATTTTGTTTTGTTTTTTTAAACGGTAAAAATAGTCCCAACTCAATTCTGAAAACAAAGCATAATATTGTGTAAAGGTCTTGATTACCAGGATAAAAAATATCTACCTTTGAAATATAGTACAGGTATGGGGAAGCATCATTATGGCAGGGATTCGAGATACAGGTATGAGATCCGTTAACCCGGAAACCTGTTATTCAGAAAGCTTAGCATTATGTAAAGGCCAACTCCTATAAACTTAATTTTAATCAATTAATTAAAATTTGATTTTAACATTTCAAAATGATTTCCTTTTTCTCTGTAATAATTTACTAGATCCCAACTAAGATATAATGATATCCCTTTTTGTTGGCACAACAATCCTATTAGGTTTCATTAATGTTTAAAAAATTTTTTAGTAGACTTAGGATCTAGGGAACCATATTAATGAAAGATCCCTTATCTGGAAAATCCAAGGTCCCGTGCATTCTGGATAATGGTCCCAAACCTCTATATATAATGGAAACATATAGATCATATACTTTGAAAGAGCTGCTCTCTAGATGAGCCTGTAGCTTATTTTGTTATTTAGGTCACTTTAATTATTTAAAAGTGTAAGGGTCTAATGGTCCTTTAATTGCATTTTCAGATGCCACTTGCATTTATGCAGAATCAAATGCAATGCATAAACCAGACTGCCGCTCAAATTGATAAATTATTTCAGGTTTCAAAATGCAAACACACTTTAGTCCACTTCCTCTTTCCCGTTTATATTATATGACTTTAATTTAATTTTTAAAAAGTGTCAAGACCACAGAAAGGGCACTTTTTTCTTATATATATGTGTATATATAGTATATACATTCATAATTATTTGGAGTTTTGTTTATCATTGCTGAACTTTTAAAGGAAAACTATACCCCCAAAATGAATACTTGAGCAACATATATAGCCTTTAATGAGTGTCTGGATTCTGGAATTTTTGACCCTTCGTCCATACAAAATCTCCAGTCCAGTTCAATTTGATGGCTGTCGAGAATGGACAGCCTGCTTCAAATCATCCCATAGATTTTCCATGATATTCAAGTCGGGGGACTGTGACGGCCATTCCAGAATATTGTACTTCACCCTCTGCATAAATGCCTTTGTAGATTTCCAAGTGTGTTTAGGGTCATTGTCTTGTTGGAATATCCAACCCCTGAGTAACTTTAACTTTGTGACTGATGCTTGAACATTATCCTGATATTGGGTTAAATTTTCTTCTTTTTTCTTCAATCTTTCTTTTATACATCCCACTTTAAAATATTTAAAACTATATAAAGACAAGCAAAGGGAATATGTTTGTGAATTATTTCACAGCCTGTAGATTTAAGTAGGTCCAAGAAGCAGCACTTGTCAGTTAATTATTTAATTTAAGTTAATAATATTAAAGCCCTCTAGTTCTTGTTAAAGTTTTAAAGAGCAGAAGCAGCACAGGCCAGACTGTCCTACTGTACTTTAAATAAATAATAGGACCTTGGGAAGTTTGCTTTTTTTTTTTACTAGGTCCCCAGCACAAAGACAGCCATACAAGATAATATATGTGTGTCAGTAAAGAAAACTTAATAACAATACAGATTTTTTTCTCACACAGCATAAAAAAGTCCTACAAAAGTACCATTCATGAACCGCCATCAGTAATGGGGATACAAACAATAATACCAGGATCATTATAACACCCTGTGATTATCACACAATATGCATTGTCAAAGTTTAGTATAGGCCAGTATATATTAAAGAAGTATAATACTTAGAAGGGAACTATCACGAAAATTTTAATTTAGGGGTAGATTTACTAAGGGTCGAATTTAGAAATAAAAAAACTTCGAAATTCGACCATCAAATTTTTTTAAAGAGTTTTTTTTTCGATCAAAAATTTACCTTTTTCGTTTGAATAGGTTCGTTTTCGATCGAATAAAAATAGTTTGTAAAATGTGACCCTTAATGTAAGCTTCATCATACTGAATTAAGAAACTTTCTAAATACAATCAATTAAAAAGTCTGCATCCTTCACTATCCCTCTCTCAGTATCTGTTTCTCTTCATTCTGTTTTCATGCAACAGCTGGGTGTCAGATATTGATTGACCGTTAGATCCAATATATCTTATTGGGGACTTCCTTTCCTAGCTAATGAATTCTATCTATTCTATAAACTCTAACAAAAAACTGCCTTTTGCACAAATTCTGCATGTAGAGAGACATGGGGCTCATTTATCAACACTGGGCAAATTTGCCCATGGGCAGTTACCTATAGCAACCAATCAGTGAATAGGTTTTTAAAGGTTTTTAAAGCCAGCTGCAAGTAGAACAATGAAAGCAGCAATTTGATTGGTTGCTACTGGTTACTGCCCATGGGCAAATTTGCCCAGTGTTGATAAATGACCCCCATTATGTCTGGTGATTTTAATAGACTGAGCTCTAATACATCTTCTAGGCAAAAGGAGCCATCCTATAAGATATATAGTGAATAAAGTACCCCCTCTTGTAAAATATAAGGATATTATAAGTTACCGAGGAGTTTCATGACCATATAAAAAGACGAGGCCGAAGGCATACAGGTCATGGAACTCCGAGGTAACTCCTAATATCCTCATATTTTGCAAATGGGGGTACTTTATTTATTATAATACACACGTTTCAGTGAGTCATGTGACAGAAATTACATCAGAACTCACCGTTTATAACTGATGACATCAGAACTCACCGTTTATAAGGATATAATTTGCAAGATATTTACGGCTTTTGTGTATTATATTGGATCTAACTGTCAATGATTATCTGACACCCAGCTGCTGCATGAAGACAGAATGAAGAGAAACATATGCTGAGAGAGGAATAGTGAAGATAAACTTGATTATTTCAGAAATGATACAGAATATTTAGAACGTTTCTTATTTCAGTATGATGAAGCTTATAGTAAATTTTGATTTCTGTGATAGTTCCCCTTTAAATATGCTAAGGGGAAAGATTTTTGGAACCAGGAAAATTGAAGCTGCTCCGTGTTTGGATCGTTCAAGATAGTTCACAGATAATCCCAGTGCATAACAGACTTATCTGTACAATGGTAAATTCTACTTCACAAGAACCAAACATGGAGTAGCTACAGTTTCCCGGTTAAGCTCAAGAAATAACATGACTGAAACAATAGGCAATAAATATGTTCATCACAACTCCTATTCATTAAACAAGGGGGTATACTGCCCCTTGACTAGGTTGATGTTTGTTATGACTAGGTAGATGTTTGTTATACCTACTCTGTGTTACAGTCGGCACCTAATACCAGAACAAATGCCAAGCAGCCTGGTCTCGGCTCGTGCTTCACCAGTAGTGTGACGGTTACTCATATGCCACCTGGACTTAAACGAGAGGTACAGGGCAGGAGTTCTGGCCAGCAATGGGGCAAGACTGAATAGAAAGTCTTAAGGCCAAAGGTCACGGTACAGACAGGAGTAGGCAGATTCGTGGTTAGACAGGCCGGGTCAAGGCAGGCAGATAACAAGAGTCGTCAAAACAGATATTCAGGAACAAACAGAAGCTTTTCAGTACAGGTACAGGGCACCAGAAATAAACCTATCATGGGCAATGTGAACCCAGAAAAAGTCCCCTTTAAATATTTGAATTTGGCGCCATTGAGTGCTGACTTCATAATGTCAGCACTCCTGCGCTTTTAAGAGGCGGAAGTGCGCACCATGCACGCGCGCATTAGCGATCGGCCTGCAGAGAAGAGCGGCGCTGCGGGCGTCCCCGCTGCACTGCTGGGTAGGATTTTGTTACACTCTGCCTGTGCATAGGCTAATATCAAGACAGACATCAGTCTTCACAATTATTCCAAAAGGTACAAGGTACATTATACTTTTTACAAGTAATACCACATAATGACATTTCTAGCATACTGACACATATATTTTGATATGTTCTTCATCAGGAAAAAAAATGGACAAACTACTGTGGATACTTATGGATTCCCAAATTTTGAAAATTTGCCTCTAAATTTTCATTGGTCTTACCCACTCAACAGTACTTGGATCTAAGGTTGAATGAGGTGCTTGTAATATTTTAAGTACCCATGGAATCCTTATATATTTATATATACAGGTATCGGATCCGTTATTGGGAAACCAATTATCCAGAAAGCTCTGAATTATGTAATGGATGTCTCTCATGGACTCCATTTCCATTTTCTGTGTAATAATAAAACAGTAGTTTGTACTTGATCCCGACTAATATATACTGTAATTAATCCTTAATGGAAGCAAAACCAGCTTATTGGGTTTACGTCATGATTATATGATTTTTTAGTGGGAAAGCCAAATTACAGAAAGATCTATTATCCGGGAAAAACCCAGGTCCAAAGCATTCTGGATAACAGGCCCCATACCTGTACTACCCTATTACCCTATACAGTATGCAGTAATATATACTGCATATTGGGGGATGTTTAATGCTAAAGTGTTGAAGCACTTTTACAGGAACAAAAAAATGTATGATAGTGGTTTGCCATGACCAATAGAGTATATGAGTTAAAACAAGCATGAAAGGCAATAGCCAGAATTGAAGACTTGGGTAAATAATGCAGTATTTATTTTGCCGCTTTATTGTAGAAGATTAAATTCAACTGTAATTTCTCTGCCTAATTTCTGGGCAGGTACCTATAAGAACTACAGAGTCTAAAAAGTGCAATGTTTACATTAATTACTCCTTGCCGTTGGGATCATAATTGCTGAGTTAGATTAATTATTTACAAGTCTTTGCCTTATTTATACTTCTGGTTCAGTCGACTCCAGCATCCTGATTAAGCCTGTCTATCATTCATTTCAATCTTCATTAAAAACAAATGGCTGTATGCAGAAGGCAGTGTTTGCACAGAGACAGGAGGTTGCCCTCACGAGGTACACTTGCTGAAATACTAAATAGCTCCAAATTTCATTTCACCAAAAACAATTCTGTTTGAAGCAAGCTGTAATATGCCTAGCTAATGAGTAAGTGGGTTATACGGCATTGCTACTTTATGGCAACTAAAAGAAACTATGAGCTGCGACAGGGATGCATCCCCATTATTCACATTCTTTGTGAATGGGCATATTTCTGGGTTCACACTGCTCGGTGCTTTCCTGGTTTATCTGGAAATTGCCAAACGTGACGTCATCGCGGGGCAAAATTTTAATATTTAAAGGGCTCTCTGTGTACTTTTCCATGCCCAACATAAAGGTCTATTAATTAGTTCATGGGTGCATTTTTCTGTGTTTCTATTAGTGTTTGACCATGCCTGTTCTTGACCAAGTCCTATCTGCTTCCTGTGTTTGACCCCTGCATGTATTTTGACCATTCTCTAGGATCCTGAAATTCTCTGGTATTTTGACTCACTTCACTGCCCATTTGGTAAACTGACCCTGGCTCGTGACCTCGAATTACCGTTATTGTTCTGCTCAGCTCATCTGGTGTATTGACCCGGACTGTGACCATGACTACACTCCTTGTTCTCCCAGCAAGTTTATTTTGCGGTTCCCTTGCTTGCCTAGAACTCTTCCATGGGTCCCCTCATATTAAAGAACCAGTAACATAATGCATATAATATAATGCAGTGCTGCCCTGCACTGGTAAAACTGCAGTGTTTGCTTCAGAAGCACTTCTAATGTTTATATAAATAAGCTGTTTTGTAGCCATGGGGGCAGCACTTCAGTTTGTTATAGGTGCAATTGTGGAGTGGTGGTGTCATTGCGCCATGGGCGAAATTCAAAGAGTATTTAAAGGGACATCTGTATTTTGCTCATTGCCTGTTATTGGTTTATCCTGGTGGTGTTAAGCTTTGAGCTATTTATTCCTGATTCTGATCTATATCCTGTTTTTGACCTCTGCCTGGCTATCGACTATTCTGAATTCCTATATCCTGACCATTGCCTGTTATACAACTACCTCTTCTGCTTTAACCTTCTGATTGACTTCCTGGTTCGACACTTGCCTGCCTAACTATGTTTACTCTCTGCCTGCCTCGACCCTGCTTGACCTGACTATAATTCCGTTTTACGCCTTGTAACACCGCCTTCTGCCCAAAGACTTTGCTTTACCGTTGTGCCCCTGTGCTTGCTCAGAATATAGGCAGAAGCAAGAGCCGAGAACAGGGTGCCTAGCATCAGTTCTGAATTATCATTATCATTACCACATATCACCCTCAAACAAATGGTCAAACCGAAAGGGTTAATCAACCTCTTGAACAATGTCTAAGGTGTTATGTGTCTGACAACCAGTCCTCATGGGCTGAACTTTTACTCTGGGCAGAATTTGCTTGCAATAATGCAACTCATTCTTTTACTTGTGCATCTCCATGCTTTATTGTTAATGGTTTACATCCCAAATCTTTTTCTGGTTCTTTGTCCCCTGTAGCCTCTGTAAATTCTTCTGTAAAACAATTTTCTAAGATTTGGTCTAGGGTGCACAACACTCTTTCTGCAATTACTGCTGCTCAAAAGAGGGCAGCCAATAGATAGGTTTCATAGAGAGGCACCCAAATATCAGACAGGAGACTCAGTTTGGTTATCCACAAAAAACACCAAACTTAAGGTTCCCTCTCTCAAATTGGGTCCCAGGTCCATATTCCATTACTGAAATAATTAATCCTTCTTCTGTTCGTCTCAAACTACCTGATAATTTCAAGATTTCTAACGCATTCTATGACTCTCTTTTTAAACCAGCTTCACAGATCCGTCCACAATCCTTTCCTCCCCCAGTATTGGTAGCCTGAATTTTTAGTCCAAGCACTCCTTGACTCTCGCCTTGTGCGCTAAAAAGTTTTTGAAGGTGAACAACCCATTTAAAAGGATATTGTAGTCAAGTATTTAATAGTAATTTTTAAAATCTGTTGTATTTCTTCATAGCACACTATTGTTTGGGAAACCACTTGTAAACTTGGAGATATTATATTGTGGAAAATGAAATACTATTCATAAATATGAGGGGAGACTATTGTAGACACTATTACCTGAAAATGAACTGTGTTATGTTGTACAACTCATCCATCAAAAGAGTCTTGGTTTTCCCAGTGTCCAAAGTAGGCCTGGTCAGTCCACTTGAGGCCAAACAACAAAACAAGCACTGTCCAAGATTAGCAGGCTTTCTTTCATAGTCCTTTGTACACAAGGGTTTTTGCTTTAGTCCTTTTCTGTAGCCTGTAGAAAGACTTGCAACTCACAGCCTCCAGGCCCCATCATCAACCCTCAATTACACCTGTGACTCTTATTTATGGAGAGTAAAAGTCAGGTCTTTACCTGGGTGGAAAGGGAAGGCGTACCCTGTACCTTCCCTCCCATTCCAGAGTCTGGACCCTGAAGAGCTAAGAAAAACACAGCAACTGGTGTTGCTGCCAAATAATCCCCAGACTCCTTCCCTGACACACACACTGCTTAAAAGTACCACAGACCAAACAATGGGGAAATATACCTCCTGTCAAGGACCCAGCCCCAGTGTCCACTACAATATGTAAAACATATATTAAGCAGTGGTGTAACTAGATTTATTGGGTTTCAAGCTCACTACCTCCTCGTGGTGTGACCTGGGCAATATCAAGTAAGGGATTGCCTGTTGGGGTGAAGTATGTCAGGGACCTTGTGTGCCCAAGCCACTACGGTAGCCATGAAGGCCTGACAGGAACGCCAAACACGATGGCTAAAGGGAAGTGAGCACTGTGTGGAGTTGCTGGTCTCCCATCAGAAGCCTCCATGGGTGGCGGATCAAGGAAGGCAGGCTAGTACTCATGTAACCAGTGTGTCTAAAAACTAGCACCGCTGCCTTGCGGAGGAAGTGGAATTCCAAAGGGAAAGAACCTTGACAGAAAAGCAGTGTGTCTTTAGGTGGCAGCCCCACCACCAGGATTGGGTGCTGAAGGCTAATACCATACACACCTTAATCAAAATATTACTGAAACTGAAGTGAAGGAAATCCGGACAGATCTTAAGCTGTTATTATTATTATTAATAATAATAACATGTATTTCTATAGTGCCAACATATTTCGTAGTACTGGTGTAAAATGAAAAAAGGAAAATTGGTTTTTGGAATGTTAGGACCATGGGGGAGACTGGTATACTAAAGCAAGTGGTAAAAGAGATGAAAGCATACAAACTTGATATACAGTACTAGGTCTTAGTGAGAAAAGATGGACTATGGTGAAGTAAAGTTACCGAATGACTATACCTTTAATTATTGTGGTACAACTGAAGAAATCCCTGAACACGTAAATGGAGTTGGAATCCTCATTAACAAAAATGCAAAGAAAAGTCTCAGATAGAATGATGAGGGTTATTTTATATAAAAGGTGAGAAATGTGACCTTAATACAGTGCTATGCTCCAACTAATTCAGACACAGCGAAGAAGGAAGGCTAATAAAAGAGATATTATAATAATAATGGGAGATATGAATGCCAACATTGGAACTGACAATGAAGGACTAAAACATGTTATGGGAATACATGCACAAGGAGAAATAAATGAAAGTGGAGAAATTTTTGTGCCAGACATGAAATGGTTGTTGGAGGATCTTGCTCAGGCATAAAATATGTCATAAAGTTACATGGGTATCCCTAGACCATTACACAGAAAACAAAATTGATCAGTTTGTAATAAGCAAGAAATTCAGAAAATCCCTGAACATTGTAAGAAATAGAAGAGGTGCAGATATTGGAAGTGACCATCACCTTGTGATAGCAGAGGTACAAATAAAAATATTGACAGCACAGAAGAAGAGGGAAGAAATTTGACCTACAGAAACTGAAAGACCTAAATAAAAAGGAAGAGTTTAAGCTAGAGTTGCAAAACCATTTCCAGGCACTTGCTCAATTGCCAGCAGACGAGATCGATGTTGAAACAGCTTGGAATCATGTAAAAAATTGTTATTTAGAAACTAGTAGTGATGGGCGAATTTATTTGCAGCGAGTTCGCGCGATTCGCCGCTGGCGAATAAATTAATGAAACGCCATGGGAAATTCGCATGGCGAAAATTCACTTAAAAAACGAGTTGCGCGTCATTTTTGACGCGACGAAAATTACGCGACGCTCGTTGAAAGTGACGCAAAGAAAATGACGTGACGAGTGTCAAAAACGTTCCGCGACTCGTTTCGCAAATTTTTTCGCCAATTCGCGAATTTTGCTGGAAATTCGCTAATTTTTCGGCGAAGCAAAACTGGGTAGATTCGCCCATCACTAGAAACTAGCAAAAAGGTGTTGGGATATAGAGAACCCTTGAAGAAAGAATGGATAGCTCAGGATACATGAGAAAAAACACAAACCATGAAACAACTTAAAAATAAAGTTAATCAAACAAAAATTTTAGAAGATCCAAACAAGTTAAAGATAAATGTGGGCAAATCCTAACATCAGAGATAGAACAACTGGAAAGATCGAGAGAACACTTTGCAGAAATATTGTCTCAAGGGGAGAACCAAAATGCAGATGAAATATATGGAAATTAAACCATAGAAGAAGACTCAACAACAAATATATCACCTCTAACACATGTAGAAGAAAAAAATCGCACTGGAAGAGATCAAGGAAGGCAATTTGTCAGGAGTAGACAATATTGCTCCAGAAATTTTAAAAGCAGATATTGAAAAAACAACTGGTTTATTACATCCTATTTTGGTGAATGTATGGACTGAGGAAAATTTACCAGCAGAAAGGAAGAAAGGAATTATTTTAAAGATCCTGAAAAAAGGTGAACTAAAAAAGGTGTATAGATGTGAAAGAAAAACTGTAAAGTTTACAAAACAAAGCAGAAATGTTAGGGCTACACATCAATGCCAACAAAACAAAAGAAATTAGGATAAACAATACTGCTACAGAGAGATTGAATAGTAGAGACTATGAAATAGAACTGGTGGAGTCGTTTGCCTACCAGGGAGGTGTTGTTACCAGAGATGGTGGTGCAGAAGATGATGCAAACAATCGAATAAAAAAAGCAAACAGAGAATTTATCCAGTTGTACCCTATATGGAGAAATAAAAACATTGCAAAAAGAACCAAAGTTAGCATTTTCAATACTAATGTGAAAGCAGTCCTTTTATACGCAAGTGAAACTTGGAAGGTCACACAACCACAAAATCCAGACCTTTGTAAACAAGGCTGAGGTGCCTACAGAGACTTAAGAATATTAAATGTCTGGAGAAAGTGACAAATGAAGAACTGTGGAAAAACACTAACCAGCTACCAATAGAAATTCAGTTAGGGAAAAGGAAGTGGGGTTGGATAGGCCACACACTCAGGAAGGGGGAGGAATCTATTGAAAGAAGAGCCCTAGAATGGAATCCACAGGGATCAAGAAGAAGTCGACAGCCTCGAAAAACATGGAGAAGATCAGTTGAAGAAGAAATTATAAAGATAGGAAAACATGGAAGGAGATGAAGAGAATAGCAACAAATAGATCTGAATGGAGTGTCTTCACGGATGCCCTATACTCCACTGTGAGTCGAAGGAACAGATGATGAACATGACATAACTAGATATTACTGGGACCCACAGCAAATTATTTTTCAGGCCCTCAAAATGTCTAGAGATATGAATTAGGGCCTCATGGGGCCCCTATACCTACTGCCCCCCCTGCAGCCACAGGGTCTGCTTCCTCTGTAGTTATGCCCCTGTATTTAAGCTACAGTAGATGGATATCAGGGTTGTCAGGCAAGCATACAATATTTTAGTTAAACGACAAATACTTGCATACATTGATACCTGAATTCTGTGTGGGCATTGCGGGAGACTGAGATCATCTGCAAAGTCACATGCTGCCTGAAGTATAAATTAAGAAGTTCCATACAGGGTATTTTGGTCCAGGACACACCACAAATAAGGGCAGTAAGGCACACTGGTTTTTACACTTACCCCAAAAACAGCTTCTTTGTATTAAAGGGGAAATAACCTGATAAATAGGGCTAGAGGATAAATATGTTGGAAACTGTTTATTGATCTCCTGGTTAAAGTCCTATAAAAAATGACAAAGTTTGTCCATATCAGATGTAACACATTGTTTTTAGGTACATGTACAAACTTTATTTTTAGATACAAATCCATTTAAACTTTTGTGCTTTATCCTTTCTTGTTGATCTTAAAAAAAAAACAGTATACATTCTTGTTTAATACAAGTTCCATAATTAGGGCTTGCACTCATGACTGTATTAAAATTAAAACACTGCCCTAGGTACCAGACCTCTGCCCACCCCCTCCCCTCGTTGATCATTGTAGACTGTCCTATGCATGCAAACACCTTAGTTCCACCTCCATAGTGTACCCCAAGTTTCTGGCGGTGGGCTGGGGCAAACATTTTATATAATTTAGGGCTGGTGCAGACAGGGAGATTTGGGGAGATTGACACGAAGTTGTTTCGTGAGGAATCTTCGGGCGATTCCATAAATCGCTGCGCCGCCTGTGCATTGGCGCTTTTTGATTTAAACAAGCGGCGGACAGGGAGAAGGCAGTTCGGGGAGATTGTTGCCTCGCAGAAGAGGCTATTAAGCGCCATTTTATATAATTTAGGGCTGGTGCAGACAGGGAGATTCGGGGAGATTCGCACAAAGTTGTTTCGTGAGGAAACTTCGGGCGATTCCGGAAATCGCCATGCCGCGTTTGCATTGGCGCTGGCACTTTTTGATTTAAACAGGCGGCGGACAGGGAGAAGGCAGTTCAGGGAGATTGTTGCCTCGCAGAAGAGGTGATTAATCGCCAGGCGACAGAATCTCCCCGAATCTCCCTGTCTGCACCAGCCTTTATGCACTGGCGAGCCATTTCCCTCAAGCTGTCCCCTCCCCAGACATGAGCCCTCTAGTGCCTGTATAAAAATACAGTCCTTCTTGTGCTGATCCTACTTTTTGGGTCTTGTTTAAATGAAAAAATAGCCATGTTTTTGTTATTACTTTGCACTTAACATAAGACAAATTAAAAAGGAGATGTATTCATATTACCTGTTGATGGTTAAGTCTTCTTTATTAATTTTAGTAAGAAATATAAATAAACGATGATGATGATGTTATGAAAGCGGTGAGGTTAAATGCATTGGACACTCCCAAGAGCTTATACAGTGTTGTGTTAAAATCAACGTGTTACACTTTTATCTGTTTGAAGATATTTAAATCCTCTCAGTGGGGACTGACCGTGGCAATCCGGATAATTATATGTTCCTGTGTGACTATGACGGCATTATGTCTGTAGCTCTGTCTGCCCTCTCTTTTATGCTGAATTGTTTGCGTGGGCTAAAGGGAGCCCAGGCGGCAGGGGGCTGGCACATGTGGAGAGCATGAATAGAGAGATCAAGGCACCTGATGATCGCACTGCCCACAGACTAGAAAAGGGCATCATATTTCTTGGCTTCTGTTAGTGTGGGAGGACAATTTTCAGAGACCTAGAGCTTTGGCATTATGTGGCTATGGATCAACAACATGTCATCAGCAGAGAAAAATAGTTATTATCACAGGGCAAACAAATTGTTTTTGCAGTATGACTATTGTCTACGTTGGTTAAACGGTCTCAGCAGCAAGTTTCGCCATTAACAAAGCTTTTCTAGTATGTTCTCAGTTAAGAAAAGTCCTGTCTTACGAAAGACAGTAAGTTTATAAAGTCTAAATTGCAACATTTAAATAGATAACGTCTTTCTTATATACATTCCTGCATTACGAAGGACAGTAAGCTTAGCAAGTCTAAATTGTAACATTTAGCTAGGTAACATCGTCCTTTACTTATTCTTCCAAATATTTTTCGGTTCAGTTGGTTCATGGAAGGACTGCTGCAGGGAAATTGTCTTTGTTTCATTGGTATTCAGTAGAAGAAGGGAAATTAATGAAAGTACTGAAACCTTGCTAGCAGATAAGAAGATGATGATAAGAAGATCCTTGAATATGGTCAGATTGGTATATTTTAGTATCCTAGTTTTTGGCTAGGACTAGGCTCTCAGAGTGTTCATTTGGGCAGGGGTTAGGTTAACATGATATTTTTTTGTTAGTTAGAAGTAAAATACAGTGTTTTACAAAAAATGTATGAACTACTCAAAATGGAGAGTAATAGAGAAGTGGGCCATACACAGTAAAATTTTATTCATTTTAATTGCGCATTGTACACTTTCAAAGTGCTAATATTTTTGAGCAAACATAACTTTTTCAGTAAGAATTTTATTTATACCCAGAGTACAAACTATAACGATTGCAATCTTTCTTCAACGGTCCGAAGTGGTCACGAAACAGTTTCCGGGTTTGCAAAACTCAGTCTGCACCCGACCCTAACCTGCTGCATGATTCTGTTTATATACCCACACTGCTGTGATGTCACGGAAGGGGATGGGGCATGCCAGCACAAGTATATAAAAAGGGGAGCATCCAGACAGAAGTGGGGAGCAAGATGGTCACAGACTGAACTTTAGCCTGTGTCCACCCCGCCCGTGGGCTGCATGCCACCCCCCAAACTTTGATGCCCTAGGCCCGGCCTTTATGGCCTGCCCACAAATCAAGCCTGGTCTGGAACAAGGCATATTGAAAGAGTTGGGTACTTTTGCAAACATTAAACTGCTGTCAACAGCAACCAAAGCAGTATACTGTTTTAAATAAATGAAACGCCATAGACAAACAAGGACAGTTAATGGTATCCAGAATGCTTGGGCCCTGTGTTTTTCTGGATAAAGGATTTTCTTGAATCTACCAAAAATCCCTTTAAAATTAAATAAACTAAATAGGATGGTTTTGCTTCTCAGTTATATCGTAGTTGGAATCAAGTAAATGGCACTGTTCTACAGAGGGGAAAAAAATCATCAAAAAACATTATTTGATTAAAATGGAGTTTATGGGAGATGGGCTTCCCATAGGTTGGAGCTTTCTAATAATGGATTTCTGTATAACGGATCATTTACCTATACAAAAATCAACTTGAAAAATCTTCACTGTATTAATACTATGAAAAGTCAGGAAATTAAATTCAAATATGAAGTTGTCATTGTGTAAAGTGATTGTATGTGATGCTATAGACATAAAGAAACCCGTCTTATCTTTAGTTAAAAAAGTATTCTGGTTCATTGTGAAACTAAAATTTAATGGTCTGTCAACCACACTTCATATGCCTCTGCTGGAGCCCTAATGACAGTAATGATGCATATTCATTTCCTGAGACTAGCGTACAAAATTGCATACCCCTGTTATTAAACTGTCAAAAGAAAAGAGACTATTAGCACATATTCCTGCTGACTGAAACACAGCTATCAGAACAAGATTAACCATTGTCTCCCTATACTTAAAGCATACGTGGGCAAATATAATATCTCACGACGCCTGGACAAGTCATGCGTATTATACTTAATATATACAGGAATATACACAGCATGTATATATAGTGAATAAAGAACCCCCTATTGTAAAATATAAGGATATTAGAAGTCACTTCGGCCTTGTGCTT
>CM044432.1:148111181-148133339 GCA_024363595.1 Xenopus borealis | reverse complement strand
AAGGAAAGCAACATCTTGAAACATTTTTCAGTTCATGCTGTGAATGTTTGAGTTAGTAAAGAAGAATACAGACACTGCTATTTTTGGAACAGCCTAATATTCCCTACACTTTCTATAAAGGAATAACACAAATTTGATCATTTCTTTCATGTTTTGATTTGGAATAGAATGTGCAGTGTTCCCAATGCATTTATGTGTATGGAGATAAAAGCTATTATAAGGATTTTGAGCTTTATTAACTTCACTGCTATTATTCTGAACACAAGTGCATTAACTATTTGGTGCTGGGGTCTAAATAGTTGGCATTTTTTGTTCTCCATTAAATGTTTCCTGTTCAAACACAGGCAGATAAGTAATGGGTTGAGCTAATTCAAGGTGCCTTGAAAAGATTATAAACCAAAAAATGAAATTTGCTGTTGAAAGCATTATCTGTCTATCCATTTCCGGCAAGTGTAGCATAATTACTTTTTTCTTAATTGCCATGTTTTTATTACATTGATAGTCCAGGAGTATTTTAATGAGCAGTGAAAGTGTGCAGTAAGGTAGCTGGTACATATCTTTCATAGTGTACCGTGTTACCATGTGAGAGAAGGGTCCTGCATTAAAACATCAATAAAATCAAACAAATGAAGAAAGCATAGAACATTAACATAACATAAAACAAATAAATTAAAGTCAGCTCAGACCATTCATGGAAGGTTTAGAATATAGGTAGACCAGATATCAAAGAATGTGTGTGTTTGGGTTGTTTTGTTGCCGGAAGCCTCCAAACAGTCCATATGGAATAGGAAATGTAGTTTGTTTTTAACGAAATGTAATGATGGCGTAGTGGTGGAAAGAAGAATAGAATAGCTTTCCTAGTCGCTTCTGCCAGTCTTTCTGCTAGGATCTTCCTGTCTTTGGTTATTTGACGTCACCCTTTTATTTTGCTG
This sequence comes from Xenopus borealis, assembly GCA_024363595.1. NCBI lineage: Eukaryota > Metazoa > Chordata > Amphibia > Anura > Pipidae > Xenopus > Xenopus borealis. The sequence continues at coordinate 148,132,407 of CM044432.1, read as the reverse complement.
AAGAGGGCCCATTGGGATTAAATTTTTGTTTTGTTAAAAGGTGCCAGTGATCGTATACTTTCTGCCCTATAGTTTGAATGATTGGGCATTGCCAGATACAGTGAAGTAGAGAAGCCTTTTTTTTCTTGGCATCTTAGGCATGCATAATCGTTCAACTGGCCCATTTAAAATCTTCTTAATGGGGTTAGATATGTTTGGTGTAGGATTTGTAAAGTCATGATTTGGTATTGGCTGGATGGGGTGCTCCTTATGGCCTGGGAGTGTAGTTTAAGGATATCGAGGGTATTGGTGTTTGGAATAGAGTTGGTCCAGTTTTTAAGGGCTGTATCTCCAATGGAGGGTCCCAGTTTGATCTATATTTATGAATGAGTGTGGTTGAGTAATGATTATTGTCTTCTTTCCATATATGGTTTAATGAACCAGAGAGAGGTCTTCATCGGTCATATTGCATAGAACCTTGCTCGCATAGTGGATGGCGTGTGTAAGATAAAATTGTTGGTTATGAAGGAAGGGGAATTAGGCACTTACTTCTGTTAATGTCAACGGGGTGAGGCTTTTGTTGATATGTCTCTAATGCAATGTAATCCACCTTGTTTCCATTTTGAGAAGATATTAATCAGGTCACTATGAAAGTCTTTATTGCCTTCCAGGATAAGTATAAAGATAGATTTGGAGTGGTCTTATGTCTATGTCTAACATTGCGCAATGTGAATGAATAATGGGTTCATTTTAAGGATAGTTGTTAGTTCGGTGGGTGGTAAGTGGAGTAGTGAACTGATGTACTGTATTGTGTTCCCATGAGGCTACATTCAATCTCTATATTGCTGTATATGGTTTTTTGGTATATCTAATCTCTGATGTGGTGTAGGAGAGCAGCCTCATTGTAATGTTGTATATTAGGAAAATTGATGCATTTGTTGCTTTTTCTTGTTGGAGTATGTACATTGTGATTCGTGGTCTTTTTCCTGCCCATATAAATTCTTGGAATATATTATTTGTTAATTTAAGGTCTTTGTGTTTAATGTAATATGGTATCATCTGTATTTTGTAAAGTAGTTTGGGGAAGTATATAATTTTGATGAGGTATTGTATCGGCTCCCAGTGGGAGTTTAGTCAGGACCAAGGAGGAAGCTATAGGGTTAAAGTCCAATGCAAGGTACAATAAAGGTTTAGGCAATATTCAGAGTCAATATCCAGGCAAAGGGTCAATAGGCAGGCGGCAAACAGCAAGGTCAGGTTCAGGCAAGGGTCAAAAGTCCAGAAATCAATAAAGGAGTAATTTAGGAGCAAACCCAGGGATAATTAGTTAAAGCTATACATGGGCATTGAACCCGGGTCATCGCACTGGTGCCGCTACCCACCTGGCGGCCATGGGCTCTGCCATTGTGGGAGCAATGCCGGCATTGCAGGACACTCCACCCAGAGCTCCCGGAAGGGCTCCAGCCGGTAATCGTGACAGGTATGCCCTGTCTAGGAAGGTTAGTATATTATTTTACATATGAAGTATTATACATTACCTGATCCCTTCCTTTAGCAGACATAACAGGATCCATTGCCATGTATAGAAGGAATTTTGGTTTTATATGGGGCTACTAAAGATTAAATATTTGACTAAATGCAGCATTGGACTGGGGTGTTGGAGGCCCACGGTGCCACCTTAAGATCTCCTACTCTCCCACATACTGTGTAGTTTACCTCTTACCACCTAAACTTGCAGCTGCAATCAAGCCAAAGGGGGCATCCCTGAACTTAGGATCATCTGCAACAGTGGGCTGGACCCACCGGATATATTTTCCAGTGTGGCACCGGCCCCGTCTGAATGCAACCAAATAGACACATTTTTTGATTTTTTTTTTTTTTGTGAAAAATGGAATTACACTACGGCACAAACACTGGATATTACAACCACTACTACATCCAGTAAGCACCCTTTGACCAATAAAGATTCCAGCTAGCATTCAAATTATAGCTGGTTGTAAAAGTAGAATAAAAGTCTGCCTTTCCTACTGCCCAGACCTTTCATTAAATTGCTCTTTCCTTTCAATGTATCACAGCTCTTAGAAGACAGAACACTGTTTACTTATGTCAAGGATAGTGATTGTGCTACAGATTGACACGCAAGTAAGAAATGGAGACGACTTTTTCTATACGTAAACTATTTTTAATGTCACATTTTGACAATTGTAAATGGATTATGCAGTCTGCAACAGATATGGTCAAAAAAGGCAATAAAATGTTTCTTTTTTTCTGTTTTAACAGAATCATTAACGTTTCCACAGTTCACATCAAATTTATGACATCCCAACTGTATTCCTTTTAAAGGATAACAATCTTCAGAGATTTTGTTTTTTTTTTACAATGTAACTAATACAATGACGTTTTGAAATCAAAATAATGTACTTCAGTAAAGGTCAAGTTTTCAGTCACATTCATTTCATTGGCCAGATGAAAGCTGGAATAAAGCAGGTGAGAACTGTTACACAGTTTAGATGAAGCAATAGAAAGGAGATGCACTAGAGTGCAATGCTTCACACAGATTAAGGAAAAAACCTTATGTCTACTTTATAGACAGGTTGATTTTCAATGAAGAGACACTTTTATTCTGCCTGAAACAAAGCTATGCTCATACATGGCCACAGAAACTGCTGCTGGTGAACTTCTGAGCTGTCCAACCCAAGCATTCATGTATAGTACAATATATACAAGCATCAAGGTTTACATGGATCACAGGGGAGTTCTTTAACCAAATTAGTTTTCACCAGTTTGTATCTTAAATGAGCCTGCAGTCTCCCCAGTTAGTTTATAAACCACTCTTTGGGTTAAACTGCTGACCAGATCAAGAAGAGAAATGGTGCCTTTGGGCAAATCTATCCAATTTCACATGATTTCCCCCCAATTTGGTGTTTTCCACAATTGACACATTAAACCAGTGAAGATACCTGAGTCAGTTTGTCAGATATGTTCAAATGCAGTCAAATGCAATTCGGCTTGATGGAATGTTAGAGTCCAGCAGCAGCATTCTAACACCCCTCTAAATCATCCATCTCCACCTGAAATTGTAAGCAGGGAATTAAGGATTCAAACAATCTATTTTTCACGAAAAGATGGTATTCTTACACCTTTATGGGTTGGTTATATATTTATAAGGAGAGAGAAATATTTAAATATAGCCTACTCCACGGCTTGCTGCCTCTATCATTGTAGGCTGTTAAACAAATTGCAACAAATCAGGGATGCACCGAATCCCCGCATTCTTGCTGAAAGATTTGGCCGAATACCGAACCAAATTCTAATTTGTATATGCAATTTAGGGGCAGGAAAGGAAAAAGTCTCCGTCTTCTTTTGTGACGGAAAAGTCACGTGATTTCTCTACCCGCCCCTAATTTACATATGAAAAGTAGGATTTGGTTCGGTCAGGCACAAGGATTTGGCCAAATCCAAATCCTGCTAAAAAAGGCAGAATCCTGAACCGAATCTTTGATTCGGTGCTTCCGACAACAAATCATCTATGAAGTTTATTATAATATTTTAATACACAGTCCTTCCAATTTAATAGAAACATCTGAGTCCGTTATGACTATTAAACTCTAAGAGCTTACACCTGATCTAATGATGTAATGTCAAAATACAAAGTATAAAGGTGAATTTTTAAGAAAACGGTCCTAATTGTTCCTATATGCTTTCAATGTGCTGCTTTGAAAATAATATCTACAATACAACAATGAAAACTGACCTAACATATCAATCGTACGTGGTCTGGCTTCACCAGGCAGAACACATGGCAGACAGGAAAGGTGATGCTCTATAAATACATGTTAATAATAAAAGACAGGAAAGGTGACATTCATGCAAAACAGGGTTCTCAGGTAAAAAGGCATCGTGGGACATTTGCTGATGTGCAGACACTAGCTTTTCACTTTTGCTGTCCACTGATTGAAATTAATGGAGTTAGCATGGTGGTTAGAACAGATTTGGGATCCAGAAAGTCCATAGACTCCATTATATCTAAATAATCCTAATTTTTTAAAATTATTTCTTTTTTTCTCTGTAATAATAAAACAGTACCTTGTACTTGATCCAAACTAAGCTATATTATTTCTTATTGGAGGCAAAAACAGCCTATTGGGTTTATTTAAAGGAGAATTCAACCTTGAAAAAAAAACCCTTCCCCCCAGCCTAGCTGCTATCCCGGACAAATGTCCTGAAGTCTTTACTTACCCCTCCGTGCAGATTCTGTCCAGCGGGGTTCACGGCAGCCATCTTCTGGCTCTTTGGTAATCTTCGGAATGAGAGCGGCATTTTACAATTTCCGTGGACAGAATCTGCACTGAGGGGTAAGTAAAGACCTATGATAGCAGCTGGGGGGGTGGGGGTCTGGTTTTTTTTTACTTTAGGGTTGAATTCTCCTTTAATGTTTAAACGATTTTCTTCGTTATCTGGAAAAAACCAGGTCACAAGCATTCTGGAGAACAGGTCCCATACTTGTACAAAATAGTCAGTACCATATTCCCTGTCAAAATGAAACATACAAATGTAAAATGGCTGATACTTCACTAACACCTCAATCCCATCATTGCCACATTCACAAAAAAACAAAAAAAAGTTAAGCACATATGGAAGACTGTGAGCATCACGGCTCTGCTCCACCATCTTTGGACTTAAAAGAAATCAAATCTTCATAAATACTGCTAAAGATTATAACCAGTCTGAGCTTTTTGCTATTCTTCTAGTTTGTTCCTTTACAAAAAGGGAATGGCAATGTAGAGTGTGCTAGGCTTCACTGTAAGATATACTATTTATAGCAAGCAATACGAGGGACTTACATTATAGGGGTCATTCAGCATTAACAATCAGTATATAATATAATAAGCACTACACTTGGCAACTTTTCCATTTTTTTTTTAATATAGTTTTTCAATTATTTTTTCTTTCCTTTCTTTTCAATCTCTTTCCAGCTTTCAAATGGTGGACACTGACCCCGGCAACTAAAAACTATTGCTTCGTGATGTTAAAACTTTTACTCTCCCTTCCTATTTATTTTCCAGTCTCTCATTCAAACCATTACCTGTTTGCTAAATTGTATGGAATGATCATGACATCTCTTTATCAGCATTCACCCTCTGGACTCATAACAAAAGCAGAACTGGCACATGTAATTGTAGAAGAACAGGGTAAATCCCCGCAGAGCAATTACCCCATGGTTGATCAATTATCTGTGCTGGTTCTGCTTCTTCAGTAAACTGGAGCATAGCAACTAGATTACAAACTGGAGAGCTGCTAAACAAAAAAGTGAAATAAAAAAAAGACAATTGCAAATTGTATTGACATATCACTTTACCCTACTAAAATTTAATTTAAAGGTGAACTACCCCTAACAAAGAAAAAGCTCCACGTTAAAAGACATACAATAAGACATGGTTCCCTATAGATGCAATTCTTAGTATGATATAGACCAGCAGTCCCCAAACATTTTTGGCCCAGGGACCAGTCACCAGTGTAAAGGCAAGGATCAGGAGGGGGGTTGAGAGGGGTCAGGAGGGGGGTCCAAGTCGAGTGTGCCTGCGTCCAATTCAGTGCTTGCGGGCTAGGCTCGGTGGCCTAGTTCGGGACTGTCCGCAAACCGGTTTTGGGCCACAGCCTGGCGGTTGGGGACCCCTGATATTGACAGTATTATAAAGAGAATAATTCTGATTAAATCATTTACATTTCTCTAGAGTGGTTCTCAGACTTCAGATTTAAACTGGAGGGGGTTTAATTATTCTTTCAACCAGGCAGCCGTTTGAAAGCTAGAAATGAAAAAAGGAATAGGAGAGGTACAATAAAATGAAGTATCTGTGTCCATCAGTTTTTGACAGAATAGCATTTTTAGTTGTAGACTAGAAAGAGGCAGAATAGGATCTCTTATGCAAAAACTGGGTATCCAAAAAAGCCCTGAATTACGGGAAGGCGATCTCCCACAGATTACATAAAATAATTCTAATTTGTATGCAAATTCTCCTGTTTTCCTGAAAAAGGATATTAGTCCCATAGATTCTGTGATCTATATTACTGTTAGACTTGGATAAAAACTAAACGTTATTTTGCAATTAAAATATCTTTATTTAAGTGAATTTAAGGCCCTTATGATTACAGAGTAAAGGCAAATAAAGCAAAATGAAGAATGATACTATGGGGAATAGCATTTCCAAATTGCATGTATTTTTGGAAAATGAATTTCCAAACACAAGACAGTATTTATACGTAGGCTGAACAGGGAAGCCAGCATGTCATGACCACCAAATTTTGTTGTGCCACCATGCTTTTGAACTACAAATCTCTGCAGCCCAATTCTCTGTACAGTGCTGAATTAAGTCTTTCACAGAGCAATCCTCTCTTTTTTGCAGTTATAATGTTTATACAGTTCATATGTTTTGCATTAGACTAATATAAGTTTGAAAGAGCCCTGCCTAAATCTCTAGGGCATCCTACCAGTCCATACACATTAGTTTACCAGAAACAGCAATATTATCATTGATACTCACAGACTACCACAATCTGTGTCTAGTGGATAAAGGCTTGAAATATGGTACCATTGCCTCATATAAGCATTATGGAGTATAAACTGGGTTTTTTTTTTACTTTATGTCAATATAATGCTAAACACAAAGAGATTTCTCCTTAAGAATAAATAGAAGCTGCCGTATTGTCCTACAGTCTGGATGTGGCCATCGGAAATAGCTTTCTGTAGGACTTATATTGTCCCAATCTCCCCTCAAAAACATTGAGTATAGTGGTTGGAAAACACTTGTTTTAAAGATAAATAACACTTGTGCTTAGCATCTCTCAGAGGTAGAATGTGTTGTTTTATTAATTAATGAGAAAGCATAATGGCTTTTTATACTATGCTTACTATACATGGTACTTTAAAGGATAAGTAAACCTTTAAAATAAGTGAATGTAAAATGGATGAGGGGGTCTATACTAAGCACTTTTACAGTCATTATTTATTTTGTTTTAATTCCAAGATATTAAGGCATAAATGTATTGTTAATCTGAATGAATTTTGTTGCAACAGAGCTGCTTGCTGGTCAGTTTCCCACCAGTCGGACCACCAGGTAGTCAAGGAAGTTGTCAGGAGAAAGAGGAAGTTTTGATGTTGTTTTGCTTAGGAAATATGTGAGAAAGGTTTCTTATTGTTTTCCTAAGCAGAAGAACATCAGAGCAGTTTCTTTCTTTCTCCTGACAACTTCCTTGATTACTTGGTGGTCAGAAAATGACCAGCAAGTGGAGCTGTTGTAAGAAAATTCACTCATATTAACAGTACATGTATCCCTTAATATCTTGGAATTAAAACAAAATAAATAATGAATGTAAATAACAAAAGTGCTTAGAATAGCACCCTTGTCAATTTTACATTCACTTATTTTAAAGGTTTACTTATCCTTTAAGGAGATGTTGCCTTGTACTACTGAAATTAGACAGTCTAATGAATTGCTTTTCCCATTCCCAGGAAACAGTTCCCTCAGTTTTAGAGGGGGTCCAAAAGCACCTGGACATTATTCTGGCTGCTCCTGACACAAACTGTTGGATCACTGAGCGTGCACCTCCCTACTGAGTTACAAGACATACAAAGCTATTATTTAAAGGTAACAACAAAAATTGAGCAAAAAAAGAAAGCTCTAAATTATGGAAAAGTGATCTCCAATAGATTCCATTTTATCCAAATATTCCAAACTTAAAAAATGATTGAATTTTTCTCTGTAATAATGAAACAGTACCTTGTATATGATCCCAACTAATCTAGAATCTAGAACCACTCTTTTGATGATTTTCTAGTAGACTTAAGGTATTCTGGATAACAGGTCCCATACCAATATATAATGCAGAATGCTAACTGTACTTGGTGTTAAAGGAGAATTCAACCTGTTAGGGAAAAACCCATACCCCCCTCCCCACATAGACCCCTTTCCCCCCAGCCTAATTGCTCCCCCCTGGGAAATGCCTCAAACTTTTTACTTACCCCTCAGTGCATGCGCTGAATCTCCACTCTGCTTCTGAAGATTGAAGAAAGAAGATGGCACCCCTGCACCCTGAGGACAGAAAATGCACCAAGGGGCAAGTAAAAAGTTTGGGGCATTTCCCAGGGGGGCAACTGGGCTGGGGGGGGGGATAGACGTCGGGTGGGGGTATGGTTTTTTTTCCCTAACAGGTTAAATTTTCCTTTAACTCGTGCAAACGGATCTGGCCAATGGTCCAATAGAAGGATGTTGCACATCTAAAAGGCAGCATGTGTACCAGAACTTGAATTCTACAACAAAACTAATGAAAAAAAAAACAAGGGGTTAGGAAAGCTACATATAGGAGCTATTGCTAAATCCATTTTAATTGGCTAGAGATGTACATATTGCTTGAAGTGCAGGAAAATCTTCTTAATGGTGCTTGAACTATCCCAGTGCCCAAAGAATTGAAAAGGAGTGAAAATGAAACATTACAGAAAAACCTATTACTGCAAAAATGCATCATTATCATTAAAAGTCAATTGTGCTAAAGTTTTTTACTTGGTGCACTGTGGTGTTCTTCAGAGAAAACGTATTATGGAACTATAAGTGGGGAATCAATTATTCAATACCGCTGGGAAATATTTCTGGTGTGTGTATTTTGTTTATTTTCTGCTTATTAGCGACTTTGCTGCAGGGGATAAAAAAATTGTATTTAATTGTAACAACCAATGGAAAATTAAAATAACTGGGAAAACAACCACATGCACTTTCTAGAATTAACACAGAAATTATATTCATGGCACAATATTAGTTTTAACCATTGATAATCAACATTCGACAATCTAGGTACAGTAGAAGGACAACTCCCTGAATCCTTCTGCCTGTGGAGCTTGACATGCTAAAGGTGTAGTGCCAAAGATAGTATAAAGGAGTAGTTCACCTTAAAATGTAATTTTAGTATGACGTACACTGTGGTTTTGTAAGACAACTAGCAATTGGTCATTTACAACATGCCGTTTGAATGAAATTTTAACATCTGATTGTGAATGCTTAACTAACTTAGCAACCATAAATAATAGAGGAACTAAATACAAATCTAAGTAATAAAAGATTTCAATTAACATTAAAATGAGATAAACAACCTGGTTTTGGGTTACCAAGGGGCAGATTTACTAAGGGTCGAATTTGAGGGTTAAAACAATCGAACCTTTTTGAAAATTCAATCGATTTCGAAACATTCATGTGACTTTGATAAATCTGCCCCCAAGTGTCCAAACAGCATTTTCAGTTGCAGAAAAAACAGGAGGGCTTACAATTAATAATAAAAAAAATGAAGATCAGCTGAAATGTTGCTTAGAATAGGTCCATCTATAACATAATAAGAAGCTCTTAATAAAAAGTCTAAAAATAAGGTTTTCATTTTGGGATCACTCAAGGCTACAATAAAACTCATCTAAAGTTCCTAAAAGTCAATAGAAAAAACATTCTAACCTTCTAGCCTTCAGTGCACATTGGGTATACTTGCTTCATTGTTAATGTAATGTACATTCCATACTTGGGAATAGTTCAGGCCATATCCTCCAATAAACTCGAATAAAAAAATGACCAACTGAATTTTATTTAAAAAAAAAAAAAACAAATCGAATTTTTTTACTTCGTGTGAATAGACTGTATACAAAATTTAGAATAAAATTCAGATCATATTAGATCGCATTCAATTTGAAGATTTAAAAAAAGAAAACCAAAAACTCCAGATGACTCCCAATTGGTTATCGGAGGTCCCCTATAGGCTAAAACAGCAATTCGACAGGTTTTAGATGGCTAATAGTTGACATTGAAACAACGAGACAGTATATTAATTAAAATTAAATTAAAGACTAATTCTAATTTTTTTTTTAAAAACTCGAATAAAATTTGGACTGTTCCCTAGCTGAATTACACTAAAAAAAAACTTTGAAAACGTGAATCAAAATAAGGGGAATGGGCACATACACATTCAGGTAATAGAGTACATTTATTAAAGGGCAAGTCAACCCCCCAAAAAAATTGTCTAATAAAAGAAAACAATTCTAAACAACTCTCTAATATAGATTCATTTAAAATTTTCAGTGCAAAAATCCCTCCCCTGTGTAGTCCCCCTCTCTGCTGTAAACTCCGCTGTAGAGGACCTGGAAGGAAGGATAAGGAACAAGTTAGGTAAAGTAAAGCCAGTAGCACACTGATATTCTTGTGAAAGCAATTGAATGATTTATTTATTTAGCCCATGTGCATAGAAAAAAAGGGGCAACGTTTCGGACTCCACTGAGTCCTTTATCAAGCCCTGATAAAGGACTCAGTGGAGTCCAAAACGTTGCCCCTTGCTTTCACAAGAATATCAGTGTGCTACTGGCTTTACTTTACATGGCATTTTTGGACCTAAGGGGCAGGCGAAGGTCATCCAGTTTGAGCACCTGACACCCACACCTGGGAGATTTTATCAAGGGCTAGAGCACTTCGAGATTTTCAGGATTGTAAAGTAACAAGTTAGGGGCATTTGCCCAGGGGGCAGGTAGGCTGGGGCGAGGGATTTTTGCACGTATGGGGTTGAATTCTCCTTTAAAGTTATTTGTAAAAACAACTGATATTGAAAGCAGCATTGGCTTAAAGGGGAACCAAACCCATACTTTAAAAAAACCCTAACCACGCCCCCCCCCGCCCCCCAAAGCGTACTTGCTACCCAGGGCAAATGCCCCTAACTTTTTACTCACCCCTTGCGGCAGATTCAGGTGTCTGAGTTCATGGTAGCCATCTTCCTCTCTTCGGTAATCTTCATAAATTGAACACCGTTTAGGGGCATGCGCAGTTGGAGCAATTTCCAGGTTCCGCTGAAGAAGACATGAAGATTATCGAAGAATAAGATGGCCGCCGTGAACTCCGAAGCCTGAATCTGCCATGAGGGGTGAGTAAAAAGTTAGGGGCATTTGCATGGGGTAGCAAGTAGGCCTGGGGGGAGCGGGAATGGGGGTCTATGGGGGGGGGTTAAAGTATGGGTTTAGTTCTCCTTTAACTCCTGGTAGTTACTTTTTAAACAATGTTGCAACAGTTCCCCAGCAAAGACAAGTCTGTTAATCAGCTGCCTTGTCTTACATTGTATCAAAAGTCTTAGCCATCAGAGCAGAAAATAAAAAGGGACAGACTTACACTGCTTTCCATAGCAATACATATGCAAATAACTTAAAAAACATAGACTATGTGTAGTGAATGTATATTGCAAAGTTGCTTAGAATTCATTAGGCACATTTTTATTTTGGGGTTTAAATTGATATGTGCTATATGGTTACATAAGCCACTTACAGCAGAGCTATACTTAACAGAGGCAACATTATATTATGTATATATCCCCAGCAACCATAACTGTGCTGCCCTTTTTCTACAGTCATCTAAATGCCATAAACAGGCTATGTGATTAAAGCCATAAGGGTAAATGGAGCCCTTCACATTTCTTAGGCATACTGACAGATTGAAAATGAATTTGATTATTAAGCTGGCATAGTAGACATTCATATTTTGAGTAAACTTCCCTTTTATAAACAATGCTACAGCAAGTAAAGAACCGCCGTCAGGCAAATAAACGGGCCAACAGAAAATATACTTTTTTTTTTTTTTAATGTCATGTTTTTCTCTTGTTTCCGAAGATGGTTTCTATGACTGTAAAAATACATTAAATACATTAAAGCAAGACTGATATGATTTAATGTATTAGGGCTAGGTTATATAGCCCTAATAATATGACAGGCTAGGTAATATATTTTTTATTAGAATGTTTTGGGTCTGAAAAAAAGTACCATTACCAGCCAGTCATGCGTTGCCCAAAGCAGCAGTGGCAGGTTTGAGAGCGTGACCAATGGCAAGCATTCGATAAACTGCTTCTGTGCATCTGCCATGGTATAATTACTACGCTATACTCTTACTTTTTAACACAGGATCAGTTTTGGCAGAACATTTAGGAGCCCCAAGTGTTGTATCCTGCCCTCCAAGAGGATTTTCTGACTCACTCAAGGTACTTAATACATGTAGAACTACTGGATAACGAACACCTGGTATTCTGGATAATTAGACTGAACAGCACTAAGCTGCCAAATTGGTATTTAACACTGATAGGAATTTCGACAAGGAACCATGTGTGCTAAAGGAATGTAGACCTCTTTATTAAAAATAATGCATTTTCCCTTTAAATCAAGACCCTAACCTACAAAGTGATCTTCAATGCTTCATAAGCCATTCTGGATAAAAAAAAAAAAAGCCACAAGCACCAATATCCATAGAAAACATTCATTTGGCATTTCAAATACAGACATGATTTTGGATCAGCTACAAAAAAAAAAAGAATCCAGCACATTGTTTGGACTAAACGTTTTCTGTCTGATTATATCTGAATCTCTACCACTGCAATACAGGCAGCTGAGAACATACAAATTAGAAGTGAATATTTTTTACATTTCTTGACTGTAGTTACACAGGTAATTAACTGTTATCACTACACTTGACAACTCTGCGCATTAATATTTGAGTGCATATGGCTTAAATACAGTGTTTCTTTAAACAAAAAAATGCACTGATGCATGATTTATGATCTTGCATAACGTAGTATGAACTATACAGAATATTAACTCAGCCTGTGTAATTAAGAACCCAACACTCTCATTATCATCACTTACACATTTGCAAATACAATTTGACTGCACTAATAACACTGCACAGAGAAACTGGCTGCTATTTGGCTTGGTGAATGTATAATATTGTCTTGACATTGTGCAGCATACCCTTACATTAGTGTGGGTATCTGTAACAGAAACTTGGGCACAATAAAGTTCAAGTCTCACAAAGCCTTGGGCTGCTGAGCTCCTAACATCAGAAATATGCACTGTAACAAGGGAAGGCGAAGAGGCAGTAGAAGCAGTAAAAGTAGCAGAGCGATGGTTTCGTTTACATAGAAGAAATAAAAGATTATGAAGCACCTCTGGAATAAACTCAGTGGATGGATAACAAATCCGTGGCCCTTCAGCTGTTTCTGTTCTGATCCAGAACAGGCAGAGGTTGTTAGGTGCTGTATATCAGGGCTTGAGTAACACAGGTCTGCACTCCCACTAGTATCAGAATATGTTGGTATACATGAACACTGACAGAGTATCCCCTATGGGGTTCAGAGAACAACAAAAAGAGAAAGAAGCCTCATATGCTGAAGCAGGTGCCACGAGCGTGACTTTAAAGGCACTTTACAGGAAAGCTTAAAGACGATCTTGCCATTAGAAAGGTGCAGAACAGATTTTTTTTTTTCCAAGATACTTTCACGATATTGTATAGTGCAATGGCAAAGGAGTATTGTAATTCATTGAAAACAAAAAGTAAGAGTGACGCAAGGCCCTATTGCCTATTTCCACTGGTAAGTTTTCCATTGCATTTATCCCAGTTGTCTACACTGATTTGAGAGCCATGATATGGGCTAGAGATGAAGGATTTTATTAAAGTGCATCTAAATGCTTCCATTTTATTTTCCTGCATATCTACCCCTTTTATAACTGGATGTGATCAGTACATAATCCAGACATCTGAAGCAGTTATGTGTTATAGGACATTCATTATTGGCACTAAACTTACATTTCTGTCCATATAAAATTTGTTTCTGGCTTCTTGTTGAACAGGAAAACGGTTCAGAAAAATAAAAAGAGAGCACCTTTACTCAGTGGAAATTGATAGAAGTGTTTATGAGAACATCTCCCTTCTGACACATCTAATAAAAATAAAATGGAGTTTCACAACAACAAAGTCTTATCACATTGTGTTATTTTGAAAATATTTTGCAGTGGAGAGAGGAAATTGATCCCATTATGCTTTTACCATCTAAAGCAACAAGTTTAGGCCCAATGATCGCATTCACAATACCTTAACAAGGAGCACTCTAAAGAGAACTGATATTTCTGGAAAACAGTCCTGTTGATGGACTACAAATTACATGTCTACACTGTAGAGATGAAGATGCCTCAATGTGAAGAATGAACCAGTCCACGTCGGGTTATGCAGAGAAGACAAGAAGGATTTCCAGATTGAGCCTAAATATATTTGTAATTTGGGAGTTGACACCATGTATTTAAAAGGAAATAAGCCTTTAAAAGTCAGATGTGATAATTCCCATTGATTTTCTTCACATTCTCTTGCCTTTTGCTCAGTTTTCAAGTCTAAGAAGGAAAGGAATTCAAAACGTTTATGGCTGTATAATTTACTGGTTACCAGGGAAAACAAGGTTTAAATCATGGATAGATTTATTATGTACCCTGATCTAATAAGGCTTTTGTTTTGACAGAAATCTCTCTATTGCTTTATCAGTAGGTCTTTCCAACTGACGCAATGTCACCCATTCTGATTAGAAGAAAAGAGGTGCCACCTAAATATTCGGAAGGTTTTTTTTGTTTTTTTTTACAGTGAGAGCCGTGAAGATGTGGATTTTTTCTCCCTGACTCAGTCGTACATGCTAATATATTAGATACAGTTGTGCTCATAAGTTTATACACCCTGGCAGAATTTATGATTTCTTAACCATTTTTCAGAGAATATAAATTATAACACAAAAACTTTTCTTTCACTCATGGTTAGTGGTTGGCTGAAGCCATTTATTGTCAAACAACTGTGTTTACTTTTTTAAATCATAATCACTACACAAACTACCCAAATGACCCTGATCAAACGTTTACAAACCCCAGATCTTAATACCATGTATTGCCCCCTTTAACATCAATGACAGCTTGAAGTCTTTTGTGGTAGTTGTGAATGAGGCTCTTTATCTTCTTAGACAGTAAAGCTGCCCATTCTTCCTGGCAAAAAGCCTCCAGTTCCAGTAAATTATTGGGCTGTCTTGCATGAACTGCATGTTTGAGGTCTCCCCAGAGTGGCTCAATAATATTGAGGTCAGGAGACTGAGATGGCCACTCCAGAACCTTCACTTTATTTTGTTGTACCCAATGACAGGTTGACTTGGCCAAGTTTTCCTACAGTAATTTTTGTATTTCACCTGAAGTTATTTGTGGGTTTCTCCTTGCATCCCAAACAATTTTTCTGGTGGTTGTGGCTGAAATTTTAGTTGGTCTACCTGACCGTGGTTTAGTTTCAACAGAACCTCTAATTTTCCACTTCTTAATTAGAGTTTGAACACTGCTGATTGGCATTCTCAATTCCTTTGATATTTTCTTATATCTATTTCCTGTTTTATAGAGTTCAACTACCTTTTCCTGCAGAACCTTTGACAATTATTTTGCTTTCCCCATGACTTAGAATCCAAAAAACATCAGTGCAGCACTGGATGAAAGATACAAGGGTCTGTCAGGAGTCCAGAAAGTCACTGACCTTTTATACACACCCACTAATTACAAGCAAACAGATCACAGGTGAAGATGGTTACCTTTAATAGCCATTCTAACCCTTTTGTGTATTAAGTTGTGTGCATGTTATCAGGCCAAATCACCAGGATATGTAAAATTTTTATTTGGGTAGTTTGTGTAGTGATTATGATTTAAAAAGAGTATAAACAGTCGTTTGACAATAAATGGCTTCAGCCAACCACTAACCATGAGTGAAAGAAAGGTTTTTGTGTTATCATTCATATTCTCTGAAAAATGGTTAAGAAATCATAAATGCTGCCAGGGAATGCAAATTTATTAACACAACTTTAACATAGCATTAAAGGAGAATTCAATCCCCCCAACTAATAAAAACCCATATCGCCTACCCTCCATAGTCTCCCCTCCCCTACGGCCCCCTCACAGGTGTTAACACTTGTAAATGCCCCTAAGCCTGTAATTACCCCTTGTTGCAGAGTCAGAGCAGCGGAGCTCAGGGGCGCCATTTTCAGCATATGCAGTTGGAACAGTCTTCCTCTTCATGATAACTGCTCATGCGCCGAAAGTGATGAAAATTGCAGAAGGGAAGGAAGAAGATGCAAGCATTACCAAAGCGCTGGAAGATGGAGCCCATGAGCTCCAGTGAACTGCAACGAGGGGTAATTAAAGGCTTAGGGGCATTTACAGGTGTTAACACCTGTGTGAGGGGGACTATGGAGGGTAGGGTTTTTAGTAGATGATGGGTTCAATTCCCCTTTAAGAAAGGGTTGGATGACTTTTTAGCAAGTGCAACAATAAAGGGTTATGGAAGATAGCTCATAGTGTAACTTGATCCAGGGACTTTTTTGCCTCTCTGAGGCAAATAGTAGAGGCTTCAAATGTTTTTTTTTTTTTACCTTCCTCCGGATCAACTAGCAGTTTGGCAGTTTATATATATATAAAATGTTGAACTTGATGGATGTGTATCTTTTTTCAACCTAACTTACTATGTTACTAGCTTACTATGTAGAACTAACACAAAAATGCTACTTAGATAATTATAGATAAGGCACTGGATTAGTAGAAATGTCATTTAGACTTTGTGAATGGGTAAAACAGTATTTGGAGATCTATAAGCTGGAAACCTACATCCATAAAACGGGAAAATTCTGTAATGTTCTTCATTAAAAATGGCCTTATATAAAAAAGTGTTTTTCTTAAAACTGTTTTTTTTTTTTTCACCAGCAACATTTTACACATATTTCATATAAAACTTATGGTCTTTATCTAAAGTATACTGCACTATACGTTACCAGTCACAGCGATGTACGCTCTGTTCTGCACATCTTCATCTGAAGCTTTTCTGTTGTTGCAGGAGTCCGACATTTTCATATACTCTGCCAGCATCTTCTCTCATCCTGTAACACACAGAAATCCTACTTTCCATTCTCAAACAAGGCCTGAAGCAGCAAGGTGTGAGCATTATTTACAAGCATTTGTTTGCTTTAACTCAGAGACATTAGCAGTAGCCCCCATCAACAAGGCAGTAATAAACAATTGTTTAGCCCAGTGATTTTCAACCTTGTGCCTCCAGCTGTTAAGAAACTACAAGTCCCACAATGCATTTGCCTGACTGTGGCTGTCAGACTCCTTCATTGCATTGTGGGACTTGTAGTTCCTTAACAGCTGGAGGCACAAGGTTGAAAATCACTGGTTTAGCCAGCTGAAGATAAAACATTGAAATAGAAAAGGCAAATTAGTTCCACAGGGTGCATGCAAATTTTTCCACTTTGGCTAAATAAGCCCTAGTGAGTTTGGACAGTTACAGTAAACTAATACTCTAGCATCCAACCGTCATATATAATATGAAACAAAAGGCTCTTACCAGCTTTTATGAGAACACTGAATGGCAGGTTGCCTTGCCCATGAATAAGAAATACAACACCAAAGTAAAAAATGCTCACCAAAGCCATATATTATATATATTGAAAAATATATTAGTGGTGCAGGGATTTCCATAATTTCTGTAAAGGTTTACGGTCTCTGCTTTTCCTTGCAGACAACTCCTCTAGTCAGAGGTATGGTTATTGGAGATGAGCAAATTTTTTTCACCGCGCAAATGACGCCCATAGACAAATAATGCCACAAAAAAATACACGCCTCAAAAACACTTGCTGCATGTCAAAAATATTTGTTGCCCATAGACTTTAATGCATTTTAATGAATTTTAGCTGGTGGCAAATTTTTGGCAAAACGAAATGGGGTAATTTGCCCCTCCCTTATGGTTAAATGTAAATGTATGACTCTCATGCCACCTGAGTTATAGCAACAAGTAATTTACAATGTAACTAGCCACCAGTAAGACCCCGCCATCTGACAATGGACTATGCCAAGAAGGCATCCAATAAGAATGCTCAATAGCAAATTAACATTGTAAATGGTGAACAGATTTAGGCATTACATGGGTAATGGGTAAAGCTCTGCTGTAAGTATACACATAACTAATCCAGGATTACTTCCCAAATACAACATTTGGCATCGGCTCAAGTTAAGCTGTACAGTAGATCCCCCATTTTACATCCTCTGATTTTAAGTTTTCCTTCATTTTACAGTTGTTTTGTGGTCCCACCTATATATTATGCATAATACATATCCCTGATTTTACATTTCCCTGGATTTTACACCATTTTTTTCTGGTTTCCTGAAAAACATAAAAATGGGGTTCTGTTGTATTAACTAGTGCCTGGACTATGCAAGATCTTTCAGCAAATTGTTTGATCGACATGTGACAAGGCACCCTGACACATACAGTCTAAACAACGATTAGAAAAGCTAGGTGTTTCTTTGAAATTGTATGAAATAACCATGCATAAACAATTGCATAAATACAAAGATACAGTTAAAAACATAACAACATTTAAATCAGAATGGAGTTACTTACTCTGGAAGGGTAGGTGTTGGTAATGGGCTTGGTGTACAAGGGGGAAGAGGGCTCTGATCTCCTCCCTGCTCAGAGAGGGAGTATTTAATGTTTGTGTACTCGTGTCCTTTTCTCTTACTTTTCTGGAAAAACATAATCAAAATAATTTGTCTATGCAATAGACAAAGCTAGCAATACAAAGCAGAATTTTGCCAATGTCCAACAAGGTAAACACATGGAGGCTACAATGATTTAACCTTTGTGATTCAATATTTACTTGCCGCATATCTACAAACAATCACTGGACTGCATGGGTTCCTTTTGCAATATTTATATGTATTTTTGATATATTATTCATACACATTTCACAAAAAGGCTTGGTAGCATAGCTGACGCAGTGAAAACATTTTCATCTATCTTGGAGCACCCAGGTATTATAGAAGCACGTTTTCTAGTGTGCACCAGCTATGAATTTTGGTTACTTCTTTTGAGGTACTGGGTAGTCATTTGGACACAGAAAAGACCTGTAATCTACTAGATTGCAGATAGCTCCATAGACACCAATATGGCTAAATGTTTTTACACTGTATTTTTTCTAAAATGTAAGGGAAAATATTCCATAACATAAACGGCTTATGTTTAGACTAGCTGACAATCCTCCCCTCTACACCTGTCCTTCACCCAGTATCTTTTCCTTCAGCTTGTACTGTTTTTCTTCTTCTAACAATTCTTTTCTTGTGTAACCAGTGTCGGACTGGCCCACCGGGATACCAGGAAAACTCCCGGTGGGCCCAGATATCAGTGGGCCCCTTTGCTTCTAACCATATGGCCTATTTCACAGTCATTCCCGATTTCTTTATGGTAAAAAAAGAGGCTTAATAATGAAGGATAGTGTATAGTAAATAGATAGAAAAGACTAGGAGAAAAAAGAGGTTGACTGAGGAGAGGAGGAATAATAGTTTGGAAAGTGGGTCCATGGTCTAAAGTTTTCTGGTGGGCCCCTGGTCTAAGGTTTTCTGGTGGGCCCCTGGTCTAAAGTTTTCTGGTGGGCCCCTGGTCTAAGGTTTTCTGGTGGGCCCCTGGTCTAAGGTTTTCTGGTGGGCCCCTGACATCCCAGTCCGACACTGTGTGTAACTCGTTATCCAGTTTTATTTGACTCTCTCACACAATTACAGATTTTATCGATACATTAAAAAACCATTACCTGTTCTTCTTCAATTCTGCGCTGCAATGTTTCTATATAATGCTGTACTGCCATGTATATAAATCTGTATTGTGCTTCTGTTTGAACCATTCCTGACCTCTGAGATCTCACCATCTGAATCGTCTTGGGGACATCTATGTCACAGTCAACACCTGCACAATTAGTAAAACAAATGGTTAATTAAAAAAAGGTTCTGTGGACATATGTTTAAATACATGGAACAGTCTTTAGCAGTTGTTATGAATTTCCTTTTAAAATAAATAAATATAAACAGGTATGGGACATGTTCTTCAGAATGCTCAGAGGCTTTCCGTGTAAGGGGCCTTTCCATTATTTGGATCTTCATAACTTAAGTCTACTAGAACAATTAACAGTACTGTCCAACTTCTGTGGTACAGAATTTTTCCGGCTGACGTGGTGGAGGGCCGATAATGGAAGCCAGTGTTGATAACTCCCCTTTTAAATCACACCCACACTTTTAAGATCAGGTCTACATTAAAGGGATTCGGTCATGAAATTTATGGTGCAGTTTTTAATTTTAAATTTTTATTTCTAAAATTTCCCATGACAATATTCCTTTAATGGTGGCAACACATCATAAAAAAAAGAAATGGTTGGTGCTCACTGCAGGGATATCCCTTGTCACTCATATGTGAAAAAAGACATATCCTTAAATGTATATCTTTAGTTGAACTGAAGAAACTGTTCAGATGAGTAGTGAAACATCTTCAATGATTAGCAAATCCTGTTGTTTTAGAATTACCTATACTAGATATACCATAACCTGAAATGAATAAAATCTTCATAGTCATGAATCCAAACAAATAAGTAAGGATGATAGAGGTTTCGGAATATATAAAGCAGGGGTGTCCAATCTGCAGCCCGCAATCCATTTTTAATTGGCCCGCAGCCCCCTCCTGCCACTGATGGAGCGTTTCACGCAATTGAGCTTCATATAAAAGTGTGCATTTAATGAGTCATGCTCCCCTTACAGACTTGCTCATACCCCATCAGCCCCCCGATATAACCCTTCTGAGCAAGCCTGCTCCCCTGGTCCATCTCTCATTCTCTGCATTCTCGGGCGGTACTGCAGTTTCTACCTTCTCTTTCCGTTCCAAACTTTAGCGCCAGCTGCCTAGTGGTTCTGGGACGTGAAGCATATCCAACAACTGCGATCTCACAGGAGCGCGTCGGGGCTATAGACATGTGAGACATAGTTTTCAGTTTCTCTTGCTAAAATGGGTGCTGATTGGTTGAGCTGCTTGGCACGTGGCTCAGTATGCTAAGTGATTGCGTCATCTCCGCAGCGCTGTTTGTTTCATTGTGAAAGTAGAGACTGAATGGAAGATCACAGAGGTCTGGAAAGGAATGTGCTTTGTGGGCCAAGCCAATGCTTTTACTTGTGCTCGAAAAACACAATATATATAGCGACTGTCTTGTATAATACCCTTCTGCAAACAAAGTCTGTAGATATTATCATCAGCCTGGAAGCAATGCCACATAGATAATGTTAAAGAATTGTGCTTATTACAGGGAGTTTTATGATATCTCTCTGGGGAATGCGATTTCCTTTTTGTCTGTAATAATAAAACAGTACATTGTACTTTATCCAAACCTTATTAGAAGCAAACCCAGCCTATTGGCTTTATTTAATGTTTCCATCATTTTCTAGTAGTAGACTTACAATATGAAGATCCAAATTTTGGAAAGATCTGTTATCTAAGAAAACCCCAGGTCCCAAGAATCCTGGATAACAGGTTCCAAACCTATACTA
>CM044432.1:148089586-148107638 GCA_024363595.1 Xenopus borealis | reverse complement strand
TATATATATATATATATATATATATGGCAAAGATTGCAGAGCTCTTTTTGGCACAAAACCCAGCACCTTAAATCACTAACAATAATGGCCTTCAGATGCAGTAGATAACAAAAAATCATTACCCACCTTTCTCTCTGATTACATCAATAAGAATATCAATCACAATAAAGGTTCCTGTTCGTCCAATTCCAGCACTGTTGATAAAAAAAAGTTTGGGAAAAATTGTTATTAGGGATGTAGCTATATATAAATAAAACATAAGAATTTACAGATTAAAAGGCAGCTCACTTTAGCCTAGTACAGGTATACAATCTATTATCCAGAATGCTTGGGGGTTACAAGATAAGGCATCTTTCTGCAATTTGAGTCAGCATACCTTAAAGAAGAAGGAATACCCTGGGCCGATGCTGTATTCTGCTGATAGGAGCACAGACCCTTGGTGTCAGGTAACTAGTAGCCACTTGGGGGTGCCTAACTTTTGGTACCCCCGAGTAGAAAATGCTATTCCTTCTCCTTTAAATCTGCTAAAAATAAATTTAAACCATATTAAAACAGGATTACAAGATGAATGTATGTAGCTTAATTAGGATCAAGCCCAATTACAGAGAAAAGGACATTATATTATATGAGAATTATTTGTTAAAATGGACTCAGTGGGAGATTGCCTTTTCATAATACAAAGCTTTCTAGATAACAGGTTTCCGGATAAGGATCCCACACCTGCACAGGTAAACAAATGATACCTTTATGCGTGTTGCAAAGAACAGTTGGATCTAAGACCAGTTCTGTCAATAACCTGAATAACAAATTCTACACAAGCATTTTGTTTGAAGGCACAAAAAGTATTTTTTTTTTTATTGTGGCATGGGTTTTATGTAAGGAAAAAAATCATAATGCTATCATATCAATACAAAATATTTACTTACAAAAACTAACTGGTAATTGGTACATTTTATCCTTGCAAGGGGGAAATTATTTTTAGTACTCGCCTATTTCTTTTTATATTCTAGAAAACAGAAGTTTATTTTACTTTATGCCTACATTTAAATGGAAACTGCCTGTATCAACCATGTCAGGTAACTTTACAATGAAAGTGTAAGAAAAAAGGAGGCTTAGTTGAGAAAATGTAAACAGGCGCATTGTGCTTATAAATTAAATAAAAAAAAAAATACTTATAACATATAACAAAAATTAATCTCTGAAGCTTGTGTAGAAAAATAAATTATATTTTGAGAAAGGGGTTCATTAGATGATGACGGTATCCAGTCATATACATATAAAAAACAACTATGCGGTTTGCATTATATGCTACAATAACATTGTTTGGGGCATGCAGCAGCTTTGCATACTCTTCAGAAATTATTTTAACATAATTTCACGGTTAATATAAAAAAAAATGAATACTAAACTTCACTGCCTTGGTACCAAAATAGCACAGAGAAGAGAATTTCAGTGTAGCATTTCTAACTCATTAAAGAGAGAATTAGACATGGATTTAAAAACTTATGCACTGTATTTATCTGTAAATGTTAAGACCAGATTAATTGAGGGTTATTCCTGCAGCATTTAACATTGTATGTTTACATTTTTGCTAGTATTAGTATTTTTTTGCCAATGTTTCCAGGTCCAGCTTCCAATAATATTTTGCCAACGAGTGTCTTAAAAGGGGCAGATTTACTAAATTCATATGAAGGATTCAAAATTCGATTGAATTTTTAAAAAATACGAATTCGAATTTCAAATATGCAAATGAGGTGACTTCGACCATCCAATTGTCCAAATTCAACCAATTCGAATAATTCAAATTTAATTGTATTTGAATATTCGATGGGTGAAGTACTTCCCCTGTAAAAAAAAATTCGCCAACTTGGACCTACCGAATTGCTTTAAAACCCTACGGGAAGCTCCCATTGGTGTTTTAAAGTTTTTTGTGATCGAATATAAAAAACTTGATCGAAGGGTTAAAATCATTAAAATGCCCCAAACTTGTTACTTGCCCCTCCTTCTAGGTGCTCTCCAGCGGAGTTCATGGCTGCCATCTTCTCACGAGCGGTCTTCATCCTGTAGTGAGCGGCGACTTCTATGAGTTTGTGACCTTCGGGCACATGTAGATCAGGTACCGGCAAAGGTCTCCTACTGCGCATGCACCAGAAGACACCGATGGATCCAGGAAGAAGAACGCTCGTGAGAAGAAGGCTGGGTTTACTTCTCCTTAAGGACAGCTGTGGTCAGAACAATTGCATATATTGCACAAATGAAACTGCTGTGAAACCCTCTATAAACACTTTATAAATCGAAAGCCATTTGTAATATTTCCAATAGACAAATACAAAGGGAGAAATTAAGTATGATGCTAATTTAATATAAAAACTGCATTAAAATATTAAAATAACATACTTACAGCCTGGTACAAACCTCACCTGCAATGAACAACAACAGCCCCAGCATCAGTGATACCATCTTGTTTGTGGTGTACTTCCTCTAAAAAGTCCAAGACTCCACCAGGGTCAGTTGGGACACCATGATCTGGCCATGTTTTAAAATGGTACTGCCATACTGCCCTTTCTGTGTTCCCCTTTGGTGAAAACAAAAACATGTTAATTCTAATCATTAGCTCAAAATCCTTGGGTTTTCACAGAAGAAAAAAAAATGCTCATAGAAGCATATGGTTTTAAAATAAACTATATTTGGTTTAAACCAAACTATAGATGGGCATTCACTTGAGCCTTGGATAATACTTAAGCATAATGTGCCCCATAATTCCCAGTTAAAACAGAACTGGTGGAAATTTTAAATGAAAATATTCTTTCTGGAAATGATGCAAAATACCAAGTGCCTGTTCTAAAGAAACAATAGTAACAATTTTCAATACAGCCTACCACTTGTCAGCTTTCTAATAGAGTCACTCACTCTAGGAAGCATACAGTATAGAAAGCTATGATAAATACCAATAGAATGAAATATTACACACTTTGAACCTATATATATTACTTTATTAGAGAAGAAAACATGAAAATAAACACATACTTGCCCAACTTTGGAAAGCTTCAGCTCTCTTAGTATATAGTCATGAGCTGGAGTTTCTTTAACATTCCTTACACGCATAACCCCATATTCCTTTAAAGCAAACTCATCTGGCCAGTATTTCACACATTTACTCTAAAAAAAAATAGCACATAGCAACACAATTAAAAACTAAAAGCTAAATCTGCAACTGTTAGATCCAATATATCTTATAGGGGGGCTCCTTTTGCCTAGAAGATGTATTACAGCTCACTATTAAAATCCCTAGACATCACGTCTCTCTACATGCAGAATTTGTGCAAAAGGCAGTAATTTTGTTTGTACTGGAATTAATTATTTGAATTAACAAAAACATTTGTTAGGAAAGGAAGCCCCCCCCATAAGATATATTAGATCTGACTGTCAATGTATAGCTGACACTCAACTGCTGCATGAAGACAGGATGAAGAAAAATAGATGCTGAGAGGGGTTCATGAAGATAAACTTGTTTATTTCAGAAACTATGCAGAATATTTAATTGATTGTATGTAGAAAGGTTCTTATATCAGTATGACAAAGCTTATATTAAATTTCATTTTTGCAATAGTTCCCCTATAAGTGACAAAGTACTAGCTATCATCTCTATACTGTACTGATTCATAGAGATCATGCTTAAAAAAAAGGTTTAACGAAAGACGCACCTTTCCTCTTTCAACTTCCTTTGTGGTCATGACAATAACTCTGGAATTTTCTTGAAACACCATTCTCCAGAAATCATTTACTGTGTTTTGTAGGCAGCCTTGTGTAGCAATGTAGCTTTTCTTTGGCTTGGGACTGTTGCATTTTGATTCAAATTCAGGCTAAATATGAATGGAGAGGGAAATTCACACAAATAATATATATTCTATTGCAGAAAGCAAGGAAATAAATATACAGTACATACTTACCATAATGATGTTGGCATTGATGTAATCAGAGACCATTTCATTGGGGTCCCCATCATGAAGCTCAACCCTTGTGTGATCAACTAAATGTAAACACAGTGATGGTCAGCGATTAAGAAGGGAGCTTTGCAGACAATTTTTTTTATTTTCAGTAATCATGATCCAATCACTGCAATAGCAACATACCTAATGGGGCATTGGAGGAGTTCAACAAGCCAAATATATCCAGATTAGCATATGTTCCCATATATTCTGGACAATTTGTGGAAAACAGTGAACTTTACATTGGTTTTATTTTTTGCAGCACTTTAGCCTACTGCATATAAAACAAAAGCTATATATTTAAGATGGTAGTGTAAATAGGTCAAGTATGTCAGTGTCAGATGAAATATCACAAACGGAGCCAAAATAAACATGGACACATGAAGTACTGGATCAGAATAACATTACCGGTTTCTCGACATTTGCATAGTTATAGACTGATTTTGAATAAGTCACTGCTAACAGCCACCCAACTGGCAAGTTTGCATTAGGGATGCACCAAATCCACTATTTTGGATTCGGTCGAACCCCCGAATCCTTACCGAAAGATTCAGCCGAACACCGAACCGAATCAGAGCCCTAATTTACGTATGCAAATTATGGGTGGGGAGGGCAAAACATTTTTTACTTCCTTGTTTTGTGCCAAAAAGTCATGTGATTTCCCACCCCGGCCCTAATTTGCATATGGATTCAGTGCATCCCTAGTTTGCATAGATCTAAAAGAAGTGCCATAGTTAGTTCATAATTAAAGGGGTTGTTCACCTTTGAGCCAACTTTTAGTATAATGTAGAGAGTGATATTCCAAGACAATTAGCAATTGGTTTTCATTTTTTATTGTTTGTGGTTTTATAGTTATTTAGATTTTTATTCAGCAGCTCTCCAGTTTGCAGTGTCAGCAATTTGGTTTCTAGGGTACAAATTACCCTAGCAACCCTGCACTGATTTGAATAAGAGACTGGAATATGAATAGGAGAGGCCTGAATAGAATGAGAATAAAAAGTGGCAATAACAATACATTTGTAGCCTTACAGAACATTTGTTTTTAGATGGTGTCAGTGACCCCCATTTGAAAGCTGCAAAGAAACAGAAGCAAATTGCAAATCATTAAAAAACTATGAAAAATAAACAATGAAGACCAACAATTCTCAGAATTGTCCCTTCTACAATATACTAAAAGTTAACTTGAAGGTGAACCACCCCTTTAAGGGTATGTTGTATACAGGCACACAGCAAAGACAGACAATCACCATAACGGTGAGATACACTAAAACAAAACAATTGCCCTCTTAAAATAAATAATCACTTATTTTGCACAATTTAAGGAAACATTGTGCAGAACAAGCAGTGTTGCTACTACCCCTTTGTGGCTTGGTTGTACATTATGTTTGGTAATTAATATATATGTTTACAGTTTGTGAAGAATACCTTGACCAGATAACTATACATAGTGCAGGTAAAAATAACAAAAGCTAATTAGCACCTAGCCATTTGTTATGAAAAGAAACCTTCTGTGGGATCTGAAAACTAATTAAGAGCAATAAATTTACTTGTGCTGCTGCAATAATACATTGCTCCAGGGTTTCTCTAGCTTTCTTCCTATAAGTTACTTTTTAACTCCAAAAAAGAAAGCATACCGCAATAAAAGTGCTTTTGATTCAATTAAAACATTCTTTGAAAAGGAAAATAAAAATACAGAATGTCATTTTAAACAAACAATCTTTTTGTTTTGTTCTTACAGTTCCCTTAAAAAGAAATTCCCAGACACAACATAAAGATATTTATGGACCTTTAGTAACACAACCCCTTAAAAGTAATTTAAAATTGAGCTGTAATTAAATAACCATAAAGCTCTGGGCAAAATAATCTGTGGCCAAAAGTATCTGGACACATGCCTTTCCAACATCCTATTTCAAAATCAAGGGTATCAACATGAAGTTATTCTTCTCTTTGCTGCTGTAACAGCCCCTACTCCTCTGGAAAGGCTTTCAGATAAATTTTGGAATATTGTTCCTGGGGTTTTTCTACTTTCAGCCATAAGAGCATTAGTGAGCTTATGCTAGCCAGCCAGGCCACAGATGTTAAATCAAGTTGAGATTAAGGTTCCCAGAAAGATTCTTTCACTCCCATTTAGGGAAACCCAAGCTGTATGGACCTTACTTTATGTTCACGGGCATTACTATGCTGCACCAGGAAAGGGCACTCAGCAGTGAGTATTTGACTTAGAGACATTGTTTTACACAGACTGTCCAGATACTTTTGGCAATGTAGTGAATTTAATCAAACAAGTACAGGTATAGTTATCTGGAAACCCATTATCCAGAAAGCTCCCACAGATTCCATTTTAATAAAATAATGCAGAATTCAAAAATGTATTTCCCTTTCCTCTCTAATAATAATGCAGAGCCTTGTACATCATCCCAATTAAGACATACAGTAATTAATCTTTATTGGAGACAAAGCAATACTATTGGGTTTAATTCATGCTTAAATTATTTTTTAGTAGATTTAAGGTATGCAGATCCAAACTACAGAAAGATCTGTTATCCAGAAAACCCCAGGTCCCAAGCATTCTGGATAACAGGTCCCATACCTGTATTTGAATCCCCCAGCCTTCTAAATATGAAATGGTTAAATAAAACAAAGGTAGGAAAATGAGTAAATGAAAGTCCTAAACTGACTTTAAAGAAAATGTATCAGATCAGCATTCATCCAAGAAATGTTCACCATTACTCAGACTTCACTAGCTTTAGAGTTACCACAAAATAGAAAATGAAGCCTGTATAAAAAAACAAGTTAAATGCCAAACCTAACTTCACTTTAAATCCTGAGAGTGTGGATTATAAAGATTGTCAACCATCAGTAAAGACCTGTGAGTGTGGTATAATATGATATTGTATAATCTCCAGTGCACTCCCCAAAAAAATTGTTGGTGCACAAGGTCAAATTCATCATTGCCCTATGTGGCACATAATAAAAAAAATAAAAAAGACCAGAACAGAAATGTTAATAAAGGTATGGGCTCTGTCATCCAGAAACCTGTTATCCAGAAAGCTCGAAATTATGGAAAGGCGGTCTCCCATAGATTCAATTTTATACAAATAATCCACATTTTTTTAAAAATATTTTCTTTTTCTCTGTAATAGTAAAACAGTACCTTCTACTTGATCCAAACTAAGATATAGTTAATCCTTTTTGGAAGAAGAACCAGTTTATGGTTTATTTAATGTTTACATGATTTTATAGTAGACTTAAGGTACGAAAATCCAAATTTTGGAACAATCCATTTTCCTGTAAAAGGCCAGGTCCCTAGCATTCTCAATAACAGGTCCCATATGATTAAAATGTGTTGTAGAAAAAATATGCTAAGGCCTAAACTAATTTTACTGTAAAATATTGGTTTACAAATTATAGCCCTTTTTCAATGCCAAAGTGTGTTTACAAGTTCCAGCAGTTTCGGCCAGACTGTAACCTTTCTCAGTCACTATATACACACACACACACACACACACAACTAACATGAGGCAGAATTAAATCAGTCGGCACTCGGCCAGACTGTAACCTTTCTCAGTCAATATATACACACACACACACACACACACACACACACACACACACACACACACACAACTAACATGAGGCAGAATTAAATCAGTCGGCACTTACAAGGTAATATGTTCTTGTATCGATTCTTATTTTTATTCTCTGGTCTCTGTCCCTCTTTCCTGCTATACAGCAGTTTGCATTCTTGCTGCTGTAGAGTCTGAAAAATAAAGCAAAATAAGTAATCCTGGAAGGACTTCTCTTAAAACTGAACCTAACTACAGCAATGACAAACTACCCACTGATACTAAACTCGGGTCAGACAGCAGGATGATAGGATACATTTCAACATAAAATAAAATTCTATACTAGCATTTTAAACGCGCTGTATGCAATCATAGAGACTGTACATTTAAAGGTAGTGTACACTTTACCTGTTTACAAAGCATTTTTTCTTCAGCTTTTTTCAAGCCTGTTCATTGCGAGACTCTAATACAGGCCCGGATTTGTTCAAAGGCCATCTAGGCCCGGGCCTAGGGTGGCAGAATTTTAGGGGGCGGCATGCTGCCCAGCCACACGCACATTGGTTCGGAAACACTGGGGATACGCAGGAGAAACAATAGTTTTTAAATTTCCCATGCACGAATCCCCATTGCTCCGGTCCTGATAATGAAAATTTGCAAATAAAGGTCAGAGTATGGGGGCGACGAATGGCAGTGGGGCGAGAAGCACCCGCTATGCAAATCCTGCACTGCTCGAATATACTATGTAAAGATATATTACGTAAAAGTTTCACCTGAAAACATTTAGGTTAATGCCAGATGGGACTGAACAACAGCCTGCTGCAATATGGAATAATGTCCGCCATTCTGATTTTGGCGAGAGCTGCATTCTAGCACTGAAATCAAGTAGTGTGTGTGTGTCAGCACCTGGGCCACACAATTGTTGCTAGTGCAGCTAGGGAAGGATGCAAATTTGACAAAGTAAGGAGGGCACACTTACATAAAGTTATTTTTTCAACTCTATACGAATATAAATATATTATTGTGGGTGCAGAGGAACATGCTGCTTTCCTTAGGTCAGAAGTCAAAGTAAAGTGCCACACTCACACTAATCCTCTGTTTGAAGCATCACGTGCACACTGTACTCCTCTCTGCACAGGTTCAATCCACATAAAAATAATAACTGCAACAGCACTGCGAGGGCGGAGTACTGCTGCAGTTAATATTTTCATGCTTTCCTTAGGTCAATTACAACCAAATCGGAACAAAATACACATTCTAAAATAGTCCAATGCAAATTAGCATATAATGGTGTAGGAAAATGCAAAAAAAAAAAATGCTTAAAACATGCATACAGCAATATATCAATATTACAATGTACATACCACCAGTGATCAAAGTGCAAATTAGCAAATATGCTAAAGCCAAAAGGTGAGAAACATTCGGATAGACTTTTTTTGAAATCCTTTGAAAAAGGAGTTTATCTGAAACGTTGGGGTTTCTTACCTTTTGCACATCATGTCTGCTTTAGCATATTTGCTAATTTGAACACTGGTGTTGTGTACATGCCTTATAAAGCATCTGTTTTAGCATTACAAGTCATGACTCATTTAGCTAATCTTGTTATACAAAAGCCTGAACTTTAAAAACAAAGAAGAAAACCCTTTATTTATACCTGTTTTTATTAGTTGAACCTTTTCTGTCGAGATGCTAAGAGGAGAAGTGGAAAAGAAAGGGAAGGAGAAGGAATTGGGGAGGACATGTAAAATTTATTCCCGGGTTCCAACTCATCTTGTTCGGACAGGAATTCACAAAGGCATTGTAACCATATCATCTCCAACTTAAAAAGAAAGCCCCTTCAGTAATGAGTTCATTTATAAAGAACCACCATTTCAATACACTGGAAGTGCGTTTGGGGGACATTAGTCTTGCATGGTGTTGCAATTCGCTTTTTTGGCATAGAAAAGAAGCAGGGTAATTACATTTTATTTAAGTGTGGTGCCCCTTGCTTTGTACATAACATTTAAATTACACTGATTTTTTTTGTCTTCTTTAGATGCTTTATTACAACAATGGTTATTGGAGCAAGCCTGTATTTGGAGATCTTTTCCTCTGTGCGCTAGTTCACTGTGCCATTTAATTCAGGATTTTTCATTATGCAGCAATATAAACTACCTGCAATTTGTGTCATACACTGCAGTATAACCTAAGGAATGCAGATCTAGATTACAGAGTGAATACTGCAATGCTGCAAAGTGTCCTGGGAAAGGGGGATACAGTACATGATTTAAGGTAAATAAAATTAAATCATATGTGACTTAAGTGAAAACAGTATAAGGAAAAAAAACACAATTTATATGTAATCTGCCAGAATTTAATGAATTGCAGCAATGGAACATAAATCATTTTTTTTTGTGCACTAAAAATCTATGGTTGTATTTGTTTGGACAAAAATCACTCCATGGCACATTGACTATTGCTATTATAAATTAAATTATGTGTATTTTCTGTCCACAAGTGCTTGGGTTTGCACACAGCTTAGAAGAAACATTGATAAGGGCATTCTATATTAAGCATCAAGTGTAACTCCAAATTTAATAGCAAACACACAAGTAGGTCAACTAGAAGCTAAAACTTGACACACTAATATAAACTTACCTCAAATTCTTCAAAGAAACCTTGCTTAAATTTATCTGCAGTCTCAGCTGGCTTGCTAAGTTCCTTTACTCGGCTTTCAATTTCTGCAGCATTAATCCGGGTTGTGTTCAGTGGCTAAAAGGCCAAAAGAGACGTTAAAGAGATACCGACACCTGAAATTAAATTCTTTTTTACATCTATTATAATATTGGCTTTGAAAGCTACTTCTTTGCCATAAAGTATTTGCATGATACTTTTAAATTACCTGTCTGATCCCCCATGTTCCTGTATGAGGGGGCTGCCATATTTGTGCAGCAGGAGTCCGAATTAGAAACTGTAACTAACAGGCTGAGATGGGACAGCCAGGTTGGCAAAGTCAGTGTCAAAGAGTCACTTCAACTAACAATTATATACAAAAAGAAACCTCTCTGCAAAAAATGATCAACATGACCTATAGGTAACATTTAATGTACATTCATATGTTAAAATTCATTTTTTAGTGTCAGTTTCCCTTTAAGTACTTGGGAATCTGGGAAAATCCAGACTGGGGGTTTATTGTGTCATTTTCCACAATATTACCTGTTTCAGCTGCAGTACAGTTCCTAACGTCTCAACCATAGGATTCTTTTTATAATGTTCCACAAGATCTGTCAGAGAGTCAAATTTCTCTCCCCCTCCAACATCGTATTTGAAGTCCTGGAAAAAGTAGATAAAATGTCAAGGCATCTGCACTAGAAACAAGTTTATGGGGCAGATTTACCATTGGTCAAATTTCTAATAAAAAAAAAAAAAATTTGAAATTTGACCATGGGAATAGTTAGGGAATTAAAATCCTTCGAATTCAAAGGATTTTACCGCAATTCAATTTTAAAAATTGATCGATTCGAACGATTTTAACCATTCGATCAAATTTTAAAAATGTAATACGATAGTCGAGTATTTGAATAGATTTTTATTCGAATTATTCGATTAGATCGAATTTACTGAATTCACTGGTCGAATGTACCTAATTTGCATATTCAAAATTTGAATTCAAATCTTTTTGAAAATTCGAATTTCGAATCATTCATGTGAATAGATGTGAATTTAGTAAATTTGACCCAGGTGTTATAGTAATGGGGAAACCAGAATGCTGTTTCAGAATGATGTCTAAGATCTAGAAATCCACTTACAAAATGTGTCTTATATTAACCAGAGAATAGAAACTAGTTTAAAATAACACTTGGACCAGGCATACCCATATGGAAGTCTATGGTTTGGCTCTAGATGACATCAATTTGTGCCACCATGAAAAAGGGGGGCCTACAAAGCAATGCTGAAACTGTAGTAATAGAGACAGATATATGGAGTTCTATATGCCCTGTTGTAAAATAAAAGGATAATATAGCACCTGAGGAGTTTCATGACCATACAAAGGCAAGAGGCTGAAGGTCATAGAACTCTGAAGTGACTTCTAATATCCTTATTATATTGTTATTTTTTTTATTATTTTTACAAGTTCCAGGGGGTCATGTAATATAAATTACATACTGATGACATCACTAAGCACAATTTTGTAAGAACATAATTTAGCAACTGTAGGTAATAGGTGACTGGTTAGGTAAGAAAGGGAACTCGCAGAGCAGAAATAGTAGGGCTTTTTATATAAATTTTAACCAAATGGTAATAGTAGGCACTGGTGTCTGGCGATATTTATTTATATATATATTTTTTTAAATACCCTTTTCTTACCATGAATCTGAGCACATATATTTTGCACTTTTCTCTATTCACCAATGAACAGAGCACTTGCACTTTAATTGGATTTCAATAAGGTACAAAAAAGGCATCATAAAAGGGTTATACGTCAACAGAAATGACATATTGTTAAAATAATAATAAGGGGAAGATAATAACTTCCAAATATCCAACTAGGCCAGCATAGAAATGAATTGCGAGGCAGGACAGGTAATTAATTCATTTTCATTTCTGCACTTCCTAGATATCTTTGAACTCCACACAGAACCCCTTCCTACCTCACCATTTAACTGTGCAGCCAGTGCATGGGCATGTCCATTAAGTTCCATCTTCTGGCACAGAAACAAGATTTTGGGATTATGCAAAGCTTGTCTTATTAACAATATTAAAAAAATGGTTGCTGTCTGCTTGCCGTGATTGTGCCATTTCAAGACTGAAGGAAACAATATTTAAATGATTTATATAGTGTAATGAAGTTTATTTTGCTAGACAAACACAATAGAAATTAATTTGAAATTATTTTTAGAGGTGACAGGTCCCTTTTAAAGGCATACTGTCATGGAAAAAGATTTTTTTTTTTGTTAAAAATGCATCAGGTAATAGTGCTGCTCCAGCAGAATTCTGCACATCCATTTAATTTTGAAATCTGACATAGTGCCAGGCATATTGTCAGTTTCACAGCTGCCCCCAGTCATGTGACTTGTGCTCTGATAAACGTCAGTCACTCTTTACTGCTGTACTGCAAGTTGGCGTGATATTACCCCCTCCCTTCCCCCCCTCACCCAGCAGCCTAACAACAGAACAATGGGAAGGTAACCAAATAGCAGCTCCCTAACACAAGATAACAGCTGCCTGGTAGATCTAAGAACAGCACTTAATAGTAAAATCCAGGTACCACTGCAACGCATTCAGTTACATTGAATAGGAGAAACAACAGCCTGCCAGAAAGCAGTTCCATCCTAAAGTGCTGGCTCTTTCTGAAAGCACATGACCAGGCAAAATGACCTGAAATGGCTCCCTACACACCAATTTTACAAGATTGAAATGTTATATTGTAGTGAATTAATGCAGTGTAATTTAGAAATACAATCTACATGATAAAAACCATGACAAAATCCCTTTAAGACAATGTAAATCTATTTCTTTCAAAAAAGCTTGTGTACCTGGCATCGTATCATGACATGTGTCACCTTGGACTTTCCATCATTGCTTTCTGCTTTATCATCACCTGTCCGTACAGAAAGGACAAAATCTCCAGGGTGGCTTTGGCTTTCCCGCACCAGAAAGCTTCCGTGTTTACCTTTCTCTGTCAACAGCTTCTCTGCTTCCTTCCCTGAGAGATGCCCATGGAACCACCTGCAATACAATAATGGGTATTAACAACAAAGACTAGAGTAAATAAAAAAAAAAAATCAAACCAAAAAGTAAATCGTTCTCATCTTTATCAATGAAGGCTTTTAACAGGCTAGGTTATTATGGTCTACAAGTGGATCAATAGTTTTGTCAATATTACTGTTTCATGAGGTCCACTTCCCAAGTGCATATTCTAAAGCTGGAAACTAATTCATAAAGTAACTCCAAGCCTTTAAGGAAATACTTTGAAGGTTATTGCATAAAAGAAAAGTCAAAACATTTTCCACAGTAGAAAACTGGGCTCGCTTACCTCTCAGACGTTGGGTCTGCACAGTTTAGTGGGTATTTCAGTTCAATTACATCACCATTCTTTTCTTTCAGTTGCCCATGGTGTTCCATATAATACTGAACAAGTTCAGCCAATGTTGCAAACTTTTCCCCTCCATACAAATCATAGTAATCACCAGTATTCTGGATTTTTATGTGCGTCACAGCTCCGTTCCGTCTAAAAAGCACAATGGAGTTAATTTAAGCTGAGACAGAATTTCTTTTGCCACAGAAGAGCAATGGAGAGTGACTTACATGAACAGTTCAGTGTAAAAATAAAACTGGGCATATTGATAGGCTGTGCAAAATGAATTCAATGTTGTTAGTTAGGCAAAAATGTAATCTATAAAGGCTGGACCAGATGGCTAACATAACAGCCAGAACCCAACTACCGTCACCTACTTGAAGGGGAGGCACATGGGACATATCGGTTTCGTTAGTTAGCAGAGTACACAGGTCAGATTTAAAAGCAAATTAACTGAACAGATAATATGTTCTAACTGAAAACATGTTTTATTTTGCACATCATATTTAGACAGTTTTATTTTTTCACTGAACGCCCCTGATTTTTCAGTGAGCATTAAAAAAAACTTCAAACCTACTGCTGTTGTTTTGGAAAACAGTAAATGGGCAACTACAGAGACAATACGTGGTAGAATCTGTGAGTAGGCTATCTAGTAAGGGTAATGGAATAAATTTTATGTAGCACTTTTATTTTATCATTATTATATGATTATAGGTGCACTAAGTAGCCGGGACACCAGGAGATTAAGGAGCAGATTTATCAAGGGTCAAATTTCGAATAGCAAAAACTTTGAAATTCAAATTCAAAAAGACCAACCGAAATGAATGACTTTCTTTTTGATCAAATAGGTCCATTTTCGATTGAATAGGTCCGTATTCGAATAGTTTGAATCAAAGTAATATCGCATTCATTCCCAAAAAAAAAACTTAGAATTTTCAAATTCCACCAATTAGCCCCAAATAGGTTCTAGGAGGTCCCCCATAGACTAAAACAGCAATTCGGCAGGTTTTAGATGGCGAATACGAATACTTAAAGAGACAATATGAGAAATATCAAAACTCTAATTTTTTGCAAATTTGAATTCAAATTTTTACTTCAACCCCCTAAGCGACTTGGCCAGGGTCACAGGGAATCAAACCAGGGTCTCTAGCATGAGATCCCATATCAAGAACAGATCACTTAAAGGAGAAGGAACCCCTAAAAATTAATAGGACTAAAAATGTAATGTTTTATATACTGAACGTCTTGCACCAGCCTAAAGTTTCAGCTTGTCAATAGCAGCAATGATCCAGGACTTCAAACCTGTCACAGGGGGGTCACCATCCTGGAAAGTGTCTGTGACAGTGGGCTCTGAGCAGCTGTTGAGAAGCTAAGCTCAGGGGTCCTCACTAATTATCAAGCAGAAAATTAGGTTTGTCTGTAATATAAGCTGATGCTACATGGCAGATTATTAAATTCTGATGCTAGTTGCACTGGTGTATGTGATGCCATGTAATAATTATGTGTATTAATTACTAATCAGCCTTATATTGTGACATTTCTATTCTATTGTGTACTGTATATTGTGAGTGGGTCCCTAAGCTCAGTAAGTGACAGCAGCACAGAGCATGTGAATCAGTGAATCAGCTTTTGGAGACACAGATCTTTACTGCTAAAGGGCTGTGGTTGCCTTGGGCTTGTACAAAAGCACAAAACATCATGTACAACATTTCTAGCGTAATTCTTTCACTTTCCTTGTCCTTTAAAGGGGTTTTTCACCTTTGATATAACTTTCAGTATGATGCAGAGAGAAAATTTGCAATTGGTTTTCATTTTTTATTATTTGTGGTTTTTGAGATATTTAGCTTAGAAAATAAAAAATAATAAATGAAAACCAATTTAAAGGTTGCTTAGAATAGGCCATTATATAACATACGGAAACTTAACCTAAAGCGGAACCACCCCTTTAACCTCTAGGCCAGCTACTACTCCATTTTGACTCAGTCCCCTGAAAAATGTAAAATTGGGGTTCTACTGTATACTGATATGATGGAGTAAAACAGGAAAGCAATTACAACTTCTTTAACTATTTTAAATAAAAATCCAGTTGATTAAGTCTTACAGTGCTTCCATATAGCCTTTGGTTATATACTTACTAGTGTGTTTGAGTGCGTTAAATTTGGGGACTACGTATACCACAACTAGGTACAACTTTGCAATCACATAATCAGAATATGCAGGCAAATATGATTTATCTAGTGTTCCGAACAAAGAGAACTTATTTTAAAGTTGCTAGATGGGGCACTTCTAGAAAATCCTAAGAGAAGGGTTTCATATAATGCAATTTACATGCAATCAATGTGCACTGCAATATGCATGATGTAATCTTAAATGGATAGTAACACCAAAAATGTATGTGGCTTAAAGTAAATAAATTATAAAGCACTGTTGTCCTGTACTGGTAAATGATTTGGGTTTGTTTCAGAAAGACTACTATAATTTATAGAAATAAGCTGTGTAGCCACAAGGGCAGCCATTAATATGGAAAAAGCACAAAAAGGCACAGGTTACATAGCAGATACAGAGCTATGTAACCTGTGACATTCAGCCATATTTCAGTTTAAATAGCTGGCCACATGACTACGTAGCAGCTTTATTTATATAACCTAGAGCAGTCTTTCTGATGCAGACCCACAACTTGTCCCAATGCAGGGCAATCATACATTACATTTGAATTATTTTGATACACATTCATTTTTTTGTTTCTGTTCCTTTAACATTTAGTTCTTATGCACACTGGTTTCTTAGAGAAGAAATGGATTGTATTAACCGTGTACAAACCTCACAGACAATGTGAAATCTCCTGGATTGCTCTTACTGGGACGAGCCAAGAAACTTCCATCCACTCCTCTGGTCAGGAGTAAATTTTCTGCTTCAACACCAGTGATATTTGGGTGAAACCACCTAGACCACAAAGATATGCAAGAGTCAGCCTCAGAAAAATAATAGTTAGGCTCTTTCACTTCTCAAGGGAATCATCGCTGGGCCTCCATAAAAGACCTGTATCATTACAACAGAGGTCCCCAACGTTTTTTACCCATGAGTCACATTCAAGGTGCCAAATAAGGGCTGTGATTGGCTATTCGTAGTCTCTATGTGGACTGGCAGCCTACAGGAGGCTCTGCTTGGCTGTAAACTTGATTTTTAAGCAACCAAAACTTGTCTACAAGCCAGGAATTAAAGATTAAGCACCCACTTTGAGGCCACTGGGAGCAACATTCAAGGGGTATGTAAGTAACATGTTGTTCATGAGCCACTGGTTGGGGGATCACTGCATTACAGCCTCTCTTCCTTCTGTGTAAACACACTCCATTTTGTCCTTCATAACACCTTTAATCATACTTGTAGGTTGCAGTTACAGAAAGTAAGCCGATAGAACTACTTATATTCTATGGCCAAAAGTATTATCAAGTTTTTTATGGACTACAATATCCAGCCAACCATCTTAAATTGTGCAACTCTGTGTTTACACTGGCTACCAAGTTCTAAACGGTTGCTGGAATGGCAAAAAGAATTCATAAGAGTATGTAGTATTTTGTCAATACTGCCAATACTATGTAATGCAGTCAAACAGTATTTTTTACTTGATTACCTTGACTTCCTCCCAATATTTGTCAGGCTAAAAAATAAAAAGCAGGCTTTCAGTGCCAAGTTTTTTTTTATTTTATTTTTTTAAACCCCTCATAAAAAAAAAATAACTTGCTTGGCAAGAAGCCAAAGTATTCTAATCAAGAAACCATGCAAGAGTTTAGGAACTCAGTGGTTATAGTACCTTAATGCTGAAGCCCAATGACTTGAACCAGGTTCGGTCTCTCTTTTTGCTGCTCTCCAAGTCCTAGCCCTCAGAAGCCATGTTCCAATATCTTGCACTGATGAGATCTAACAAGATCGAAACAGGCTGTCTGCAAGTTTGGATATATGGCTCTGAACTATTAGGCTGTATCTGTGCTATAAACCAGCGGTTCTGGATGCATAGTTGGCCACAGGGACATAAAGGAGTGATTTACATGTCTCTGCCCAGGATGCATTATGGGAGAATAAAACTCTCATTTTTGCCATCTAGGCAGTGCTATATGTATGGCATGAGACAAGTAAATACCTTCTGATTTCAGAAGGCTTCACTTTGCATGCTTACATCAGACCCTAATTGACTCCTCCCAACCTCGGTCACTTCTTATTCTGCATTTAGGACATCACAAAATGTCACATACTCACTGTCTAAATAGGCAGTATAGTCCCATTTAGAACATTAGTTCAAAGAATAGGACTTTTTCTGTAGAAACATTCTCCCATTGTTCTCAGCAGCTCAGCGAAAGGCTTTCTGTATGTGAAAAGCTACATCCTGTTAAAGGAAACCTGTCATGATTGAGTTAACACTAGGAAGAAAATAAAACTTTTAAAAC
>CM044432.1:148065160-148075725 GCA_024363595.1 Xenopus borealis | reverse complement strand
TTCTCCTGTGTTAATGGGGTGGTTCACCTTTAAAATCATACTGAAACTAAAAATTTTCTTTTCAAAATATTAATCTACAGTAAACGTTACCTATAGGTCATGTTTATCCTTTTTCGCTGATAGTTCTGCTTTTGTAAGTAATTGTCACTTGATGTTCCTACACCTGACTGTCAAAATGACTGTCCCTTCTTAACCTGTCAGTTAGAATTTCTAATGCTAAGGGACTACTGCTGCACAAATATGGCAGCCCCCTCATAGAGGAACAGAAAAGTAATGTAAAAGCATCAGGCAAATACTTTTATGACAAAATTATAAATAGCATTCAAAGAAAATGTAATTATAGATATTAAAAAAGGTTATTTTCAGATGTCAGTATCTCTTTAAACAAACTTTTAATGGCAGATTTACTAAGGGTCAAAGTGAATTTTCAAATTAAATTCGAATTGAAAAGAAAATCGAATTTCGAAGTAATGTTGGGCTACTTCGACAATCAATTAGCCCAAAAGTATTCAAATCGAACGATGCATTAGAACAATTCTAACAAATTTTATTCGATCGAAAATGGACCTATTCGGTCTTTAAAAAAAATGTGATGGTCAAATTTTGAAGTTTTTTAACTTCGAAATTCGACCCTTAGTAAATCTGCCCCGTGTTATGTTATAGAATTGTTAATTCTAAGCAACTTGGCCTTCAGTTTTTTCTTTTTTATAGTTTTTAAATTATTTTCTTTCTTCTTCTAACTCTTTTCAGCTTTCAAACGGGGGTCACTGACCCCACCTAAAAAATAAATGCTACAAATGTATTGTTATTGTTACTTTTTATTACTCATCTTACTATACAGGCCCTTTCCTATTCATATTCCAGTCTTATTCAAATCAATGTATGGTTGCTAGGGTAATTTGGACCCTAGCAACCAGACTACAGAAACTGCAAACTGGAGAGCTGCTGAATAAAAAGCTAAATAACTCAAAAATCACAAATAAAAAAATGAAAACCAATTGCATATTGTCTCAGAATATCTCTCTCTACATCATACTAAAAGTTAACCCAAAGGTGAACAACACTTTCATAAAAGGCAATTGTGTGTACTTCTTTCCCTCGCTAAAGACGCCAGGCGACAGAATCTCCCCGAATCTCCCTGTCTGTCCCTACCCTCAAGGCAATGTCACCTTAGTATCACACTCATGCACATGGTCTATTTCCTAGTTATTAACATCAAATACAGAAAAATTAACACTTTGGATCCACATGATGGTAAAAATATGTTTCTAAGCAAGACACTTAGTTTAAAAAGCTGTTGCAACCCTAAACAGTCAAGCAACAAGAGCCCCAACAGTAATCTTCAAATATATACAAATAAAAAACTACATTTTCAAAAGTTTCAGTACAGTTTGATTGGTTTACTTTAAAGAGAATGTAAAGCCAAAAATAAAATTTAGCTTAATAAAAGACCATAATATCTAAAGCTCTTTTATGTTAACTGCACGTATTTGTAACTATACCAGATAGTTTAATATTATTATTCTGTTTTTTTGTAGTCTCTGCCCTGGTTGCGCCGATGTTTGCATGAACTTACTGCACCACAAGCCTAATTAAACAAATGATTTATGATTTCAAAGTTGACTGAGGGGGCTATCATCTTGTAAATTTGTTAAAAATCTTTGCACGACCAAGACAATGCACATGCTCAGATTGGCCTTGGCTTCAGTTGGGAGGTTAAGCTTACAGCTCATCATAAAGTATCAAAACAGCATAGGTCAAATAATATCTGTCATAGAAGCCAATACAGCAAAACTCATTAAAATCAGAATATACAGATTGCACTGGGTCTGCAGATAAGAATCTCTAAACGGTCACTGTATAGAAAGAACAGAGGCGCCAAAAGGATATAAACGAGTTTAAAAGCCAAAACTTGGTAATCAGAGGAGGCAGTGGTGGACTTACCTCCTCCAAGCAGACACAAAACGACTGTAATTAAGCAGTCACAATTTATTAACGAACCCCAATTGGAGTTTGTTAATAAATTTTGACTGCTTAATTACAATTGTTTTGTGTCTGCTTGGAGGAGGTAAGTCCACCACTGCCTCCTCAGATTACCAAGTTTTGGCTTTTAAACTCGTTTATATTCTTTTATCCTTTTGGCGCCTCTGTTCTTTCTATACAATAAGTCCACCCTGGGTGGAGGGTTGATACCCTTTTTCTATCGACAGAGAGCGACTTCTTAATCCTGAGTGGGGTCAGGACAATCTCCCCACCTGCCTTTACAGTGGTTGCCTATTGGTAACCCTGGTTTGTGAGTATATGCTATTTACTCTTATTTCATTATCCCTTACCAATACATATTACACTATTAGGGCTCTTGGTGTTCCTTTTGTTTATCTCTAAATGGTCACTGGCTGTTCTGGACAGTAAGGTTTCCCTGCAGAGCAGTTATGGACCGTCTGAAGTTTCCTATCCTCAGCAGTCCCAGCAAGTAAATGAAAGGAGAATTTCACTGCATAGTCAGGTTTCTTATAACAACGGTAGACATTTCTTAATTAAAGTATATTGGAGATAGATTTCTTTTTCATTAAAGAAAGTAAAAATGGGATTTTATTGCCTTTACATTCCCTTTAAGGGTGGTGGCACATGCTGCTATTTGGGGAGATTAGTCGCTCAGTGACAAATCGCTTCTTCTTTCAGAGCTCCCAAACTGCCTTCCCGCCGGCTAGAATGTAAATCGCCAGCGGGATGGCACTTGGAACACTTCGGCTTTCCAAAATCACCCACAGTGCCCACAAGGCAGCTTCGGAAAACGAAGCGTTCACCTTTAAGTTAACTCTTAGGGGCAGATTTATCATTGGTCGAATTTCGAATTAATAAAAATTCGACCATATGAATAAAAGGGAAGTAAAATCCTTCGAATTTGACTATCGAATTCGAAGGATTTTACCGCAATTCGATTGATCGAAAAGGAAAAATGCAATTGCTCAATCATTCGAATAGATCGATTCGAACGATTTTAGCGATTCGAACGATTTTAGCGATCTAAAATAATGATTCCCAATTCGGTAGCTTGGTTCTGGCGAGCTAGGTGGTCGAATAAAAATTTTAAGGGGAAGTACTTCAACCATCGAATATTCGGATCAAATTTTATTCGAATAGTCGAATTCGACTATTCGATGGTCGAATTTGCCTAATTTGCATATTCGAAGATTCCAATTCGAATTTTATTAAAATTTGATCGAACTTCAAATTATTCATAAGAATTTAGTAAATCTGCCCCTTAGTATGTTAAGCAAGTTAGTCTTTGCTCTCCCCATTCCTCTATTCTTTCTTTCTTAATGCATAAGTTGAGAGTATGATTTTGAGTGACAGTTAATTTCATTTGGGGGGCTCCTTTTGCCTCAAAGATATATTAAAGCTGCCACTTCTAAAATCACCAGAAATAATCCCACTGCACATACAGTATTTGTGCCAAAGCCAATTATTTTTAACATTTTATTTGTGTTTGAACAAACTCTAAAACCTCTGCTAAAAAAGGAAGCCCCCAAAAAAATATATATTGGTCAATGAAAATCTGAAACAAAACGAAGAGAAAAATGATTAGAAGAAAAA
This sequence comes from Xenopus borealis, assembly GCA_024363595.1. Classification (NCBI taxonomy): domain Eukaryota; kingdom Metazoa; phylum Chordata; class Amphibia; order Anura; family Pipidae; genus Xenopus; species Xenopus borealis. Next base: position 148,072,128 of record CM044432.1, on the reverse strand, counting down.
AAGGCAGGCACTTCAAAAGACCAATCTTCCAGGAGGCTCAGTCAAATCCTCAAGTAAACTTTATTGCAGTGCCCAAGAAAACAGCTTAAAGTGGACCCGTCACCCCAAAAAAATTTCTAAATAATATTTTTTCACATTAGTCAAGCAAAATGAACTTTATTTACACTATATAAATTATTTTAATCTTGTTTCCTTCAGTCTGGGAATTCATAATTATAGCAAGCAGGCAGGAGCCATTATGTGGACACTGTTATTAAGACAAGCCTTGCATCATCTCAGAATCTTGTTTGTGCACCAGAATGGGGGACCCGATGTCTATCCCCATGTCCTGGCTACACAATTAAATGGTTATGAGAACTGGGAGAATGTGTGGAGAGCAGTGACATCTAGGAAGTGCTGAATGGAAAGTGAAAGTAATTATCTGCCCCGCCTCTATGCCTAAGGCATAGAGGAGTGTCAGACAATATTTGATTGACAGCTGAGATTTTTAAATGAGCTTAAAACAGCGATGAATGCTTTCATAAAAATTTGAAATTGGATTATATGTTTAATTTGAAAAGGACTTTTATTATACAGATTTTTGTGTCTGGGTGACGGGTCCACTTTAACGCGTTTCGTATCACTTGGATACTTAATCATAAGCTAAGTGTTACCACCAATCAGAGCACAGGGAGATGTAGCATCATTAACAAGCTCTTGCAGGTGAAATCCTTAGGTTAATAATGATTGATAGATAGATAGTTAAGCCACCATCTTGGTGCTCTCAGAGGAAGCCATTTCAAAAACAAAAAAACTTTATACAAACAATACAAAATATAAACAAAGAATATTAATAAAACAAAAGTAATAACAGAGGATGGAACAAATACACTAAGTCCATACACTGTCAAATAGTAAATAAGAGTAATCTAGTCAGAGATAAAGCTATTCATATTAATCAATTCAAAGTATATTAATAGTTGTGAAACATTATTTTTTGAGAAATTATTATTTGAAAAACATCTTTTGCAAGGGTAAATTTCGCAGACTCAAGAAAAAATGATGCAGAGAGTGAAAATAAACTTATTTCAGAAACAATAGAAAATGTTTAATCAACATTAGAAGGTCTCTTGTTTTAATATGATGAAGCGTATATCAAATTTTCATTTTCACAATATTTCCCCTTTAAGAGAGACTGTCTATTTAGTCTCTGTTTAGTCGCTATATTACACACATATCATTTTTCCCCTTTAAGAGAGACTGTCTATTTAGTCTCTGTTTAGTCGCTATATTACACACATATCATTTTTCCTAAGCCATTTGTTCTTTAAATGGTTCCATGCCTAAATCATATAAACTAGAGATGCACGGAATCCAGGATTCGGTTCGGTATTCAGCCATTTTCAGCAGGATTTGGCCGAATCCTTGTGCCTGGCCGAACTGAATCCAAATCCTTAAAACCATGTGACTTTTCATCAAAAAAAAGGAAGTAAAAAAATGTTTTGCTGCCCACCAAGTGCGCAGTTCTCTATTGCAGTCCCCCTTGCTAATTTGCATATGTAAATTAAGGTTTGTATTCAGTTCTGTATTCGGCCGAATCTTTCAGAGCAGATTAGGGCGAATCCAAAATAGTGTATTCGGTGCATCACTAATATAAACTTTTCCAGTGTAATGCCAATGTCACCTCTAGAATGAGTGAATCAGTGAGCATTTGGGCTATTCCACACTGCACTGGTTTTGGGATACAAGACTTTCAGCTTCAGCAGAGAGTTGTAACTTAGCAGGGAGTTGAAAGGAAACTGCAGTGAAAACATAATGTAATATAAGCTTCATCATACTAAAATAAGTAGGGATGCACCGAATCCAGGAGTCTGCCTTTTTCATCAGGATTCGGCAGAATCCTTGTGTCTGGCCAAACCGAATCCAAATACTAATTTGCATATGTAAATTAGGGGCGGTGGTAAATCATGTGACTTTTCATCACAAAACAAGGAAGTGAAAAAATGTTCACACCTTTTCCCTAACTTAATCTGCATATGCAAATTAGGATTATGGTTCGGTATTCGTCTGAATCTTTCACAAAGGATTCGGACGAATCCCAAATAGGGGATTTGGTGCGTCCCTATAAATAGAAACAATTAAAAATTCTGACATTGTTTCAGAAACAATCAAGTTTATGTTCACAATTCCTCTCTCAGCATCTGTTTCTCTTCATTGTCTTCATGCAGCAGTTGGTTGTCAGACAGATCCAATATACCTTATGGGGGGGCTTCCTTTCCTAGCAGATGTATTAGAGCTCACTCAAATAATGAATTCTAGCTAGGGTTGCCACCTGGCCGGTAAAAATATTGCTTAATTACAACGTTAAGTATATGGCAAAACCCCAATAACATAGAAAGGCCAGTATTTTTTCTATAAAAGGTGGCAACCCTAATTCTAGTACAAACAAAATCTCTCAAAATAACAGTCTTATGCACAAATCCTGCATGTAGAGAGACATGATGTCTGGTGAGTTTAATAGAGTGAGCTCTAATACATCTTCTAGGCAAAAGGAGCCCCCTATAAGATTTATTGGATCTAAGGGCTAGGGCAGACGGGGAGATTCGGGGGCATTTTGTCGCCTGGCGACTTATCGCTGCGACTTGTAGCCCTCGAACCTCCAAGTCCTGAGGCGCACCGGCGTTACTTGAAAACGCCGGCGCCTATTCACACGCAGCGGCGCGATTTTTGAAATCGCTCCAAATTGCCTCGCGAGTCAATTTGGAGCGATTTCAAAAATCGCGCCGCTGCGTGTGAATAGGCGCCAGCGTTTTCAAGTAACGCCGGTGCGCCTCAGGACTTGGCTATTCGGGGAGGTTCGGGGGCTACAAGTCGCGGCGATAAGTCGCCAGGCGACAAAATGCCCCCGAATCTCCCCGTCTGGCCTTAGCCTTACTGTCAATGAATATCTGACACCAAACTGCTGCATGAAGAACATGAAGAGAGAATGAAGAGAAACAGATGATGAGAGAGGGATAGTGAAGATAAACTTGATTATTTCAGAAATGATACTGATTATTTAATTGTTAGTATATAGAAAGTTTCTCATTTCCGGATGGGGAAGCTTATTTTAAAATGTAATTTTTGCATTAGTACTCCTCGAAGTTGCAAAGAGCGTGTGGGACAATTGGAGTTTTGATCCCTCTCCCCCGCAGCCCGAATGCATTACTAAACCCAAGCACAGGAGGATAGAGACAGCGAACAGACAGCACAGGAGTGCAACAGACAGCACACGGTGCAGCGAATAGGAAGCGCAGGCAGCAGCTGACAGAACAGGTACAATGAGCAATGCGAGAATTTGCGCAATCTCACCTCCTGGATGTCATTGTATGAGCCCAGCTCCTGGTCTGTGTGACCCCAACTCACTCTCTAGTTCGCCCCCTTTGTGCGCTTCTTTGAGGCGGGGGCTCCAACACTGACCCGCCGCGTATACCCCCCTTCTCTCCCAGTCGTTGCCTGATTTAGAACATTTATTCGAGTGTTAGCTCCATGGAGGCCTCAAACACTACAACCAACACTGCCCAGTCCGCGATAGATGACGTCATTAGACAGCGCCAAGTCGGCAGAGGGGTTATCATACTATATCTAAAATACACCGATACATTTGGCCAGGAAGTATTATAATCAGGAATGATATATATGTTGGCTACGATTTTTTTTATATATTCTGTATATAGCTTCTGGATGTAATTGGACGATCTGCCCTTATTTCATCACTTCCGGCTTCATTGGATGGCGAGATTATGTATTAATTTTCGCTTTTAACTGTCAGCACGATAACAGACCGCTTAATGACTGTAGTGATAGTAACGCATTTGATTGAATTACTAAACTACTTCAAGGAGGATAGTAAGGGAACGGTAAACTACGTTTCCCAGAGTTCATCTCGGCGGGTGTGACGTAGCGCGGCGGGTTCTTATACGTGCGTTGCCCGGATGTTAATTCTTTTTCCTTACAGCCAAGGTAGGAATGGCGCATCCTGTTTAACAGACGTAGCAGTGTGCAGTCTAATCTTCTGCAATCCTAATCTGGATATTGGTCTATATCATCTAAAGCCCATTTTGTGTGTTACCGGCATTGTCTACGGTTGTTCTGTCTCTTTATTTCTTGTCTTTGTCTGAAATACGCGATGATTGGACTGAGTGGGATTTGAGGCCGCGGAATGCTTGTCGGCATAGTATTCACTGATGGAAATGGCGTAGTTTGTAAAGTGTTCTGTGCAAGTTTCGTATCCAAATCTCCGGCCCCAAATCTGTTTAGTGCTGCGTAACTTTGAAGTGTCAGCCGCTTGCACGTCTTGTAACTAAGCCGTTTTGGTGCGCTGTAATAAAGAATGTTCTTAGTTGAAATGCATGTGTTTAAGGACTTACTCCCGAAATCGAACATGAAATTCATACACAAGTGACTTGCTGCCCTGCAGCTTCCCTGCATCGTTAAATTGTGAGGTTGAGGACTGACTCCTGCACAAGAGGACAGTGAGGGGTTAACTTTTAGTGTGATATTCTGAGACAATTTGCAATTGGTTTTTATGGTTTGGTTTTATAGTTATTTAGCTTTTTATTCAGCATGTCTCTAGTTTGCATTGTCGGCAATTTGGTTTCTAGGGTACAAATTACCCTAGCAACCCTGCATTGATTTGAAGAGACTGGAATATGAAAAGGTGAGGGACTGAATAGAATGAGCAATAAAAAGTGTCAATAACAATACATTTTGTAGCCTGACAGAGCATTTGTTTTTAGATGGGGTCAGTGACCCCCATTTGAAAGCTGCAAAGAAACAGAAGAAAATTGCAAATCATTAGAAAACTAAAAACTATGAAGACCAATTGAAAAGTTTCTTAGAATTGGCCTTTCTCCAATATACTAAAAGTTAACTTGAAGGTGAACCACCCCTTTAAATTGTGCACCCAGTTCTTTAGTTGTGAGTGATGGGTAACTTCTAAACATCACCTTTTTTTTTTTTTGTTTCTTGCTCCGTTTTTGTAGAAAGTGTGTGGGTTTTTTTTTCTGTATATTCCTTAATGGAATTCAGTTCAGATAGTTTTAACTGATCCCTATCGACATGGTTATTGTTAAAAATGTTGAGGGGTAGTCTCCCTAAATGTAGTGCAAATGTGATCACCTTTTTACAGATTTAAAAGAAAACTATACCCCAAAAATACTTGAGCAACAGTTTATAATCAAATGAAGTGACATATTCAAGAATCTTACCAAACTGGTATATATATTTAAATAAATATTGCCCTTTTACATTTCTTACCTTGTACCACCATTTCGTGATGCTACTATAAAAGTATATTATGATAATGGTTTATTTACATGAAGCAGGGTGTTGCATACAAGTTTTATGCAATATCTTTTTACATTGTCTGGGGGGTATAGTCTTCCTTTAAAGGCTCAAGTTTTAGTATGACGTAGAGTGTGATCTTCTGAGTGTCTGCAATTGGTTATTTGTGGGGTTTTTTTTGTGCTTTTTATTCAGGGGCTCTGCTGTTTTCAATTTCTGGTTGTTGGGATCCAAATTCTTGTAGAAAACGTGCATCAGTTTTAATGAGACAGGATGTAAATAGGAGAGGCCTGAATAGAAGAATAAAGCTGGCCATCGACTTAAAGATACGTTTTTTTGGCAACCTCGCCAAACAAGCAGATCTTTCCCCGATATTCCATTAACGGCAGGGCTGTATCAGGGGTAAAACGAATGCTCAGCCCTATAGTTAATGGGCTCAGACGGCTCGGTCTGGAAAAAATAAAACCTTCCTGATTGATATCGTGGCCAGTTATCGATCGGGAAGACCCGTCTGAAGCCCCCCCCTCATACACGGGCAGAAAAGCTTTATATTCCAGTGTATGGCCACCTTTAGTAGCAATAACAATATATTTAGTCTTGCAGAGCATTTGTTTTTAGATGGCCTCACTGGTCCTTTTGAAAGTTGCAACTTGTCAGACGTAAAATGCAAATAATTAAAAAAAACCTATAAAAAAAATAAAGGCAATTTCAAATGTTGCTTAGAATTTACTTTTTGTATGTTCTAGAATGGCAAACTTAAAGGTGAATCACCCCTTTAAGGGTGGTTTTTCTTTTTTCCAAATACGTTTTAATCAGAGGTAAAAGGCCAGATGTTTCCTGGTTGATAAACCTATTTGTAAAATATTATTTTTAAATCTGATGAGCCTTATGAACTCTATCCAAACTTAACTTGCATTTGTTTTGAAGCCACCGTTTACAAATAAGGCCAATAAATCTAACACAAAGTGTGTATGTAAACTTCGCCCCTGAAACATCTTTGAATATATGTAAAACACTCTAGAAGCTTTTTTTTTTGTAACTTAGATTTGCAATTAAAATTGGCATTTCAGTAACCTTAGCAGCATCTTAATGCTATTTGCTTTATTTATTTATTTTTGTTTTTAATTGCACAGATGGCAGGAGAACAGCCTGTTAAGAAGGCCAGGAAGCACCATTGCAGTCGCAACCCCGTATTGGCCCGGGGTATTGGGAAGTATTCGCGATCTGCCATGTATGCTAGAAAGGCCCTTTATAAGCGCAAGTTGAAGGCCCCAAAGACTAAGGTAATACATGCTGTTTTGTTTTTTTTTTGTTCTGGGTGGATGTTGTTCTGCATATTGAGTTTTAAGAATAACAAATCTTCTTTTTACAGATTGAGAAGAAAAAGGATGTACCTAAAGTAACTGTAACCAAGACAGTCGGTGGAGATAAAAATGGTGGTACCCGTGTGGTGAAGTTGCGTAAAATGGTAAGAAGGCCTTCAAAATGTAGCAAAGTGGCTGCAGAACACTAAGCTATAATATCTGTCCGTACAAGATCATTTACAAAATAAATTGTTGTAGGGATACACCGAATCCACTATTTTGGATTCGGCTGAACCACCGAATCCTTCCCGTAAGATTTGTCCAAATAACGAATCGGAACCTTAATTTGCATATGCAAAT
>CM044432.1:148043134-148062191 GCA_024363595.1 Xenopus borealis | reverse complement strand
TTTTTTTTTTTTTATCCAGTACTGTGGTGTACAAATTGGCTTTGTAATTTTGCTGCCCTTCTAATTCTACAAGTATAATTGATCTAATATAGTTAAAACCAATCTTCAAGGCTGTCAAATGAGATGAGATGTATGTACAAAACCTATACTTGTAGATGCTTCCCAGCAACCATAACAATAAATTTGAGCCCTTTCATACATTTACTGTACAATTATAGGTGAATGAGCTTTGCTCCGCTTTCCATATGTCTGTAGCATTTTATTGCTATGTAAGATTTAGGTGTTGAGACACTTCCTGCATTCTTCTTACAGCCCCGTTATTATCCCACTGAAGATGTTCCCCGCAAACTGTTGAGCCATGGAAAGAAGCCTTTCAGCCAGCACAAACGCAAGCTGCGATCTTCAATCACTCCTGGGACAGTGTTGATTCTTCTCAATGGACGCCACAGGGGAAAGGTAGGTTTGTTCTATTAGAACAAATAAACATTAAAGAGAACTGCGTAAAGGTTTGTTTTTTGGTTTGATATTAATTTGGTACTATAATTATAGTCATCTGGATATCCTACTTAGCTAGAGCTGTTTAACGCAGTGGCAAGAGATAGTATTGTAATAGCTTATTGGCCTGGAGTCTGCATTGGGGTTATTGCATTGCTCTAAAATAGTTAGAATTGAATTAAAACAAGTTCTGCTCGTATTTAATGTCTAAATAGAGATTACTGAACTTATTTGCATGGGTTCCATCTTACCCCTGAAGCTGAGAGGGCGTCAAGTATTTAAAGAAATGGTTTCATGACTGTTGATTTCTAAGCAGTAGGAATCATGAACTCTTAATACTGTTATTTAATTCCTATGCAAAGAAGTAATTGTATAGCTTGTTGGAGCATTGCTTTACTACTTGCATGGCACTTAAGCCAAAACACTGGTAACCAGAAGATGCAAATAACAGCAATTTAATGGTCACCTGATTCATTTAATTTCCATTCTTCTAGAACTAAACTGATCTTTTTTTGTATGTGGTACACAAGTAACAACTTCCATCCTTCTGAGAGGACTGCAATTCTATGAACTATGTAACAAGTGTACACTACATCCATATATGAAGTTCGGACCTGTGTGAGCCAATAAGGAAAAAGCTTGGTTCATTTGTTTTCATTTTTCCTTTCAGCGTGTTGTCTTCTTGAAACAACTTCCAACTGGACTTCTGCTTGTAACAGGTACTTTTTGGTATCCCGTAGCTTTGATTTGTGCACTTTCTAAACTTAAAATGGGCATGGGTTACATCATACTGAGGTCGTTTCTGAGAATACACTATTTAAAATCTTAATACCCTCTTAAGAAATTAAAAAAAAAAAAACTATGAAATAAACTTAATCATAGGTTAGTCCAAATATATCCAATTTACTTTTAGCACAGTCTATGACCCTTTCATTTCTGTCAATGAAAGGGATGGAGTTCTGCCCAGGTTATACAATTGGACTGAAGAGCAGCACCCAAGAAAATGTGGATCCACAAGTCCACCTCAGAAAATATACTAGGAGCTGGGTTCAGTGCCCTAATAATAGGCTGTTGCTGTGTTCCCCAAATATCTGAATGGAAATAAGTCACTATATGGTGTAGTATGCTCAGTACTTGTAAAACAGGGTGTTTAGAAATCCACTCACCTATTTATTGCTTGTGTGATGGCATATCAGTGATCCTAGGCATTAACAACCATAAAACGACCTGCAGAGTGCAATAAAGCCTCCAATAGTGATGTACCACCAGAGCTACAGTGAAGCCCCTAAAGGGATGTTAACACTTAACAGATATTAGAGAAAATGGAGCTTTGATTCCCAGTGTTCGAGCGATTGTGTAAATACAGCCTCCCAACGCTTATACAGGGTCTTGTTCCCGATTTCACGAAAGAATTGTGAAATCGTAAGATTCACTGTACGATGTCCGAGGAACGAATGGCCACTTCCGATTTAACGAAAAATTTGTGAAGACGCGTAGTAAGTGAATCTTCGTATCTATAGTCTGAAGTGCCGATCAACGTACTACGCGCCTTCACAAAATTTTTGTGAAATCTGAAGTGGCCATTTGTTCCTTGGACATCCATTCAAAGGAGAAAAGGCTCAAGTTACATAGCCGATAAGCTCTTGTAGAACATAATGTTATCCATTACTTATCCTGTGCCATATAGCTGTTTTTCAATTCCCGCCATTGCTACTTAGCAGCTTGTTTATATGAACTATAGTAGTGTTTCTGAAGTAAATGCATCAGTTTTAACAGTGCAGGGCAACACTACATGATAGTGTATATTGATTCCAGATAGGTAATGTGAGTGAACTATGCTAAAACTTCACTGTTTGTAATTGGGCTGCAGTTGCTCACAAACTTAAAAAAAAAAAAAAAGCCACCAATTAATCTCCATATCCCCATCGCCAGAATCATACTGCTGTTTGTTCATCAATCTGTCCTGCTAGGAGTGACATCATATGTGCTGTTGTCCAATGTACATTTATAAAATAATTGACAATCTGAGCAAATTGACTTAAACCTCATTGTAATGGTTTGAATAGAGTATTGTACCACTGTCCTTTAACATCCTGTGGCATTATTGTGGGCTTTTCGTTTGTCTTGTTACTCTAAACCATATTTCCTTTATAGGGCCCTTGGCTATTAACAGAATTCCTCTAAGAAGGGCTCACCAAAAGTTTGTCATTGCCACTTCTACTAAGATCGATATCTCAAGTGTCAAGATTCCCAAGCATTTGACAGATTCCTACTTCAAGAAGAAGAAGCTGCGCAAGCCTAAGCATCAGGAGGGTGAGATCTTTGACACTGAGAAAGAGGTAATCATTTACTGATTTTAATTGTATTTGAACTTACATTTCGAACTAAACTACATTTAGTAATGCTTCTATACTGTGCTTGTATACTATCCAAAATCGACTACAGGTATGCAATCTGTTATCAAGAAACCAGTTATCCGGAATGCTCCAGATTACTGAGGCTGTCTCCTATAGACTTATTTTTATCCAAATAATCCAAAATATTTTAAAGGTTTTCCTTTCTCTGTAATTTTATTACAAAAAGGAAAACTGCCAATGTAACTTGTACTTGGTCCAAACTAATAATTCATCCTTAATGGAAGCAGAGCCAACCTATTGGGTTTATTTCATGTTTACATGATTTCTCTGGTAGACTTGAGGTATGAAGATCCAAATTATGTAAAGCTCTCTTATCCGGAATACCTCAGGTCGCAAGCATTCTGGATAACCGGGCTGTACAAAATAAAAAATGTTTGTTTGTAATATAGTTGGCCAAAAATGTCATGTATAAAGTCTTGAGTGACTGGATGTCTAACAGAACACAACTTCCAATCAGTGATTTGAGGGGGGCACATGGGTCTGTTGCCTTTGAATCTGAGCTGAATGCTGAGGGTCAATTGCAAACTCACTGAACAGTTATGTCCCATGTGGCCCACTTTCAGGTTGCTGACTAACTCGAGAGCTGAAAAGCAGGAAGTTGTGTTTTATGTTAGACATCCAGTCACTCCAGCCTTTATACATTACATTTTTGGCTAACTATATTGAAAACCTTTTTTATTTTGCAAAGCCAATCTATTTACCTAGTTTTTATTTTTACACTGAACTGTTCCTTTAAAGGAAAACTTTACCACTAAAACTAATATTTAAGCAACAGATATTTTATATCAAATTAGGTGAATTAAATTAAAAGAATCTTGCCAAACTGGTATATATTTATATATTGCCCTTTTAAATCTTGTCTGTGTGCTGCCTCAGATCATCTGACTAGAAATACTACAACTCTTAGCTGTAACAGGAAGAAGTGTGGAAGCAAAAAAACAGAACTGTCAATTGGCTTGTGACCCAACACGGATACTGTAGTTTAAGCACTAAATTGGGATCCTGGGGAGGCGGCCCTTGCACATACTAAAGTGATTTTATGAAAATTGTGTTAACACGAAGCAGGGGTTTACAGATCTTATAAAGACCTACATTGTTTGGTGGGGGGTGAGATTGTTTTCCTTTAAATGAGTTGCATGTTATTTCTGGGTATGCAAACAGATGGTTCTCCATTTCTGTCCCCCTTTCATAAGGGAGGTTGATACAACAGTTTATCCAATGTTATTAATTTGACTTGTAAAAAAAAAATGTAAACTAAACTTTATTTAAACCGTAACCTTTTGTTTTTCTTAGAAATATGCAGTTACACAACAGCGCAAAGCAGATCAGAAATTTGTGGACTCTCAACTCTTGCCTCTTGTCAAAAAAGAGCCTCAGCTACGTGGGTACCTGCGTTCTGCATTCTTCCTGTCAAATGGACAGTACCCTCATAAACTGGTCTTTTAAAAAGTGGGCTTATTAAAAAAGTGTCTTGTCAACGTGTGTGTGTCTGTGCAATAATTTAATCTTCCTTGAACAAGTGGCTTGCAAGAGCAACGGATTACCTAGGTTGTTGCTCTGTTGCCTCAAAATGTGCTTGGTTTTTGAATTCCAGGTTTGTAGGTAAGTTTTGGTTGCATAATAACCAGGTGTACTGCCTTACAAAAAACCCCACTAGGTTGATGATTCGAATAGAAGTTATCCAATCGCAGTCCTGATTTGACTTCCTCCGATCTGATTCTGAAACATAAAAGTGAAGACAGAAAGCTACCAGAATCTGTTACTTGTGGCTCCCTAATGCCAAAAACCCTGCCATAGACAATACTGAGAATTGGCTCTGCTAAACCCCACGTAGTGACGTGAGCTTCATTGATTCTAATGCCTCAATTGGTGATTGCTGGTGGACAAAGCACTATTTTCTTATACCACCTAGTAACTATAGTGAATACAATCTCTAGCAATTCACTTGTCAACACTGAAGGCAAATTTAGGACTGAAAAGACTTGATATAGTTTTTGATGTTTGCAATGACACCCCATTTGTGCAGTGACAACAATCTGACTTACTATGGCCAGATGGAATTGTGTAAAATTATCTCCATAGTCACAAACAAAAAATGGCAAACTGAGAAACATTTACTTTTATTCAAATAGTGTAAAGCTTGCTGTAAACACCACCCTCTTCATTCACTTCAGTTGCAGTATAAGGGGGTTCAGCATGTTGGCGGCCTTCAGTCTGGCTACAAGCCCTGTTAGATAGGGTAAAAAAGTATCATTTAAAGGAGTTTACATTTAAAACTAGTATAAAGAAAAAGTGAGTAGTGTTGGTTTTGGCAGTAAGACTGTTGGACCAAAACCATTATCCTTAAATTTAACCAGTATTTTATCTGCCCCTTTACATTCTTTAACCAAAAAGTGTGTATTGTGCCAATCTGTGATTGCTGATCGGGTAGAGCGTATTTCTTTGTTTCAATGCTTGAGGGAATAACACTGGTTATGCAAAGCATCTTCTCACTTGAGCAGATTTAAGGGTAGGTTCTACATTTCTATTGTTTACAGGCATGCTCAGAGGAGTTTGAGCATATTTGCCTTGATTGGAGTGTGTCCTTGCAGTCGTATGTTCTGTACGAAGCAAAACAGTTTTAAAAATATTTGCCAAAATGAGAAATCAGTCAACTTGAGTAAATGCATAACCTTCCTTTAAATGATTACTGCAATTATTTGGCAACAACAAATTCAGAACTGATCTTTAAACTTAATTGGTTGCAATTATTGCTGTTAATTGTGGTGCAAAAAATACTTCCCATAATTTCATCTCACCTCAGTTGAGATGTTTAGCCTTTGTTTTTTTTTGTAGAACTGCTTTCCTTCAAAAATGCATGAAGATTTTCATGCATACATAGCTTCAAGTGTACTGCAGAATTAAGTCTACTTGGACTTGGCCAACCAGCAACTTGAAGGTTTTTTCTCATTTGGCCATTCCGAAATAGCTTGGCTTTTGTGCTATCAGTCATGCCACAAAACCCAGGTTCCCTTAGGTTTGAGCCCATGAATAGATTAAGCATTTTCTGGTTCTTCATGGTTTCTTCAGTAATGGCTCACTAAGCAGGACATCATTCAGCATTGTGCAAAGAAATGCAAATAGAGTTCATTAATGGATCCAACAAATCGGGTCGTCCATACAGTGCACTGTTTTAAGAGTGGGTGTTCTATATCTGTGTTCTGTAAGCGAGTGCACTTTTAATACTTTTTTGTGGTACTTCTTGTTTTCAAGTAAAGTGGTTTACTACTCCACTGTTTACAGAAGCTTTAGTCAAACACTTTTTTTTTTTTATGTGCTACACCATGATATTCTGTGGAAGTCTTTTTTTTTTTTTTTTTTTTTTTTTTTTTTTTTTTTTTTTTTTTTTCCATAAAATTTTGGGGGCAGATTTATCAAGGGTTGAAGTGAAAACTCAAATAAAATAAAAAAATTGACTTATTTTTGTGTACTTTGAATAGGGAATAGTCCAAATTTGATATTTGGAGTTGATTGGTGGACTTATTTTTTGGGGAAAAGCTTGGAATCGAATGCACTATTACTTCAATTCGATTAAATATGGACCTATTTCGGTTGGCATTTTTAAATTTGCAATCTTTGCACTTGAGCATTGTTAAATCTGTCCTTTATTATATATTTTCTGATTCAGTTTGCAATCACACTTAAAGGACAAGGAAAGTCTAAAACAGAATAAGGCTAAAAATGCTGTATTTTGTATACTAAACATAAACTTACTGCACAACAAGCCTAATCAAACAAATGATTTATGCTTTCAAAGTTGGCCACAGTAGGTCACCATCTTGTAACTTTGTTAAACATCTTTGCAAGATTGTGCCCATGCTCCGTGTGGTCTTGGCTGCTTAGGGATTGTCATAAATGATCAAAACCAAAACAAACAAAGCTGCTTGCTTTCTGCATGGCTGGGAAGTAAGGTGGGGGCTCCTGCTGTTCAGAAGAAGAGAGAATTTCACTGCATACAGTCGGGTTTATTATAAAAATGTTTTTTTTTAATTAAAGTATATTGGAGATAGGGTTTTTTTTCCGTTAAAGAAAGTAAAAATAGGGTTTTAATTTTTTTCCTTGTCCTTTAATTTAGCTTTGTTTGTGGCTTTTAACTGCTCTTCTGTTGAAAATTGCAGAGGCTATATTTCTGCTAGGGCCAAATTAACAACCAAGCACTGGTTTGTATAGGAGACTTGAATACAGGGCCGGAACTAGGCAGATGAGGCATGTCTTTTCAAGGGTCTTTTGCATACACCTAGTCTGGATTCACTCCCCTCTGCCACTTGCCTCCCTTCTCTGTCATTCTCCTTCATCTCTCTTTTTGTTGCATACAGAAGTATGCATTTTACGTGCCAAAAGGGCCATAATAACCCAGAACCACTGCCTGGACCAGGGTCTGCAAGCACCCCAATCTTATTAGAGCAGCCATAAGTTTTCAGGAGGAGGAGGGCAATGAATTTCCAATGGGTTATTGGAGGTGGAGCTCATGACAGGGATGAAGGTGGTGGGCCCTTAAGGAGGAGGCCCAGTGAGACCCCAGAAAACCTAGTCTGACACTCCATACAAGAGCAGATTTCGCTCTGTGATCCTATCGGCTGATGGTTTGAGCGGACAGTTCACCCATGCATGGTAGATGATATGTGAGGAGGACAAATATAAGGGTTTTTCAGTTTATTACTAGGTGCAGACATTTGCCCTTTAAATTCTATTTTGAGCTAAAGGGATTGCACAAATTTGCCAAATTCCGTTTTGAACTGAAAAAAAAATGCCATTATTAAAGGGAACAAAACCAAACCCCTTGCTAATAACATCGGACTGCAGTGAAAGCGGATTTATTACAGACTAGAAGTAAACAACCCACATTTGTTGGGAATCCGAGAACAGGCATGTATCCGTGCTTATCATGCAGTTGTAATAGTATTATTAAAGGGGAGCACTTTAGTCATCCCTTGAAGGGTTACAACATTAGATTGAGAGATTTTGCAACTTACCTCACTAAAGGGGGTGTACACCCTGCGGGAAAGCTTACATTGGGAAGACCAAGGGGCAGATTTACAAAATTCACATGAAGAATTCGAAGTTCGATCGAATTTTTATTAAATTCGAATCTTCAAATATGCAAAATAGGCAAATTTGACCATCGAATAGTCGAATTTGAATAATTCGAATACAGTGAAACCCTGATTTTAAGTTTTCCTGCATTTTACATTTTTTATGTGTGGTCCCACAAATTTATAATGCATTTCAATGGGTGCATTTCCCTGATTTTAAGTCATGTTTTCCCTGATTTTACATCTTCCCTGATTTTACATAATTTTTTCCTGGTCCCCTGAAAAATGTAAAATGGGGGTTCTACTGTATTCGAATAAAAATTTATTTGAATATTTGACTATTCAATGGTCGAATTACTTCCCCTTTAAATTTTTATTCGACCACCTACTTCGCCAGAACCAAGCTACTGAATTGGGAATCATTAGTTTAGATCGAATAAAAAAAATTTGATCAATCGATTAAATCGTTCGAATCGATCGATTTGAACGATTGATCGATCAAATTTTTCCTATTCAATCATTCGTTCGATTGATCGAATTGTCGAATTCTAAGGATTTTACTTCCCTTTTATTTATATGGTCGAATTTTTTTTAATTCGAAATTCGACCAATGATAAATCTTCCCCGAAGAGAGAAATCCAGGTAAGAATAGGTGAACATAAAAGGACTATTGATAATTGTGACTTGGATAAGCAGAAGCATGTCACACCAGTGAGCAAGCATTTTAAGGAACAGGGCCATAACAGTAAGCAGTTACGTTGGATGGTATTGCAGGTAGTTAATACTACCTCTAGAGGTGGGAATTACAACAGACTGACTCTTGCTACAAAAAAAAAACAATGTGGATATATAAACTCAACACAGTGTCCCCTATGGGGTTGAATGAAATTCAAAGCTATGCATGTTTCTTTTATTAAGACGATACATTTCTCTATGGCAGTGGTTCTCAACCTGGGGGTCGGGACCCCTTTGGGGGTCGAACGACCATTTCACAGGGGTCACTTAAGGGGTTCCAGGAGCAGGTTCATCTCTCTCCCCACTAGCCCTGGGGCAAGGTTGTATCTCTCCAGGTGTTGCTGCTGGGAGTTGTAGTTCAGTTACCTGTGTAGGGAATCCAGTTGCACTACAACTTTCTATATCCCCTTAGTAGGGACTGCCATATAGCTCTCCCTGCCCATTTAAAATTTGTAAAATTAACATGGTAATTGGGGTGTCACGGAAAACAAACCTTTATGCAGCCACGCTGTCTCCTGTACTTTCCTAACAATCCGATCTGGGCTGGCAACAAAAATATTTTAATATTTTATGGTTGGGGGGGTCACCGCAATATGAGGAACTGTATTAAAGGGTCTCAGCATTAGGAAGGTTGAGAACCACTGCTCCATGGCAATATGGAAACAACCTGTTATGTGTATATAGATTTTTAAGTAATATATCTGTTTTGTATTTTATATATTCACAGTTAACATATTGATTCAGATAAGAACACTTATGGACACAGTCAGAATATATTTGTTAATAAGAGATCACATGACTGTCATATGCACAGCTTGCATTAAGGTTTCACATTGCAATTACTTGTAATTACTGTTTCCTGTTCACTTGATCCCATGAAACAATGTCCAGAGATCCGAAACTGTTTAAGCACAGTTTGCTGCGTGCGTGCCATCTGATTCTTCTTGGTTACTGCTATGTATATGGAACTATCGAGCAGCAAGGTTCCCACAGATCGAGCACCACTGAACGTGATTCTCGGGGTTTGGATTTATTAAAGTACATTGATCATTTCTGGGTGTATTATACATGAATTTGCCACCATGCCACCCCCCCTTCCCTGCTGGCCGAAATGTACAGGCTCCAAGATGAGAGAGAGGGTATACAATGGGGTGGGGGGGGGGGTTGTGAGGGTAGTGGGCCCATTAGGGTGGCAGCCTTGGTGGGCCCTGAACCCCCAGTCCGACAATGCCTGGACCCAGTTGCAGAAACCTTTGTTTTAGAGTCCATCTGTGTATGCTAAGTGACATAGCTACCACAAAAAGAAAACAGCTGAAATAGATGTATATGAAATTATAAGTTCTCCAATGGAAATAATTGTGTTGATAGGCTCCCCAAAGAGAAATGTCACCTTCCACCCACTTCTAGACTCTACCAGAACAAGATCCACACAAGCACAATACACATAAACTGTGAGTGTATCATAATAGAAATCCGTACACTGTGAGTATACTATTATATATTATTCTACACTCACAATATAGGTGTATACATGTTTTGTCTTGGGGTGGAACTTGTTCTGGTAAATATAATTTTTTTTTAGAAAGAGAGTGTGTGGGTGTGTGTGTGTGAGAGTGTATGTATGCGTGTGTGTGTTTATGTATGAATGTGTGAGTGTATGTATGAGTGTGTGTGTGTGTGTAAGTGTATGTATGAGTGTATGTATGAGTGTGTGTCTGTGTGCCTATGTATGAATGTTTGTCTGTGAGAGAGTGTATATATGAGTGAGTGTGTATGTATGAATGTGTGTGTATGTATGAAATTGTGGGAGTGTATGTATGATTGTGTGTGTGTGTATGTATGAATGTTTTTGTGTGTGAGTGTATGCATGAATGTATGTATGAGTGTGTGTATGTATGAATGTTTTTTGTGTGTGAGTTTATGAATGTATGAGTGTATGTATGAGTGTGTGTGTGTGTATATGTATGAATGTATGAGTGTGTGTATGTATGAATGTGTGTTTGTATGACTGTATGTATGAGTTTGTGTATGTATGAATGTTTTTGTGTGTGTATGTATGAGTTTATGTATGTATGTATGTATGTATGTATGTATGTGTGTGTGTATGTATGTATGTATGTATGAATGAATATGTGTATGTATGAATGAATGTGTGTATGTATGAATGAGTGAGTGAGTGTGTGTGCGAGAGTGTACGTATGAGTGTGTATGAATGTTTTTGTGTGTGAGTGTATGCATGAGTATATGTATGAGTGTATGAATGTATGAATGTTTTTGTGTGTGAGTGTATGTATGAATGTATGTATGAGTGTATGTATGATTGTATGTATGTATGAATGTTTTTGTGTGTGAGTTTATGAATGTATGAGTGTATGTATGAGTGTGTGTGTATATGTATGAATGTTTTTGTGTGTGAGTGTATGTATGAGTGTATGTATGAATGTATGAGTGTGTGTATGTATGAATGTGTGTTTGTATGACTGTATGTATGAGTGTGTGTATGTATGAATGTTTTTGTGTGTGTATGTATGAGTTTATGTATGTATGTGTGTATGTATGTATGTATGTATGAATGAATATGTGTATGTATGAATGAATGTGTGTATGTATGAATGAATGTGTGTATGTATGAATGAGTGAGTGTGTGTGAGAGTGTATGTATGAGTGTATGTGTGAGTGTATGTATGTGTGTGTGTATGTATGTATGTATGTATGTGTGTGTATGTATGTATGCATGTGTGTGTATGTATGTATGCATGTGTGTGTATGTATGCATGTATGTATGTATGTATGAGTGTGTGTGTGTATGTATGTATGTGTATGTATGTATGAATGTGTGTATGTATGACTGAATGTGTGTGTGTGTATGAATGTATGTATGATTGAATGTGTGTATGTATGTGTGAGTGTGTATGTGAGTTCCACTGTGTGTAGGAGCTGTCCCAAGTTTCTGTCTTTTTGCCACTGAATGAGCAAAGTGCACACAGTGCGATGCTCTAAACACAGCATTCAGATACTGGTGGTATCGCAGTGCATGCTGGGAGCGCTTCCCAACCAATATGGCGACTCGCTGACAGTTTTGGTGCTGCTGTTATCTTATTTGCCGGCTTGTGTGTCACCTGAGGGGTTCGGAGGGGACACCGAAACGACTGGAAGTGCGCCTTCCATTCCGGACAGCGCCGAGATACCCTGTGGCAGTGTGTCTTCTCAGGCTGGCTCCAGCGGGTGATGCTGCGGGTCACTGGTTGTCAGTGAGCAGCTGAGTATGAGGGAGCGGCCCGTGTAGTGCAGCCAGAAGGAGGGACATGGGGTCGGCGGCTGCAGGGGACTCGGCTCAGTGGCTGTCGGTGAAAGAAGAGACCATCTTTTTACACGATGGGTTGATCCGGGTCACGGATCTGGCCGAGTTGCCTAGCGAAATCGGGGTCAGTGAGGCAGGGGACGCAGAAGTGGAGGTGAGATCACAAGCCTGGCATTGTGTGTCATTTGTACAGTAAAGCCCTCACCCAATACACAGAGGAGCCCCAGTGTGTATAATAAACAGACAGCAGCACACATACATGTACCCGGCAGATTACACTTATCTCTCACACCCTCACTGCACAACAGGGAGCCCTGCCTAACTGTGCCTGGGACATGTATAGCCTCTCTTCCACCCATTGCTCCTCTGTGGCACTCCAGTTGTTTAGAACCTGCAACTCCCAGCAGCCACCCCTTTTCTTACAGTTCAACATCACCAGGGAGGGCACGATAATGGCTCACACTGTCCCTGCCATATACATATATATATACATGGTTTCATGGAAAATGATTTGCCACTTTCTCCTAGCTCTTTCTAGTTCCATTGTGTGACTGAAAGTACAATATAGCCCAGTGGCCTGATTCTGACACTCTCTGCCATTCTTTCTCTGGAGCTCTCAACTGACCATGTTTCTATTGTTCAGGGATGCCTGGGGCACATTGCATAATGGAAGTCATGAAAGGACACAATTGGCTCATACAGTAGTTGGGAGACAGAGGGCTTGTAGGCTTACAGTAAGGGGTTCCTGTATTCATACTGCTTTATTGGCTCCAATACAAATCTTCTATATTCATGTTTCTTTATGGGCCTGGGATTTTTTGTTTCTATATCTTTGTCTCCCAGCAGATGTGTTTTGAGTTCCTAATGATGCAATATTCCAGTATCAATACAACCACCTAGCAGACCTTAGGTGACAGAAAATAACATTTTCCATTTGCATAAGATATGCAAGCACAAAGTCATAGCTAAAATATATTATACATGCCCTTGCTTCATTTTCCTTTTATTGATAAAAAAAATTGCACTTTCTGTAACTCCAGTGATGGGGTGTTTTCAATTAAGTCCATGATTCTGTTTCTGCAATTGCACATCCTGTAATGCCATCATGGGGCCCTGGATAATATTATCCTTTATTTATAAAGCATCAACATATTCTGCAGTTCTTTATACATAATGCACAGGAGTCCCTGCTCTAGTTAATCTTACAATCTAAATCACATTCACATTAGGTTCCTTTTTATCAGAGGCTAATTAACCTAACTGCCTGCTTGTTTTTGTAGTAATGTAGAAAGTCAGAGAATACAGAGATACAAGAACAGGGAGAATATAGAAGCACCATTCAGACAGCTCTCTGGCTACACTCAAACCTAAGTGTTGGAAAGCACCAATGTAAAAGGGATCCTGTCATGGGAAAACGTGTTTTTTTCTTCAAAACACACCAGTTAATAGTGCTGCTCCAGTAGACTTCTGCACTGAAATCCATTTCTCAAAAAAGCAAACAGAGTTTTGTATATTCAATTTTTATATCTGACATGGAGCTAGACTTTTTTGTTTGCTCTTTGGAGAAATGAATTTCAATGCAGAATTCTGCTGGAGCAGCACTATTAAAAAAAAAAAAAAAAAATTCCCATGACAGTATCCCTTTAACATCTGTACTGGCCGTTGGATTATAGCCCTCACCTAGCTCCTTCATTTCAGGTCTCGGTTGGTCTAAGAATGTGTTTATCTAGATCTTCCATCAGAATGTTTACATTTTAGAATAATGCTGACATTATTTCACTAAAAAGATGATTGGATCACATGCATATTAAGAGCTAAAGTGTGTATATGACTGTGTCTCAGAGAGGCTTAATACTACACAGGAGGCCGGTGATGAAGGATGTGAAAATGCCTCTGTGTATGTACTTGCTCACTGTGATGCTGTTGCATACTTGGGTGTTTTTTACTGAGATCACAACACATGGATTTGTATAGCTAATTAGACATTTGCACTGATATTTACATGTTGTTTAAAGAAGCAGGTGCAGTCCTCGTTTTGGTTCCATCAGTTGCTTTCCATCTTTGTTTTTTTTTTTTTACTGTTTTCCGAAAATGTAAGTTAAAGTTTAATGTTGGTGTCTCGTGTTTCAATCTGGCAGCTCAAGTGATCCAGGTGCAGATTATGAACTGTTACAATTTGATACATTTTGATGATACAGTTAGTTGATCTCAGCAGTATCTGTGAAATATTAACAACTATTGTATCAATTTTAACAGCTGCCTTTAATGAGGTACTGTCATGGGAAAACATGTTTTTTTTTCCGAAAATGCATGTTAACAGTGCTGGTCCAGCAGAATTCTGTACTGAAATCGATTTCTCAAAAGAGCAAACAATTTATTTTATATTCAATTTTGAAATCTGACATGGGGCTAGAAATATTGTCAATTGCCCAGCTGCCCCAAGTCATGTGATTGTGCTCTGATAAACTTCAGCAACTCTTTACTGTTGTACTGCCGGTTGGAGTGATATCACCCCCTACCTTCCCCCACCCCCAGCAGCCTAAAGGCTGGTCCACATGGCAAGGTTCAGGGAGATTTGTCGCCTAGTGAGAAATCGCCGATTCATTGGGGTGACTAATCTCCCTGAACTGCTTACCCTTGTCTCGCGCCCCGCTAAAATGAAAAGTCACACGCGGTGCCGCGTTTTCCTAAGTTGCTCGAAATTGCCAGTTTTAGTCTTTATTTCTGGTGTACAATCTAAAACCAACTGAACTGAAAAAGTGTTTGAAGATGAGCAACTCCTTTAACATTTGCCAAATTAACAGTGCATTGTCGAACATTCCCATCTTTTCATCAGGTGGAATGTCTCCCATGTGAAACTATAACTATTTGACAATTTACCAAGAGTGCAGGGAGTAAGTGCTCTTAGACACGGGCATGTTTTTTTTAACGCATGATTAGCTCGAAATAACAGATATATTGCATTTAAACACTTTTTTTGTCTCTTGTCAAATGCAACCCTAGTGATAGCTGGATGCACATGAAGTGAAAAATGCTGTGTCTAAACAAACGTGCTGAAAAGCAAATGGAGTAAACCACAACTCAGAACACAACCAGGCAGCATGTCATGGAATCAATAAGTGCACTTTAACCTGTGTTTAAATGCACATTAAGAACACCAAAAATGCAGAGGAAAACACCCGTGTGTAAGAGCCCTTGCAAGAGCACTTGCAGGCAGCACTTGGACCACACCACAGTATACAAAAGCTATTGTTTTCAAGGAGACTGTTGCAGATCTGTTTCATAGGGCTAGAAAATGAGACGTGGTGGGACATGGACTGCTTGTCACTTAATCTTATGAACATTTCTTGTGCGAGGATGAAAGGACACACCTGGCCTTTATTTTAGCCTTTAATTTATTTTGGAGGAAAACATGATTAAACCATTTTTTTCCTTTGGCACTATTTTACGGAAGGGGAAATACTAGACACTTCTATTCTCTTACACACATTAATGAAGACACCTTATTTCTATGTGATTTTTCTGGTGCAGTATGTTAAGCCTTGTTAATATATTTGTATATGTTTTCTGGATGGTGCAATTTAGTAAAGAAGTTCATATTCAAATGTTTCCCCTCATTGTGTTGCCAAAGGCATGTGTATGTGTAACAGTTCCATTTTATAGGAAATAGTGCCACAAAATAAATGATCTTGCTGTTGGTGATGAGCGTGCAAGGCCACGCCTGGCTAGTGCATTAAAGGGATTGTTCTTATGTAGTAGAAAATCAGATGGCACACACTGGCAAATGTGCAAAAAAAAACAACTTAGTTTACTGAGATCCACACACAACGTTTAGGAGGCACAACCTCCTTTCTCAAGTAAAGGGGTTGTTCACCTTCTGAACACCTTTTTCAGTTCAGTTGTTTTCAGATTGTTCCCCAGAAATAAAGACTTATTTCAATTACTTTCCATTATTTATTTTATTACTGCTTTTCAAAATTGTAGCTTTAAAGGGGTTGTTCACCTTCCAAACACTTTTTTCTGATCACTTACTTTCAAATTGTTCCCCAGAAATAAAGACTTTTTTCACTTACTTTCCATTATTTATCTTTTACTGTTTTTCCAAAATCTAAGTTTAAAGTTGAATGTTGGTGTCTCTGGTGTTTGAGTCTGGCAGCTCAGTAATTCAGGTGCAGACTCTAAACTGATACAATTTTGCAACATTTAATTGATACATTTCACAGCAACATCTCTGGAGTATTAGCAACTATTGTATCCCAGAGATTCTGCTCAGCAGGGACATAGATAAGAAATGTATCCATTAAATGTATCAGTTTAGAACAGTTGGGGGGTCAGTGGTGGTTGTAATAAAAGAAAAAAAACACTCTCTTCAGCAGCACATGTACAGGTGTGTAGACTGGTTTTGCTTCCAATAAGAATTTATTATATCTTAGTTTGGATAAAGTACAAGGTACTGTTTTGTTATTATAGAGGAAAAAGAAAATCTTGAAATTAAAATGGGGTGTATGGGAAACAGGCTTTCCATAATTTGGAGATAACAGATCCCATACTTATACTTAATAAAAAGATTTTATGTTTTAAAGGAAGATGTTTACTTTAACCCTAACTACAGGACAACAGACCCTTCAACTCTTAATACATGCAAAATTGCAAGTGACCCGCAACCTAAGGGTAGGGGCAGACAAGCAGATTCGGGGAGATTTAGTTGTCTGGCGACTAATCGCCTCTTCTGCGGGGCAACAAGCTCCCCAAACTGCCTTCTTCCTGCCTTCTGTCTGCTTAATGAAGAATCGCCTGTGCTAATGAACTTGCAGCGCTTCTATTTCCAAAGTGAGGCAACTTCCGGCGGAAATCGAAGCGCCACGAGTGCATTAGCGCAGGCGATTCTTCATTCAAGCAGATGGAAGGTTTGGGGAGAAGAGGCGATTAGTCGCCAGACCACTAAATCTTCCCTAATCTGCCCGTCTGCCCCAACCCTAAGGGGGAAAAATTTAACATATTTGCAGGTGTTGCTGATGTTAATTTTCCTATTTTCTACATATATGGTTTGAAATTATTTGAAATTATTAGCTTTCCTATTACAGCATGTAAATAAAATGGCTGTATGACTTTCTCTGTTATTGTTAATTGTATTTTATATTGCTAAGCTTTCTTTTCAGGCCCTATACTATTAATATTCTATTTTGATTTCAAAACTGGTGCTAGGGTAATTAACCAGTTCTAAGTCTCAGAGCTACAGTGCAAAAAATTTAAATAATTAAAAACCTACACACAAAAGAAACGACTAGTTGCTGCCTGCATGATGCTTTAAATTAATTTTAAAGTGAACAACCTCTTTGGAGCTTGCTCCTAAATATCATTCTATAAATTTATTTCTTGGGGTAAAAGATATTTATTGAATACCCATATACAGAACTGACCATATGGGTCTAACTTTTATTATCTGGCCCCTGGCTTCTTGATGTACCATCTGGCTACTCTTACCCCAACCCCCTGAGTGCTACACCATGATTTCCAAATATCTGTAACAGATAACAGCAGTATGTGTTACATAAAGGAAGAGATAATACCATTCTAAACTATCCTAGTAAATCCATTAACAGCACTGACCCTATCCAACCACCATTCCCCTTTAACCCTGTTAAGCAGAGACAAAATATAATTATATAACTATGTGTGACTTGCAGTTTTTTTTCTCTTTCCTTTTCTTTAATGCATGCTGTCTCCAATATGGATCTAGTTATGCTCCTCCTTTATTCCTTTAATATTTCCTTCAAAATGTTTTCTTTATATTATATGTATATTATAGTTTACATATTTATATTATTGTAGATTACTGTAAAATTATCATCCTGCAAATTAAAAACTTTCCATTTTTAGATAATATTATTGCTAGTGTGGTTTTCCTTAAGGGCTAGTCCACACAGCAAGATTCAGGGAGATCTGGCGACTAATCGCCGCTTCTTTGGGGCGACTAATCTCCCTGAATTGCTTTCCCGTGTCTCGCACCCACTAAACTGTAAGTCGCCTGCCTATTCACACGCGGCGCTGCATTTATTTACATTTCAGCGGGCGGAAGATATGGGCAAGCAATTCAGCGCTATTAGTCGCCAGGCGACAAATCTCCCTGAATCTTGCTCTTATACTCCAAAAGCACACAAGCATATTAATTGGCTCTTGTAAAAATTCATTGTGCTGTATGCATGATAGGGACCTTTATTGTAAGCTCCACAGGGTCAGGGACTGATGTGAATGAAGCATACCTGTTTTAAAGTGCTATGGAAATGTGTTGTTATATAAAGAATAATAAGCGCTCAATACCAATATCACTAGCTATGTGGGTCCCATGAGTGGGTTATATTGGGGGCAGCAGTATAAAAACGATTGCTCTTTTCCACCAAAAGAGAACAAAGAATAGAACTACTTAATGTTTTGTGCTTAGAAAAACCAACTTGAATAGCTTGCAGTTATCCAAATGTTGATTTATATTTTTAGGCAGCTACAGAGAAATAACGCCTTTCATTGGGAAACTCTTCTCTTCTTCATCCTTGTGCTGCATATTTTAGGCTGCTAATTGCTCTCTATTTAAGGATAACACCTCCTACCCAGCCAGCTGAAGTCTGAAGTAACCGTATCTCATAAATTCTGCTTGATGTGCAGTGTTGGCAGGAATTTATGAATGCTTCTTTCATAGATGCAGACATGTATATAGCTGTTTTTTACTGTTTAAAGGCTAATGCATTAGGCAGCGTTAACGTGGAGGTGGTGCAATATAAGGACAACGCCTGACCAAGCTTTCTTTCCATAATAAGAAAAAATATGAAAGTATGGTGGGAATAAATCAAAGTGTTGCAATTGCTGCATATAATATGTCAAATATAGCACAGATGCTGGTTGGATCAGGAATTTGGGTTCTATCCCATCTAATAAGATAATAAGAACCCATTGCATATTAGACTTGAGCTGACTGCATGTTTATGTGTGAATACTTACACTTAGGCCCGGACTGGCAATTTGTGGGTTCTGGCAAATGCCAG
>CM044432.1:148015042-148041367 GCA_024363595.1 Xenopus borealis | reverse complement strand
GGGTCTCTGTGTACCTGAAATGCCAGGGCCTATTTTAATTCTCAGTCCGGACCTATCTACACTGTTATATGTAAATGGTTGGTTGCCTGCTCCTCAGAGGCTTCCTGACACCAGCCACATGACTAAGAATTTCTGCAAGTGCCAAACCTTCTCAACCATTGCTTTTGGGAATGGGTGTGTTTCACAGTGGCAACATCAGCAACTGGGAACTAAGTCCTAGGTCCTACATTCAGTGCTCCAAATTTCATTGTGTAATGTTGGGATGAGGAGTGAGTGGAGAGAGCTTTATGTTATGGTTTGTTAACCTTTCTATAAACTTTTATTATGCTATAAAATAACCTATTCTATACAGTTTTTCAATTCATAATCATTGTTTATTATATATGGTTTTTTAATTATTAGTGTTCCTGTTTAGCCTTTTGTATAGCCTGCAGCAAAAAACTGCTGAGAATAAGGAATCCGATTGTTAGGCTTGCTGACCCCAGCAACAATAAAAAGATCAATTATGAGGGTTCATCTTTAGAGAAATGCCATACATTTCATCATATTTACCATTTTTGTTGTGGCACCAAATGTCTTGTTGTAGTGAGCACTGAGAATTACTGAAGCAAAAATGCTTAAAGGGATCCTGTCATAGGAAAAAACATTTTTTTCAAAATGCATCAGTTAATGGTGCTGCTTCAGAAGAATTCTGCATTGAAATGTATTTCTCAAAAGAGCAAACAATAATATTTTGAAATCTGACATGGGGCTAGACATATTGTCAATTTCCAGCTGCCCCAAGTCATGTGACTTGTGCTCTGATAAACTTCAATCACTCTTTGCTGCTGTACTGCAAGTTGGAGTGATATCACCTCCTCCCTTTCCCCCACCTAGCAGCCTAACAACAGAACAATGAGAAGGTAGCCAGATAACAGCTCCCTAACACAAGATAGCAGCTGCCTGGTAGATCTAAGAACAGCACTCAATAATAAAACCCATGTCCCACTGCTTACTATTCAGTTACATTGAGAAGGAAAAACAACAGCCTGCCAGAAAGCAGTTCCCTCCTAAAGTTCTGGCACAAGTCACATGACCGGGGCAGCGTTCGCCGCTTACACGCGTCTTGTGGGTACAGCCTCATTGAAAAGAATGTGGTGCGTCTAGACCTGCGCTCCCCTGTGGCTGAAAGCAGCCAAATGGAATGCAGGTGAGCGCAGGTCAAAAATGTCAGTGTGTAAGGGCCCTACCTGATGCGTTTTAAAAAAAAACATGTTTTCCCATGACCGTTTCCCTTTAAACTACACAAAATGTCTTAGTGCATACTTTTTGTGTGATTTTAGAGCTTTCTCTGCAGCAATATAAGTGCCAACTATAGTAAGTAATTTGTTTTATGTATTAATATACATTAAAAGTTACCTATAGGGCATGTTGATCATTTTTACACTGATAGTTCTGCTTTTGTAAGTAATTATCACTTGAAGTTCCTAAACCTGACTGTTTTGCCAGCCTGACTGTCCCTTCTTTACCTCTCAGTTAGAGTTTCTAATGCTAACAGACTGCTGAAGCTCAAATATGGCAGCCCCCTCATAGAGGAGCGTGGGAGTAAAAAAAAATTATGTAAAAGCATCAGGCAAAATTATAAATAGCACTCAAAGATAATGTTATGATAGATAATAAAAAAAAAGCTTATTTTAAGGAAACCAAGCTTCTGTATTGAGGAGCAATAGCAAAGTTACAAAAGGTTGCTTTTTTTCAGCTGTCACTAATATTTCAAAGGATTTGTATAGCAAGCATATAAAATAGAACATCCTGTACCCATAGTCGCAATGAATAAGGTTTCATTCTTTTTATAAGACATTTAATTAATGGCAGTCTTCTGCATGTCACTTTTTCTAATTCATTAGTTGCATTGCAAGGTTATTTTTTAAGAGCACACAAAATTATATTTTGACTGTTTTTTTTTTCTCTCATCGTATAATTTCTATTTATATCCCCAACCCATTATTTTACCATATATTTTGGGGCCTGCAAAAGTATGCTCTTAAAAATATTATCATCCTTGGATGTCACATACAGGCAAAGATCAACTGTAAGTATTAGCCATCATTATTTCTAATGTCCTTAAAAGCATGTTTAAAAGTTACTCAGTAAGTCACTGTGGTCACCAAATGGCCTCTGTGTACTGACCCCTGGAGGAAAAAATGGATTTCTGTTTGTGGCCCTGTAGCATTTAGGGTAGTGACACACAGGCAGATTCGCCTGTTCTTCTGGGCTAAGCACACGCGGCGCTTCGCTTTCCAAAGTCACCTGAAGTTGCCTCACTAGAAAACCTCTGGGACTTTGGATAACGAAGCAATGTGTGTGCTTAGCGCAGGCAAGTTTGGGGTGATTGACGCCCAGAATAACAGACGATTAGTCGCCAGTTATCGAATCTGTCAGTGTGTCACTACCCTAAGGGAAACGCACCAGTTAATAGTGCTGCTGCAGTAGAATTCTGCACTGAAATCTATTTTTCAAAAGAGCAAACAGTTTTTTTCATATTCAGTTTTGAAATCTGATTTTTATCATGGGTCACCCACAGAGCTGCCCCCGCAGCCACAGGGTCTGCTTCCTCTGTAGTTGTACATCTGTCTGCACCTTATTTGTTCCTATATTTTTTGTCATTTCCATCGACACTGTTTGTCAGCTTAAGCTTTCCTTCAGCATGAAACACCTTTTGATAATTGGTTATCTAGCAATAGGTCAACACTAATTTATTTTTATCTTTCACAGCTACAGAGCTTGTCCCCTTGTTTGTAAGGAAGCTCATTATTGCCATGTGAGCACTTGATCTTTTCTAGCAAATCTGTTTCAGCAAAGTGTTTCTAACAACGCAGGCCATTTGTATTCTGCTACTGAAAGCAAAACCGTTTTTCTAAATATAGGTGAAAGTGACATGACTTTTTTTTCAAACCATGCAGTTTACAGCAGTAAGAGCTGCCATTAGATATGATCCCTTTGTATAATAATAGATTTTGAAAGGATTGTTATAGCCTAAAACCAATAAGCCCAGACCATTAGTAGCTGACATAAGCTTTTCTAAATGGGGGTTCACCTGTCTGCTTCCAGCAGCACATTTATGATAAATATAGAAACATACCTCCCAACTGTCCCTTATTTGGAGGGACAGTCCCTCTTTTGACAGCTAAACCTGCAGTCCCTCATTTTTACTGGAAAGTCCCTATTTTCTCTGCACTGAACAGCCAGAAAAAGTTTCCAACTTAATTGACTTTTGGCAGTGAGCCCAGAACAGCTAACACATGCAAATAAGATACTTTGTAACAATTTTGAGATAAGAAAATAAGTAATTGTAACAGTTTAGATAAGTAGAAATATTTTCATACTTTCATAACCTGCCAAATTTTGTAAAATGAACATGGTAATTAGGGGGTCCAAAAAAACTGGCGTGGTCAAAAAAAATTCACTGCACTACGTGCAAAAACATTTTTTGTCTATCTTTTTACTTCCAAAATGTTGGGAGGTATGGTATGCAGAAAGTGGTAACACATAGATGAGTGTTTTGAAAGTGACTGTCAAAATGCACTGTACTCATAGTCTACAGCATGGTTCCCCAACCTTTTTATCTGTGAACAACATTCAAATGTAAAAAATAGTTGGGGAGACACTCAAGCATAAAAAAGTTCCTGGGGCTGCCAAATAAGGGCTGTGAATGACTATTGGTAGCTCCTATGTGGACTGGCAGCCTACTGAAGGCTCTGTTTGGAAGTTATTGTAGTTTTTATGCAACTTAAACGTGCTTTTTTCAGGATGAAGTGTCATTAGGTTTTGTGGTACACCATGTCTCAAAGCTACTAAAAATATAAATCTAAGTAAAAGGTCACATGATTTTTTGGATTTGGTTTGGCCAGGCACAAGGATTCGGCTGAATCCTGCTGAAAATGGCCGAAACCTGGCCGAATACCGAACAGAATCCTGGATTCGGTGCATCCCTTATATATACATATATATATATATATTCAAACAACCACAGGGACCTGTGATGAGAAACAAATAAACTATTCGTTTCAAACTACATTTTGATTGGGCCCCTTGTGACAATCATATTTAATAATCTCCAATGGTAATCCCAGTTTTGCCAGCCTCACTGGGGCAGTACCCCTCTAACTGATCCAACCCCACCTTGCAATTAGAGTGGCCTTTGCCCATAAAGTAGTATTCCCAACCACCCTTTCCTTGTCAACTTTTAGTGCCCTTAATTTCCACCTGCCAACTGCAAAATTTAAATAATGAGTTAGTACAGGCCATTTCTGCAGTTACTTCACATTCACAAAAGGTTTATTCCAAGGGTTTAGATGCAGTTTCTGTATCCCAGCTTGTTGTGACTGTTAATCATCCATCACAAGGATAGTTCAGCACCATGAGCAGATATCAGGTAGTGGGCCCATACATCAAATATGTAATACAAGGTGTTAACTCACTGCAGTTCACAAATCCTAAAAATAAACCATAAAGAAAGCAATGTAAATCATTTTCAGTGAATATTAATTAGAGATTATCCTGAGTCAGTTGAGTGAGCATAGATAATTTTATACAATAATGAAATGAAAGTTTGTATGTGTCCTCCATGCCTTGGAGAGAAGCAGTTTATATCAGTTTACTGAATCTGAAGTCTTATGATACTATGACAACACTCTGTACATCCTTGAGTTTATCCAGTTTGCTTCCTATCACCCCACATGAGATTTGCACATTCAAGGGCAAACCTTTTTCCAGCATATAAATAATTAAGTGTTTGCGTGGCTGTATGCAGAGAAAGAATTCTGAAAGAATGACTAAACCTACAGCCAAGGGTTTGGAAGTTAAACATGTCAATGCAAGCACATCGTTTTTGTGCTGCAGAATATAAAAATAGTAAATCTGTAAATCAAAGGCAGAAGCTCATCTGAGTGCTCTCCACCACTTCTACAGTTCCCTAGAAATATAGCTATCCCTGTGTTTTGGTTTTAATAATTTCCTATATCAGTTTTTAGCATTAAAATAGAATGCTATGCTATTATCGACATAGTTAATGGACAGTGATGATGAAGGAATGTTTAATATTGAGACAAAATATTTAGTGAAACTCCTGAGCAGGTGTTAACATTAACTTTTACTTAGCCATAATGAGCAATGTAATATCACTAGCGGATCACTTTACATTGCTAGCAGCACTAATCATTTGTAAAAATGCAATTTTAAACAACGCTTGCAATGTAATTACATTCCCCCAACGGATTCATACAATGTTTTCGATGCAGACTTCCTGTGCCAGCTTCCTTCTGGGCCAGTAATGTGTATGTGCCTAACCTCCCTTAAGAACTGCTTGGGGGATTTTCAAGGAAATAAACTTCTTGATCTGCTATGTCATTACTGGGTAGCATGCTAACTTGATCTGTAGTGCTCCAATGATCACAAAAATCACAAAAGTTACATAGAAACCAAGAATTCTAGTAGTGATTGGCAGCAGCAGCTCCTAGATAGTTCTATAGCAACACAAGCTATACAGGTAGTATGATATCAATAATGATATCAAAATAAAACACCACACCACATTTGTTTCCTTCTATTGTGTACACATGGGCTTCTGTATCAGACTTCCTGTTTTCAGCTTAAACCTACAGGACTTGGGCTTGGCCTTGGACATGCTCAGTTTGCTCCTCTCTCTCCCTCCCTCCTCCCCTCCCTGCTGTTATCTGAGCTCAGAGCTATGATCGAGCAGGGAGAGATATTGCTGCAAGCTAATATGGCAGCTTCTATCCTAAACAAACAGAGACAGTGTCTAGAGCTGTTTACTTGTGTACGGGAAAGCATTCTAAAGAATAAAAATGGCATTCTAGCTTGTACTCTTGTGGCTAATCTATTGTCAATTAACCTTGGTAGCTTTCCTTCTCATTTAACTACATAAGGGTTCCACAGAGAAGAGATTCCCAAGTGTTATTGGTTACAGGTGGTTTGTGTTCATTTTATAGGAGGCACAGAGTGGGGGCATCCGGTGAAATAAGCTGATGGAGAAACTCTACATGTTCAATTATTTTTTAAGATACACCAATGTTTGTATCACTTTATTATGTATGCCAGCTGCAATGAGCCTTTTAAATCCTTTGTTGGGATCACTTATCAAAGTTTTAGCCCAATTAACTTAACTTGCAATTTAATGAGTAGGTATGTCATATTAAAATTATTTTTTTTGTTATTTATTTAGATATTGACTTTTGAGACCAAGAACCCCACTGAGCTAGCAGAGCATTTACGTGCAGTTTGTGGAAACCAGAGCAATGCCTATGCACGATTGCTGGAATACCGTTTGAATGCGTTACGTGGGTTATGGAATGCCCAACGCCAGCTGGCTCTTGAGGAGCAACATGAAAGAGATGGCGCTGATGAAGAAACCTTGGCCCTGCTTAAGAGGCAGGGCTTCTTGCAACAACCAGAACAGGCTCCGTTTACATCTCGAATGGGACTTTTGCTGGTGTTCCCCCTTATCCAGTCCCAAAGTAAAACAGACCCTTCACTTTGTAACTTGACAGCTGAGGTGCTTTTAAATTGCCTTCGGGACTGCCAACCCCTGAGCTTGACTAAAGAACCAGCTGACTGCCTGAATGGAATAGAGTCCTTACTGTGCTCCTGGTTAGAAGACACGCCAAATGTGGGACAACAAGTCTCCTTCAAGCAAAAGGAAAATTCTGCTGCTGCTTTGGTTGCCTTAGCTTGTGCTAGGTGAGTTTACGGTAAAATGGAATAGAAATGTTTAAATCTCTGCTTTATTGGAATGGTGCTGTCTTATCTGGTTAGAC
This sequence comes from Xenopus borealis, assembly GCA_024363595.1. Classification (NCBI taxonomy): domain Eukaryota; kingdom Metazoa; phylum Chordata; class Amphibia; order Anura; family Pipidae; genus Xenopus; species Xenopus borealis. Next base: position 148,034,552 of record CM044432.1, on the reverse strand, counting down.
TGGATGTAATTTGTGTGTTTGTGATGTATTTGAAAAAAGGTAAAGGCCATTTTATGTAAAGTACAATCAAGCTATAACATAGTTTTTTTTTATAATAAAATGACCTTTACAGACCTTTATTTAAATATAATCAAATAGCAAGTAATATTTTATTGAATTTGGCCAACGTTATTTTCTATAGTATTATATGGAAATCATGATTTCTTCTTGCAGGGAAGCAAAATAAATAAAATTCTTGCATAAATGAAAGACTGCTTTTGTATTCTGTACATTTTGTTAGGTTGTTTCAGATGAGGACACATGAGAAAATGGTACATTCTGCTCTCATCATATTTAAGACAAACTATTCAGAACAAGCTCCTCTTACGTGCTATGTGATCCCTCAGACGAAAGGGGGATCTAAAGTATCATTTTTAAAAGTTCACATATCCAGTGCACTTCCTAAAGAAAATGATTCATTTTTACTGAGAATGAAGAGGATAATCTCTCCATTTCAAAGCCCATTTCCTTCCTGGGCCCTGCACTGACCTCATACTAATACCGTCATAATAACTACAATTTCAGCACCTTTTTCTGCAATCTACCATTACATATATGTTCAACTGACTGCTAAAAAAAATTGTTCAGATAAAATTAGTAGTAGTTATTAAAGGACATGTCAAGCCCCACACATTCATTACACATTTTTCTATGGTTTTTAAGTTATTAGTGCATGTATTGCTATTGAAAGCAGTGCTTGTTTGTCCCTTTCTATTCTTTGTACTGGCTCTGGCCTTTGAAACAATGTAACATAAGCCAACCGATTAACAGACCTGTCTTGCTGGAGGAGGCTGGCTTTTGCAACATTGTTTAAAATGTAACAACCAGGAATTATGCAAATGCTGCATTCAATAGCAATTACATTTACAAATTACTTTTAAAGCACCAACAGTATACATTCATTGTGGAAAGTTGCTTAAAATTGTGTTTTATTTTATTGGGTAAAAAGTTATTTTTTGGGTTGACATGTCCTTTAAACTGTGTGTTTTCTATGCTCCTAATTTTACACCCTCCATCACCATTCTGAAATCCGTGGAAATAATCCATTAAAACTTTGAAATTGATGTCATTTTCTATTATCTTAGCTCTTATTCTTATCACTATATGTGATATGTGTAGTATGGTGATGTGAGATGTATTTTAGCACCATTTTTTCTTTTGAGGTTTCCATTATTATTGTCTTTTTGTCCTGCCTTTTTCTTGAGTGTTTGCATAAATGATGCTGTCCAATAAGAAAGTAGACTTTACAATTTTAATTGCTTATCTTTCTTTTCAGACCCTCTCTTTGTCATCATCCAGTCTGTCATTCAGATTGGTCCCTGGTTGCTAGGGTAACTTGGATCCTAACCAGATACATTTATATTACACACTGGAGAGCAACAGAACAAATGTTGAATAAGTAGCTCCAAAACTTAATAAACTCTAATATTGCTGTAAACCCTGCAAAGTTGAAAAATAAAGCCACTTGTCTGCTTTCTGTTCCTAAAGAGCAAAGTTTCTCCATGGAATGCTAGTTTGTTAGCCTTTGCTCTTTGGGATCAGGAAACAGAATGGGTTATGTGTTTCATTCCCAAATGTTGCCCTAATTAGAGCACAAAATAACAATAACCATACATATTTCCTAATTACTATTCATGGATCCAATTTTGAATATACTGTCCTTAATGGGTATTTATTAAATATAGAGATGCCTCTCGTGAAAAAAATTGTCAACCTGGTGCACGATATGGGGGGACTGCACCCTTTAAGTCACAGAACTATGAAAAAAATCACCTGTTTCATACCTGTATCTAGGATAATTCAGTAGCAATGAGCCTAGATTTCTGTAGAAAAGCAAAATAGGAGGTAATATGTATTATGTACTGCAGGTTTTTTGACACAAGGAATAGCTAATTTTAAATGGTTACGCTGTGAAGCCTTGTACCTAACAATATATTTTGCCTATATAGAAACTGATACCCTTGTATAAGGAGACCATTTCTACGATCAAGGTGTGATTGCTGAATAATTTGAGTTCATGTAGACCTTTTGGATTTTGCGTAAAGCTATGCAAAACAGTTTTTTATTCTGAGGCAGAGTAAAAGAATAGGCACTACTGAATGAATTGGTCTGTATGCAATTAATGTTGGGTCATGCCTGCTATATCATCTTTTTGTGCAAGGTACTCATGTGTCTCCTCTTCCAATCATTACAGGGGATCTTTAAAAACATTTATTCACACTGTACACTTGCTGCAAAAACAGACTGACCTAGGATCCCTTCCTGTGGTAGATGTATTGTATAGGTAAGTATATTTTTGTATGTTCCTACTTTTATTTTGGATACTGAATTTTTTATATTAAATAATTTAGTGCCAGCATATTTTGCAGCACAGTTCATAATCAAGACCATAAAATTAAGTGTCATTATGGCAGGTAATAGCTTTGTTGGTTCTGTGTGAAGAATTCCCCACATTCCCCACATTGTAGTGCAAAGACACAATTAACTATTAAGGAGATAATAACTCATGCATTGGCCTCTTCCTATGCAGTCATATCTAAAGACTATAGCCAAGTTCCAGGTCTTCAAAGCTTGTTATAGAAGGAAATCTGAGAATGACAAAAAAATGAAAAATGGATATTTAGTTTACTATGCATGTTTATTGCTGTTCCTAACTACCTCTTTGTGCTGAAGAGGCATTATATTTTACTACCTGGCAGCAATTAAATCAGATATTATGCAGTGGGATAAAATTACACTCTGCTGCCCTCTCATCTTAGTTATGTTTATTTGTAGTCTGCATTGGGCCACTCTCTAGTCTGTAAAAGCATAGGAGCGCGTAATGATCCATCATGTTGACCAGTGAACCTATACATTGATACACTGTAAATGCAAATGTAAGAACACATTATAGTAGTCACTTTAAAATACATTCTTATGTTTATAGGTAGATCAATGTAAGAAGGATTATTGGAGAATATTCTGAAAATATTTTGGGACCCAGATACATTAAGAAATCATTTGCCCCTGTGTTTTGTTTTAGGTTGCTGCTTTTAGAAGGTGGGACAGGTTCACCCTCTTGTTTACTGGGAAGCAAGCACATTGTATCTTGGGGTTTTGAGAATATGCTTCCAGCTCCTGATGGGATCAGTGGTTCAAACAACGAGAACAAAGGTACAGTAATGACATGTATTAAATGGCTCAAATATTAGTAATACAAATATATTGTTGCACTCATCCATAGAGCAGAATGACTCTAATATTACTAATTACTGATATTTACTTAATCAAGACATGCCTTAATAGTTTTGTGAAATAAGAGTAGCAATGTTAATGTATTAATAAGGAAATAATTTATCATAAAATATATATTTCATTTCTCTGTCTATTACCATTAATATTATATTGAGACTCAAAGTTGTGGTTCACCTTTAAGTAAAATTTTAGTATGTTACAGAATGGGCAATTCTAAGCAACTTTTCAGTTGGTCTTCATTATTTAATTTTTATAGCTTTTAAATGATTTGACTTTTTCTTATGACTCTTTCCAGCTTTCAAATGGGGGTCACTGACCCCATCTAAAAAAACAAATGCTCTGTAAGGCTACACGTTTATTGTTATTGCTACTTTTTATTACTCATCTTTTTATTCAGGTCCTCTCACATTCATATTCCGGGCTCTTAGTAATAACATGGGGACAAGGAAAGAGGGGACAGGAAGGAAAGAAAGAGGGAGAGTGGATCATACAGGTCTTTACTCCCATGCTCAGGGGCATTCGGATGTATTAACAACCAATACCGTACCACATGTATTATATGAGGTACAGAGATGTGATAGGTTGTTTAGTTTATTCTATACGGGGTGTTTTAGTTTTCCATATTTTGTACTCTATTGTGCATTTAGCCAAGGGTCCCATACTTTGCCATGTTTATCCGGGCATCCCCACCTTATATATATGTATATAAGTTTGTATAATGGGATTTTCCTTAATGATTGGTGGGGAGGACTGCTTGCTTTCCATTGCATTACAATACATTTCTTAGCTGCCATTATTAGTCACAGTGGAAATCTGGTTTAGTAGCATAACCAGAGGATCTGGTTGTTTATTGATCCCTTATGCATTTGTAATATAGTCAGAAACTGATACTCAGAATTTTTTAAGTGCCTGAGATCCTGTGCAGGTGATGGGGGGGCTAGATAGATCCTATGCAGGAATTTAAATTGAAGTAATTTATCTCTGGCTCCAACTAAGTATTCATATTGCGAGTCTAGTATGACAGCCCAGACGTCTGCTGTGATTTCTGGGATATCCTGGGACCAGCTACATATAACTGTGTGATCCAGAGGAGAGACGGCTAAAATCAATTGGGCGTAACATTTTGCGAGATGTTTAGTAAGTAGTGGGTTATGTACAGAGTCCTCTAAGCACCTAGGCGTAATATCAACTACATGACCCGATACTTGTGCAGTTTAGCGCATGTCGCAGTTGAAAAAATGTAAACACCATATTGTTAGGTAGCTGAAATTTCAAATTTAGGCTCTGGAAAACATCTTTAATTTATTTTATATTATATCTGGCCCAAAGTTGGAGGTCGGGCATATTTTGCAAGTGTGGTATATTTGGCTTGTGCCAAAGTGGGGCATAGGGAGATAGATGGTTAATAGGTCTAGGAAATAGTTGGAGAGCTGTCTGCCATGCTTTCCTCACCTCTTTCATCAGCGGGGTTGCTTTGGGTATATTTTTACAACCCTTATAGAAGATATTTTTTTACTCCTCGTAGGAGCCCAGTGTACGGGCTTCCAGGGTGGTGGCCGGGTTGTCCTGGGCTGGAGAAGCCCACCACCAGGCTGTTGTGAGTCTAGCAACCAGATAATACAAGAACATGTTTGGGGCAGCAAGTCCTCCGCTGTCTATGGGGAGTTGTAGCTTGGCTGCACTGGCCCTCGGAGTGGAGGCCCCCCAGTACAGTTGTGTGGTTAAACTTTTTAATTTGGAGAAATATTTCACTGGAATTTTGATGGGTGTTTGGCAAAAAATATATGTAAATTTTGGGAGCATTGACATTTAAAAGAGGTTAATGCAACCTATTAGGGATAGGGGTAATCTGGCCCAGACTTTAATTTTATTTTCTTGTCCTTCTAGTAGAGGATAAAGATTCAGATTACTGAATAGTTTGATGTCTTTGTGCATAGTGATGCCTAGGTATTTAAATGGTGAAGCCCATTGCAGGTGTCCAATTTGTGGTGCCAAGTGGGGAGCGCAGGTGTCTACTGGAAATATTGTAGATTTTGCCCAAATTTTTTGGCCTGAGTATAGAGTATGAGTGTTTTTCATTTGTAGGGCTGCTTTCAAGATATGACCTTGGGTTTGCTAAATAGAGTGTCTTCTGCAAATAAGGATATTTTCTCTTCTTTGGGACCTATACAAAGACCCATTTTATTTGGGGCCTGCCTAATTAAGCAAGCAAGGGGTTCCATAGCTATGGCACACAACATGGGAGACAATGGGCTCCCCTGTCTTGTGCCTTGTGTCAAGGAGAAGTTTGGTGACAAGGTAAAGTTTGTCTTACAATATGCTTGTGGGGCACTGTACAGTGCTTGGGTCCACTTTATAAATTTAGCCCCTCGTGATATATTTTTGATGTTTCAGATGCAGACTTGGGTCGCTGTCTAGCATGTGATGGACTTTATCTGTACACAACTAACTCTGTGGGAAGAGGATTGAGCAAAGTAGGGTCTGGGCTTCATGGCACTTTACGGTGAGTGTTTGAGAATGCACTGCATCAATTCAAACATAATTCATACATGTGTTCTTATTTTCTATTTTATTGTGGGACGCCTTTTTAATTTTTTATAAATCCCTATAAAGTCCTGCAGAAAAACATCTCATCATCAGTGATGTATCGAGATGCTTACTAATCTTTCTTATATTTTTGTTTCATAAAGTGCTTGGATATTTTTAATGATGCTGCATTGGAGGTACATTTTAGTAGCAACTCCATAGTGGATTAGAGATTTATTATAATATTAAAAAATAGATACACAAACACATTATTTGTTTTTATTTGCCCTTTTTATTTTTACTTGTAACTTGAGGGAAGAGAAGCAGAGATATAAGCAATACAGAGTTAAAGACTGACTACACACAATTATTTCTGGTGTGCAAAAAGAATTTTGTGTGAGAACACATTGTTTTTGACATGCACAATAATTTTTCTGCGCACATGGCCAAGACAAAATTAGAGGAAACATTGCCACACTGTGTAGAACAATATATTTTGGACTTTACTTTTGTATCAAGAAGCTAATTGCCATTAGTCCATTAACATTTTTGCAACTACATTAAATCACTTGCTTAACTTAATCCATCCAGTTAAGTAATTTTATCTGTAGAGGGTATCTGGCATCTTTGTTTAGATGTCACTTAATATTACCATTAAATTTGAGCCTGAGGTGAGATTTTCTCATAGAAATTGACAAAGGTTGGTTGCCACCATCCTTGCTTATTTCAGATGAGACTATGGCTCTTGAATCCTGCAGCTTTGTTGGGGAACAATGACATGTTGAGAATGACTGCTTTTATGTGTGGAAGTGTGTTGTGATTTCTTAATGTTTGAGATTTGTGTATAGCTAGAGTATGTGTTGTAATTGTCTGAGTGTTTTGGAGCCACTAGGCCATGTCTTCAGAGAAATGTCTTTTGGCACATTAAAATATTCGAATATCATTTTATCATTCTTAAACCACTTTGATGTTAAAACTAGCAGTGCTTTTTGTCTTTGACCTGTTCAATGTTTTTTTCTTTTAGAGGTTTTGTTTATTCTCGAAATGAGGAGCTAGAAGCTGGCTGGATTGCTTATGGAAGCAGTAAGATACTTCACAGGCCGGCGTCATTTGATAACAAACCTCAATATCTTTTCCAATTAATTGACCAATACACACTTCAGGTAAATATTGGTACTATGCAGAATATTGTGCAACAATATAGACTGAGCAAATCATTGTATTGTCTCTGTGGACCAAAAAAAAAAAAAACTGAAAGAGGAAAATCACATTCAGAGTCTTATTGAGTGCTGTAAGGTACACATTACAGATCTCATAAAAAGTGACAGACTGCATTCTCTCTGCTGTAAATTCACTTACAACAAAATTATGCCCAATTATTCTGCATATAACAGCAGAAACATAATTATTAAAAATTGAATGGTAAAGATTCGTTCAGTTCTTTTTGAGCCAGTGTTTGTAATTTAAAAATCCTTTGGATTTGCATCGTAGAAGTAATTTATGTCTCACCGCCCCTTCTTGGATGTAGTATTTGATCTATTGCCATACAATGGAGGGTAGGACAAAACGTTTGGCAGCAGGTTGCTCCCATGTGTAGTTTTTCTTTTTGTTAGACATTCACAGTCAGTCATTTTTGGTTATTATGATTTAAAAAGAGTAAACACAATTGTTTGACAATCAATGGCTTCAGCCAACCACTAACCATGAGTGAAAGAAAAGTTTTTGTGTTATCATTCATATTCTCTGAAAAATGGTTAAGAAATCATAAATTCTGCCAGGGTGTGTAAACTTATGAGCACAACTGTATTTCATGAAGGGATAGTGGATTAGATAGTTGAGCCCTATGTGTATCATACAGATCTCTTGCTTGCTACATACTTTAATAAGGCAAGATTCTGAATCTCATTCGCACTGCATCTGTTTTCCAGAACTTTTATTTGCATAATAAATTCTACTAATAATCATCATGCGATACTTTGTAGCATAAAATCTTGGTTTAAATGTTAAAGTGAAAAGGGTTGTTCTAGGATTCAAAGACAGTTATAAATTTGCTTTGTGAATGTGTCTTTTTGCCATATTTAACTTGAAGGACTGTCCCCATGCGTTCACAGCTGCTTATTTATATAAACTTTAATAGTATTGCTGCAGCCAATTTGCAATTTGTACCAGAGCAAGGCAGCATATTCTATATCAATGCACATAACAAATCTGTTTTGTGTGTGTTACTGTTACTAGGGCTTTAATCTTTGTTCTGTGATGATCTCAACATGTTTAATGGTTATTTCTTGTGACTGGCAACATATCAGATCTGTGTTTTTATTGGTCTATTTGGCCTATCACATGTGTTGGCAAGGTGGCCAGTGATACACTCATAAGGGTGCTGGTTTATTTTCTTTTCATTGATTCTGATTTGCAGGACTTGTCTGTTTAATATACTGTATTATAACGTGAATCAATCAAATCTGTTTTGTCTCTCTAAATTACAGGTCTCTCAGATAGTCAGCATGCCAGTCAATCATTTTCCTGTTGGCAGCAATATGACTACTGTGCATCTCTCCTCAGATGGTACATATTGTTACTGGATTTGGTCTCCAACCAGTTTGAATGAGAAGACCCCCAAAGGACACTCTGTCTTCATGGACATATTTGAGTTAAATGTAAGTTGGGGTGTGGAAATAAAATCCACATCCTTTTTATTTGCCCAGCTGATATTTTAAGCATCTAAAGATTGTCTGTCCCTGCAATAGCAGTTGGCAAGCTGCAATACTGCTTTTGTTGTGAAACTTAAATTCCCATAAGAGGGTGATGAAAGTTTAATTCATCATCATAACTATCATCTAGGGAACAAAACATTTCTTGCCTATACATTACATTTGAATATTTGCTATTATATGGGAACCTATATCCGTAAACCAGTTAGGCAGAAAGCTCTGGATTATGGAAAGGCCATCTCCCATCGACTCCATTTTATATATATATAAATATATAAATTTTATTTTTCTCTGTAATAATAAAACAGCTAAAATAGCTTGTAATTGATCCCTACTAAGATATAAATAATCCGTATTGAAAGCAAAACCAGCCTATTGGGTTTATTTAATGTTTACATGATTTTCTAGTAGATGTAAGGTATGAAGATCCAAATAACAGAAAGATCTATTATCTGGAAAATGACAAGTACTGAGCATTCTGGATAACGGGTACCTGTATATGTTGAATCATCTGTTATAAACAGCAGAAACTGTTTTGTTTTCTTAAATGAGAAGGAAAAGCTGTATTTACTTGCGGGTGCCAAAAGATAGGCACCCCCAAGTGCTCTTATCAGCAGAAAACTGCACCAGTATCACATTGTGCTTGCTGGAAGAACCCCTGGACCGGTGTAGTTTTCTCCTGATAGGAGCACCTGCCTGGGGTGGGAGGTAAGTAAATATAATCTCTTGGGAGGTGCCTAACTTTTGGCACCCCCAAGTAAACAGGCCTTTCCTTCTCCTTTAAGGGATTCTCACACCTACGATTTCTTTCCAGCATGTTGTTTACTTAGAAGTATTGCTGAGTTCTCCCTTTTCTGTCCTCCCCAGGAGCAAAATGGAGTATGCACTGCAAGCCCTCTTCATGAGCGCATTATATTAATAAGGAAAGAGGGTGATTCTGCTAAAAGTATTAATGAAATGCTTTTGAGCAGATTGTCAAGGTACAGAGCTTCTCCTTCCGCTACTCTAGCGGCACTTACAGGATCTACAATCTCTAACCCTCTAAAAGAGGACCAGGCTGGTGAGTGTCATAGTGTGCTACTGTAATGCTGCTCTTAATTCTATGTGTCAAATGTCAAGGCACCTTGTTTTAGTACATTGTTTATGTATTTTAAGTGCTGTTGCCACTAGTATATAAACTTCATCAGCGAAATAGTTGTGCACACAAATTATTTGCCCACATGGCCGTTCATGTTCTTTCATATTATTCTTTTAGTTACATATACAGCTGTAATTCTACAAAAGTAGGTTTTGATGTTTTTATGAAAAATTGGCTTCAGCACAGATGTATTTTTCATAAAATGAGACTATTGTACTGTGTTTAATATTTTAGCTGCAAATACAAGCTGCGGTCTTCCTTTGAAAATTTTAAGAAAGACTCCGATGTATACATGTGGCACATACTTAGTACTCCTAGTACCACCTCTGGGAGGATCAGGAAGCTCTGCAACAAGATCTTTGTTTGGTGGAACAAGTGGCCTCTCATCTCTAAAAAGTATGTTTTCAGATTATTTTTTATATGAATCTCCTGTGTATCTGGGATTTGCCTTTTTTTATGATGAACAAGTCAAAGTGACCCAAGGGTTCACAAAGAGCCTCTACAGTATGTATTCCTACATCTGTCACATGCTAAACATTGAGCACAAAACAATCCCATATTATATTATTTTCCAGAAAAACATTTCTATAAAGATTTTCATCCTCTGAAGCTCCATCCTCTTGTATTTATGCATTATGAACAGTCAAATGCCTATAATATGATACATGATCTCTTATGCATGAAGTCTTCAAGTATTATTTCTGTTTATTTCTCAGTTCTGGCATCCAGCTTGGTATTTAATATTTCTGATGGGCAGTTCACTAACAGAGCAGATCTTATTGATGCATCTGGAAGTTCTCTTGGACGTGGTGCTCTGGTGACAGGACTAGGTAAGAGAGATGGGTTCTAGAATAAATATTCCAGTTACAAATGCATAATTGAAATATATATGAATTTTGTTAAGCACAATATTGTATAAGACTTGGGAGAGGTAATATTATAAAGATTATTAACAGAAGATTTTTTTTGCAGGTGCATGCTATGATACAATAAATAACATGATCTGGACGTGCTCCAATGATTACATTGATCAGTGGTGTAATCCTGGAAACCAGGCTTTCCATGTGGTGTGTCAAAGGCTTGGTGTCACACACATCATTGCTGATCCTAAAGGTAAAGTCTTTTATTCTAATATTAAATGTTATTAAGTTATGTCCTATGGAGTATTATGGTCCTGAACCACCTTGTATGTGTACGTACTCTGAGGAGGGTTATCCACCTCTGGCAAATGTTGCCCGGAAAATTGATACAAAAAAATTTGCCTTGTGTGCACTGACGGGCATATTCAATGCATATACAGTAGGTATGTAGTGGTATACCCTGGTCTTTTCTCAGTGCTCATGGTGCCTTTGTGCATAATGAAAGAAAATGCAGAAGGACGAGGTAGAATATATGGGGTGATAGGGCTCATGTAGCTCAGAACTTGCTCAATTAAATACAGTATGGAAACCCCAGATTTTATAAGCTATGTAACACAGAACTTCTTTGAGAACCTTAGCTTTTTTTTCTTGTTTAAAATGGATGGTTGCTTTCTTTGCAGGAGAGGCGGTATCAACAAATGAAGTTGTAAACCAACTGCTTCACCATGTGGGCGCTATGTGTATTCATCAACTCAATCTTTTGGCTAATAGCAATAACAGTTCTCCAATCACTACCTTTCTGGGCAAACAACATCCTATAGAGCCACATCATCTTAACAGTATATGTGACATCATGGAGAAAGCCATGGTCAATGGTGATAAATGCATTATTCGCTGCATCTTAGTTGTTTTCCAGGTATTTTCTTTTTAATTGAAATAGACTCCTTTAAATCATCCAATTCATCAGTTTGTTTAGTTATCTGTTCATAGTGAGTATCACTTTCTGGGGTTCAGTCTGGTTATACCTTGGGTTCAGTCTGGTTATACCTTGTAGCAGAGCTGTAAAATACACTGCTTAGGGCCAAGAGTTCTCTCAGTCTTTCTTTGTCAAGATTTAATTGTTTTAGGGGCAGATATATCAAAATGTGATATTAGAATTCACCACAGAAAAAAATCATCTATTTTCTGTTCAATCCTATGGGATTTTGAATGAATGAATTTTGAATGAACTCCATTGATAAATACGATTCTAAAAATCCCTTATGATTGAAGAGAAAATAGGTGAGTTTTTCTGTGGTGAATTCTAATCTCACACTTTGATAAACTGCCCCTAAAAGAATAGAAACAGTTTATAGTGAGAATGTCAATTTCTGAGGTTCAGTCTGGGTAGTACCTTGTAGCAGAGCTGTAAAATGCACTGCTACAGTTACACCTCTGTTGTTTTGTTGATTTCTGTTATTGTAAAACACAGAATAACATACCAGGAATGGTCTTAAAACAGTAAAAACATGTTACAGTGTTGTAATGTGTCCCACATGAAGAATTTAGCCTGTCCAAAACAATTGTCAGATACTATTTAATTGTGTTTGTCAATTACGGCGAGCAGTGTTGTAAATTTGCAGTTATTGTTCAATTTTCTGGATTTCAAGGAATAAATTAAGGAATTTTTTTTAGGTGGTATTTAAATTCTTTCTTAACCCCCAAACTGAGAGGAATCGAGAAACAATAAGGAGGGCTGGCTTGCTTCTTTGGCAGTTACTCATGGCGCCTAAAGACCAAATTTGTCCTGAAATACAGAGAGAGGTCTGCTTGGCTATTAGGTAAGATTATAAGGATGGAAACTGTGCTATTTGTGCATGCAAATGTTGGGAACTATTGGTAAGGGATATTTCACCAACTTGTAAGGATTTCTTTTATGATTATAAAATGATTGACTTTCATGGGAAACGTCCTATTTGATATTGGATACTTTTCTCAAATAATGTTAAAGGGATCCTGTCATGGGAAAAAAAAAATTTTTCAAAATGCATCAGTCAATAGTGCCGCTCTAGCAGAATTCTGAAGTGTAAACCATTTCTCAATTTTTTTTTATCTTCAATTTTGAAATCTGACATGGGGCTAGACATATTGTCAATTTGCCAGCTGCCCCAAGTAATGGGACTTGTGCTGTGATAAATTTCAGCCTCTCTTTACTGCTGTACTGCAAGTTGGAGCGATAGCAACCCCCCCCCCCCCCCAGCAGCCTGACAACAGAATAATGGGAAGGTAACCAGTTTCAAAACTGAAGATAAAACAATCTGTTTGCTCTTTTGAGAAATGGATTTCAGTGCAGAAGTCTACTGGAGCAGCACTATTAACTGATATGTTTTCCCATGACAGTATCCCTGTAAGATCTGTGATTTGTTGATTTTTCTTCCTTGGTAATTGCTTTTCTCTTAGGCAGTTGTCAATTCAATCTGAAATGTTATTTACATTTTTTCTGTATGTGTTGGAATTTTGAAGAAATCTGTTCTATATTTAAAGGGGAAAACGTAAGGTGCTTCAGTAAAGTGCATTTTCTATACATTTTTTTTAAATTATTAAATTTTGCATTACTAATATTTGTGATTTGATTTGCAGCTTTGGATTAACCATTTTGAATCCAGGAGAGTTGGAAATTAATAACTTGATCAAGCTGATTTTAACTGAAGGTAAAGCCCCCTTTTTTTCTGGTTGATATGCAGAAATACCATTGTATACAAAGTACAGAGAGACAAATAAGAAGAGTTTAGTCTTAGGCTGATGTTGCCCCCTGTATATTATATGTTCTTTAGTTGTTTTAACTCTTTTTATGATACATGAACGATACATGAACTTCCTCCACAAAATTATATTGTGTATATAGTTCTATGACCATTAGTATCTGGCATTGCATGGCCTTTTTCCTGCTGGTTGTCATTCTCTGTGCTCTCTATATATGGTAGATGCAATCTCATTCAGGTGGGGATTGCTCAGGAACTGTTCTTGTTTCTTAGCCATTTGTGCTGAGAGCACTAGTATCTACTGGTGCCAAACAAACGGGAAGGCACTGCTACAAAAAAATTGGCACATTGAATGCTGTGATTGCTCATAAAGACAACTGCTGTCAAATATACCATGTGCCATATTATTACTGGTTGGCCTTCAGTTTTTATTTATGCTGATGCTGAACTAGTTTAGAAAGGTTAGAAATTGTATTTGAAATGGACCCTTTTATTTTTGTTTTCATTGCAGGAGACAGAAATTGTGGCCTCTCCCAACTCCGTGATGTCATTTTGACGAACCTCACTGAGCAACTTCAAAATAACAGGTTTGGAAGTGATGAGGATGAACATTACAGGTGAATCTGCAATTTGCAATTGATTTTCCGTTTTTAGCTGGAAAGAGTTAGAAGAAAAAAGGCAAATAATAAAAAACTATAAATAATGATGACCAATAGTATAGTAGTTTAGAATCGACTGTTCTATAACTTTGGCTATTCTATATTCTAAAAGTCAACTTAAGGTTGAACTACCCCTTTCATGAGCTGTACGCTATTTATATTTGCTGTTTATGTCAAATGTTAATTTTCTATAACATAGATGCGGCTTAATGTATGAGAATCACCATAGTGTATACACATAGCTCTCTTATTCCATAAATCTAGAACAGGGCTATCAAATGTATTGCACTAGTCATTTCTGGATATTACCTTACAGTTGTATGACTATCCTCCTGCCCTATGCCTGAATACAATTTTTGAGGATTATCAGAACTTGTTTTTATATCCTGGTACATAGGGTATGTCATAAATGCAAAAAAAGAATAACACTGATCTAGAGAGCTTCTGTTGGGACTTACAGGATAGTTTTACTATATTTTTGTGTAGACATTACACTGCAATCTAATCTGATTGATTGATTTTCTTTGAAAGTAAATTTTATTAGGTTTCTTTTGTCCGTTTATACATTTTACTTTCATTTTCAGGCTTAATGATGAATTATTGCACTATATATTGAAGATTGTTGTTCGCGAATCATGCGTTCTGATCACCAAGTGCCAAACTGTGTCTAAAGAAGAATTCCAAAGACTCTTGTCAACAGTGCCTGTAAGGCTAGAACAATCATATGGTCTTTGCAGTTTTTTTATTTTTATAACGTATATTAGTAGTATGAATATAAGTGGCAACCAAAGATGATAAGATTTTAATACAGTCGAGTAAAGAAACAGTTATTGATATTTTACCCATGCAAGAATGGGTTAAAAGTACATTGGCTGATTGACCAGGAAGTGTTTGTAAAATGTATAATGAAGCAATGGAATTCTTAATGAATCATATGCAAGTTGATTGTAGGACTGGCCTGATATGGGATGACTTTGACGTAGTTGGCCAGCTTAAATATATTGCAATAGGTGGACAAACAATCCCTGTTTTGTTTAAATGGAAACTGTCATGGGAAAACATGTTTTTTTGAAAAAAACAATCAGTTAATAGTGCTGCTCCAGTAGATTTGTGCACTGAAATCAATTTCTCAAAAGAGCAAACAGATTTTTTTATATTCAGTTTTGAAATCTGACATGGGGCTAGACATTTTGTCAATTTCCCAGCTGCCCCGGTCATGTGACTTGTGCCAGCACTTTAGGAGGGAACTGCTTTCTGGCAGGCTGTTGTTTTTCCTTCTCAATGTACCTGAATAGTACGCAGTGAGACATGGGTTTTTACTACTGAGTTCTGTTCTTAGATCTACCAGGCAACTGTTATCTTGTGTTAGGCAGCTGTTATCTGGTTACCTTCCCATTGTTCTGTTGTTAGGCTACTGGCGGGGGGGGGCTATCACTCCAACTTGCAGTAAAAAGTGACTGAAGTTTATCAGAGCACAAGTCACATGACCAAGGGCAGCTGGTAAATTGGCAATATGTCTAGCCCCGTGTCAGATTTCAAAATGAAATATAAAAAAATCTGTTTGCTCGTTTGAGAAATGGATTTCAATGCAGAATTCTTCTGGAACACCACTATTAACTGATGCATTTTGAAAAAATTTTTATT
Organism: Xenopus borealis; assembly: GCA_024363595.1. NCBI lineage: Eukaryota > Metazoa > Chordata > Amphibia > Anura > Pipidae > Xenopus > Xenopus borealis. The sequence goes on along the minus strand of CM044432.1, from coordinate 148,019,000 downwards.
CCCATGACAGGGTCCCTTTAAAGGGTAAGGCATATTTAGTTGCTTAAGACACAAAATATTTCAATGTCCTTAAAATATTGATAATGGGTTGAGTTCAGAGGACCTCTTTTATTTTTCAGGGTTGTCTCCAGAACAAACATTGATATTGAATGGGACCTCAAAACATAAGCTTCTAATTTCTGAAAATCATCATTTTTTTTCCTTTATGTAACCTGTTGCATTAAGCCCTATTTCAATTGCAGTAGCAGTTCATCTAAACTATGGTAGTGTTTCTGAAACAAATAGATCCGATTTATCAGTGCAGGGAAACCGTACATTATATTTACATTTTCATTTTTTGGTATTACCGTTCCTGTAATGGAGCTTGTTACCTTGTACACTGTCCACTGCATCATTAATGATTTTGAAGAAGTATACAGTTGTGGATCTAGTAACAAACAGGGTTGTGGGAGAGCTGTGTAGAGTGAAATGGTCATAGGTATTGTCAAATGGAATGGGCCATTAGCTACAGAAAATTGTAATTAAGGGGTGAATGCAAGAAAGTGCAAAAACAAATCTAAAATTTACATAAATTCTGCTTATAATCTGCTGTGCTTTCAAAAGACTGGGACAAGATTAACAGAAAAACAAACAAATATTAAAAAAAGAAGAGCCACATTTAATTTGCAATACCATATTGTTATAAATAACAACAAGAGCTCTCCCTGTATCTACTTAGAGTTAGTAAAAAATCCTGTCGCTGGATAAGATTCTGGAGGGAAATGGCTACAAACGGCTTTTAAGTACATTTGGTATTTCTATGTTTTTCTACATGCTACATAATTGTACATTGCCTTTTTTTGCTCCGAAGGGTGACATTTAACTTTATCTTGCTTTGTACAACTGGACACTGATTATGCTTTGGTGTGTTTAAGGTGGCTTCTCCTTGTCTATGCTATTTAATGGCTGTTCAGAATCACCTTCTGAGTAACACTGTCCTAGTTAGACCTGATGACAGCGATGACAGTGACAACTCCCTGCAAGGGGAGACATTGAAGGTACAGGTAAACACCAGATTTTATTCTAATAAAGCTGTTTTCTGTTTGTAACTGTCAAATGTGTGTTGGTCTGTTTATAACCAACATCCTGTTTTTTTCTACATATCTATCTCTCCTTTAGTTTGGCATGTATAAGGCTTTCTATTTTTATCTTATCTTAATGAACTATATAAAACATTTAAAGGAGTTCTGTAAATTGTTCCTGAAAAAAAAGTCACATTTTTCATTATTAAAATGCAATATATTTCTAAACAGTTACTAAATCTAACTAAATTTAAGCCTCAGTTTATGAATACTGCAACTTTAATGTAATTGGTCTTACTTCATATAAGGTATTACCTTTTTGCACATAGGAAAGTTTCCTCTGCCAGGCTCACAATTTTCCGTGTTATATAACCGCAGTGATTATATAATTTAATTAATCCCACCAATTACCCCAAAGTGGTTACAATCAATAAACATGCTTTAATGATATATAACATGAATGCATTTATCAAGCATAATTTAATCAGTTATTTGACCATAGGCTGAACAAATGGAAACAAATACATAGTGAAAATGGTTTTTGGATCCTAAAAGTTATTGCTTAAACAGGGAAGCAGCTTTTACTCCCATAAGGAGACATCCCCTCTCTAGCTCCGCATTCATAGCCCCAATTGCAATTAATGTGACCCATCCCCTTTATAACTGCATGTTTCTTTACCTGTGGCACCACATAGTAGAAGCAGTGTGTGTATTGCAGGAGTGTCCATACTTTACTAATGCAAGGTCTACTTTTAGGGATATTTTGCCATTATGATCTATAGCCATAAAAGTATTTTTGGCATTCTGTTCCATGTAAATTATTACTTAAATACTGATTTATGGGGAAATGTAAATAGCTGTATTTAACAAACAACTATTATATATCTTGTCACCAGGATTTTAAAATTCATTTCCTTTTCACTTTTTATTACCATACATTTAGTTTGAGAAACAAATGTATATTTTATATCCTATACCATTTTAGTTAATATATATGAATTATTTCACTTTACAATGATGACTCAAGCTTAGGAACCATATCTTCCATCAGTATACCAACATCAGGCTTTTTGCATAAGAACATCATAAAACACATAATCACGTTATTTGACCCTTGTTCAGCATAATCATTTTGTTTTTACTTTAACATCCATCTTAAGCATTATTGATATTGCAAACCAATATAAAATGTTTCTATACTGGAATATCAGATATACATAACATACGTTACCCAGGGTTGCCATTTTTATTATTTTGTAGGAACTCCAGGCCAGCATCTTGGCTTTGGCAACTCGGATACTTTCTGGTTGTGATGAAGTTCTGGATATGCTGCAGCGAGTCACCACTGCTCTTATCAACAGCGATTTCTTAGACAGAGACTTTAGGTAATATGATTTATGTTACCATTAATAATTAATTCTATATCCTTGTCCAGTACTCAAAGAGTGAAATTACTTAAATGAAGTCCAGAGTAAAGTGACTCTTGGTTGGTCTTGGTTATATAAAAAAAGGGCGGGGCTGTTTACTATAGTCTATGAGAGATATGTAACCTTGTGACTTGGTTGTATTGTAGTGCCAAACCAATGCAGCAGTTTAAGGCAATCTAAATATTGACATAAATGGTAAAACATGTTTTAATAGAATTGTATTATCTTGTTGGTTGTAACAATCGCAATAGCAATGCATCTTATTCTCTGACTGGAAAACTAAAATGCGATCTGATTTAATGAGAAATATTTATAGAATTAGATACTATGTAAGGTCTACTGCCATTTATTCTCTTGTTTTTCATTCTGATAAGTGCCACAGAAAAGTAAGATCAGTTTCAAATGGAATAAGTTTACATCATTAGTAAAATGTAATTGTGAGGAATTTGTATATTCCTATTAAAAAACATGTCTATAAACAGCTGTTTTTTTTTGTGAGCATTCAGAATGTTAATATTTAAAATGTACCAACAAGAATTCAGCTGCCCATCAGTTATGTTTCTTATCTACCGTTTGTGTAAGAAATAACAACATTAATAAATAATTCATAAATCTTCCTTTTGGCACACTGCATTGTAAATGTTTTGACTATAGAACTTTATTTAATATTTATTGTTTTGGTTTTTTTTAACTGTCTTTTTAATTTTGTCTTAGACTCAAAGGCATTGAACAGATCACAAAATCCACCATGCTTGGCCATCTTCTCCCAGTTCTTCTCACATCCCTTATGCATCCCAACTTACAGACATTAACCATGGCAGACGGACTTATGCCTCAACTGGTGCAGCTTGTACTTTACACTAGCCAGGTAAGTTTGTTGTACTCCTTAATAATGGTGTTCAGGGTTTTGTAATAACAACTTATTTATTAAAATACAGTGCATAAAAGAAGCATGGCTCTCTGACTGTACAGTTCAGTCTTCTCTCTCTGTGGGGCTGGCCTCAACTATGTGCCTCTTTTTCTATAACAACTTTATTAATATTAACAATTATCAACACATCCTTTCCTTTTTAACATTTTAACATCAGCTGTGCTAATAACAACAAACCCTTAATAGTTATAACGTAGTACAGGTGATTTGATATAATAATAGTACTGTAATCAACTGAACATGTCACATTAACACTGTTCAACTAGTCTTGATGGTTTTTTGATAACACAACAAGTTTGCACACTTACTTCTCTTGGTATTCCATATCTGCAGAAGTATGTTTTAAGTATTTTGCATACCTCAGATGATGTGCTATTTTTTTAATTTTCGAACTTCTGAATAATTGGAGCATGCATCTAATATTGCCAAGCCTTTGCTCCAGCACTTCCAAGGGAGCCCCTAATACATAGATAAATGCTATGTGGTCCCTGGGATACAATTGGAGTTGATATATTCATGTTGAATGGAAAGGAGCATTT
>CM044432.1:147987222-148002947 GCA_024363595.1 Xenopus borealis | reverse complement strand
TTTCTTGGAAAGATCTTTTCCGAGAAATATCGTAATTGTTACGTCTATGGCCAGCTTTATCTTGTGTTAGGTAGCTGTTATCTGGTTAACTTCCCATTGTTCTGTTGTTAGGCTGGTGGGGGGAAAGGGAGGGGGTATGTCACTCCAACTTGCAGTGCAGCAGTAAAGAGTGACTGAAGTTTATCAGAGCATGAGTCACATGACTGGGGGCACCTGAGAAACTGACAATATGTCTAGCTCCGTTTCAGATTTCAAAATGAAATATAAAAAAATCTGTTTGCTCTTTTGAGAAATGGATTTCAGTGCAGAATTCTGCTGGAGCAGCGCTATTAATTGATGCATTTTGAAAAAAAAACAAAACTTTTTTCTGTTATCCATTAGTATCCCTTTAACTTTTTTGTGACTTTTCTGAATGGTGTACATATAGTCAAGTGCTGTACTGAGTTTAACTGAGAATTTCAGTTTTTTAAGCAAGTCTTTACCAGTCTGGTATAGTAAATAAGGCTGGTTATATTCTATTCGGACAAATAACATAGATTGTCATCTTACATTTCCCTAAATGGTTTCATTGTATATTTTGCCTAACAGAGTGTTGCAGAACTTGAACAAAAGTGGCAAAGTGAAGTGGAAGATGCTCAGAATGGAAAGTTGGAGAACAATGCTCCCTTTTTTTATGACTATCACTTTAATGAGGTATAGTATTTCACTAGCTAGCATTTTGCCAAAAAGCTATAAGGACTGTGGTATAAACAGTGCTTTTCCAATGACAGAGAAGTACTCTAAATCACCAGTGGTAGTACCCAGTGACTTTAACAGAATATCCCTGTAAGCACCCTTATAGGTACCCTATAGTTTGCTTTTTGGGCTGAAAAGCTTCTCATCTGGAAAGGTGTACTTCTCAGATGCTCGTGTGCCATTACTGTAACAGAACCACTTTCATTTCACCATGTTCGGAAAAGATGCATACCAACAATTTAATGTTCACTGAGATCATTGGGGCAATTTATCTGATGTTTGGTACAAGCATTCAGGTTTAGCTGTGCACTGCACCTAGCACCAGAATGGAAATTCAGACCTAGGTGCAGAATACAGGGCTGGGTTATAAAGTGCTGTGTTGCAACCTGCTCCTTATGGCACTCCTTAACTTAAAATTCTGAAAACCTATGTGCCTCTGCCTGCCCCTTCATGAAGAAATTGTTGTCAAATCAGGCAGCACTGTATTTGGGGGGGGGGGTCATACGGGTATTTATGGGTTTCCAGAATACAAGTGTGCTTTTTGCATAAATTTTGTTTTTCATATTGCCCCCTACACTTGGGGCAAATAAACACTCACATCTTTGAAAGAATATCAACACCATTTTGTATAAGAGCTCTTAAAAGATCTTCATATAATTGCTATTAAAATGTCTGTCTGTCTATCATGCTGTATATGTTCTCCGCTTTCAAATAGCAGAAACTAGTTGATTACCAGATGCTGAGGAAAATGGACTTATACTACATTATTGCCAAATCAACAGAAAGCTAAAAATATAACTGCTTTCAGTTCCAATTGCATTCACTAATTTCTTTAAAACCACTCCATTGTAAGTTAGAATTATGTTTACTTTCAATACACACAGTTTTTGATTTTGAAAAGTTTTGGTGGACATTTATTTCAAAGGAGAAGTAAAGTATTTTTTTTACTTGGGGGGGGGGTGACGAAAGTTAATCACCCCAAGTCATTATATTGTCTTACCTGACTCTCCAGGCTGGTTTTCCTATCAGCAGAAAACTGCGCTGGCCTGGGAACTTCCAGCGAGCACCTAGGAGCGATCCTCTCCCTGCTTCTTCTTTCTCTATGTGCAATAGTGTGAAAACCAGAATTTTAATGAAAAGGCCACATTCATCTGCATGCATCACACATGCATCTGCCCCAGGAAATTTGCAGATCGAAGAAGATGATCGTCCTGTGGAGCTTGTTGGCAGAACCCCAGGTTAGCGCAGTTTTCTGCTGATAGGAACACCGACCCAGGGTGTTGAGTAAATAAATACGACTTAAGAGTGCCCTTTAACTCTATAAAATGCATCATCAACTAATCAGAATGGAAGTATAACGCTAAAGAAGCTAGAAGATGTTACAGCAGTTGATTACGTCAAGCGAGAAACTTCCATAAAACTACTGTGCCACCTCCAACTGAGCTTTCTTAAAACACCTGTCATTACTGGTACAAAGATTATGTATTGAATGTTTTTAATTTGCAGAGCAAGTTAAAAGAACTTGAGCTTTTATGTTCTATGAAAGAGATCCCTTCTGATGGGAGTGATCCTGAAAACATGGTTTTCTCTCTACGGTAAGTTAAGTCCATTCAAGAGCATGCTTTAAAAAACTTTTCAGTAACCAGATATCGAATTGTGGTAGAATTGAAATCCTTCGAACTCGAATTTTACCGCAATTCGATCAACGAATGAGTGAATAGAAATAAATCGATCGATCGATAAAATCAATTTGAACGTTTTTAACCATTCAATCAAATTTTTTTCTTCTTTCAAAAATAATTAAAACCAATTTGGTAGGTTGAAACTGATGAACTAGGCAGTCGAATAAATATTTAAAGGGCAAGTTATTCGACTGTCGAATATTCGAATAGAATTTTATTCTGTTCTGTTCTTCTGAACAATGTCTGGAAATACACATTTACTCAGATTTTCAGAGAGAAATGCACTATAACCAGCATGCACAACATTTGCTGCATTCCTTCCTTAAATAAGGGCTGTAATTGACACCTGTTTTTTTCACAGAATTAATTACCTTATTAATTGAACAACACACCGCTATTATTTGGAACAAGTCATTATTATTTTAAACAAGCCTTAATTAATGATTCAGTTACACAGAATCAGCAGCATGCATGTCATGACTGTTGGGTCTGTTGGTTTATATTACTCTACCACGGCTGAAACAAAGGGTAGGCAGAAGAGGCACATGCCTAGGGCCCAAAGGTAGAGGGGGCACCAGGCAAATACCTCTTCTGATGACTCCCCTATTTTGGACTGTTATGTCCAGGAGCTTTGGTAGCAGTTTCTTCAGTAGCCGAGTGAGTGCTCTTCCGTGCATACTCAGTGCTTCTGCAAATGCAAAAAAAAAACAGATTGGACGAGATTCGATGTTTCTGTGCATGCGCACTTGCGGTATCTTGGCACTTGCACACTTCTGAGTACGCGCAACCTGTGAGGGGCAACGTAGTCAGCTGGGTAGCAGGCACTTGGCCCGGCACTGTACTCTACTACACCTACTAGTAAATTATTTGCCATGTACAAATATATTTTCGACCAAAAACAGAATTTGATCAGGCCCGGATGGTTTGGGGAGTTAAGGGGGGTCCGGCCGTGCTGCACTTACTTTCATAGCCGTGCCCCTGATGTTGCTGACCTGCAGACTTCAGAAAGGAGGCTGGAGCTCCAGAGCCTGCATCTTGCCCTGTGCCAGTGAAGCGTAAGTCCCAGTATAGCCACATGGGGATTGGATGGGTCAAGTTTGAAACTCTCATGTGGCTTTACCAGGTCTTACACTTCACTGGCGATTCAGAGCACAGAACTGAAGATACAAGCACTTGGCTAAAGTAGAGTGTTGTTTTTTTTTTTTTTTCTTATAACTTGTAGGGGCTTTGGCCATGTTGTTTTTTTTATAATAACTTGTAGAGGCCCTAGCCACTAAGGATTTTTTCTAACTTGTAGGGTGCCCTGGGCACCATAGTTCTTTTTTTTAACTTGTGTGGCCTTTGTACTGATGGATAGTAACAGAACTAGGTGGGGGAGGGCCCTGGTTCAGGCCGTCCCCACCCTCCTCCGTGCAGAATTTCTCTGTGGCTGCAGGCAACTCCAGCCAGCTGCAGGCGGTGCAATCTGCCGGGGGGCCCTGTGGTTGTGCAGACCCTGGCCCAATTGCACCACCTGCTCCCCTGGCTAGTTATTCCACTGCTGATGGGTGAGGGAGGGGTGGAAATGGAGGCCCAGAAAATTCTACTGTGCAGGCGCTGTGATTTCTGATGGCAGCCCTGTGTGTGGGTGTGTATACAAACATTTTTATATTTATTTACTTTGTTATACTACCTGTTTGTATGTTGAATTTTTCACCAGAGAGAAGTTTTTCCAAGAGGTGAACTCCCTGATTCAAAAGCCTTCCCACCCAATGGCTAAGACCAAAACATTAGTTAAGAGTCTGATGAACAGAGCAGAGCTTCTGTTGCATGTGACTATTGCAGCACATTCTGGTATCACAAGAAGCATATCTGGCACTCCAACTGAACCTCCAGGTATGTGATGCCTGGATATACTCTGAACACATACACTTGTATAAAGCACTAATATCTGACTTTTGGCTAGTTTCAATTAAAGGTAGTCATAGTTGTTACATTTTCAATACAGACATGTTAGAGCTGAATTGTCAGATATACAGGAAGAAACAATAGAATGCTACCTGTTTCTTACAATTCAGCACTCCAACAGTGGTAGGCTCGGACTGGCAATTTGTTTGTTCGGGCAAATGCCAGATGGGCCACTTGCTTTAAAATGTAAATGGACTGCTCATCTAAAATTGCAAATTAGGCATGTCTTTAATATGTAAATGAACCAATCACTTTAGAAATGCAAATTAGCTGTCCGTAAAAGCCAGCCACAGCTAAGCCTGCATTTGTTAGTGCTCATGCCTGTACTGGCATATGGGTGGAACCAGGAATTCTGACCAACTTCAGTTAGTAATATTAGAGTTGCTTTCTATATATCCACTCCCTTATGCTTATGATAAGTATGTTGTGCTTAGAACAGTCACTTCAGCCTGTAAATGGAACACTGTGATATATAGCATTAATTGCATGAGACAGACTAGTCTCTTCAAGTATGACACACTTTGGCCCTGTGACACACATGGTAATTAAAGTCCTCTTATCTGCCAGGATGCATGGTCTAGCTGGGGCACACAAAGGAAAATTTAGAATATACTGGGTCAATAATCAATCATATAGAATACTAGGGTGAGATATTTGTTGCAAGGACCAGTCCCAGCACATGTATAATATTGCTGGGGATTATATGGTAATGGACTCTTAAAATATCTATTAATAAACACTAGGTCTAGTTAACCTTGGGGTTGGAAATATATATTATGCTTTGCATGCGCATGAATACATGGGCTGCTTCGATACTTTTACCAGGGCTGCTTTTTCCTCCCAGTCCGGCCCTGAACAATGCCCATTGTTTGGGTGCTTTCAAAGGCACCAAATGAAATTTTTCTGGCGAGCTGACCTATATCCAAGTCCTCTGCCAATATTGGACAGCTTGTCTTCCACCATACATCCACTGAATATCGTTTTGTATGATTTTATTGGCACATCTACTGCCACCTTAACACGTAGACTATTAACCAACATAAATTTAAATAGGAACCTTGCCTGTTTTTAATGATAAATATTAATGGATCTCCACTCATTCAAAATTAAACTTTGTTTTCATTTGAAGTTTGTATATGCTCTTCCTACCTTATCTGATTCAATACAAGGTTGGTTTTCAGTGCAAATCTTTTGATTCTAAGATCTGTTATTTTTAATGTGTTTGTTGCCCAGTTGCAACATATTCATGCTGCTTGGTTTGCTAACTGCTATTTCTATCAATTTCTACATCATAATTTTGTAGCTGGCAAATCTATCTCAGAAGCAAAAGTTATATCTCAAGCCATGCGCCAGCCTGTTTTCCTCAGAAGCATGTCTGCCCCTTCTGACCTGGAAATGATTGGAAGTAGTGACTTAGAGTTCAGCAGGTCTAATCCAAGGTATGTCTATTTTCAAGATAAAACAAAAATGGCAAAATAAAAACATTACGGTTCTTTCTTAGTGCAGAAATATGGATCTACAGCTTTTATTGAATACATTAAAGGCATATGTAATGGTGCAGGCTTTTCAAGTTCTCCTGCAATGTAGCATGGTCCCCAATTATCTGTCAGATTTCGAGGTACAGTCAGTCACATTATGTGCTTTTACAGCATCTCTCTAAAATGCATTTTGCAAAACAGATACATACGCTTTGCAGAGTGAGGCTTCCATTGAAATTACCATGTGTTGATTTTGAGAATAAATATATTTCTGTGACTTTTTTTTAGACAACCCAAGGCAAAGTATCCAGGAGAACTTTAAAACCTTGTAAATGGAGACACGGCTCGATTTGACATCAGCTCTCTTGTTTATGAGCTGTCAACCAGTTTCAGTTCCTACCCTTTTCACAGAGTGGTTTTCATAGAGTACTGTACCTATTGAGTGGTGCACTTCACTTACTGTGCAGAAGTGAACTCAATTCAACACAGGTTAACATTTGAGCCTTCTGTTGTTGGTCCTGTAGGAAAGCAGGAATGCTGAGAAATATTTGCTCTAAATAATATTGGGGCAAAATGTTCCAATGTTACACAGATACACAGAGTTACCTAGTTAAATTGGGTTGAAAAAAGACAAAGTCCATCAAGTTCAACCCCTCCAAATTAAAACCATGCATGCACACACACCCATTCACGCTTTCACTTTCTCTGGTGCGTTGATCCTTTTTATGGGTAAAAAGGTCCCCTGATATTTGTCTTTAATACCTTCTAATGTACTTATAAAGTTTAATCATGTCCTCTTGCAAGCGCGCTTTTTCCAGAGAAAACAACTAAAATAATTTGATAATTTAAGTCATCCATCCCTCTAACCAGTTTAGTCGCACGTCTCTGCACTCTCTCCAGCTCATTTATATCCCTCTTAAAGACTGGAGGTCAAAACTGCACTGCATATTCCAGATGAGGTCTTACTAGGGATCTATAAAGAGGTATAATTATGTTTTCATCCCTTGAGTTTATGCCCTTTTTTATGCAGGACAGAACTTTATTTGCTTTAGTAGCTACAGAATGACACTGCCCAGAATTAGACAACTTGTTATCTATAAAAACCCCAAGATCCTTCTCACTTAAGGAAACTCCCAACACACTGCAATTTAGTGTATAACTTGCATTTATATTATTTTTGCCAAAGTGCATAACCTTGCATTTATCAACATTGAACATGTCACTGCAGTTCTACTGGAGAGTGTGTACTAATGCAGAATTACAAGTGTACTGATTCCTAAAATAATATAGCTCAGTATTGTAGTTTGTCATATTCTCTTTGACCTTTTTATAGGAGAAGGAACATCACCAGCCACAGGAGCAGCTCCTTCACACTCCTTCAGTCATTAGCTAATGAAGACAGCAAGGATAAACCAACATACAGTGTCCTTTTAGGCCAACTGTTTGCCTTTATTGGGACCAATCCTGACCAAGCAGTATGTCGCACTTTATTTTTTCTAGTGAATATTTTTCATTCTGATTTATTAATAGTGGTGTAAGTTATGCAGAAATATTTATTTGAGTGAACAAGCAAGTGTCATCTATTTGCAGTTCTACTTGTGTGGGTGTGTGATGTGCCATATTGCTTTTTTTCTGCATTGTAGTGGCAGAATAATCTATTTACCTTACACTTAATTTTTCCCAGTTTGGATGATAAAGCTGCTGTCATGCAATTCTGTAATCTTGGAAGAATTTGTATTTGATCTAGTACTTGGATATTTCCAAAGGGCCATTTTAAAAAGTCTGGTATAACTGCTTTAGAGTAGTTAGACCGCGGCATCTTGCACTACCCATTGCATGTTAAAAAGTCATGTTTCACACATTGTAGTGCTTCCTAAATGAACTACATGGGTATAACTTGCTTAACTTTTTTTTAAAGATCATTCAGTTGAGAACCTTTTACTTCAGTGTGTGATGTTTGGATATTGAATAAGTTTATTGCAATTACAGGTGTCTAGTAGCAGCTTCCTACTGGCCGCCCAAACCAGATGGCGCCGTGGGAATACTCGCAAACAAGCCCTTGTGCACATGAGAGAATTACTGACTGCTGCTGTTCGTGTTGGAGGTGTGACACATTTGGTTGGACCAGTAACAATGGTGTTACAAGGAGGACCAAGGCAAGCAAAGCTCACATGCAATTCCATCACTTATTGATGGGTTGGGAGTAAATTCTCTTTGATGGCGATATACACCTAGTTGGTTCTGCCATATTGTTTCCTGAATTATCCAAATGCCCTAGTGCAACATTGATGTTAATTTATGATACCCTCTCAATGCCTGTAGAAAATATGACATGTTTTCTTTTATTTCTTCCAGAATTGAAGAACTCACCTGTGGAGGAATGGTGGAGCTTGTTCAAGAGGCTTTTGGAGAGACTATGACCTCAGTGGTGTCACTTTGTGCATTCTATCCTATTGCCTGTTCTAATAGCATTGGTCTGTTGTGCACTATACCTTACACAAGGTACTTCTAAATGTGGAATTTGTGGGAGAGACGTATTTGCTAACAAAGCCATTGCATTTTCACATACAGGAATACATGAGTTTTGTCATCTGTTTTAATTTTCTTTTAAGGAATGAAGAAAAGTGTTTAGTACGCAGTGGGCTTGTTCAGTTGATGGACCGACTGTGCAGCTTAAGCAACCAGAGAGAGTCCAGCTCAAATGAAAAGCAGACAAAGAAACAGAAAGTAGCAACTATGGCATGGGCAGCCTTTCAAGTACTGGCCAATAGATGTGTAGAGTGGGAGAAAGAAGAAGGTAAGCCAAGGAAAGTAAAATGATTTTACTTAATAGTACAAGTTTGGAATCTATTATTGGACATGTTTGGGACCTGGGATTTTCCAGATAAGGGATCTTTCCATAATATTGATCTTCAGTCTAATAAAAATAATTTAAACATTAACTAACCCAGATAAGATTTTGTGTTATTATTGAACAGAAAAATTTAATTATATTTAAACGAGAAGGAAAGGCTGGAGGCACTTGGGGGTGCCAAAAGTTGGGCACCCCCAAGTGATTGTATCTACCTACCTGAAGCTCCTATCATCAGAAATCTGCACCGGCCCGGGGTTATACGAATGAGCATCACGGGTCGATCTTCTTCCATTTTCTTCTGCCTCCAAAAAAAGCCGACTTTTAATTAAATTACAGCTTTTTGTTCTATTGCGCATGCGCAGCCACGCAAAGACAGAGAAGAAAATGGAAGTAGAGCTCTCCATCATGCTCATTGGTATACCAGGCCGGTGCAAATTTCTGCTGTTGGGAACACCGGCCCAGGGTTTCAGGTAGGTAGATACAATCCTCCAGCCTTTCCTTCTCCTTTAAAAATTAGAATTGTTTGCTGTAAATGGCCTCTGTGGGATATTGCCTTCCAGTAACTCTAAGCTTTATGGATATCTGGCTTCTGGATAAGATATCCTATACTGTTCTTATGAATGATGAAAATAAACCATTAACAACAATAACAACACACATTTTGGAACAATATGCTTATTTGTGATATTATTTTCTTTTTACGTAGATGTCATTAAATTATAAGGGTAACCAAGCTTGGCAAGAGGTGGAGGGCATACATTTAATTATTATTGTTTTTGTTCAAAATGTATTTTAAATAAAGCCTGAAATTTTAAAAGCAAACAAATATAACTATTTAAACCCCAAACCAAACTGAATATGTTTAGTACAGTTTAAGTACTTAAAAAGTGCCTCATAACAAAGCAGAATGTTACACACTGGCAATTCATTTCTAAAGCAAACAAAATCTTGGATTCATGAAAAAGGCCACCTTTTGCAGTAATCACAGCAAACAATCTGTGGGCTTCTGTTATGATTTAAGGCTTTTGTTGGAAAATTCACTACCTACACTGCTGCAGAAATATGCAGAAATGAATACATATAATTACTACATGGAAGTACAGAAACCAGTGCAATTAGCATCAGAATTTAATAATCAGCTTAAAGAATCATCTTAAATTACAGAACAACCTTATTTTTTGCTTGGTAATTTGCAACAGCCCTAAGCTTAGCTTCTCAACAGCTGCTCAGAGCCCACTGAGCCTGTTAGTGTCGCAGATGCTTTCCAAGACAGTGACCCCCTGTGACAAGTTTGAAACTTTAGGCTGGTGCAATAAGTTCAGTATATAAAACATGGACTTTTTAGTCATATTCATAGTTAGTTTAGTTCTCCTTTAAATATGGTGCATGTTTACACAGCAAATAACAGATAAGATATGTGTCTAGTTCAGACAGATAAACAAGGGTCACATATAAAAAAAAAACATGATTTTCAGTTCATGGTGTAAGGGCAAGAGCATGTTTATGTTGCATTTTTAAAAGCAGCCCTGAGGTGGCATCCATGTTACCCCCCACCCCCCTTAAATACACTCTCTACACTAGAAGAGACAAATTTCCACCCCTGGTAACTTGTGAGGTGCTGCTGCCTGAGGTGAGTTTCTCAACTTTTCTCTTTGGCACAGAGACCCCGTAGTGCAGCAAAGTTCTCGTAAGGTGTGGTATTAATGTCATGTTATGATGGCATGATTAAGTATGCACTTAAAGGTTCTTTGAACATGGAGATTCTGGAAAAACATCTGAAAATTGCATTGTGGAAACATGAACGTGACGCACGATGTGTAGTGTGAACATATTTATACCAGTATTGCAGTGGATCCGCTCTTTTTCCCAGTTCTGTTTTCTGCAGTTAAATCTATAGCTTCTGCTTGTGTGTAATGCTAACCTCTGCTCCTCAGTGTTTGCCTGCACACAAGCAGAAGTACAATAAAAAAAATGCAGCTTGAGCGCAGTGGAGCCGTTGCTCCATGTGTCCTCAGCCTAACTTTTGTCCTTTATATTTGGTTTTGCCATTACAAGACTTGCTTTTATATTGTGCAGAAGAAAATATTTATAATTTTTTTTCATATTTGATCTGTTTCATATTTATTTCAAGGTGGCTCTACTGAGGCAGTCCACTCTGGTTTGGCTAGACAAGTTTCTACCCTCCTCACTAACCATCTTGCAAGAGCTACGGAGTGCTGTGGAAACCAAGCTGCAGGAAACGATGCCCTACAGGATGTGCTGAGCCTTCTAAATGATCTTTCTAGGTAATAGCTAGAAAATCAGTATTATTGTTATTATTTTAACAAATATTTGCAAAGCACCAAAATAATCTGAATTGCTACACATTATACAGTCAGATGTGACAAAATACAGCAACAGAGCCTTAGTGCCCATAGACACTACTAATAGACTAAAATGCTGTTATATTTTTTTGTGTTTGATGTTTTTCTTTCTGATAACCATGCTATATTATTTTCCGATTTGTAAATTAAAATTTTCAAATGTTATTATTGTACAGCAGTACATTTCCACCAGGAACATAGTTACATAGTTAAATTGGGTTGAAAAAAGACAAAGTCCATCAAGTTCAACCCCTCCAAATTAAAACCCAGCATATATATACACACACACACACACACACAATAGCCTTTGATATGATGTCTGTCCAAAAAATCATCCAAGCCCCTTTTGAAAGCAAAACGATGTAAAATATATTGTTTCATATCTATATAGGCTTAAAATGAAATCATAAACTGCTAATGCATTAGCGAAGGAAAAAATATACATTACTTCCATGTCTTGCTATGCTGCCATATAATATGAATTAAGTTTTTGCAGTGATGCTTTTTATGTCGCATTATGCATGCAATGATTATTTCACATTTATGTATTCTGAATCTGTGCCACCTGGAACAATCACTCATTGTAGTTTGAGCCATCAAATTTAAGATACATTTGATGGATCCTATCACTCATTCTACTTCAGCAATGCCATAAATTGATTCATGTGTTTGCATTAATTATATTTTATTATACTAAAATGTTTTGGGTTTTTTCTACACAGGAGTCAGATAGGGAAGGCAATTCTGAGCCAGCCTGCTTGTGTCTCCAAACTTCTTTCATTGCTGTTAGATCAGCGTCCTTCTCCAAAACTTGTGCTCATTATTCTCCAGCTCTGCCGTGCTGCACTTCCTCTCATGAGTGTTGAAGACTGTGGAAATGTAGAACTTCCTCCATGGAGCTACTCTTTGCCAGCTCTGGACAGTGAACAGGAAGATCCAAGTGACCCAGCCTCTAAAATAGCATCATTGTTGCTAGCAAAGTTGGCTGATTATGTTGTTCCAGGTACTGTAACTTCTGAAGCATTGTTATTTATTATCTAAGAAATACAAGAGCAAAGCACCATGTGTTTTTTGTACTCACAATGCACCTTACCATCCCTGAGTTGTGCAGGCCACTTGTAGATGCAAAATTTTGCACTTCTTATATAGGATTGAAAGAGTCTCCTACTGTGTATGCAGTGCTGACAGCACCAGCCAGTGCTGCATATAAGAGGGCATGACTTGGTATGCACCCCTTCCTGCACATCACTCATGAGCCTTATGCTTGCTCATGGTAGGTATTAAGTCCAGTCTGAGTTTTGCACTTGCTGTAAATACTTTGTTGCATTGTACAGTGGCAACAGACTCTAATCTATGAATTAGAATAACAAAAGAGAAAATAAATACTCAAGTTTTATAATGGACTTTGAAAATTGCTGTCTTTTAAAATATTAATCCTCTTTGACATATGACAATACCTGGACAGTTCCATAGCCAGGCAAAGGGCAAGTAAAATAGAATAAGGCTGGAAATGCTGTATTTTGTATACTAAACATAAGCCTAATCAAACAAATGATTTATGCTTTCAAAGTTGGCCACAGGGGGCTGTCATCTTGTAACTTTGTTATACATCTTTGCAAGACTAGACTACATACACATGCTCAGTGTGGTCTGGGCTTCTTAGGGATCGTCATAAATGATCAAAAAACAAAGCTGTTTGAGTTCTGCATGGCTGGTAAGTAAGGCAGGATCTCCCCCTGCTGTTCATAAGTATGATTGTTTCCCTGCCAGAAGTTAGGGACCGTCTGACAATTCCTATCCCCAGCACTAAATGAAGGGAGAATTTCACTGCATACAGTCAGGTTTCTTATAAAAACGGTACACATTTTTTAAATTATATTATATTGGAGATAGATTTCTTTTTTCATTAAAGAAAGTAAAAATGGGATTTCATTTCTTTGCCTTTCCTTGCCCTGTAAAGGTAGCAGATTGATTTGGGCCTGTTCAGGTATCTCCAAGCAATTGTGTGATACTGTGCAGGCGCCCTATTCATACAGTAAAATAGTTGACATGAGAATGTATTATTAAGTCAATCATAACTTTAAGCATTAAAAAGGCAAATGTAAAAAGCAGTCTGTATGTAAGAGAATCTTTTTTATCATTCAGTATTCCCCCCATCTTTGTAGGATGTCAGACAGTTCTTTCTCCAACTGCTTCAGAGCCAGGCAGTTCCTTGTCTAAAAACAGCCCGAAAAATTCTCAGAAAGGAGATAAGGATGCAGAAGAAGAGAGTGAAGCAGTAGATGGCAAACTCTCCATTTTTATTCATAAGAGAGAAGACCAGTCATCCCATGAAGTTCTTCAGCCTTTGCTTAGGTAATACAATGGATGTAATTTTAAGTTACTTGTGTTGTGATATGTTCCAGTAAACATGGATTGTTGGTTGGGTTGTAGATATTTTAGTTTTTTTCATGCTTTCTCCTCCAGAGTCAGACATTTAATTTTTTTTGTTTTGGTATGTATGGCATGTAGCCATCATCTTATTATGACTATATTTCCATTCGTGAAATGTCTTGCTACTGGACTCTGTTTTCACCAAGAGTTATGGGCAGTGTTTCATGTGTTCATCAGTGTATTCCTTTAGTTTGTCTATGAGACTGAATGTTCAGGGTCTATGCTTACTTTTGTAACAAGCAGCAGGAAAAATGTCATAAATCTGGGTACAGTGGTAATAGTTGCATAAATGCATTTTTTCTATCCAGCTGTAAGATCTGTGCTCGACATATGCCTGTTAAATATAATGTTGCAGCCGATGCTCAGCTTGCATATGCCATATTGAAAAGCCTGATCAAGCACGCACAAAGAATAACAGAGCATAATTTTGTTAATTATATGCAAGCTGTCTGCAATAGATATTAACTAATTAGAATTTTGACTGGAGGTACACTATGTACAACTATGCAGATATGTCTGGAAATTTAACTCTTTTGGTCAAATGTTAGAATTTTTTAAATTTCAAATACTTTTGTATTTTAAGTTCAAACATTCAGACTTCCTACATGGTGGCAAAGTAGGGAATCAAATCATGAGACTATGTCAATTTTCCATTTAAATGTTATAATATTTTCAAGTCTTTCCTTTATGTTTAACAAAAGCATAAACCTATACTGGCCTAGAAACATTTGCACATTGTCACTAAGTAGTGAATTTCTTTTTTTATATAGTAGTTCAGAGGGGAGGCCTTTTCGTCTCGGTACTGGTGCAAATATGGAAAAGGTAGTGAAGATGGATCGTGACATGACTAAGGTAAGTGTTGCAACAAAACAATGGTACTAGTATTATTTTGTGGGAAATAAGAGCTCCTCCACCACACATGGTATGAAAAAGGTAAAGAGGGACAGTAAAGTCTGTTCTATAATAGTTCTCCCATGTTCTGTATCAGCCCTACCTTTCAGTGCAGTAACAACTATTATTTTGTTTCACAAAAACTTTCAACTTTTCCTCCCTTCATATTGTTAGCTTATTTTTTCTTGTCATCCTGACTAGGAAACAGGAATACAAAATATTTCTCTCCATGTGATATTCAGAATAGCCTAGGTTTTAGATTTTATTTCTTTGTGCTCAGTTTGACCATTTTGGAGCACAAAGATCTACAACTGCCCCCTTCAGTAGAGCAGTGCTTTAGGAAGGAACATTAATTATCTGATTTGACATACAGGGTGGGTGTTGTGAAGTAATCACAGAGGAGGCTGCATCTGCTCTTCGCAAAGCCTCAAAATGGGCGCAGTCAGGTTTAATTGTTAGCATTGGGCCACCCGTTGAGACTGTTAGTCCTGATGCAGCAAGTGGACTTTCCACTGGTGACAAGAAGAAAACAGCCCAGACCTCAATCTGCAGGGAAAGGAATTCTGAGCTTGCCAGGTAAACAAACCTAGCCAATTTTATATTATCACCTTCAGAGAGTTTGTCTTCTTGATTTTTGTTTACTGATGGTCTCTTATCTAATAGGACTGATCCTGTACGTCCTTTCATTAGTGGCCATGTAGCAAACAGCATGGCGGCAGAAGTAATTGCTCTGCTTCACAGCCTGCTGATGGCACCAGAGTCAAATGCAGCCCAAATCTGGACAACAACTGCAGAGAAGGTAACTAGATCAGACATGAGAAATGCTTTTCAGATTTTTTGTATAACTTGTATGTTAGACAATGAACTTTTAAATGAAACACTATGGAAGCAATATAATTGCTGCAAGTGCAAGTGCCCTGAATGCCTTCTCGGTCTGTTTATACAACCTGATGTACTTCATTTTGTTACTCTCGAAAAGGTGTGTGCAAAGGTGCTTGTGTTACTACAACAGTTGCGATTATAGTATATATATAGTTGCAATTATATTACTACAACCCTTGTGATTATATGTTTCATGTACCAAAAACCTCCTGTTCCTGTTATACAATATTTAATGTTATAGATAGAACTAATTTTCAGTTCTTCATTAATTCATATTTCTGTTTTTTTTCTGCCAAAGTTAACAAACTATCCCTGGGAAACTATGATTATTAAGATGTTTATTAGGTGATACAGGTGAAATAGCTGATGACTGTATTGTTGGAGCACTATTCTATAGGCTCCTTTTGTTGTCATCATACATGTGGTTTTGGGCTCAAAAAAAGAAATATTACGTTTAGTT
>CM044432.1:147955797-147970827 GCA_024363595.1 Xenopus borealis | reverse complement strand
GACCTGAGCTACACTGTGTTTAATTCTTAAATATTTACATTCTGTTTGACATTAGAGGCTAGAGTGAAGCCATATAAATATTAAGATTGAAAGCAATAATTTAGTGAATTCTGCATGTGTTTGATTATAGTTGAATGAGCTGGTACAGGTAGAGACTTACCTACGGAGTGAAGGGGTATTAGTGAGATACTGGTATCCCATAGAAATGTTAGAAAGACCTCCTGCAGGATACAGAAGAATGGCAACCAATGGACTGGTGACTTTAGACAGCACTAACATCCAGATACATAGGTGAGTATATAATTTCATTTTTTGGTTCAGTACAAAAGCCATAGAATATGAGACATACAACAATGACTGCTTATCTAGAAAATCTCTCTTGTTGCTATTCCCAGTAGAAATTAAATATAAAAAAATGACTGTGGTTGCAAAGATCAGCAACATAATTCAGGGTTGTTTCTGCCACCAGTATTGATTAAAGGGTGCTGTATTGGCCTACAGCAAGAGTGCCCGTACTTTGCTAATGGGGGTCTACTTTTAGGGATGTTGTCGCATTATTAGCATTCTGTTCCAATGAAAACATTACTTAAATATTGTATTGGATTACGAGCAAATGTAAATTGCTAGGTTTAACTAACAACTATTCATTATGTAACTTTAATAAATAAACTGTAATACATATCTTAATGAAAATAATTAAACTTTAGGGTAATTATGTCAAGCTGTTTGTTGACGGTGTCTTGAGATCTACTAATCACCCACAAAAGATCTACTGGTAGATCCCTATCTACCTTTTGGGCACCCCTGGCCTATGCACTCTTTAATGCATAGTCAAACAAACTCAAAAACACTGAAAATTAAATGTGCTTTTATATTATGTTGCCATGCTTTTTTAATATAGAACTTCTCCTATATACAGAGAGGGATATAATTACAAGTTTATACAATAACAGTTTATGTATACCGACAAACATTTTACCAGAATCAGTTGGATATCATTAGATGATAATGGGGGGGCTTACGTTATGTAATTTTAGCTGTTCTTGACATAAGTTGCCAGGGTAGCAATCTTTCAGCACACGTTATATGTATTTTCTTATGGGGGGTGCATGCAAAAGATGTTTTCACTGTCACATACCTTATAGCTCAAAGTCAAAAGATAGTAGTACTCCCAACTTGTAACTCTATTATTTCATTATTTATTATTAACCAATTATTTGGCGACCGTAACAAGCAAGTGAATCTTTTCATGTATACTCAGCTTAAGTTTGGTACCTAGTAAAACTGGGAGATTGGTTGATTTGCCCAAGGGCATTCAGAGTTTGCCTCTCTAAAGGTGGCCATACATGGAGAGCTCCCCACGTTGGGCGATGTCGCCAAACGAGTGGATCTCTCCCCGATATGCCCGCATTGAGGTGGGTGATATCGGGCTGATCCGATCTAGTGCCCAATGATTGGATCATAACGTAGGGGAACGGGCAGTCGGATCGCAGGACCGCATCAATGAACAGATGTGGCTTTTTAGTCCCGTCTGATCAACATCTGGCCTACTTTTGGCCAGAAAACTATCGGGAAGCCCTATGGAGGGCCCCATACACAGGCTGATAAGATGCTGACTTGCTCTGTCGGCAGCTTTTATTGGCCTGTGTATGGCCACCTTTAGTCCAGACTTGAGCTTCTCTATGTTTAATTCTTAATTCTGTTTGACGTTAGAGGCTAGATTTAAACCTAGCAATTTACATTGCTCATATGAAATAAAAAAGGCGGTTTTATCTTTACAAGCTGCTATCTTTTGACTTTGAGCTATATGTTGCCAGAGTGTCTGCTGAAAATCCAGCAGAAAGGATATAGAAAAGTATTGTTTTGATAACTTTTCATATTGTATTTTCAGTTGTCTGCAGCATTTGCCTTTTGATTAATTGCTTCCAACCATGAACTGAGAACTGAGAAAGGCACCAGGATATTGATTTCCCTGTCAAAAAAAGCTGGAAAAAATACGGCATTATCTTAGTAACAGTTACTGGAATTCATTTTGTAACTTTCGATAAATTCTCTGTAAGGAATAGCAACTTCCGGCCCAAGCCGGAGGGGCTGCTAAAAGGTGCCATAGAAAGTCACTATTTAGTAGGCTGGTGGGGGCTGTTTCTGCCTCTGTGTACCTGATATGCCAGGAGTTTACAGGTCGTTTGCTGATTCTATAGAAAGCAATGTCATCAGAAACAGTACATTTGTTTATGACTTTTTTGTTGCTGCCATTCTGATGAGTTTATACACTGCACTCGGCATATTTTATCTCCACAATCACAAGTATAACATTTGTTTTTGTTTTATTTTATTTTAGAGAGCTGCTACGGTGTGAATCTGCACTTGCCAGGCTTTACTGTCGAGTTGCATTACTTAACATCTTTGCTCCAAAATCCCCGCACACTTTCACTCGCCTATTCCACATTCCTGCAATAAGAGACATTACATTGGAGCATTTACAGCTTCTGTCAAATCAGCTCTTAATGCCACCCCTTCCAGGTAATATAACATTTATTCTCTTATTGGTATTTAAAGAGATACTGACACCAGAAATAACCTTTTTTTTCATTTCTATCATAACACTGTCTTTGAATACTATTTATAATTTTGCCATAAAAGTATTTGCCTTTTGCTTTTACATTACCTATCTGGTCACCTATGTTCCTCTATGAGGGGGCTGCCATATTGTGCAGCAACATTAACCACATCACAGTGTACAGTAAATTTAATATGTCTACTGAATCCATTAAGTCTGTCAACAAACTCCATAAGGTCTGAATGTCGCCCTGTCCATACTGCAAAGATGCAATCTATATAACGATACCAGCACTTACAGTATTTTGAAATCCACAATCGGTATATACATAACTGGTTTCAAATACATCCATAAAATCCAATAGATTTATGTAGGATGGAGCCACATTCGATCCCATGGCCTGAAAAAGGAAACCATTCCTGCCTAGAACAATCTGTAACAGTGATATCAAGAATCTTTTTTTTTTGTGCTCAATCAAGGGTGGTATCCCTATCCAAATGATATGTGATCGTCTCCACACCACCATCACATGGGATGGAGATGTAGAGGCTCTCAACATCCAAAGTTACCAAAATCATGTCCATTGGTAAATCTTTTAATCCATTGATTTTATCAATAAAGTCACTTGTATCCCTAATATAGGATTTTGTTTGTAGCACATACGAAGAACTCTATCTAAAAATCTAGCTAACAGACAAAACACTGAATTAACCCCAGCCACAATTGGCCTCCCTGGGGGTTTGTCCAAATTTTTATGGATCTTCAGGGGTATGTACAACACTGGTGTAATAGGGTTAATCTGTATCAAATAAACAGCCAGTTTATTGTCAAAACAGTAATGCATAATCAGCACACTCCTTAATAATTTTTTGTATAGAAAAGAGGGGATTGGTGGTTAGTTTTTGATAGGTACTTATATCATTCAACATTTCTCTGATTTTATCAACATAGAATTTCTTATCCATAACAACCACCGCTCCCCCCTTGTCTGCTGGCTTGATAACCAATAACTTAATCTCTGCGGTTTTGTTAGGATCGAAGTGCCTGTCTTTCTTCCTGAGAGATATTTTGCCTAGGTAGCCTGATTTTATTTCTTTTAAATCTGTCCTCCAATTTTAACATTTCAGTTTTAACCCCTTGTATATAGGTTTCCATTATATCAGTGGTTCTCAACCTTCCTAATGCTGGGACCCTTTAATACAGTTCCTCATGTTGTGGTGACCCCAAACCATAAAATATTTAAATATTTTCGTTGCCAGCCCAGAGCGGATTGTTAGGAAAGTACAGGAGACAGCGTGGCTGCATAAAGGTTTGTTTTCCGTGCGTAGTGTAGCAAAATTTTACAAATTTTAAATGGGCAGGGAGAGCTGTATGGCAGTCCCTACTAAGGGGATATAGAAAGTTGTAGTGCAACTGGCTTCCCTACACAGGTTACTGAACTACAACTCCCAGCACCATCACCCAGATAGCTACAACCTTGCCCCAGGGCTAGTGGGGAGAGAGATGAACCTGCTCCTGGAACCCCTTAAGGGACACCTGTGAAAGGGTTATTCGACCCCCAAAGGGGTCCTGACCCCCAGGTTGAGAACCACTGCACTATATTAGACGGCATGTATGTACTTGTATTATAGAGACGCCAATCCTGTAAATGAAAAGTATTAGCCACTTATCAAATAATTCACAGTATCCCCATCATCATTCAGTTCAGCTGATAATTGTATTCTCCTAAAGAAAGTCTCAAAGTCTATCTCTAATTGAAAAAAATCAGGGAATATTGTTAAACCAAATCGCAATCTTTTAGAAAGTGCCTTATATTCAATGTCCGTAAGTTGGCACATAGAGATGTTCACCACCCCATTTTTTTCTCCGGCATGGTTGTTTTCTTATGGCGATGTTTCCTGCCGTCCCTTCTCCGTTTGTGCAGTCTGACCCCTTTTTTGCCTCTTTAAATCCTTGGATTCTTTTTGCTTTTTTCACTCTGTGTCTATGTCTATCTGCAGATGGAACCATTACCTCCAGCTCTATCCTTATTTCCCAGTCTTTGCAACATTGCATCCAGTCCCAGAACTGCTCCACAACAGATTTGTTCTACCAGGGAAATGCACAGCCAATAAGAGAGTGGCTTGGCGTGGCCATAACCAGGGCCCTGCATCAAGGAGAGGACAGTCTCTTGGATCTGACAAAACAAATCTGTTCCTTTTTGCAAGTAGGCTTGCATGATATTGCAAAAGAAGAGTTCATTTTACCATGGCTCATTCTGAAAAGAAGTCCAACTGTTAGGCTGTGGGCACACAGGCTGAAGCGCTCTGCTGCTACGAGCTGAGAGAAGAGGATCAGTTCCATGTCTCTGCTCAATTGATTTGAATCTGATCTGCTTGCATGCACACACACATGCTGCCCAGAGATGCTTATTTGAGCTGGCCTTTACTTCTGTTGCACGTGTGTGGATCAAATTCCAATTACGGAATGGATCCACTTCTCTCAGCCTGAAAAAATATTAAGGCTAAACGCAGCACAGCTCTTCAGTCCCTGTGCCCACAGCCTTCTATGCAATATTTGTTGCTTGATTTTAATGTTTAACTAACCATTAAATAGGCTTTTTTGACTTAAAGGGGTTCTTCCATCTTTGAGATGAATTTTAGTCTGACGTAGAGAGTGATATTCTGATATAATTTGCAATAGGCCTTCATTTTTTTTATTGTTTGTCGTTCTTTAATTATTTCACTTTTTATTCAGCAGCTGTCAAGTTTGGAGTGTCAGCAGCTATCTGGTTGCTAGGGTCCAAATTACCTTCGCAACCATGGAGTGCTTATAAGTTATGAAAATGGATAAATGGAAAGAGCCAAACGTCATATAGTTAAAAGAAAAAAAAAACATAAAAAATAAATAATGACCAAAAGGTTGCTTCAAATTGGTTATTCTATAACCTACTAAAAATTAACTTAAAGTGTGCAGTTATAGAAGCAAAAAAATAAATAAATAATAATCTGATGCAAAAAAAATGGGGTTAAAGAATAACAAGAAACAATGTTTAGCTTGCCCACTATAAAATCTTTTGATTAAAGTCACTCAAACACATTGTTTTATCTGTTTAGTTGGGGCACAATACAGTACGAACAGAGGGTGTGGTTACATCATAGAAATATAAATTTATCAAACAAGACTAACCTCAACCTCAAAGGAAAGGCATTTTACACTTGGAGGTGCCAAAGTTAGGCACCCCCAAGTTACTACTTTTACCTACCTGATACCCTGGGCCGGTGCTACGATCAGCCCGAAAACTGCACCAGTCTGGGGTTCTTCTAGCGAGTACCACGGAGAGATCAACTTCCCGCTTCTTTGATTTTCAAATTTACTGGTAGAGCAAAGTAGCTGACTTTTAAAAGTTTTGGCTTTCTGCTCTGCTGCGCATGAGCAGCCCTGATAAAACCCCAGAAAGTAGAAAGTTGATCTCTCCGTGGTGCTCGCTAAAAGAGCCCCGGGCCAGAGCAGTTTTATGCTGATAGGACACCGGGCCGGGGTGTCAGGTAGTCACTTGGGGGTGCCTAACATTTAACACCCCCAAGTGTAAAATGCCTTCCCCTTTCCTTTAAGAAGCCTTGCTTTTTGTCTACATCTGCTAGTTTTTGCTTTATTTTTATTTTTTTATACACAGGTATAGCTTTATCGTCTAATATCCCTAATGTTAGTGGCAGATATATAGGCAAACTGATGTGGTTTGTTTAGGCTAAATATTATTCTTGTAACTCTACTTTGTATACTTTGTTCAAGTGGCACTGTTCAGTGCTTTTCCATAAGGGAGGTCATTTAACTGCAAAGTCTGTATAAAAGTCAATCACACTTTTTCTTGTGTTCTCTCTGCATGCATTTTATTACACCCAGTCGTTATGTTAGCTTTCATGAACCCTTATTTAGTCATTTTATACTGTCACAAAAATTGAAAAAAAAATTACTAAATACTAAAATTGTGTTCTGATTTGTTGTTTTAGAATGCGCCGGAACAGTTTCCATCTGAAGAAATTCCCATCTCTGAATCCAAGCTCAGCATGGATTTAAATTTTCCCGGGGCAGCATTTGTTGTTGTGTCTTGTGTAGAGAGTCTGTCTGGTTTTAGAAAGGAGTAAGTTATCTTAATATTAAAGGCCATCAGATGAAAATTAAAGGGGAATTAATATCATGACTCTGGTGTGTCTAATGTTTGGAACCCCCAGCGATTGTAATAGTTTACTTAATACCCCAGACTGGTCCTCCTTTTAATGGTCTTTGTTGCAATCTTTTTTCCTTTTCTCTCTCCTTTTCTCCAGGCTAATTTTGCCCCACCCCATGATGTAAACTTTAGTTCACCTTTAAAACAGTAATTATCAATCGCAAAAAGAAAAACAAGACTAAATTTGAATTGAAAATGTCAGTCATTCCAAAGAATTAAAAATGGTCAATTTGGACAAAAAAACTCACTTTTTTCCATACAATACTTGACGTTTTGAAAATTAAAAACACAAGCTGTAATCTATTTAACTGCATCCCCCCACCTAATGTATATGAAATTAACATTGCTTTTCATATTTTATTCATTCTCATCTTGTAAATGAAATTAAATTATTGATGATGAGCGGGTTAAACACATTTTTTAACCTGAACCCAACTATTACTCACTACTTTGCAACCTACACATGGACCATAGAAAAGGCATCATCTCTATTGCATAACCCAAGAGAAAGTGGTCCTGCTTGAATTTTGACTCAACTTTTTGGGTCAAACTCATAAAATCCATGGGTCAATCCAATTATAACTAATGGAAACCTATGGACATTATATTGCAGACTACTGCTTATACTGTATTATCTAAATGTAAAGTGTCATTCTGTCACCAAACATTTGCATAAAAAAATACTGTTGCTTTGTGACCTAGATGCAAAACAATAAGGTGTTCCATGCAAAATAAGGGTACACAAACCTATCTGTAAGTGGGAATATTTCTAATTTAATTAGACAAATTAGGACAAATGCAGCTGTTGTTATGACAATACATTTTTTTGTTTGTTTTTGCAGCTCCTCTTTGTACAAGGCTCCCTGGTCTAGAGTCATGGTCTATGGCCTCGGCCATAAAGTAAAGAGGAATGGGCAGCTCAATCTGATAGAATCAGTTTGTTATCCACGTGATGCCTCCCCGAGTAATACAGGCCTCACTCCACCACCGACAACCAACCAGTATCCAACAGCTATAATTCCCACTGACAAGATCCATGTCAAGCTTGGTAAAATATACAGTTCTTTTTCACTTTACCTACCTCTGTTTTTACCTAAAAAGAAAACTGCATATATTTTGTTATTTATTGATATTGTTCCAACAATTTATGCATTGCTTTAAAGTTAATGTTTCTTACATGAAATTAACAAACACAGGCTACCTACTAAAACAATGGGTTATATGAACCATTTCCCCAGTAACTACTCCTATAAACAAATATAAGTAAAATTAATAAATACATGGATACAGTACAGGAGCAGGTGGCTGGATCAGTAAGTATGGCCACCTTCAATTTTGGTTGGTGGGGGGCAGAAAAAAAACTTTCAGTGGGAGGGGCCTGGACTCTCGTATATCGTTTACAGGAAGTTTACTGTATACTTTTCAGTTATATAACATATATCTAGGTTTCAGAGTAAATATGATGCATATTTTGATACCTAGTACATTTTTCTAGTAATGGCTCCAAAAAGAATAATGTGAAGCCATATACAAATCATGAACAATATTTCATAAGTGTTTAAATAATCAAGAATGGTATACCATGATATTGTGACAATTTGCAATTGGTCTACTAGTCATTTTGCTGAGAAAAATGCTATGTTTGGGTTTGAAATTCCAATAGCTGTATGCTACAGTCCCATCTACCCTAGTAACCAGTAAAATGAATAAGAGGGCCTAAACAAAAATAAAAGTGGAAAGAAATGAAAACTGACATTAACATGGACTCCCATTTGGAGTTTGAAAGTCTGGAGTCAAAATAAGGTGGCAAATCATGGAAAAACAATTAAAAAAATGAAGACCAAGTTGCCAATTCAAGTACTTCTAAATATTGCCTCAACTAATCAGGGATTACTATGCTATCAAAACAGCAAAGCAATAATACAAAGAAAGTAGTTTCACTGCTGCTGATGTCCCCATCCCCAATAATACCACTGACCCACAACATCACCCAAACTGAGATCAGTTTGTTATTATTCTATTATCTTGCAATTTCAGATGATACATAATTGCATATGTGTTTTCTTTTCCAGGTGTATCTCCTACACCCGGTGCTGTGTTGATCATCCATTCCCTGCCTGTAGAATTTCCATTGGCAATGGCATTCACAGAACAACTTTTAACATGGAAGCTGGAGGACTCAGAAGAGAAGTCAGAAGATGAACTTGATACTGTTCCATCTTCTGCTTTGTTGCAATTGGTTGAACTGCTAGGTGGGAGCATACATTGTTCTTTCTAGACAAACAGTTAGAACCAAAGCAAGTTTCTTACAAGACAGAAGGCAGGATTATTTACTTATGGTGTTGGCTGGAGATATCTGTGACCTATTTAGCTACAGATCTGGGGAGGTGGAAAATCAATATAAATCTATTAAGATAGTCTTAGCATGGCATAAATTAGGGACAAGGCAATAACATATTCAACATTTTATACCAGTATAGGGCAACACTACATTACATTGTCCTTCCTTTAAAACACTTCCACATTTTTTGGTGTTACTGTTCCTTTAAGTAACCTCAGGGCAATAATGTAGAATAAAACATAGACTTAACTTTTTCACATTTTGTTCATTCAGGATCTTTGATTTGGACAACAGACCTTGCTGCTGTAATTAAAGAGCTTCTCTTCCACCTGTTGGCTGAACTTTTGAGGAAAGTTCACCATCTAGAGCAAAAAAAGAACCCAAGCGGGTTGTCCTCCTCAATAGCTCTGCAGTTGAACCCATGTTTAGCCATGCTTATGGCTTTGCAGACAGAACTGCGCAAGCTGTATGATGAAGAAACTCAAAACTGGGCATCGGGAAATGTATGTGGGGGCTCTACCCCTGGAGCCACTGAGCAGGGAAGGTTTTCAACTTACTTTCATGCCCTCATGGAAGTGTGCCTAGCAGTTGCAGAAGTGACACTCCCAATTAATATGAGCTCAGCAATTAGTGTGATGACAGCTACAAATGCCACTAATCTGAGTGACTCGTCGTCTTCCTCTTCATCTTCCCCTGGACAGACTCCTCAAAGTCCAAGTCTACTATCAAAAAGAAAAAAAGTTAAGATCAAACGTGAGAAAGCTACATCTGGAAAACGTACATCTTCACGTGGAGCAGAGAGTGAGGCTGCTTTGCTTAGCATTGGAGGCAGTAAACCAGAGGACATGTTGTGGTTTCATAGGGCGCTGACTTTATTAATGATCCTTAGGCATCTAACTAACAAGGATCCACAAGGGACGGGCGTCACAAATGATGCTATTGCTGATGCAAGTCAGGCTTTAGTTGGTCCAACAGCTCACAGCCGTCTCCTTGTGATTTCTGGCATCCCCACACACCTAGAGGAATCGGTTGTCAGAAGTGCAATTAGAAAAGCTTGTAATGCTCATGGTGGAGTCTTTAAAGATGAAATCTACATTCCTTTGCAGGAAACTGAAATCCCCAAACCTAAAGACAGAATAGAAGGGGCAGAATACAAGAAAGAAATAGAAAAACCCTCTCCCCAGCTGACCATTGACAATATGGATATCAGCAGCTCAAGCAGTGTCACTCCTGCAGCAAGTGTCACAGCATCTGCTTCTACAAGCCAAGCCTCATTATGCAGCTCCCAAGGTTTATCACAAACCACAAGTGAAATATCTATGGAGCAGTTTACCCCAGAACGTGTTGTGCCATCAGGGCTCCTGGAACCAACTGTTCTCTCAAGCCAGGAAAGTCTGGATCTTTCTATCTGCAGCACGGGAAGCCTTGGGAGTTTGGGAAGTCTTGTTGAACAGCTTGATAATGTTGAAAACCCGATGTCTGATGTGGGCTCCCTATATGCAGCTAAATCACTAGATAACCATATGGCAGTGTCTCTGCCAATTAAAGGATTTGCAGTTGTAGAGGTAATGTCAAACAACTTCATGTACTCAATTCTAATGGTTAAAGAGACTGTGTGTGTGTGTATATATATATATATATGTATGTGTATATACATGTGTGTACATATGCATGCAGTGAGCAGAATAATAGCAGTGTAAATAAAGCTCAGAATCCTTATACAGGTATGGGATCCGTTATCCGGAAACCCATTATCCAGAAAACTCCAATTAAGGAAAGGCCATCTCCTATAGACTCCATTATAATCAAATAATCTACATTTATAAAAAAAGAATTTCCTTTTTCTCTGTAATAATAAAACAGTAAAAACAGGTAAAAGGTTGCACTCTGCTCCAAGTTTTAGTAGAGTATCTAGAGGACAATGTTAAGAATGCTGAATGGAATGTAATTAGCAATCACAGGAGCCTTTATCAGCAAAGAAAATTGTCTGCTAGAATTGCTGCTGAATAGCATTGCTGCAATGTTCAGCTTTATTTATTTTGTCTTAGTGTTAGATTGCAGACTTGCCCATATGTATTGGTATGGGTTGGGTTGGGTTGAATAAATAGGTGAAAGAAAGGTAACCCTAAATCTTTCTACTTTCTGCTCTTTAAATATGAGTGATCGTTTCAGAAACCCTAGTTCCTTTAAGAGGTCATATATAAAATACACCTTTGATAATATTCTATCACTTTGCTTTTACTTACAGGTGCGATCACGAGCTAAAATAGAAAAAATCCGCGCCACTTTGTTTAACAGCAGTGACCTCATTGGGTTATCAGGTTTGGATGGTGAAGATGAGCTGATGGAAATGTCTACTGAAGAAATCTTGACTGTTTCAACTGTGAATCAGAGCTTATTTGATACCCAAGGAATCCCAGGACTGGCAGATTATTTTGTGGATAAATCAATGAAAGGTGATTCAGTTCTCTTGGGTTGGTCTGCAATCCTTGTAAATGTGTGTAGATTTTCCATGGACTACCTATTATTTTAAAGGGAGCAGGCCCAGATTTGTGGAAATGCCATCTAGGCCAGGGCCTAGGGGCAGGATTTTAGGGGGGTGGCATGCTGCCCAGCCACACCCACATTGGTTCAGAAATACTGGGGATATGCAGAAGATACTATAGTTTTTAAAATTTCCCATGCACCAATCCCCATTGCTCTGGTCCTGATGATGAAAATTTGCGAATACAGGACAGAGTTGGGGGGGGGGGCGACAAATGGCAGTGGGCCTAGAGGTGCCAGCAACACAAATCCAGCCCTGAAAGGGAGTTTAATGTATTCACCTATGTACATTATTCCACCTTGTTCCAGCATTTTGTCACTGGCCTAAAGGGAATCTCCACCCAAAAACTGTTATTCTGAATAATGAAAGAAAATGTAAATAATTTTTAACACTGATTCCACTTTCAGGTGATAAATTATTCCCAGAAGCTCGTGATGTGCTGACTGAAATTTTTAAGAGCTGCATTTATGCTGAGCAGATGCTGAGTCTGACTCCATCCAAATTTATCAAAGTGTCAGATATCTACCTTAGCAAGGAACAAATCAATTCACAGACCCCAGGGAATTTACTGCATACCTTTTTCACCAATGTACGACCACCTAAAAAAGTGCTGGAAGATCAACTGACTCAGGTAATGCAGATGTTTCTGTGTACTTATAAATCATGTATGTTTACAGAAGTTCTTTATTTTTCTTTCTGTTGTATTTAGGCAATTGCTAATTTAAAAAAAACCTTTTTATTCAAAACATGAACCAAAGATAATTGAATGTTGTGCAGTAAGATTGATATTATAATACAAGATACGTAAAAAATTGAGGAAACAAAACAAGAAGAAATGCCTTATGACTGTCCCAGATATGGCACATATGATTGTTCCTCATATCTCCATCATCAGTAGCTGCTGTAAAGGATAGATTGGGTGTTTTTGGTCTAATTTAACTGTATCTGTTCTGTGTTAAAGATCTTAAGAAAATATGGAATTCCCAAGCCCAAGTTTGACAAAAGCAAATATAGCAAAACTGGGAAGGAGCAGCATCCTGTGAAAGTTGTAAGCACGAAAAGGCCAGTGGGCAAACCACCAACTAAAGACAAAGCTGTTTTGAACAGCATCAGGTAAAAGTTATTACAGTTGGCTTTTTTGTTAAAGGATAAGGAAACCTTTAAAATAAGTCAATGTAAAACTGATGAAGGGGCTAGTCTAAGCACTTTTGCAGTGTACATTTATTGTTTATTTTATTTTAATTCCAAGATATTAGAGGATACATATACTGACCGCTGGTCAGTAGTTGTCAGGAGAAAGAAAGAGGCTGCTCTGATGTTCTTCTGCTTAGAAAAAAACATAAGAAACCTTTCTCAAATCTTTCCTAAGCAAAAGAACATCAGAGCAGCCTCTTTCTTTCTCTTGACAATTTAAGAATGTTGGGAAACTGACCAACAAGTGGTGCTGTTGCAACAAAAATGCATTCATATTAACAGTACATGTATTCTTTAATATCTTGGGATAAAAACAAAATAAATAATTTACATTGCAAAACTGCTTAGAATAGCCCTCATCAATTTCACATTCACTTATTTTAAAGATTTACTTATCCTTTAAAATGACATTGGTGCTCTGTGTACAGTACACAGAATAAATCATAGCAATAAAAATGATTGTTTACACCTTTTTTAAAAAAAATAATATCTCTTTCTACTATTAGGACTGCTTTAAGTGAGAAAAAAACAACAGTGAAACCAAAATCTCCGGAGAAGGGCAGACCAGATGAGAAGGACCCAGACAAATCTCCTACAAAGAAGCAAGAACGTAGGTTGATAATAAAATGTGGATCTGATTGCTTATTCTTTTAATGAATCCACAATCCTACACAGTACTACAGTTTTAATTGTGTCCTCGTATAGCTCCAGAGGAGAGATTTTTGACATTGGATGGATTTCACCGCTTTGTAGTAGATCGAGCTAAGCAAGACATCCGAAGCATCTGGAGAGCTATCTTGGCCTGCGGATATGATCTTCATTTCGAAAGGTTCTATTATAATCATAATGTACCCTAGAGATATACACTGAAATGCATGTGGCCTTATTGCAGGTGCATAGCAGCTAAACTTTTTATAATTGACACTGCATTAGTCAAATTACACATGTTTAATATTACTGAAAAAGTCAGCTTTGATCGTATGCATTGAACTTTGCAACAGAACTTCTGATCAGGGGTGTCCAAACTTGGCCCTCCAGCTGTTAAGGAACTACAAGTACCACAATGCAATGAAGGAGTCTGACAGCCACAGTCAGGCAAATGCATTGTGGGACTTGTAGTTCCTTAACAGCTGGAAGGCCAAGTTTGGACACCCTTGGATTAAACCAATAGAACTTGTGCTAATTAAAGCCAAATGACCATGCCAGGACATCAATATATTCTATCAGAACTTTTTTGATGATGGGATTTCACATAATAGATCCAATACCTGAACCGTAGACCATAATCTGACCACCACCACACAGGATTATACTTTTTCAGTGATGCAGAAAGCTTCTGTTTTGTTAAGAGTTGGAGGAGGTTATATATATTCAATTTTGGGGTCAAAGTTATTAGGAATCATTGTATCTACGATGCCTTTAGAAATTCAGGATTTACACCTCCATATAGGATTTTATACAATATTTATATATGTGTTATCTGTATAATAATTATACGGGAAACGTTTCATTCCCTGTTTGATTGCATTAGAACCACTAACTTGTTTCTTTGCCGTTCATTATTATTACTATATCATTATTGTTATTTCAGGTGCGCCTATATTGATACAAGGCACGCACAGAAATCAAGCAGAAAATGGACCTTGGAAATGGATGTTGCTCTTGTTCAATATATCAATCGCCTTTGCCGTCATCTTGCCATAACGCCAGCCCGACTACACCCCCATGAAGTTTATTTGGATCTTGCAGATACCGCTGACCCCAGAGTCTCCTGCCTGCTGAGTAGGTGTTAATAGACCAGAGACCAATCCTTAAATACTGTGTTAGTCTATATGAAAGAATATTTGAATTCATAATATTCATAGTAATTACTTTTTGGAATGTCTCGCTTTATTTAGATGTACCGACAGAAAGTCTGCGCCTCCGATTTGCTCTTCTTCAGTCACTAAACACCACTTTAGAGACCTTTTTCCTGCCCCTAGTGGAGTTACGGCAAACGGACATGTACATGCACAGCATTGCATCCTTACTCCAGCTAGCTAAAGGTATGAATACCCAGGCTTGACGTGACAATCATCAGCCTAAATCCAATGTCAATAACTGAATGTGCTATCTTGGTACATATGCCTTGTCGTTTTTGTAATTTCAGCCTTAGCAATCTGTTTCTCTTGTGGTTTATTAAT
>CM044432.1:147932337-147945476 GCA_024363595.1 Xenopus borealis | reverse complement strand
ACACAGCTCACGTTCCGCCTTATCCTATGAAAATAGCACCACCTGATGGAGCAACAGGTAAAGAACTGGCCCTGTGCTTTTTATTTGATATGAATGGAATATATTTTTGCATACAGAGTAAAGAAATGGCTTCAGTTACTAAGGGGCAGATTTACTAAATTCACATAAATTCACATGAGTGATTCGAATATTTGATCCAATTTTCAAAAACATTCAAATTCGAATTTCGAATATGCAAATTAAGCAAATTCAACCAAATTCGACCATCGAATAGTCGAATTTGAATATTCGAATTTAATTTTATTAGAATATTCGAAAATTCGATAGTCGAATACTTCCCCTTTAAATTTTAATTCGACCACCTACTTTTGCCAGATTAAACCTACCGAAATGGAGATCATTCCCTAAGATCAAATATAAAAAATTCAATAGATCGCAAAAAAACCGTACGGATATTCGATTCGAATTCAATTTGAATATTCGAACGAACGATCGATTTTTCTATATTCGATTGTTCGATCATTCAAGTTGCGGTAAAATTTGATAGTCAAATATGTAGGATTTTACCTCCTCAATATTCCCTGGTCGAATTTTTTTATCATTCGAAATTCGACCAATAGTAAATCTGCCCCTAAACGTTTTCATGTAGTATTTCCTTGCATTGTGATGCTTAAGAGATTGCCATAGACATAATGGCACTGTTACACGTATCTGTTACATGCGACATGCAGATTACTGCTCAACTGAACAGGGAGTAATTCAGATTGTCCAACTGTTCACCTAAAGCTGGCCATAGACGTAACAATTACGATTGTCCGTTTCAACTCACACGTGTAGAGCTGAATTGTCAGATATACATATAGAAACAGAAATAGAATTGTATCTATATCTGACAATTCAGCACTGACAATGGCCAATGTTCAGATGCCTTCAAAGGCAACCGATCAAAATTTTCCGTCCAGTCCAATCGACGAGCCGACCGATATCCAAGTCTTCTGCCAAGATCGGTCAGCTCATTCTTACCAAACGCGCACCCAATATTGTACGAAAATTCGTTTCATATGATTTTTATCTGTGGGTATATGGCCATCTTAACTCCCAATATAATTCCTAGAATTGTTGCGTGTGCCAGCTTCCCAATAGTCGGGTTAGATGTTTGACTGTAGTCTCAACTTTCTCAACAAATAAACCCTTACTCCATTCCAGGTTCCCCAGACTCCAGGTACATCCGAGTGGAGACCTGTATGTTCATGATCAAGCTTCCACAATACTCCTCTTTAGAAATAATGCTGGAGAAACTGAGATATGCCATTCACTACAGGGAAGACCCACTCAGCGGCTGATCTCTACCTTTGCAGCAGAAAAGAAAACTCCAGCTCAGTTGGGACCCTCCATTGCTCATTTACAAAACCCATTACTTAATCAAATGGGCAGAACCTGGAGAACTCCAATCCAGTTTTTACTTTCCTTTGTTTTTTTGTTTTGCCCAGATCCGCACACTTATCCTTTGTATTTGTCAAGTCTTCGGTGGGTTATTTGCCTTGTCTGTGAATTGTTTGTAGAATACATATAGTATTGGTTGGTGATGAGGAGCGCCCTTTACATGCTGAAGGAGGACCCAGCAAACTCATTCTGCACCTTAAGGGTTAACTAAGTAATTACACTGGCTAGGGAGCTAAGGACTTTGGGGAAGAATGGGGTTCATGTAAATAGGATTACATCTTTCAGTATACATATAAGTTATTTCCACAGATGTAATACACTGGATGAAGAGCTGTGAAGATAATAATTGTTATATTTTTATTTGAATTATTACAAAAGAGAATGTTTAATTTATGAGGGTTGTTAAAAAGCACTGGATTGTGTTGGTTTCAGACACTCCCGTATACCATCAGCTCAAAGGAATGCCCAAGGAACTCAATACTGACGTCTTACACTATCTAGGAAGACATCACAGAGATGCACATTTTTGTAAAGAAAATTATTTTTATTTGTTTCTTTTTTTTTTTTTTTTTCAAATGTACTGTTCAGCTCAGTTATTCAGGCTGTATTGGGTCCACTAGATAGGAAAATTGATTTTATGGACAGCAAAATTCATGAAGAACTTGAATTTGTGGCCTTACATTGACGATCGTATGGTGTTGCACACACAAGTAAGTGGCGGATGTGCTGTATCCACATCAAGGGCTCAGATCATATGTAGTGTGTGCTAAACACCATGGTGTGGATCATTTATGGAAACTCCGGTGCAGACTGGTATGGGAAACAGCCCAAGAGCTTTTTTGGTGTCATGATGTGGTACAAGCAGTGGTGTAACGAGCAGGGGGTGCAAATGCACCTGGGCCCGGACCCTCTCGGGGCCCGCTGGAGAGGCTAGGAGAACTCCAATGTGCAATTAATAGAGGGAGAGCCCGATAGGGGGGCCCGGGTACCAATCCTGCAACAGGGCCCACCAGCGAGTAGTTACGCCACTGGGTACAAGATCCATTTCTGTCACTAGCAAATTAAATCAGGTGGCATTTTGGTTGTTCTAGATGTTTCAAACTGGGTTCTCTGCCTTTAATGATATGATATGCATAGTTCCTAAGCTTTTATTCCTCTGATACATAGAATTTTACACTAGACAAGTATTTTCAATACTTACTAATACCATTCCACATTCATATTGAAGTGAACATCAAAACCAGATGCACTGCATCACAATCTGTCAGCAGCTTAAGTGGAAGTGTGAGACTTTAAGATCAAGGTTTCCCTTGAGCGTTGCATTAGCTTTGCATGTGCACACAGCTTTGGCAATGGATAGGTTTAGGTTATTGTACAGCAGGGATCCCCAACCTTTTGAACCCAAGAGCGACATTCAGAAGTAAAATGAGTTGGGGAGCAACACAAGCAAAATGCCAAATAAGTGCTGTGATCGGCCATTTGGTAGACCCTGGTGACTTGTCAACCTACATCGAGGCTCTGCTTGGCAGTGCACCTGGTTTTTATACAACCAAAACTTGTCTCTAATCCCAGAATTCAAAAATAAGCTCCTGCTTTGAGGCCACTGGGAGCAACATCCAAGGGGTTGGAGAGCAACATGTTGCTCACGAGCTACTGGTTGGGGATCACTGTTGTACAGGTACAATAAAAGGGAAAAGGTACAGCAGCCACTCACAGGACAGGCAAGGTCAAAGAACTAGCTTCAGGTACAAGACAAACGTCATCTCCAGTGGCAACATTTCTGATCCACAAGACTGTAGGTCCATGGGCCCAGACTGGAACATCTTGTTTCACACCACATCACAGCAACAATTGCTTCTTGTTATCCCAAGACCCAGAATCCAAATATGTGTTTAAAATGTGTTCCATGAGAACCTGACACTCCACAAACACATAAGTCCAGTAGATAGTCAATGCCTTCTAGTAGGACATTCTCCTGTGTTCCTCGGCTGCATATATTAGGGGCTTCAATGTCTGACAAAGTCACCATGTAGGATTCCTTCTGTGAAGGCATGTAGCTGATTGGCTGGCTTGTGAGCTGCTGTGTAGGGAAGGAGGTAAAGTACAGGTATGTAGGAGCCAAAAAGGGCAACCTAACCATGTATATGCTTGCTACCAATGCCTTTTATTTAATGTACTATTTGACCCGCTTGGTGTAAAAACACATTCTACTTTTTTGTAATTTGTTTGAAGGCTATGCAGGTAAGTGTGTGTTAGGGCACAGGGAATCTTGTCTCCTTGCTATGGCACAAGCTATTGCCTCTGCATTATGCTGATGGAGACCAGAGTGTTTTCTTGTATTCTAATATTGCTTTTCTGAAGGAAGAACTGGGGAGCAAACAGATACAAAATGAGGATTTATTAGTTAGGGATTTTTGGCAGCTTGGCACCAGTTTTATTTTTCAGAAGGATCTCTCCTTCTCTGTTATCAATGATAATAATCTAAAACTGCTTTCATTTAAAGGAACAGTTCAGGGTAGAAATAAAAACTGGGTAAATAGATGGCTGTGCAAAATAAAAAATGTTTCTAATATAGTTAGTTAGCCAGAAATGTAATGTATAAAGGCTGGAGTGAGTGGATGTGTAACATAACAGAATACAACACAACTTCCTGCTTTTCAGCTCTCTAAATCTGAGTTAGTCAGCGACTTTAAGGGGGGCCACTACTGTTCAGTGAGTTTGCAATTGATCCTCAGCATTCAGCTCCGATTCAAAAGCAATAGTTATGGCCCTTGTGGCCCTCCCTCAATTCACTGATTGGTTACTGTCTGGTAACCAGGGTAACCAGTTTACGACAAACAATTTTAAAGCAGCACATTCGACCATGTAGAAATTCTTACCACAATAGAAGTGTGGCCCAGGTGCTCCAGCCCCAGGCCCTCAGCTCAGGGAGCAAACATTCCGCAAATAGAAACAGGTTGGCGCAAGGCACACTGGATATCCACACACAGATCAGACCAAAAGAAATAATTTTATATAAAAAATTATATAGTTATTATATACTTATTATTATTGTATTTAAATATTGTGTCACAATTTGTACATTTAAACCTATGATTAAGTGTCTTTTGGACATGAAACGCGTCAGGCGAGAGATGACTATATAATAAAGTATATAATTTTTTTATATAAAATTATTTCTTTTGGTCTGATCTGAGCGTGGATATCCAGTGTGCCTTGCACCAACCTGTTTGTATCCGGGGTAACCAGTCAGTGTAATCAAAAGAGAGCTGAAAAGCAAGAAGTAGTGTTCTGTTATGTTAGATTTACAGTCACTCCAGCCTTTATACATTACATTTTTTCCTAACTAACTATATTGAAAAAAATGTTTATTTTGCACAGCCTATCTATTTACCCAGTTTTTACTTTTATACTGAACCATTCCTTTAAACTGAAAAGATTTCTGGGAAATGTGTCTTTGGGCATCAGTGCAGGCCGTGGCAATTAGTGGAATTCTGGGCATGAGGACACCTATTCTCTAATCTTGCCAAAGCCTTTGATTCTGGATTAAAGTAGAAACCCTTAGAGGTTGGAGTCTATTCTGCTTTCTAATGGATTATACCTGGTACATCTGAATGTACATTGCAAGGCTAAAAACCAAGGGATGATAAACAATTATTTCCCTTTTTATGGAGAATGTGGCAGCATCTGCTACACTTATTAAAGACGCTGCCAAATCTGCAAAGCCGGAAGGCTGCCTGGTTAATATGCAGAGCTCATAGGTAAGGGCACAGCAGGAGAAGCCACTTTAGTGCAACATATCTCCATTTTGGCCCTAAAAGTGCTATACAGTTGGTATATTTATTCCAGTTATCCATAGTTGCATTTAACTAAACCTTTTACTCAATGCAGTCTCCCTTGTCTGTATTGGTATTAAACACACTGCTGTGTAAATGAAGCAAACTAAAATAAGGACAAATGTGTCAGGAGAAGATGAATTAAAAAAAACAAATCTGATTTTGAATGTCATAAGGCTCTTGTGGTGTGTTCTTCTGGGAAGGATGGTCAGTGTTACACAGTACAACAACATTCTTGTGTGTTTCTAAATAGAACACAATAAGTCATTCAGAGTGTCACCCAAAGCTTTGTAGATTTATACCTGTTCAGAATAATAGCAGTGTGTTTTAAAAATAGTGAATTCAATTCAAAATCCTTATCATCGCTTTTATTTCCACACACACACACACAAATGCATTGGGAACACTGCACCTTCTATTCCAAATCAAAACATGAAGTTGAGATAACATATTGGAGATAATTTCTTTTTCAGTAAAGAAAGTAAAAATGGTATTTGATGGAGAGAGGTGAACACCCATGTGCGTTGGTGGAGAGAGGTGAACGCCAATGCTTGCGCATGGCCGTCTGGTAAGTAGTAGAACCTGGTCTAGGGGTAGGCAGAACAGGGCCCTGCCCAGCACCCCCAGTTATTGTGCCCAGGGCCCCCATCAGGGGGGGACAGGGGGGACCCGGCGGTTCTGCATTTTTCAAAGAGCCGGGCCCCCCCTTACCTTCGCCGGAAGTGCTGAACAGACGCGAAGTCCTGAAGTGACAGAAAGACCCGAAGTCACGAAGGAGCTGACACTGAAGTCCTGAAGTGGTGAAAATACCCGATGTCAAGAAAGGAGCTGATGCTGAAGTCCCAACAATTTTGTTGTGCGGGGCCCCGTGATTTCTAATGGCGGCCCTGATTGTGCCCTAGGCAGCTGCCTCTTCTGACTACCCCTAGTTCTGGCCCTGGAACAAACAATAGCTTCTCTCAAAGCAGATCTATTGGTTAGTGCTGGCTCCTTTTGAAAACTCAAAATCAGGCGCAATGAATAGAGATGGCTACCAACAAACATATTTCAGCTAAAAAAATGCATTTATTGATTCAAGAATACAAATGGTTGTGTGAATTATTTGCAGTGGACACAGTGTAATATAATACAGGCATGGGATCCGTTATCCGGAAATATGTTATCCAGAAAGCTCAGAATTACAGAAAGGCTCTCTCCCATAGAATCCATTTTATCAAATAATCCAAATTTTTTTAATTGATTTCCTTTTTCTCTAATAATAAAACAGTAACTTGTACCCGACCGAAACTAAAATACAATGAATCTTTATTGGAAGAAAAATCAGTCTACTGGGTTTATTTAATATTTACATGATTTTCTAGTAGACTTTAGGTATGAAGATCCAAATTACAGAAAGATCCCTTATCTAGAATACCCCAAATCCCTAGCATTCTGGATAACAGGTCCCATACTAGTAATAATAAAAAAAAAAAACACCATAAAAATCACGACAGAATCCCTTTCATTTATTGGAAGAGGACGATGTGCTGGAAGAAGGGCTCTCAGAGGAGATTAGTACTGTGAAGTAATAGTGAAGATAAGGCAGAATCTGCAGAGAAACACAATTACAGATGCCATAGAAATATTTTATCTGATCAAAATGCAATGTCCCTTTAAATTTGCTAAGATATGCTACATGTTTAATGCAGTGTGGGCAAGCCTCGATTACCCTAAGAATAGAAAAGTAATACGCCTTTAAAAACTTCGACCCATATTCCAATATGGACCAAGGAAAGCAGCATTTGAAAGTGAAATGTAAAGAACACAAAAGTAGTTAAAAACGGACTGAATCTGCCCATTTAGCTTTAAAGATCTTTTCTGCCCACTGTCTTCACCTTAACCCTGGATAAATGCATTTGATCAACTGATGGAGAGCAAGCAGCGTGGAACTGAACGCTTTACACGGACACGTGAAGTGCTTTGCTGTGGTTTATGCCAATGCTTGCGTCCATAATCTCTATCCATAAAGCGCCGAGACGTTAGAAGACCCTGCATATTTCTATTGAACTTTAATGTCCCAATACATGTACGATCTCTTTGCAAAACAACCTAATTAGGGATGCACCAAATCCACTTTTTCGGATTTGGACGAATTAAAGATTTGAACAAATACTGAACCAAATCCGAATCCTAATTTGCATATGCAAATTAAGGGTGGAAAGGTAAAAGGTGAGAAAATTGTTTTTTTTACTTCCTTGTTTTGTGACAAAAACCTCAAAGGATTTCCCTCCCCACACCCAAAATACATATTAGGATTCGAATTTGGTTCTGATAAAGCTGATAAAGGCAGAATCCTGAACCCAAATCCTGGATTCTGTGCATCCCTAAACATAATACATACATATATATACACATATATATATATATATACACACACACGTATAATCCTGACCACGATTCCCTGCAGATCGAAACATGTCGATATACTATGGAATAATAAAAAATGACTAAAGGACATTGTATCCAGTTGCCGTGAGTACTCTCTTGGTTTGGACACACACAAAGAATCAAGAAAGTAGTTTCTGTATAAAAAAATTCAGCATGTTTCCTTATTTATATTATTTATACAGATGGAGTTCTGTATATGAAGGACAGAAACCAAGTCAAGCCGAGTCAGTCTGCTTCTTTTATTCTTCTTTAGAAACGTCTCCAGGCAGATTCTTCTCCTGCAAACCAACATAGATATTGAATTGCTAGCAATCGTCTGTGTGTCGGAAAGCATTGCATGTTTATTAAGTATCTCCTTCACTGGGAAGGCACAGCCAATAGGGAAAACTGTCGGTAACCAAATAGGAAAGCTTTCCTGCTCGGACATTTCTTTTTAGCCGTTTGTATGTATTTATGTATATACTGTAACCCTGCTAGTATATGCAGCACAAATACAGAACACTGTACTAAATACAGTAGAATCTAGATTTAAGTTTCCTAGGGGACAGCATTAAAACTGAATAAATTATAGAAATGGGGGGGGGGGGGCAATTGCCTGTATGGAGCACCAATAAAATCTAGTTATATATAAACAGGTTAAAATACATACATATACTCATATTAACACAGAGATTACCAAACCAAAAACCTAATTTACATGTACAAAATGTGGGTAGAGCAGGATTTCACGCAAATCTTTTTTCTCCACTTTCCATTTTTTTTTGCATGTGCAAAGTAGGATTCGGATTGGTATTGGGCCTAATTTTCCTCAAAGGATTCCTGGATTCGGTGCATCCCTAGTTTTTTTTTTTATAACTTCTATATACTTGTTTGTGGTATATACTGCCCATTTGGCTATTGAGTTGCCCCCAGTTTGAGTTCCTTTGTATTTCCCCCAATGTCAGTGGAGAAAATGACCAGCTCTGATGTCACCGCTTGGGATATATGTATTCTCTACAGTGCAACTCATAGCCCAACATGTTTGATCTTCCCACTCCTTTTCTCTGGCCAGTAGTAAAGGTATCCTAAAATATATAGGGC
Source organism: Xenopus borealis (assembly GCA_024363595.1). NCBI lineage: Eukaryota > Metazoa > Chordata > Amphibia > Anura > Pipidae > Xenopus > Xenopus borealis. The sequence continues at coordinate 147,936,690 of CM044432.1, read as the reverse complement.
ACCGTTCAGTACTGGTGTCTATATCTATGAATATGAGCCATCTATGAACCAGTATGGCAGGCCCTCTGCAGACTTCCTGCATTCTGGAAGATAACAGGAGACGTAAAATAGAAGACTTTATCAAGATCTGTAGAATGCAGTCTTTTTGGCATCTTATATTATAAAATAGTTATGTTTACTAACAAATATTTATTTGCACACCATCTGTTGCACCGTGTTATAGAATTTAGCAAATAAGAAAGTAACAGAGGAAAGTGAGTTGCTTGTTTCATACCTTGGCTTTATTTCTGGAGGTGCCATTGTTTCTTGAGGTTGCTGGAAATGGAGGTCCATTCCTGTTTGAATATAAATGCACATTTTCATATAGAGTAACACCACTCTGTTCCAGTCTCAATATGTCACACTCCTTTCCCTAACTCAAGTCTCTTGCCCCAATGTCACACAACTTACAACAGGGAAGAGAAAGGTTAGCACAAGAAAACTTTGCTTTACCAGAAAAACAACTCATTTTATTATCCTTATTCTCTTTCAGCGAGTTCTGTCTGTTTGTATTTATGTTTTTCACCTACATTGGGGATGTAACCCATTCCCCATGAGAAATAAGCACAATATATTTTGTATACCCAATTGTTTTATTATTAACGGTTATTCCCAACATATCCTGCAGTGCTGTAGAATTTAAGGTTATTTACTAGCCCGTGGTTATATTAAACTCATACATATAAAAGGTTACGTGGACTCTACTCTGAGCCTGTATCCTAATGAAAGTTTGAGGCTATAATATCCTTTTTTTCTCTCTCCTATAAAATGAAATTATAATATTATATATATATCTCTATATCGATTACCTGGAATGTAATGGTCCATGCAATGGGGTCCTGTTATCTGAATCAAAACAGTTTGTGTGTTGTGAATTCTCCTCAAGGGTTCTTTTCCTTTCATCTACATTTATGTGGTGTGTACCAAAGCCTGTTCTTACTCGGGGTAAGAAAGGTTGTTCAATTGGAACACTCTCTAGGAAACGCACAGGTACAGAACGTAATGGCCCATCAGTTCTTTTTATGTGACCTGGAGCTTTGTGTCCTGTTGGTACAAGAAAGCTCAATGTAGTTTCTTCTTAAAACATCCCACACATTTATGTAACTATTGAACCATGGCACATCTAAAAAACATGAAGCAGACTCTGTCCCACCCTGTACTTGGATTTTTCTACACCATTTAATACCTTGGTGAAAAAGATCATCTGACCGAGATGGCATTAACCAATCTTGCAGATCATTATATTCCCTTGTACTTGGAATCACAGGAGTTAAAAATGTAGATGCAGCTTCAGAATTCGGGCACATATCGCATTGGTCCTTACAGAAAAAGTACAAATGAAACACATCAATAAAGGTGGGTAATGTAATGAAAAACACAATATTCAGTATTATTTATATATTACATTCATTGTAAGTCCCCATTGTAAAGGACTGGTACCTGGTGATGAAACAGAACATCCCCCTCCATTTGTACACCGCAGAATTCACAGGGGATCAGAATGTTGCTGGATTTGTGCACAGAAGGTGGTGGGGATATAGAACGTATGTTTCGGTCATGACGCGGTTCTATCCTATTCGAAAGAGGCTTTCGCTCCATATCCAAAAACCGGGTAGAAGGAGAAGTTTGATCAAAGGCAGGAGAAAAGGCAGCAGGATTGCATCCAGACTAGAACAGAAAGAACAGATAAGACTCAGTTTTATTTACCCTTGGAAAACTGTCCAATGAAAAGATCATTAACATGTATGCAATTGAAATACAAGAAAACATGCAAAAATAAACATTAACCCAAACAAAAACAAAAAAAAAAAAGTAGAGGACCCTGCCCATAAGAGTTTTCAATCTAAAAGGAGAATGGATTAAAACACAAGGCATGGGAATGAACAATATCATGGGAAAGAGGTGGAATGGAGCACTGCATGTTAAGCATTTAGTGCACACAAACTATAATGCATAATTATATTACAGGTTGGATGTATATACACACACTTATAATGTATGCGTGTGTGAGCATGTACCAAACGTGAGGTCTATACTATATAGAGTAGGTAGTGGAGCTCAGGTAGAATGCAAGACATATGGACTTGCTTGATGCTCACTTACTCAATTCCTATACGATTAGACAGCCAACAGTAAGAAATTGCAGCTTGTGTTTACGGAGCATTTGTTCTTTACAATTATGTATAAGGGAGTGGGACCTGTCATATAGGTTCATTTACCATTAGTATTTTTGAGCACGCATATGCAGACTAGCAGGGAATGTGCACACAATAAGTTTTGCTGGTCAGTTCACTCCCCAGATGAGAAACGCTGCTACAAAGCAGGGGACCACTGTTACACGGACACCCCAGGTTGATAATCAGTACCTCGTGAAGCACAAGATCCTCCTCCTCCATTTGTTCACCACAGAATTCACAAGGGATGAGAATGTTGTTGGATATGGGCACAGAAGATGGTGGGGCTACGGGCCGTACATACCGGTCACTTTCAAAATCCATCAAGTGGGTCGGAGCAGGTCTTCGATCGCAGAAAGAAGCAAAGACACGAGGATTGCAACCAGACTGATAAGAAAACAAACTAAAATGAAGGACCAAGGAACATAAAGGTCCAAGGAACAAGAAGTGTTTTGATGATCCCTACTCAAGTGGTTTTGCTGAAGGAAGAAATGAAACCTTAGGGCTATGCTAATGAGGGCATTATGATCATGATGGAATATTAGGTCTACAAGCAAATCTTTGTGTAGTGCATTTGGTATAAGAAGCAGAAGTATCCTGTTTGAAATGCTTTGGCCTTTAAACTTCAGACTTAACTCAAACTGGACTACTAAAATTCAGACCTGGCAAGTAGTTTAAGTATTATTTACTTAACTCAATTTAAGAGGGAGTTATAGGACTGTTGACAAACTCCCCAGTCACAGCCCCAAGATGAAGAGACAAAACCATCTTGGTAACAAACAAGCAGTGGACTTGGCTGAGGCAAAGTGTGTGGTTTTCTCACCACTTTTTGTACCATCTCCAAAAAATCCTTGCCTTCCAGTCCCTTTGTCAAAAGCATAGAGAAGAAGCAGGGGCCAATCTCTTTAAAGGTAAAATTAAATATGAATATGGGCATGGGAACTCTTGTCAAAAAATATACATAATAATAATACATTTATGGGAAGGATAGATCTTTCATAGAATCCATTTGAAACAAACACTTCTTACGTGATTCTATTTCTCTTTAATAAAACAATTTCTTGAGCTTGATCCAAGTTGAGCTGCAAGAAACATATTGGTGGCAAAACAACTGAAAAAAGGCTATATGGCACAGGTTAAATAGTGGATAATAGATAACACCATGATGTTCTATAGAGCTTATCTGCTATCTGCTGTGTAACCTGAGCCTTTTCTCTTTTGAACGGCTGCCCCCATTGCTACGCAGCAGTTTATTTATATAAACAATAGTAGTGTTTCCGAAGCAAACCACAGTTTTACCAGTGCAGGGCAACACTAGAGACAATTTCTACAGTAACAAAGGATAGTTAGGAACGTTATTTCAGTTTCCTTTCAGTTTTGCAGCCAAGTGGCTTGGGCACGGCTCTTGATACAATGGGCCAGATGCTGTACCTGATGCAGTATTAGTTCCTCTTCAGGAAAAAGCTTTTCACAGAATTCACATGGAAGGCGAATTTCCGTATCTGCAAGAGGTAAAGAAGCTTATGAAAGAAATATAATAAGCAGGTTCTAACAAACTTATTCATTGGGTGTAATAAGCTTAAAAAAAAAGTTAATTTTAGCTTGTGCTACATCAGTGCTACTTATTAAATGAGGCACAGCAGCCCAGCTACAATAATAAAAACCCTTCATTCTCACCCATGCATAGACATGCTTATTAAAGGTGTGGCTCACCTTATTACAGTTTGGAAACACGAGTCAGCCGATCAGAACATGGATATGCAAATGAATTGGACATGTACAGTAGTGATCCAAGCCTGCACTGTCTCCACTCCTTACTGCACTTTCTGACATGGATAGGACCTTATACAGCTAGGGTGTTAGTGATACAGCTGGCTTGGGCAGATAGGAGAGAGCTATGCAGCACTAGCTTGGAGGGTAGCCATTTTGAAAATGATTGATTATTTTTAATTAATTCGAATTGCAAATATTATTTAAATGACTTTATCAGTTTATATTTCCAAACTGTAATACAGGTGAACCACCCCTTAAAGAAAGGTAAGGGACCACAAATATGACTTCAGGACAACCTTCTTGGAAGATGTATGGATAGCTAGACAGATGGAGACTAAAGGTGGCCATACACGAGCCGATAAAAGCT
>CM044432.1:147915936-147930779 GCA_024363595.1 Xenopus borealis | reverse complement strand
TTAACTCAAAGGTGAACAACCCCTTTAAAGAAGAGAATCTTGTATTTCAAATAAACGGGATGTTGCTTTAGAACTGTTGACCATTGCTTTCTGTGCAACCATGAAAGGAGTTTTATCTTATGTAGATGTATTAACATAGTATTAATCCCTCACCTTTGTTCTGTCCTGTTCCACTATGAAGATGATGCAGTGATGGTGTAAACATGGAATCTCTGTAAAACCTACTTGGTACTATGGCATGCAAATGATCATTCGCTTTAGCATCAAACCATGCTCCGCTGTTTAACCAAGGCTTCTTTGGCACGCTCTCTTTGCCACACAAATCAGGGTGATGGTTCAAGTCCTTTTTCATCACACTGCGTCCACACTTCTCACAAGGCTCAGTCCTGGCTCCACAGTAGTCCTCATGCTCAGCCAGTGTATTGAATGCAAGTTCCAGCTCACAGAACTGGCATTTAACTAGACGTAGAGGGCAAGTGGAAAGCTAGAACAAGAAAAATAAAAGCCAAGAGAGTTTAATAGCGCTGTTACACTAAATAACAAAGAACTAAAGTTCAAAGTACATGTTTGAAATCTCTTCCAGCACTCTGGAAAGGTCTCATGGATTATGTTTCAGCATTCATCTTGACATTTTCACTCTTTTAGGTCCTTGACACGTTTTGTGCCTGCAGTTGAACTGCGAGTATATGGGGTCAGGCAGAAACTAAGGGGCAAATTCACTAAAGCGCGGAAATGCGCTAGCGGCAGCTTCGCCAGCATTCGCCACACTTCCCCAGGTGAATGTTTGCCATCGCTACGCTAAGATGTGAAATAGCGCTACCGTTACTTCACCAGACACAGCGCATTTACGCTAGCGATGCCTAATTTGCATACAGGGCGAACTTAAGCGTATAATAGAAGTATATGTTACAGCCACTACATTACACTACACAAGCCTAGGAAACCTTTAATAAATAAAATAAAGTTGTTCTATTGCCATAAGCATGTGCCCACTGTATGAAGGAGGGTAACCCCAAAGATATTTTTGCTCTTTTTCAGACTATCACCCTGCAAAATGTAAAAGACGCCAGCGTTTTTTGGGACTTAGAAAAAAGAAAAAAAAATTTTTTCAAACTCCTATCTATTGTATTGAACTTCACCAGGTCTGACCTTGCAAAGTAACGTCTAGCGTAAGAGGTAACCTTCAGAAAAATGTTCATCTTAGTGAATTAGCGTAATTACCTCCCTTCGTCGGTGCACAACTTCACCTGGCGTAAGGGTGCAAAGTTGCTCAAGTCCATCTACTTCGCTAGCGAATTTTCGCCAGGGACACGGTTAGTGAATCGGCGAAGTTGCGAATTGACGTCACGCTGGCGAATTAGCACTTGCGTTAGACACTTCACGCTTTAGTGAATTTGCCCCTAAGAAGGATGTAGGTGTACAATAATAGTCTAAAAATGACAAATTGCCTTTCTGTACCTTGTTGGATACAACAATGCAAATGTATTGTACATTCCAAGCATGCAGGTAAAGCAGATGGAGTGCCAAGCTGTGACACAAACTACATTTAACACTGTACATTTACTAAACAGTACATTATTGCAGTGCTATCCAAGGATTTTTTTTAATGCATTTTTATGGCCTACAGTTCAGACCAAGGACTCTATGGATTGTTTTGAAGGATATTAACAACTCTGGTCAGCAAAAGTGGTGTCAAATAGGGCATGATCGATAGATATTAGGAAACAAAGTTCATAAACAAGGATTTTCTTAGCTATGAATCGTCATAGCCACTCTCCTAACAAGACAAGACATAGGATACACACCAATAGGTGCTGAAGGCTCGTCCTTCCCTAAAATTTGTAAATTCAAGACATCAAAGAGTTACAGTTGAAGTAGTGGATATAATTCTTCATGTTATGTCTATTATTTCCCCACAGAGTTAGTTCTCAGAGGTTCCATGTTAGGGCAATATTTGTCAGTGTTGATCAGGTCTCATGTGCAAGATTTTTTTTTCACTAAATTTACCGTAGCCTAAACATACGTTCCTTATATATGCTGTAATACTTTGAGCTTGACTCTTTAAAAGCAGGACAAAGCAATCAGCAAAAATATCTAATACCCAATGTATGCACAGTTAATTGGCACTGATGCTGGCGATATACAGGTATAGGATCCATTATCCAGAAAACTCCAAATTACAGACAGGCCATCTCCCACAGACTCCATTTTATCCAAATTTTCCTTTTTCTCTGTAATAAAACAGTACCTTGTACTTGATCCAAACTAATATACAATTAATTCTTATTGGAAGCAAAAGCATCCTTTTGGGTTTATTTAAATGTTTATATGATTTTGTAGTAGACTTTAGGTATTAAGTTCTAAATTCCAGAAAGATCTGTAATCCAGAAAACCCCATGTCTGGAAGATTCTGAATAATAGGTCCCATACCTGTAGTAATTGTACTTCTCAGGTAGCGGAGACACTAACCTCATGTTCTTCCAGAACACTCTTCTCCATTGTCATTTTACACTTACAGGTCACCTGGAGGAAACAAACAAAAATATATATATATAAAATGAAGGTTCTAGACGGGACGTTTTGGTATCAGTGGATTACTTGTTGTAATACAGCACTATACCGGTGCATGCTCGGTGACCAGATGCTCCTCCATGTCTGCAGTTGGTACAGGCTCTTTGCACACATCACACACACTGATGTTCCGCTTGCAGTGGATCTCGTGGATGGTGAAATTGGACAGAGGAATGTCACGTTTACTGGAATGGAACAGAAATACACAGTAACGAATGTAACTTGCCCAGCTTTATCCTGCCCAGCATGTTGATTATGCAGATGGAGGCAGGACACGCCTCACACAGGATCATCAGATGCCTCTCAAATTCAGTTTCAGCCCCTGTTATTTGCACACACAGGAAAGCCCCTGCAAATGCCTCTGCTGTAGAAAGGTAACCACCCAAATAAAAAATATTCTAGGCCCCCAGAGAAGAGCACAGTTCCCAGTGTCTAACTCAGCACCAGGATTTCAAGCCTGCATTGTGTAATAAAATTTGGTCAGACCACAATATAAACATAGAAATCACGCTGCTAAACTTCCAGCAATATCTAAGACTATCACCCAACAATAATTTCTCTCTACATAGGAGTCAGTTTAACAGTTCACCCTAATACACCGGCCCATGCGTCCCTTGTCTAGAATATCAGAGCCAACGGTCCCACACTACATGTACATAGACGCATAGCCGAGAGAGGGAAATACAGAATTTTACATTATATTTAGAAACTTCCAAATTTTCATTAGCTCATAATTTATTGTTTAAATTGTAGTTATACCTACAACAGCAGCAGCCTTTAGCTCCTGTGAAACAACATCTAGAAAGCTGCTGTATTAGGTATATACTTTGACCATAAAGTTGTACTGTATCTTACATCTACATTTGCATAGTTGCTACTTTTTCACAAACCCTGTAGATTACTTAAAGGGGTTGTTCACCTTTGAGTTAACTTTTAGTATAATGTAGAGAGTGATATTCTGAGACAATTTGCAAATGGTTTTCATTTTTTATTGTTTGTAGTTTTATAGTTATTTAGCTTTTTATTCAGCAGCTCTCTAGTTTGCAGTGTCAGCAATTTGGTTTCTAGGGTACAAATTACCCTAGCAACCCTGCATTGATTTGAATAAGAGACTGGAATATGAATAGGAGATGGACTGAATAGAATAAGTAATAAAAAGTGGCAATAACAATACATTTGTAACCTTACAGAGCATTTGTTTTTAGATGGTGTCAGTGACCCCCATTTGAAAGCTGCAAAGAAACAGAACAAAATTGTAAATCATTAAAAAACTATGAAAAATAGATAATAAAGACCAATTGAAAAGTTTCTTAGAACTGGCCCTTCTACAATATACTAAAAGTTAACTTGAAGGTGAACCACCCCTTTAACGATTTGTCCAGACTCCTTTAATACTTCATCTACTGTTTATTTGCACAATTCTAAAGGTTTACACATGTATATATCAATTTGTGCCAATATATTGTCAAACATTTTAAATGTTTACATATTTATTGTGTATTCTATGTGCCTTTTCATGATCTGCACTAGCTGTATTGCGGAGATGATAGTACACTTTACTTTGAAAAGCTAAGGTCACACATGGAGTTTCCTCTGCTGGAGGAAAAACACCTTCAGAGAAACTGCAAGTTAGCACCCATAGGAATTATATCTGCCCATCTGGGTGCTCACAATTCGGAATTCAGCCAAAAAAAATGTCATGCGTACCATTAGCATAACTATATTATAATGGTTGTCTCAGTATGTCATATAAATAGATTAACACTAATACCCTCATTTATAACCTATACCCTAACTTGCACAAACATATATAGGTTCAATACAAACCCGTCAGTTTTATAGAAGGTGCAGGAGGATAAAAGAAGATTTACAGGAATGGGAGGAGGTTGCATTTGGCATGGGGGTTTGGAATTCTATTAGGTTAGTTACACGTTAAACAGAGGGTTATCAGATCATTTTGTGAGCAGGAAGGATATTCTCTTTCAGTGAGGTTAAGGCTTTTCCAGCCTCTTCTGCTGTTGAACTGTAGTCAGTACAAGGGGAGCATCTCTGCTGGCATAGGATTACTATGTACCAGCAACAGAGGCACCTAGGAGCTTGCTTTTTCTTTAAAGAAATTATATTATTATATATATATTATATATGGCTGATAATGCCCCTTATGGTGCTCTACAATGCACTGTCCAAGGCTTATTTTTAGAGAATTATAACACAATAGTGAGGATATGGGATGCTATAAAGATGCCACAAAAACAGTGTTAGAGAACATAGCAACTTAGTTACGACCTACATCTTAACATGAGCCTACAACTCTCATGTAAACTGGGCCAAAAACCACATCAGACTGGCATTATTAATACAACTCTATTTTTCAGTAGGTTTACCAGCAATAAAGTCCCAATTAAAGAAAGAGTTCTAGATTTAGTGTGCTTACTCACCAATTCCCACAGAGTTTTGTCTCCTGCTCAGCTTCTGATGCCATATTCAGTTTTCCTACAAAAAGAACACGATTATTTTGACTTGCATCTCCTCTCCAAGGGACAAAGCCCTGGAGAATTCCTATATTGCTAAGGCAACTTGTTCCAGTCAACAAATCACAATACAACAGACATTGTTATTATATCTCAGTTCCTAAAAAATGCTTCATGTTACACACTAATGCAAAATGTGTCATTTAAAGAACAAACCATAAACCCAGGACTGGGCATTCAAAGATATAGGTCATTTATTTTCTATAAAAAAAAAAAAAGATTGAACAACAACAGACATTGTTTTATATTATTATGTGTCCGATGTATGCTGACCAACAGATCCCAAACAGTGTCCATTTATTATGGCTATGGCTAGGTTCAAGGATGCAGGAGGTTTGACAATGTAATCTATCCGTGCTCCATGTCTTCTCTGCTCCTCTGTTCTTCCTGATTTTCACATTTTGTGTGGACAAAGATTCTTAAAACGTACTACTGAGATGATACCAGTTTAGCCAAATTGCCCTTATATTCAGGTATTTCACATAAGGGTGGTGGCAGACAGAGATCAGTTGCCCAGCGACAAATCTTCTCTACTGCGGGTGACTAATCTTGCCAAACTGCCTTCCTGCTGGCAAGAATACAAATTGCTGGTGGGTTTGCTTTGAATTTCTGAAGTCATCAGAAATTGCCTCAGGAGGAAATTTTAGGGGACTTCAGAAATCGGAAGAGATTTGTATGCCATCCTGCCAGGAATCATATTTCTGCCAGTGGGAAGGCATTTTGGGGAGATTAGTCAGCCAAAGTAGAGAAGATGTCCCTGATTGTCTAATCTCCCCATCTGCTACCACATTTACAGTCTGTTAGAATACTGTTCAATTCTTCCCTAACCTGACTGAACCAGTTTTAAAGGGGTGGTTCACCTTCAAGTTAACTTTTAGTATGTTCTAGAATGGCCAATTCTAAGCAACTTTTCAATTGGTCTTCATTATTTATTTTTTTATAGTTTATTAATTATGTGCCTTTTTCTTCTGACTTAGCTTTCAAAAGGGAGTCACTGACCCCCTCTAAAAACAAATCCTCTCTAAAGCTACATATTTATTGTTATCACTACTATTTATAACTCATCTTTCTATTCCAACTGTTCCCTATTAATATTCCATATTCTCATTAAAATCAATGCATGGTTGCTAGGGTAATTTGGACCCTAGCAACCAGATTGCTGACACTGCAAACTGAAAAGCTACTGAATGAAAAGGCAAATAACTCAAAAACCACAAATAATAAAAAATGAAAACCAGTTGCAAATTGTCTCAGAATATCCCTCTCTACATTATACTAAAAGTTAACTCAAAGGTGAACAACCCCTTTAAGTAAGTCAAAAATTGGAAAGTCGGCCAAAACAATGGTCTTCCTATCCCATATCCGAGTAAGAACCACATCAGGCTAAGGAAACAACAGTTCCCACCTGTAATGAATCATAGACCTTTCTAGGAGTGTGACTAAGCATTAAAGGAGAAACTCCCTCATGGAAAAACGAAACTAAAGAGTCACCTCTGCCCTGATACTGTATGTGTGGTGTTTTCAACATATACCATACTTTGTTTTACATTTCCTATAGGATAACAGAAAGCATCTGTAATTGTCATGTTACAATTTCAGAGACAGACTACAATTCAAAGGAAATGAAACTGAATATTCTCACACTAGGATCCCCTTGTTCAGCAATACTTAGTTTCCTTGCCTTTAACCTTATCATACCCAAAGAAAAAGCCCCTGCCCATTTGAGACAGCAACACCTATTTCCCAAAAACAACCGTTCTGTATACACATATTTCATAGGATACACAAAAAAGTAGTTAAAACTTGAATACGTCTTTAGGTAAGCCCTGCAACAGCAGTTCCATCGACTATCATATGTGGGAGAAATTGGATCCAGGAGCCTTTACAATTAGCGTTGTATGTATGTATGTATGTTTGTATATATATATATATATATATATATATATATAATATATATATATATATATATATATCTCAACTGAAATTATGCTTATTTACTAGAATAAGGTGTGGCATATAAACCAGTGCACTTATAGATGCATTTAGCAATAAGAAGCAAATTTCTGCCGCCGTGTCTTAATACAGAATAATAAAATCTTCACTTGTTTTGTATGTTTCCCCCCCAAAGTGTACAAAACGGATTCTCTCAACTGCTACAAAATGAAGGGTTGGTTTGTTAAAGAATAGCAAAAACGGTCACAATTGGTTGTTCATTAACTCACAATACAACAGAAATCCAGCCTTATTGCAACTGCACAAATGGCACATAATGGGTGCAACTTACACATGTAAAGGGACACGGAATTACACTTGACCCAAAACTTGAGTCTTTTTCAGTTTATGACCTGCTTAATACTCTAATTGGCTGCTGAAGGTTGCAGTCACCATTCTTTCACCAAAAAACGGACTGATTTGTGGGTGGGAATTCGGCGGATACATTTACTACATTTTGATACATAGGTAGCTGGCGTGTCTCAACATAAAACATGTTCAATGTTATTTAATTTCTTGTATGACATAGGGCTTTCATGTCACTTCCCATGGCCAGATGCCCTATTCCTCTATTACGAGTAACAACGTTTTAGGCAGAGATTGCTTTCTTTAACCCAACTTAGAAAATGTTGCCATTGTAGGAACCTTGCCAACCCATACCAGCACCTTCTGGTTCTGCACTTTTTGGTTTCAAGACAAGGGATTTTGGGGAGCAGTGGAGGAATGTCTCACACCCAAACTGTCTGTGATCTATAGGTTGACTACCAGTTGGTTAGGTTCCAAACAAGTAATCCAACCACTTGGGTGGCAAAATTAGGCAAAGACCATCTAGGAATCTTCTGGTTTAGACCAACAAAATAAACCCCTAGTGGACAAAAGAGTCTCCAATAGCTCTCAGGATACATACACACGCAAACAAGGACATGCATTTGCCTCTTACACTTATCCACACGCAATGGCAATGAGATAACAGAGCTCTGCTGAATACTGCCACTTATTTGCCGGTCACTGGCTAATCTTCTAGCAGAAGGCATATCCCTGCTGATGGCTCAGTCTTTGTCTGAATAAAAAGCAAAACATGGGCACGCTAAAAGCGCAAGCAGGGCGACTAAGGGAAGCCGCAATCCGTCCCCCTTTATCCCTTACCAGCGTCTCACGATCAGCCTGACACGGAATAACCGGCGGTCACCGAACTACTTCCCAAATGCCCACAAACACTCACCCAAAAGGCTACTTCCTGATACTTCGTCTTCTAGTAATTCCCGGCCTGCAATTGGATGCGGGAGCCGTCATTCAGTACAATACGTTCAGCTCCACCTCTAGCTGCTGATTGGCTAGTTTGCGGCTCTGGGAAGACATGCAGAGTGTATCTGCTTGGTTACTAAATGGCTGGAAGAGGAACAAGGAAATCCTGACCTGTATGTTGTTCGTGCAAGGCTTTATGACTTCTTAAACCAGGTCTGCAATTTTTCAGTGTGTGCAAAGATTCATGGGAAGTAGGCTGTGCACTTCTGAAGCCTTTAGGAAAGATGGAAAAGCATTCCGATTGCTAGTCATTTCTGTTACGTCATGGGGACACAGGAACCATGTGGTAAAGGGTCCTTACTATCAGGAGGCAGTACACTGAAGTGATGCAAGAGCTGTAGCTCCTCCCTCTCGCCTTTTACCCCCTTGCTCAACTAACTTTAATTCAGTTTTTTAAGTGTCCTCACAGCCAGGAGGTTTGGACTGGCCTCTAGGGAGGCCCCTCTTCAGAGATTTAACTCGGTCAGTGAATAGCACTGACAACAGTAGTAAGACCAGAGAGACAGCAGCCTGTCTGTGCTCATTGAGTCATCTCCCTACGTTGGAACCCACCCCCTCTGTAGGGTTGCCACCTTTTCCTGAAAAAAATACCGGCCTTCCTATATATTTATCTTTTCTTCCTATTAATAACAATAGGATCAACCATCAAAAATACCAGCCAGGCCGGTAAAATACCAGCCAGGTGACAACCCTACCCCTCTGTAAGGCAGTAATTGATCTGGAACAAGTTGGCACAGCAGAGTTGGGGTTGTCCGGGAGTGGACAGGGAGAGATGTTTACTTTGCACTAGCTCTTGCCATTAAGATAAGCGGGCTTTTTCCAGGGTAGTTCCCCTGCCTTCAGTTAGAGTCCTGCGCGGGTCCATTTTTTGGGACCCGAACCCGACCCGAACCCGCGACCTGCATTTTTACCCGCTTGGACCCGCGACCCGAACCGTACCCGCAACCTGTGATCCGGCTTGACAAATGGGTTACGCCCCGAAACGTTGCATCCGCAATAAACGAGCAAGGGCTTGCCCTGCTAGCAGCATCCTTGTTGTGCCGGTGGAGTTCTTTTCCTGTTACATTGAGTGAGGGTCGCCAAACCCTATTTCTACTGAGCACCAAGGTATCCCACTGTTTGGACAGCCAGGGTGTGCGAGGGTAATCTACTATTTCGTTGGTTCTCTGATCAACCCACAGCAGGCCCTTCTAACGCAGAGGCCTCCAATGCACAGGCCCCCTCAGATGCACCTGCGTGGGCCGTCCCATTGTCCCAATCCTTGTCTAGTCTCCATTGTATACCACAATTAGCCTCTTCTATTGTCAAAATGTTAGGAAGATTGGTAGATGTCACAACTAGAGCTAAGCGCAAGCTTGACGCTGGTAGGCTGGGGACCAACCTCCGAGTACTCGCCTCCAGCCCTTCTCTGTTCGAAGATGAGGCTAGTGAAGGGGAAGTTTTTTCCTCATCGCTACCGTTCGTCACCCCATACTCTGCCCTTTGTTCACAAATTTTTAGCATTAGGACTGTGCCAATGGGGATTGGTGCATGGGAAATTTAAAAAACTATAGTATCTCCTGCGTATCCCCAGTATTTCTGAACCAGTATGGGCGTGATTGAGCGGCATGCTGCCCCCTAAAATCCTGTCACCCTAGGCCCCGGCCTAGGTGGCCTTTCCACAAATCCGGGCCTGCTCATCACCATCTGTGTCTGAAGGGGAGGATAGCACCACAGAGTCTTCCCCCAACGTAGACCATCTAATTAAGGCAGTTCTGGAAGTTTTGCAGATTGAAGGGGCAGATTCTGCACAAGATAAGACCAAGAGCCTATTTTAAAAAGCATCATAAGTCTTCTGCTACCTTTCCAGCTCATGAACAACTACAGTCACTGATTCAAGATAAATGGCAAGTTCCCGAAAGGAAGTTCCAAGTCAATAAACGCTTTGTCAAGCAGTACCCATTTCCTAAGGAATTTACAGAAAAATGGAGCATGCCACCTGTGGTGGAAGCCCCAGTATCCAGGCTTTCTAAGGCTACAACGCTTCCTGTCCCGGACGCCTCAGCGTTCAAGGATCCTACTGACAAGAAACTTGACAGACTCCTAAAAGCAATATTCTCGGCTGCTGGATCAGCCCTACATCCAGTCCTGGCTTCAGCCTGGGTTAGCTGGGCCATTGAGGCTTGGGCCAACTCACTGCTCCAGATGACAAGAGAGGACAAATCTGTTTTATCATATAATTTCATTAATTTCTGAAGACAATGCCTTTGTAGGGGAGGCTGTGTGAGACGCGGCAAAGCTTGTGGCCAGGTCCTCAGCACTTTCAGATGTGGCCCATAGGTCGTTGTGGCTAAAATTGTGCCCGGCTGACCCCAGTTCTAAAAAATCCCTGGTGTCCATTACGTTTAAGGGTTCAAGACTGTTCAGAGACAAATTAGAAAAAATTATATCACAGGCTACGGGAGGTAAAAGTACACTTCTACCACAGAACAAACCGAAGCCCAGCTTCATCTCCACGAGAAATGGCTCCTTTCAGACACAAAACATCTGTACATTCAAGGGTAACTCACCCTCACATTCTTCCAACACATTCAAGCATAGATTTTCCAACAAGGTGTAAGGACTTACGGTTTCCCTTGTGGTCTAGCGGCTGCCCCTCGAGCACACGGGAGTGCCCGCCGTGCCTCTGGCGGGGACGCTCGCCGAGTGCATCCTCTTTCCTGCGCTAGTTCTCTAGTGCATGCCGCGCGAGCACTTCCGCCTTTTGTAAGCGCATGCGCGCCGGCGTGATTACGTTGGCGCGCAATGGCGTGAAATTCAAACTGTATTTAAAGGGATCCTTGAGTACAGAGCATTGCCCGTTGTTAGGTTCTATTAGTTAGTTCCTGGGTGCTATTACTACTGATTCCTGTGTGTTCTCCTGGTTTTTGACAATTGCTTTGCCTGACTATTCTGATATCTCCAATCCTGACCTCTTGCCTGTCCCCTGACTATTCTGATATCTCCAATCCTGACCTCTTGCCTGTCCCCTGACTATTCTTCATTCGCTAATCCTGATTCCAGCCTGTCTGACTATTCTATTCCGCTTGTGCTGGTCCGGCCCGCCACTTGGCGGTATTCTTCAACCCAGTATCATTGGTGAGACGATCGTGCCCCTGTGCTAGCCAGAACTCTTAGCTTTGCAAATCTCGATAAGTCCAGGTGGCATCTGAGTAAGCTGAGGGCTCCTCCCGAGGCCAAAGGCGGTCAGTTAACTGGTGAAGCCAAGCTGAGACCAAGGTGCTTAGCAACTGTTCTGGTATTGGGTGCCGTTGGTGACACATGGGCAAATCCCCATGGCAATCACGTAAGCCACAACCTAAGCCAGCAGGGGATAAGCATACCTCTTCCTGACTACAGTACGAAGGACATAGTTGTCCTGAAGCTGGGAGGCAGACTTTGCTTCTTTGCAGAAACTTGGGCCCGTCACACCACCGACACCTGGGTACACCAAATAATCATTTCAGGATATCAACTCGAATTCAAAAGTCTCCCACCACAACATTTGCTTATATCAAAGCTTCCGTTGCAAAAAGACAAGAAGGAAGCATTCCTAGCAATCGTTCAGTCCCTGGCAGGTTCCAAAGTGATAGTTCCAGTTCCGCCTTCCCAATGTTTCCAAGGGTTTTATTTCAATTTATTTAAAGTACCCAAGCGAGACGGCTCATTTCGACCAGTGCTGGACCTCAAACGACTGCTCCGTCATTCGGGCCATGGAACCTGGTTAATTCCTGACATCCTTAGACATCAAGGATGCCTACCTTCATGTGCCATTTGCCCTACAACATCAGCAGTTCCTGAGGTTTGCCTTTTAGAACCAGCATTTCCAGTTTGTCACCCTACCTTTCGGTCTGTCCTCCGCACCGAGGATTTTCACAAAGGTCATGTCGGTCATGGCAGCCCTTCTCCGTGTCCGTGGTGTGTCTATCACTCCGTATTTAGACAACCTCCTCATTAAAGCCTGCTCTCCAGAATTAGCCAAACATCACCTTCAGTTAACCATCCAGAACCTTCAAGAGTTTCTGGATGGACCATAAATCTCCAGAAGTCCTTTCTCTTACCCAGTCAGAGGATGATGTTTCTGGGCCTAATTTTCGACACAGAGGGTGTTTTTGAAACAACTCAACCTGCAATCATCCATACAGCGCCTCAGGACAACACAGAAACTGATTGTGCAGACCTGTATGACAGTACTAGGCCTCATGGTGTCAGCACTCGAAGCGCTACCCTTTGCACAGTTCTTTAGAAAGCAATCCTATACAGCAGTCCCTCCACTAACGGATCTCCCTGTTATCCAGTACCAGACAGTGCTTCAAGTGGTGGCTAAGGGAAAAGACCTGTTCCGAGCCAGACTGGCAAATAGTAACAACAGATGCCAGCTTCCAGGGATGGGGAGCAACCTTCCAGGGAAGAACAGCACAGCGCATGTGGTCCCCAGAAGAATCGCAGCTCCCGATCAATCTACTAGATATCAGAGCAATTCATTTAGCTCTTCAGCATTGGAGGGACCTTCTTCAGCACAAAGCTGTGCGCATCCAGACTGACAACGCCACTGCCGTTGCCTACATCAATTGACAGGGCGTCACTCGGAGCAAGGCAGTACATCAAGAGGTAACTCCCATCCTAAGGTGGGCAGAAAACAACATTCCACTCCTGTCCGCCATCCACATTCCCGGAGTGAACAATTGGGAAGCGGACTTCCTGAGCAGAAATCTGGTCGATCTAGGCGAATGGGAACTTCACCAGGAAGTTTTTCAACTCCTGGTAGACAAATGGGGAAGGCCCCAGGTCGATCTGATGGCCAACAGGTTCATCCGAAAGGTTCCCAAATTTTTTGCAAGGTACCGAGATCCCCTAGCGGAGGGGATAGACGCGATGACAATCACATGGCCTCCCCTTCCTATGCTTTCTCGATTACTCAAAAAGATTTCGAAGAGAGGCAACCACAGTCATACTAGTCACTCCGTGCTGGCCCAGGAGATCCTGGTATGCAGACCTACTGCCTCTCTCACTAGAGCCCCCAATACCGCTACCTGTGTGGGACGACCTTCTGTGTCAGGGTCCTCTTCAGCATCAATACCCAGGACGGTTCAGCTTAACGGGATGGCTCTTGAGGCCTCCATCCTAAAGGAAAAGGGCTTTTCATGGATTTCAGGGACTGCCATATTCCGACCATCCTAGACTTTCTCCAGTCTGGTCTCATCAAGGGACTCCAGCTGGGAGCACTAAAGTCTCAGATATCCGCACTCTCAATCCTGTTTCAAACACGCCTAGCCCTCCAGGAGGAAATTCGTACTTTCCTTCAAGGAGTCTCTAGAGTGGCATCTCCATTTAGTCGGCCAGTACCTCCATGGGACCTGAATCTCATTCTGACTGCATTACTGGAGCCTCCGTTCGAGCCCCTGGAAACTGTGGACCTCTGGGCCCTCACGTGGAAGACCATTTTTCTATTGGCAATTGCCTCCATTAGACGGGTATCAGAACTGGATGCGTTGTCAGGCTCGCCTCCTTTCCTTATCTTCCAGGAAGACCGAGCAGTTCTACGTACTGTACCCAGATTTTTGCCCAAGGTGGTCTCTGCCTTTCACATCAACGCAAAGATCATCCTTCCTTCATTCTGCAATAATCCACACAAAGACAAGGAAGCCAAGCTTCATCGACTTGACGTGGTAAGGGCATTGAAGATCTCCGTTTCCAGAACTAAGCCCTTCAGAAAGACTGATAACTTGTTCGTGCTCCCCTCTGGAGCTCGAAAGGGTCTTCCAGCCACCAAAACCACGCCCATTGGATCAAGGAAACAATTAGACGGCCCTACTTGGTGCAAAAGAGGACGCCTCCTATAACTCTCCGGGTTCACTCTAACTGAGCAATAGGAGCCTCTTGGGCTCACAGAAACATGGCATCGGCGGATCAAGTTTGCAAGGCGGCTACCTGGTCCTCTTTACATACTTCACAAAATCATTTCAATGATTTCTTCATGAGTTCCTCCCTCCCTTGGTATTCAGGGCATCTTTGGTATGTCCCCACGGTTCCTGTGTCCCCCACGACGCAAGAGAAAGGAAGATTTATTTACTTACCTTTAAATCCTTTTCTATTTAGTCATAAGGGGGACACAGGACTTCCCACCTGAACTCTTCCAGTTCAGTACTTAGTTGAGCAAGGGGGTAAAAGGCGAGAGGGATGAGCTACAGCTCTTGCATCACTGCAGTGTCCTGCCTCCTGATGGCATGGGCCCTTTACCCCACGGTTCCTGTGTCCCCCTTACGACTAAAGAGAAAAGGATTTAACGGTAAGTACATAAAGCTTGCTTTTTCACCCATAGCATTTGAAAGTAAATAAAGTTGGCCAGGTGTAGGCATAGCCCTGTTAACCCTTTCCCTGCCAAGCACGTAGCTCCTACGTTCTTTGAAAAAAAGGCTGTAAGTG
>CM044432.1:147877925-147914346 GCA_024363595.1 Xenopus borealis | reverse complement strand
AAACATCCAGTCACTCCAGTCTTTATACATTCAACTATATTAGAAACACGTTTCTTTGCACAGCCTATCGTTTTACATTTTTATTTTTATATTGAACAATTCCTTTAGGCTCAGCATACAGAGGAATTCAACCTGCCATCACCTTTCTGCTATGGAGCATTTTGAAAGTCAGATTCAAACTCAAAAAAAAAAAAAATATCATAAACCTGACCTAGTACTATAGAAATCTGAGGATGAATTAAGTGTTTAAAAATGTTGGTGTTACTGTTCCTCTAAAGATAAGTCCTGTCATCCCAGTGTCATTACTATAGAAACTTGACATGGCTGGTAAACACTTGTATGCTGCAGCTACATTTATATGCAAGATGTATTTCAATAAGTGGGGAGAATAGTTGTGGAAAGGGTTATTACACAATACAGGATATGGTTAATACGTAGCTGCACAAGGGAGATGAAGGCAAATTATAGACTAAGAAAACTAAAGGGAAAGGATAAAGCGAATGTATATGTGCACTTTTTGAAGAATGTGCAATAACATGATATCTTTTCCCCCTCCTATAAGTTTAATGGAACACCAAAGGTGGGAGCAGTGAGTTATTAGCACCATGAAGAACACACGGGGCACTGAGAGTGTTGGGCAGCAGGTCCACAGAGGGCAAGTGTGGGTTGGTGGCAGGTGTAACAACATTGCCCTCAGGTATAAAGGAAACAAGATAGTCTGGGGATAAAGAATAACATGAGGAATGGAATGAAAAACCAGCAGCCTGAGGACAGCCATATAAGGAGGGCTGGGGGATTTAGGCCCCCAAGTCTGGAAGCGGTTGATGAAGGACATTGGGGAGACTGGGGTGTAACATACCACACACCTTCACATGTCTGGAGGCTACAGGGTGGCTTAGGAAGTGCCAGACAGTCCTCAGAAGGAATATAAGCAGTTTCTTCTAGTGACCAGGAGCACTCATTATAATGAGCACAGTCCTTGCTCAGTGAGCTGGTGTTGGTGGCCGAAACTGGAGCCGAAGCGGGGTCTGGGGGCAATAGGACTGCCCGTGACAGGCCGAGTGCGCAGAGGGCTGTGGCAGCAGCAGAGAGCGGGGCAAGTAGAGGCTGAAGCCATCACTGCACTTGTATAAGTGCGTGTATAACGGAAGAGGAAGACGCACTACAATAGGCAAAGCTAGGTAAAATCCATCGGGACCCAAATGCCTAAACCGAGAGAAGGCACAGCTGACACCGGCCAGCCTGAAACAAGTAGTGACAGAGCCACAAGGCAGGTCCTCACACAGGCAAACCCACTGAAGTATGGCAGCAAAACGTGACTGGAGTTAGAACAAGCGGAACTCCTTGCCTATCACTCTGCTGTTTCTTGCAAGAGGGAGACTAACTGCCACATATGCAGAGGGTTAATGCACTTTCATTTGGGAGTTTGGGTAGTCACTGTGCCATCTATGTTGAGTTTCAGTGGTCAGTCTGCTTTTGAATGCGGTAGCGGCTAGTTCCTATCCCCGGAAAGGACCTGACATCACGGTCCTGGGATCCTCCCATGTTACCGCTCCACTGTGGATTACCATTAGAGGGCGGCAAATTCAAACCAGGGAAAGTGGTAATGGGTTCTAGGGGTGGGCTGCGGACTCTTGACAGCCAGGATCTGCAACTTAATTCCTTGGGGTTGCAAACTTGTATTGTAGGTTTGTTACAGGTTGCAGCATCTACCTTAGGTTTTGGAGTAGTTCATTGTGTTGCTGGATGTTTGAAGGGATCACTGTGAATATCACTGTGACTATACATTTTTGTGGGGCAAGGGGGGATCACTGTGAATTAATGTCACGTAGACTGTATTCAATGTTTAGACACCCAAATGCAGCTATGAGATTGTTGTTGGAGCTGGGATTTTTATTTTTACCATTACTCTCGCACAATTACAGTGCAATAATGGCAAGATAAAAATGAAAGAAAAGACATACTCACAAAGCTATAATAATATCATATTCATTAACTATAAACAGCACCTATGGGCAGAAAAAAATTCCACAAACCGAAGGTGTGGGCTGATAGAGCCCGCACTCCGGTTTGGGGTTGTAGTAGTTTGAAAAAAAAATTGCCCCTGCATACGCCCCTGCATTACTACTACAACCCCAAACCGGAATGTGGGCTCTATCAGCCCTAACCTTCAGTTTGGGGAATTTATTTCTGCCCATAGGTGACCGTTAATGGAGCATAATGTATTGGACAACTTGGGAACAATAAATTGCATGGAAACTGTTGCCTTGGCATTTGATGAGCTGATGGAAATTGTGAGTGCTCAGTCAAATAATAGAACATGGGATAACGATCATGAGAGGGACTTCTATTTAAGGAGATGATCATTTCCCCTAACCCTTTTTAAAGGACCAGTAACACCAAATTAGCTTAACATTTAATTCCCCCCAAACTGCTTTATAAATCTGGCTTACTCTCCTCTTTGTTTTTTTTCTAAAATTTTGAGCTTCAATCTGACCTTCAAAGTGCTCAGTAACAGAATGGGAAAAGGCCACTTGAATTTCTCTGGGTGCTGAACCAGAAGTCAGCTTCACACCAATGACCTAAAGCACCTAGACCTAAGTCATTAGGTTAGGTCTACCCTAGAAAACTACCCAATTCTGTCCTAAAGTTATAATTTTTTATAGAAATTGGTGAATTTGTTTGAAAAATGACCTCAGAGCTTCAAATCTACAGCATCGTATCTCTCACACATCATTAGGTACCAATGTATAACTCCCTAAATATCTGGACACGATATCAATCGGGAAGGTTGGATTTTCTTCCGATTTACCAATCGGAAGTCCATTGCGCTCGTCGTAATCTGATCGTTCGGCCATAGGGTCGACCATTCAGATTACCCCAACATAGCCCTGCCAGTTAATGGCATATTGGGGAAAGATCCGCTCATTTGGCAAAGTCAAACGAGTGGATCTTTGCATCCATGGCCAGCTTAAAGTGATACTGACACTAAAAAATGTATTTAACATATGAATGTACATTAATTGTTACCTATAGGTCATGTTGATCATTTTTTGCTGAGAGGTTTTTTTTTGTATATAACTGTTAGCTGAAATTTCTAAGCCTGACTCTCTGACACCCTGACACTCTTACTTTGCCAACCTAACAGTCCCATCTCAGTCTGTTAGTTACAGTTTGTAATGATAACAGATGCTGGGTGCACAAATATGGCAGCCCCCTCATACAGGAACATGGGGGATCAGACAGGTAATGTAAAAGCATCATACAAATACTTTATGGCAAAGTTAGAAGTAGCTTTCAAAGCCAGTTATTATAATAGATGTAAAAAAGAGTTTGACTTCAGGTGTCAGAATCTCTTTAAGGCACTTTTTACATAGTGGTGCATATCACAGCTTAGCATTCCCTGCCAGCAGATTTATACAACAGAATACACAGCACTTAACCAAAAAGAAAAAAAAACATGCAAAGGTAGTGGCTAGTGGTGCTCCAGCGGCTGCTGTCATGTTTTACCTATAAAGGAGAACCAGGCCCAGATTTGTGGCAAGGCAGATTTTTTTGGGGCAGCATGCTGAAGGTGAGGAGACAGAATGGCCCTTGGCAGGGGGAAGGGGACGGAATGGCGCCTGGAAGTGGAGGGGGACAAACCAGAAGGGGAAGGGACAGCGGAGGGGTAAGGAAATGGCTGGCCTAGGGGCAGCCAGTTTGTAAATCCAGGCCTGAGAGGAGAACTAAACGCCCTCAATAAGAAAGCCCCATCTACTACCGTAGATAGCCCCCCCTCTGCTTCCTGCCCTCATAGTGCATTATTCCAGAAAGTGCCCCTGGATAGCATGCTCACTTATTTATGCAGAGTAGCACAGTGGAGCTCTTGGTTGCAATTTTTCAGGTCTTCGGTCTTCTTTGGAAAGGGAATGCCATATTTAGTGCACATGGAGTTGGAACAGTCCAGGATGAAGAATAGCTGGAGAAGGAGATCAGGGCAGAGGACATGCTGTCAGTGAATAGCCAGGGAGGATAAATCGAGCGCCGCAGGATGGATGGTCGCCCTGTCGCCTTTTCTGAAAGGAGGGGAAGCGGAGTTTCTGTAAGTTATTTCTTAATAAAGGCTTTGCTGTTTTAAATTTTAATTTGTCTTGGTGTTTTTTTTTTCGTTCTATTGTAAGAAATTTTTTTGTAAATTTTTTTGCCGTTACTGGTCCTTTAAGCATGGCACTGGCTGTTGGTGTTCGGAAGAAAGGTGCTGCAGCCAGAGGGTTTCCTGGGTCCTGGGCACTGATTGACTTTTAAAGGGGCCTATATATACAAAAATCAGGAAGCACACGAAGAAACATAAACTTTTCTTGAAGTGAAAAAATGTGATTTATTAGCCCATAATCATTCACAAAAATTGCAACGTTTTGGGCCCCTCTGGGCCCTTTATCAAGCCTTAAAACTCTTAAAGGGGCCTGGCAAAACAAACAGCAGCTACTGACTGACCCCAGCACACTCGGTGCCTTCCTATGCTTGGCGGAGATAGGGGCCACCCACTGAGTCATCCAGAGAGTCTCCTGTGATTTAGAAAGGGGTAGAACAGGGTGTTATTTCACTTCAGCAACTTCACTATGTGGCTGGCAGGAGATGCCGGGAGATAGAGGACAGTAAGAGCCGCAGGTAGTTTCCTAATATAAAGTGTATGTTAATAAGAAGGAGTGAATAATATGGAAGCAAATATAAGGCAGGAGTTTAATTTAGACAAGCACAGCCCCCACTAAACCCCTAAATTGCCATTCACCGACAGCTTCTTAATTCCACGTACCCTTGTTGCATGTAAGGGAGGACAGTGAATGGAATGGGCTCATTGCTGCTCTGTCTTACAAGTATCTCACTGTCGTATCATATGTGTCAACATTCCTAAGAATGAAGTGTATAAATAATTACTGTACCCTATACTGGTGTGTATAGGCCTTAAAGGGTTGGTTCACCGTCAAGTTAATTTTCAGTATGTTATAGAATGACCAATTGTAACAAACTTTTCAGTTGGTCTTCATTATGTATGTTTTATCGCTTTTTGATTATTTTTCTTTTGACTCTTTCCAGATTTCAAATGGGGGGGGGGGTCACTGACCCCACCTAAAAATAAATGCTCTGTAAGGCTACACATTTATTGTTATTGCTACGTTTTATTACTGTCTACCCGGGCCTCTCCTATTTATATTCCAGTCTCTAATTCAAATAAGTGCATTGTTGCTAGGGTAATTTGAACCCTAGCTACCAGATTGCTGAAATTGCAAACTGGAGAGCTGCCGAATAAAAAGCTAAATGATTCAACAACAACAACAAATAATAAAAAATGAAAACCAATTGCAAATTGTCTCCGAATTTCACTCTCTACATCTTAGTAAAAGTTCATTTAAAGATGAACAACCCATTTAAGGTGCAGGAGGGCCTTTCTGTGGCGCTTACAAACTGAAATGCTGATGTTTCAGTGCTCATGTTTGTGTGGCTTTTTTTTTCTGTCGTGTGGAGTCTAGGGCGGCGACTGTGGTGGTAGGCAGGGCATTTATTTACGTACGAGGAGGGGATATCTGTTGCTGCCACTGTTTGTGCCCATACACAGGAGTATAATGTTTCTCTATGCCAACAAGTCGCAAAGGTTGAGGAGACTGCCTCATACAGAATTAAATGAACAGGATTTTGCCCATTATGCCAATAAACAGCCTGTGGCCAAAGTATGTGTGGAAATCTATACACACCTTCTTAGGTATACAATAGGTGTCTGTCACACAAACGTACCCCCCAACTGTCCCTTTTTAGGAGGGACAGTCCCTCTTTTGAGAGCCCAACCCACAGTCCCTCATTTATACTGGAAAGCCTCTTTTCTCTGCACTGAACAGCCAGAAAAAGAAACAAAGTTTCTACCTTGGCTTTTGGCAGAGAGTCCAGAAACCTAACAGGTGCAACTAAGATACTTTGTAACAATATTGAGATAAGAAAATAAGCAATTGTAACAGTTTAGATGAGGAGCAATATTTTCAAACTTTCATAACCTGCCAAATTTTGTAAAATGAACGTGGTAATTAGGGGGTGTGGTCATAAAATAGGCGTGGTCTAAAAAATTTGCCACTCTACAAGAAAAAACATTTTTGTCCCTCTTTTTACTTCCAAAATGTTGGGAGGTATGGACAAGGACCACAATGGGCTCTAATATAACCACAGCCTAGCTGCACAATACAATTACTGTTGTGGGTGGGGGGCAGGCCCGGACTGGCCATTTGTGGGTTAGGGCAAATGCCAGAGGGGCTGCTTTAAGGTCCCATAGAAAGTCAGTATTTAGTGGGCTGGTGGGGGCTGTTTGGGCCTCTGTGTGGGCTGATGGGACTCTGTGTACCTGAAATACCAGGGCCTATTTTAATCCTCAGTCCAGTCCTGGTGGGGGGTGGGGCAATAGTACTAGAGCAATTTGTCCATTTGTGAGAAATAATGAGTAACCTGTTCTTGTGTACAACCAAGACCAATAGGGATGATGCTACCTGGTCAGTATTACACATGCTTGATGACAATGTTTTGGGACGCAAATTAATAGGGAAGATAAATATATAAAAAGTCCATGGATTATTACATTTACACACTTATTCCAAATCTAATGAGCTTTTACTATCTACATGAACTCTTTTTCGCATATGGGATTTTATTTACTTAGTCAGGAAGCCATTTCCAGGCTCTTGCCAGGCTACTGGTGACAGCTCCTTACTGTCAGTGGGAGAAGAAATTACTGCTTCGCTTAGCTGTCCCTTTAACGCCGCCGTCCGCTTCCTGCCGCGCATGCGTACCTCGCTTCTGCGCTTGTCATCATGGCGGCGCGGGGCCATGTGCAGGATCCTAACGATAGGCGGCTTAGACCCATCTACGGTAAGTACTTGGTGAGGTGTCCTGTCTTGGAAATGAAAACTGTGGGCTTCTGTGAGGATAATAAAATGAAGGTTTCCATAGGAGGCTTAGGGGGATGACGAGAGCCATGGTTGCTGTCATGTCAGGCCCTGGTTCAGAGCGCCGGCTTGAGTGATTTGTAGGCTTGAATGAACGGAGAGTTCCCTGGGGCTCGGGGAGACAGCAAGAGGACGCCATATTCAGATTCCAGTCTAGCGAGGGACGGGTTGAAGCAGTAGCTTTTTACCACTTAGTGTTGGAGGGACCCTCTAGCGCATTTGAAGCTTTTTATGATATACAGCGTTGCTTCAGGTTCTGTCTCTTGTACGCGAATGGATTTACACTGTGTTTTCCTGAACCTGATAGCCTGCAGATTTAGAGGGTACCTGCAGATTTAGAGGGAACCTGCAGATTTAGAGGGTACCTGCAGATTTAGAG
This sequence comes from Xenopus borealis, assembly GCA_024363595.1. Lineage (NCBI taxonomy): Eukaryota > Metazoa > Chordata > Amphibia > Anura > Pipidae > Xenopus > Xenopus borealis. The sequence goes on along the minus strand of CM044432.1, from coordinate 147,907,002 downwards.
GGAACCTGCAGATTTAGAGGGTACCTGCAGATTTAGAGGGTACCTGCAGATTTAGAGGGTACCTGCAGATTTAGAGAGTACCTGCAGATTTAGAGGGTACCTGTAGATTTAGAGGGTACCTGTAGATTTAGAGGGTACCTCCAGGAGGACTTTGCTTTGTATCACAGCGCTACGAAATATGTTTATAGAAATACATAATAACAATAACACTGGCCACTTGTTAGCCTGCTCTGTGTGTGTGTTTGTGTAGATGGTGTTTCATGGGAGAGCTTATAACTGTAAATGTATGACTGTCGATTGCTCTCTCATTAAGGAGGATAAAACCCCTAAAGTTATTAGTAGGGCCTATGGTGTGCAATAAAGGAGTGGTTAACCTTTACTTTTAGTATGTTACCGAATTGCCAAGTCTAAGCAACGTTCCAATTGGTTTTAATTATTTTTTTTATAGTTATATTTGCCTTTTTCTTCTGACTGTTTATAGCTTTCAAATGGTTGTCGCTAACGCCCTACAAAAAACAAACGCTCTGTAAGCAGGTCTGGACTGAGAATCAAAATAGGCCCTGGCATTTGAGCCGAGGCAGAGGCCCAGTGAGCCCCCACCAGCCCACTAAATGCTGACTTTCTATGGCAACTTACAACAGCCCTTCTGGCATTTGCTGGAACCCACATATTGCTAGTCCGGGCCTGTCTGTGAAACGCAAATGTGTTGTTATTGTTACTTTTTATTACTGATCCTTTTTTTTTTAGGCCTCATATTCATATTCCAGTTTCTTATTCAAATCAATGCACAGTTGCTAGGGTAATTGGACCCTAGTTACCAGATTATTTAAGATGCAAATTGAAGAGCTGCTGAATAAAAAGCTAAATAACTAAAAAAAAACCTCAAATAATAAAAAATGAAAACCAATTGCAAACTGTCTTAGAATGCCACTCTCTACATCATACTAAAAGTTATCTCTTTAAAGGGGTTCCCTCTCCTGCTGCTATAGGCCTAGACATATTCAGAATATGCACTGGCATATCGCAGAGGCCAAAACAGTTCCCACTAGATCAATAAGTAGTGACTGACTGTGACATCTTTCAGCAGCCCCTCTGCAATTTGCCTGAATCTACAGATTACGTTCTGGGCCATGGCTCTTGTCAATGCACTGCACTGAATGTATTCTTTGCATGGCTGCTGCTACCCTGTCCTGAACAGAGTTCTCTACTCTTCTGTGCAGGGTGTATGAAACAGAGTATTTTCTTTTATGTTAGCCATAGATGCCAAGATAAAGTCATACGATTTTCAGGCTGTGTGTGGCTTATCCCAACATTTTTCATACCATGGCGACAGGTCATTTAGTTGATCACAGGTTAAGCTGGCCATGCACAGAGAGTTCCGCTTGTTTGGTGATGTTGCCAAGTGAGCGGATCTCTCCCCTATATGCCCACATTGAGGTGGGCTGTATCGTGGGCCCTGGGGCCTAGTGATCAGATCATAATGCAGGAGAACGGACGGTCGAACAGATGCAATCCGATGGGATTTTTAGCCCTGGCCAAAAATTGGTCCTTCAGGCAAGGCTAAAAATCCTAATGGGAGTTTTCGGGCCAGACCTCAATCAGGGAAGCCCCACATACAGCCAATAAGATGCTGTCTCAGTCTGTCGGCAGCTATTATCGGCCCATGTATGGCCACCTGATTTGTCAGCTAAAAATGATTTCTCTGCATGTTTTGCCTGACACTATCAATGGGTGACTGTCACTGCTATTTGTTACATATAACTTTCATATGATTGCTGTCAGGTTCTTTTACTGCTTTATTTAATCTGAATAGATAGTGGCAGGTTGGAAGATTGCAACGTAAGATCTTCCTTCAGATGCAAGGGTAGTATCTGCACGTCTATGGCCAGCTTTACACAGACTACACCCCAGAGCATCCAGTCTTTTACATTGTGGGGTCTCCTATTCTGCTCTTTATGCAATGCACAACAGAGCCCAGTCTGCTTTACATGTATCACATGCTATGCAGCAAACACTCTAGGCTTTCCTCTCCTTCTGAGCATGTTCACAGCAGGGCCACTGTATGTATATTCTAACTCTGTATACCTCTCTAACCCGCGTGCTGCTGGCTTTGCAATAGCTTTTCTGTTCTGCCTCTGTGATTGTTAGTGATTTTGGTAAATACAAATTGGACTAATAGTGAGGCGAAATTTGTTGTCCCATTTGCTGTTTATTCTGACAAGTACACTATTGTTGCTAGGAAAACAAATTTAGCAACCAGTTACTGTTTTTGAATATTAGATGATTCACAGAAAAATAAACCCCAAATGCATGTATTCTTATTCTACTGTAGCCTACAACAGTTCATTTTAAGTTAACTTGTAGTGGGATGTAGAGAGTAATATTCAGTAATAGTCAGTTTGCAACTGGTTTTCATTATTTGTGATGTTGTTTAGCTTTTTATTCAGCAGCTCTCTAGTTTGCCATCTCAGCAATCCTGTTGCTCGCAATTCCCCTAGCAAACATGCGCTGATTTGAATAGAAAATGAGAGATTAGAATATGATTGGGGAGGGTCTGACTATAAAGATGAGTAATGCAAAGTAATAATATATTTGCAGCCTTAGTGAGCATCTGTTTTTTAAATAGTAAGAATCAGAAGGCGAATAATTCAAAAACTATTAAAAAAAAATCATGACCAATTGAATTGAACCACTTGAACATACTAAGGGGCACATTTACTATGGTTCGAATTGATTTGAAGTGAAAATTCTAATCAAACTCAAATTAAAAAAAAAAATCTAAATTCGAATTTATTTTGGCCTTATTTGACTATAGAATAGTCCAAAATTCGAATTTGCCGAATTCGATTGTCGACAATTCGGAAGATAAAACCTACAGAATTGCTATATATCCCTGTGGGAAGCTCCCATCGGATTTTTCCTGCTTTTTTTGATCGGATATAAAAAAATTCAATTGAATGGTTAAAATCGTTCGATTTTATCGATTGATTGAATTTTTTATATTCCGTCATTCGATAATTTGAATTAAGTTAAAACCCCTCAAATTCGAAACTCGAATTCGAGGGGTTTAAATTCGAAAAAAAAATTGAGGGTCGAATTTGAGGGTTAATTAACCCTCGAAATTTGACCCTTAGTGAATCTGCCCCTTAAAGTGAACCACTCCTTTAATCAGGTAGACTAGACAACCTGCCTTTCTTAAACAGCATAATATAATATGGCAGTTTTGTTTGAGGTGTATCCTTTTTTGTCTATGTTGCGATAAGTTGCACCATGTGGCCTATGATCTTATATTTATTTATAGCCAGGCTGGTGTGAGATGTGGGTATTCACAAGTGGCCTTCGTTGGATTCTTGCTATGTGATCTTGCTGCATTAAAGCGGTTGTTCACCTTCAAACACTTTTTTCAGCTCCGTTATTTTCAAATTGTTCCCCAGAAATAAAGACTTTTTTTCAATTACCTTCCATTATTTATTTTTCCTGTTTTTCCAAAATCTAAGTTTAAAGCTAAATGTTCGTGTCTGGTGTTTGAGTCTGGCAGCTCAGTAATTCAGGTGCAGACTCTAAACTTAATATTTTGCAACATTTAGTGGATAGATTTCTCAGCAACATCTCTGGAGTATTAGCAACTATTGTATCAATTCTAACAGCTGCCTGTAATGAAACCCAGAGTTTCTGCTCAGCAGGGACAAAAAAAAAAAACCCGTATACACTAAGGGGCAGATTTATCATTGGTCGAATTAAAAAAAAAAAATCGAAATTCGACCATATGAATAAAAGGGAAGTAAAATCCTTCGAATTCAACCATCAAATTCGAAGGATTTTACAGCAATTCGATCGAATAAAAAAAATTCAATCAATCGTTCGAATCGATTCAAATTTTTTTATTCGATCAAAACTGATTCCCAATTTGGTAGTTTGGTTCTGGCGAAGTAGGTGGTCGAATAAAATTTTAAAGGTAAGTAATTCGACCATCCAATAGTCAAATATTCGAATAAAATTTTATTAGAATATTCTAATTATTTGAATAGTCGATTGGATCAATGACCCTCCCCAAGCTGCTTCAGAAGGTGAAAAATTACACTTTACACTTCAATATTTGAAAAACGTCATTATTTCTGGTGATCTCTCTGAAAACAACTAGTTGTTTGAAGGTGAACAACCCCTTCAACACAAGGGTGGGTAAGGGTCTGGCTGTAGTAAAGCTGTAGTGGATTTTGATATCTTTCATATGCATAAGAACTAGTGTGTTTTACATTAACCATGGCACATGTATCCACTCCTTGTTTTGTATGTATCCTACAACTCTAATTTGGGTCTCAAATATTCACTTACATGTACATCTCATGAAGGGTCTTTACTAGCTCCTATACTGCTCCGATGCATCTGCACCCAGGAGTGTATTTTCCTCAGCTTGAAAAAAGAATTCAATGCTCAATGCTGGTGAGCTTCTATCGAGCAGATAGTTAGTACAATTTAATACTGTCTTGAATCCTTTGGTTGTGTATACCATACATATTTGTTTATAATAATAAAAAAAACAAATGTTCCCTAACAGGTTGTTGTGTCCATTAAACACATTTCAGCAAACAGATGGTCAGAGGACCCTACTTTATTATAATCTTTTAGAGAATTTGCTGTCTACATATCACAAATGACAACTCACAGATGTGAAAACTAGACTCCGAAAGGATCCTATTGCTAGAAAACCTTTTACATATTTTTGAATATAGATCATGAAGTCCTTCACCTTAAAGGAGAAGGAAACGCTTGACGCACTTGGGGGTGCCAAATGTTAGGCACCCCCAAGTGATTGTATCAACTTACCTGAGACCCTGAGCCAGTGCTCCTATCAGCAGAAAACTGCACCGGCCTGGGGTTATACCAGTGAGCACCACTGAGAGATCAACTTCCTTCTTCCCCCTTATTTGCGCATGTGCAGTAGAACGAAAAGCCAAACTTTAACTTAAATGCTGGCTTTTTCATTCAACTGCGCACGCCATAGTCCCGGGAAATTTACAGACAGAAGAAGACGGAAGTGGATTGCTCCATGGTGCTCACTAGTCTAACCCCAGGCCAGTGTAGTTTTCTGCTGATGGGTCCCTAGACCTAATGTCCCTAGAAAATGCAGGGACACATTTGCATATGTATTTTGACTTTTTTCCTGAAGAACGATTATTTTTATAATGACCAATATCAAGCAAAGCGGTGTGGGGGACTTATTATTTGACAGATATTCTGGTATGATATACATCTCCAGTATGAGGTATAATACTAGAAGCAGCACACTATCTAACTGATATATCTACCTGGGCCTTTGTGGAGATAATTCTATTCATGTCTTGTTTTATTTTAATAAAGCATTCATCCAACAAAACATGTATTTTTGCAAGTGATCTCTCTGCAATTGGTTATGTGGACAGCTGGCTCTCCATTTATATGCTTTTGTTGACTCTATATCTTAAATAGAAATGTTCAAATTTGTGTTTCCAGTCGTGTCCAACTGTTTGACACTTTATAGGGCTCACATTTTTATATTATCTAGGGAGGCAGGCAAGTGGGAAACTTGGTCCCCTCTGTGTAGATGGAATTTTGTTTCCTAAATTGACCATGCCTCCATAGACTTTCTGTGTATCGTGTATTTGTAATGATAATTTGAGATGAGGAAATTGTGTTTTATTTTGTCTGTATCAAATTCCCAGAAAAGTAGCTAAAACACGGTGCACCTGCCTGATTGCATCTGAATATAGGCAGTGCTGCATTTTTAGTTAGTCTAAGCTATCCCATTGGTCAAAGTGGAGATGCAGATTTCTGTATTGTTAATTGGGTTGTTTATTTACTTTACGGTGTTTATATATACATTGCTTTTTATTTAGATTATCTGGACAATGGGAACAACAAGATGGCGATCCAGCAGGCTGAGAAACTGCTCAAAAAGCACAAAGATCTGCACTGTGCCAAGGTATCATTAGTACTTTCTGGGATCACACATGGCTGTAGAAAATGACTTTAGTAGGAAAAATCCACATTTAAATTAATAACCATCTAACTGTATGTATGAAGTGTTTGAGGCTTTTGTATTTTGTATGCTTACCTTAAATATGCTATCTGACTGTTCAGAGAGAACCGAAATGCATTGATGTGGGGGGAGGGCTTGTGAAATTCAAATAAATAGACTTCTTTACGGCGGTATGAAAAGGCAATGCAGTGCCTAGGTGCAGTTCAGCAATGACGGTGATCCAGTGTCCCAAAATAGATGCACTCATAGATCCTATATTATGCTATATTATTCATTTCAAACAAATAAATTTTTGTGTGACTGTGTGTGAAAATTAACTTCCAGGTATTCTTTTTCAGGTACTTAAGGCTATTGGACTACAAAGGACTGGGAAGCAAGAGGAAGCATTTGTTCTGGCTCAGGAGGTAGCAGCCCTAGAGCCCACTGATGATAACTCTCTGCAAGCACTCACCATCCTCTACAGGGAAATGCACCGACGTAAGGAAATACTATTAAAGCTCTTTAGCTGCTGTACAGATGGACACATTTTCACCCTTTTATTAAAGCCATTAGCAGCCTAATACATACTAGCAATTGTATCATAAACCTATAAGATTCAATAAGCTCCTTTATTTTTAATCCTTTAAACCAAAAGCAAGAAATGGACTAATAGAAAACAGTCTTCTAAATGTGAGGCAGCATCTGCAAAAAATAAGGCTTCGATAGACCTGGACAATAGAAAACGATATAATCTTTGTATTCTCACTTTTAACTTTTTATACTATTATTATAGAACTTGTGCATTTAAGTTACCCAAATTAAACTATTATTTTCATAACACAGCTTAATTTTTACGGGGTAATTACTATTAATATGCACTGGATTTTAGGCTGGATGGGGCACATGGCCTTGAATGATAGAAATTGCAGTTTTACAATACAATCAAGGCTTACTATGGATGGCTATTTTTTCATGCTTACTGTGATATTAAGCTTGTTAAAGTATTGTGAGAAATTGTTCAGAGGCTGCAGACCACACTGGCGTGGCAACATCTTGCATACTAGGGTTTTTGTTTTGAGAGGATGCACCCCTTCACCTCTTCAAATGAGTCTTCGCTTCTTCACTTGTGTCTTAGCTAACTCCCTCCCTGGCTTCATCAACACCAAATAATTATGTGTATTTTCCCTTGGTAGTTAACCTCTTTGGATATCACGTTAAGGGACCTTATGTTACTGTTTATAATGTGGGGAAATGATCAGCAAAATGTTTAGTTTTTGTTACAAAGGACATACTGTATAGTGAGCCAACTAAATATGTGTCCACTGTTCTGAAGTAAACCATAAATGTGAGGTGTCAGTGAGGAGGTAGTTCTATGATTTTAGATGGAATGCAGAATCTGATTTAGGTAGTAAATCTCCCAAACAACAACAAATTAAAGTTGTCTTTGTAATGAACGTTTTTGCATGTGTTGCTGCAAACTTACATCGGTTTTCTGCTTTGCTTTCTAGCTGAACTGGTCACTAAACTGTATGAAGCAGCTGTAAAAAAGATCCCCACTAGTGAAGAATATCACTCTCATCTGTTCATGGCCTATGCTAGAGTGGGAGAATACAAGAAAATGCAGCAGGTATGCATTCTATACTGTTGTGTTGGTTTAAACATGGAAGTCATTATTGTAAATGAAATTGGCAAGCAAGGCAGTGACATACTACATAAAAAAAATGGGCTGGCTGGGGGGGGGAATAAAAAAATTATGTGACTTCCCAATTCCCCTGCACAACAAAAAATGTTTTTTTTAACAAACACCAATAGGACTGGGTGCTTTAGCAAACACAAGGCACAGTCCTACTGGATTTAATATGAAAGCTTAATCTTTGCATATACAGTGTAGGGGTGGGAGAGGAAAATATGTTGTGTTGTGTGCCCAGCCAAAACATCCTGGGGACATTGACTTGGATTTGATTTTGGGTTGGATTTGGAGATATGGTTAATGGGATACTATCACAGGAAAACTTTTTTTTTTTTTGCCATAATCTAATCTAATAGTGCTACTCCAGCGGGTTAATAAAAGGATGGAAGACCTAAATTGTGAGTTTAGACTGTCACTGTTGGGGTTGTTTTCTCTGGGTAAAAAGATGCTTTGCAGAGGACATGATTGCTCTTTATAAGTAAATTAGAGGGTATTCTAGACAAATAGCAGGCAATCTTTTTTAAAATGTATCGCCGCACCAGAGGCTACCGCTTTAGACTAGATGAAAAGAAGCATCATTTGAAGCAGTGTAGGGGGCTCTTCACAGTGAGGTTGTGGAATGCACTCCTGGGTGGTGTTGTGAGGGTTGATTCTGTTGATGCCTTTATGTATGTATGTATATTTTTATTTATATAGCGCTCCTTGAGGGCAAAGCACTGTACAGTAACAATAATTTAGTAGTACAAACAAGGGATCACTGCATTAATCAGTAACAATAAGTGCATTATTATAAATACAGTTTGCATAAATATAAAATATAATTACACATTGTTGAGACAAGATGATGGGGGGCCCTACCCCTTGGGGCTTACAGTCTAAATGGGAGGGTAACCTAAAGACACAATTTGGAGGGGTAATAAAGTGCTTTTTACAGTGGGTGAAACAAGTGCCAGTTCAGGTGTTATCCAGGTGCTCCCAGAGGTAGTCTCTGAGTTTTGTTTTAAAAACATTGAGGGAGGATTCTCTCCGGAGAGATGCAGGAATGGCATTCCAAATATAAGGAGCTGCAAGAGAGAAGGGTTTGACACGGGAAACAGCAGTGTAACTAGACAAAAGCTTGGAGTTCTGAAGACTACAGTATTTGGAGAGGAAGAGGATTATTTCTTAAATACAATAACACATTTCAATCTTTGTTTCTTCTTTTTTTCAGGCCGGCATGGCACTTTATAAAATAGTTCCCAAAAATCCATATTATTTCTGGTCAGTGATGAGCCTAATAATGCAGGTAAGAAAGTAGGATATTTACAAATCACTTGGATGTGTTTGTCATGTTATGTGATGATGTGCCAACGTGCCAGCATAAGTGCATTTGTGCCTTTGAATATTCATTTCCAAACTGGAGCAGATGCGCATAGGGGACCCATATCAACAAATGGGGCTCACAGTCATTAGAATAATATTTTCAGTGGTCATTACTTATTTTTAATATGATCTAAGGGAAGTCTAAAGAACTGTTGTACCCAAAGCATGGCTTGAACACACACACTTCTGTCTTAGAAACTTTATTTTTCTCCAGTCTATTTCAGCTCAAGATGAGAATCTTTCGAAAACAATGTTTTTACCGTTGGCTGAAAGAATGGTAGAGAAAATGGTAAAAGAGGACAAGATTGAAGCAGAAGCTGAGGTAATCGGCTAAACTGGATACAAATTTTCATAGAAAATGAATTTAGATCTGTTTTTATTTGTTTTTATATTTTATTGCGCTTATTTCCAGGTGGAGCTGTACTACATGATTCTAGAACGCTTGGGGAAACATGAAGAGGCTTTAGAGGTGATCAGAGGCAAACTTGGAGGTGCGTTTTTTTACTCTGCCTTAAAACCATCAGAATTCCCATTCCTTTGTTCTCCCTAAAATGAATTCATATTGCGTGCTTGTATAGAAGTAGGAAGGCATCATTTATAAGTTTGTGTGTGCTATTATACATTGAACTTATGTGCAAACAGTTTGTGTATATATAAAATAATGAAGTGCCTTAATTTGAATGTTTATATAAACATATTTATTCACACAGTTGTTTCATGGTTTGATACCCAAATCATTAACTTATTTATTGCGTTTTTATGTTTCTACCCAGAAAAGTTAACAAGTGAGCTTCAGAGTCGTGAAAATAAATGTATGGCCATGTACAAGAAGCTAAACAAGTGGCCAGAGTGCAACGCTCTCTCCAAAAGGCTGCTACTGCAGAAGTGAGTGCACAACTTATTGTGACCCAGGGCAAAATTTTGGACTGTTTGCAGCAGATTAGTTGAATTCTTACTTTCAGAAAACTGTGCAATGATTATAGTTGTTGGACATTTTCCCATCAACCTTAGCGGCAATCCACATAACAGTTAAGTTAAATAACTTAAAATATTAAAATGTAAGGTGAACTCCTACTCTAATCCATTAACCGCCAGAAGCTACTCAACTATTGTGTTTTGCCCAGCAAGCATCCCTTTCATGTTATTGAAATGGAACCCTAAAATGCTGGATGTTTGATGCTGGCACTCCCAACTTGTATTGCCAGCAGTGTAGATTCTGCTGGCAGTTAATAGGTTAAATATGCATTCTTGTATGGTTATAGTCTTCTCAGCGAGAGCTTCATGCTCTACCATATGATCATTATATTATGTAGTGTATAGTTAGATGGTGCCTCGGTAATACTTTTTTTTTAATATATATTCAAGTAGAGTTTATTGAACAGAATTTGCAGCATAATTTAGTTCAGGCATCAACATTTGGTATACATAGCACTGGTGGTAAAAAGTGGTCATAGAGCGTGTTGGATGCATTTCATAACAATAATATACTGTGGATATTTAACAATCTGCAGTAATGTTTTTTTTTTTTGCACCCCATTGTAAAGAATATAGCCTGAGACAATGCAGAAGAGAATTTTTTGGTCAGTTCTATGGATTTGGAAGGGGATATTTGTCAAGCCATTTGTCCCAAATTTTATGAAAGTTACTGAGGACCCTCTTTAATGTAGATTATATGTTCAAGATAGCAAGTTTCAGTAATGCAGTTTACCCAGGCTTGAACCTCTGGAAGGTGGTCTGTTCTTCCAATTCTGCATTTTGAGTTTTTTGGCTAGTAAGAGCGCTTCATGGATACACAATCAGTAATATTGATTGGTAGGGTATTTACCTACAACATTAAGTAGGCAGGTTTTAGGGCATCTGGGTAGTATGGTATCTCCTATACTGTCCAGTTTATCCAATTCTGCCAACCAGTATGGTAATGACATCAAAATCCCACAGCATATGCACTAGTGTGCATTTTTCTAAGTTGCATCAGGTACAAGTATCTGCTATAGCAGGGTTCATAAGATGCAGCCTAGTTGGACTAAGGGAAGTCATGTGCAGGACACACAGTTTGATCATTCTTAGTTTTACACACTGAGACTAGTTGGGACTCAATTGCTTCTTCATCCAGTATGCTATCTGTTGCCGATTATTACAAAGGTTAACAAGTGCTTCCTAGCAGCAGTAGAGCATAGAGGCTGGATATTAGGCCTTTGGTACTTGGCCCTTTCTTTCTACAGTTATAGCTTTTTCACTGTGTTATCATGAGCTTATTTGAACCTTAAATATTGGAGCCACTGGATTGATGGTAACCCCTTTGATTGTCTTAAGTACCTAAATGAACATATGCCCTGATCTGCCCAGATCTCCCCAATGATTTGTATGTCCTCATCAAGCCATGGTTTCAGACTGCCTATATTGGCCTTTAGTCCATGTTTTGATCTCTAGGGCAAGGGGTATCCAGTAACAATGCCATAGATTGAGTTGTTTGCGATTAAACCTGAGTTTGGTCCAAATCTCCATAATACATTTGTGACGGTTCCCCCATGTCTCCCAGATATAATAGGGTGTTATCTGCGTACATTTGGATGCGCTCCTCCAGGGGCCCCATTTTGAAACTTATGTCTGGATGTTATCGGACATGGTGTGTTAGGGGCTCTATGGTGGATAATAATGATGCCCCCTCCCCAATATAAAAAATGTGGTTAGTTCATGGCATTTATGGCTTTATATAGCAGCTTTACTAGGTTGATGTATTTATGGTCTATCCCAAATGTTTTTGAGTACCAGTCAGAGATCAGGCTATCAAATGCTTTTGCAATTTCTAGAGCTGCCGCAGTAATACTTTAGTGTCACCGCATGATACTATAACATTTACCATGCTGCTGATTTAAAAGTTCCATGCTGTTACCTGTTCTATGTTTCCATATAGTTGTTACTTTGCCTTTAACTTCATCCCCACTGGATGAGGATTTTTAAGGAGCACCAAAATTAATGTACATTCAGGTGTTTCTTCAACTATCTCTGAAATTGGTTAATTTTCCTTTAAGGCAACTGATAGAGAACATAGTTAAAGGGGTAGTGTACCCCTTTGTTTAAAATGAGTTATGTTAGACATCTGCTCATTGCACAGCGCTACGAAATAAGTTGGTACTATAGAAATACATGTTAATAATTGCAGTCTTTATGCATTTCATTTTGGCGAACTAACTATATTAGTAGCAGTTTGCACAGTCTGTTTACCCAATTTATATTTTTACACTGAACTGTGCCTTTAAACAAGTAGGTATTTTGCCCCCTTTAATCACCAGTCCACTGATAATTGTCCTAATGAATTTATCTTCCTATGTATATATGTATATATATATATATATATAATGCATAGGATCATAATTTAAACAGTCTTTTCTTTAATGCTAAGGATAGGCAGAATACATTTTTAAGTCCAATTTGCTTGAGTTGAACAAAGATGTATACAGGCATTATTTTCCCCTTTAAATTTACACATTTGACTATTTCCAACATTAAAATTTCAGATGAAAGTAGAATTGTTCTTGTCCCTATTATTTGCTCTTCTGGAGTCCAAGAAGCCACCTGACAAGTAGAATGCAAGGCATTGTAGGAATTGTCTTGGCTTAAAGGGGAAGTATTGAAAAAAAAATTAAAATTTAATACTGTATAAGCTTCATCATACTGAAATAAGAAATTTTCTAAATACAATCTCTGAAATTACGTTTATCTTCACTATCCCTCTCAGTATCTGTTTCTTTTCTTTCTGTCTTCATGCAGCAGTTGGGTGTCAGATAATAATTGATAGATCCAATATATCTTATCGGGGCTTTCTTTCCTAGAAAATTAATTAGAGCTCCGTTATATAACTGATTCCAGTACAAACAAAATAATTGCCTTTTGCACAAATCCTGCATGTAGAGACACGTGATGTCTGGTGATTTTAATAGACTGAGCTCTAATACATCTACTAGGCAAAAGGAGCCCCCTCTATAAATTATATAAAGCGGTCAATGAATATCTGACACCCAACTCCTGCATGAAGACAGAATGAAGAGAAACAGATGCTGAGCAGAATAGTGAAGATGAACTTGATTATTTTAGAAATGGTACAGAATTTTTATTTGATTATATTAAGAAAGTTTCTTATTTCACTGTGCTGAAGCTTATATTGAAGTTTCATTTTTGCGATGTTTCCCCTTTACGTAGCACGCTTAGCATTTTCCTCTCTAGTGTCAATACGCCATTGGAGAAAAGGCCATTCTGCTCCTGTCTGCCCTTCTTGTGTGCACACTGACAGGCATGGAATTGGTCCAGGCACATACACAAGTGGCAGATTTCATTGTGAACATGCATAGGTGAGCATTTTCATGCCAAAATCTGTCTCGTGCTCTGATAGGCATATGCTGAGCTTGTCAGACCTGCCTTTTCTTTTCAGCTGTATCAACACTAGCAGAGAAAACCCTCTGTATGCTGCTGGCCTGCTGGTTTCTGCTACATTGTTTCAAAACAGTCATCTCTGCAGAAAGCAACATGAATCCTACTTTCACTTGCAGTTAAAAGAATACAAATAACTTATTAGAATAGTATGTTAGCTGCTTAGAAGTGCATTTCTGTTCCCTTAAAATCGCCTTTTATTCATATTGTGAAACAGTTGCAAAGGCATAGTATAAACCAAAGAGCTGACTGGAATTGTATAATTTATTGGACAATGGTGCTGGCATTTGTTTTATCTATGCTTTGTGTATCTAAATGTATAAATATTCCCTTGGTTTCTTAATGTGCTCAATGCATGTTCTTTTTCTTTGATGTAGCTCAGATGACTGGCAATTCTATCTCTCCTACTTTGACTCCATATTTCACCTTATTGATGAAGCCTGGACTCCTCCAACTGAAGGGCAGATGTAAGTCTTCCCATAGGGTACGGAACAATTGTACTCTAATAAGCATGCTTACTTACGGCTGTTATGTTTCTACTATTGGTACTATTACTTGTTATAAATGAGCTTTGAGCAGTGTAGATTGTCCTCTTACACATTCTTAGGTCTGCTTTAATAGCTTTGGTTGTAGTGATCTCTTTTAATTTGCATTGTTAGCAGATCATTTTCCATTTTTTGACCATTTTTTGACCAGTTATTTGTTATGCCCTTCTAGGTCACTGGAAGGAGATTTGCATCATTCCATAGAACATGCAGTCAAGTTTGTAGAAGAACAGATTGAAAAGGAGTCAGAGAGTCCCCGTCAGCTCAGAGGGCCACATTTAGCCAAGCTGGAACTCATTCGTCGCCTGAGAAAGAGAGGCTGTAATGATGAATACAAACTGGGTAAAACAAAAGCTGCTACTTGTGCAAAATGTTATGGTGACTGCCTGTGTAGATGGATTTGTATGAATTATAAAAGTTGGATAAGCATGCTAGTTTGACATTGAAACCATTTGAACCACCCCTTGTACTACTAAACTGAAGTGTTCACTGTTGGCTTTGGATAACGAGGGTGCAGCACATAGTTATTGCTATGTAGTGATTTATGATTATTTTGTAATGCCGCAGGGGATAGCATTTCAGGGGATCTACTAATCTAAAACCATATAACTAAAGTAAATGAGCAGATTTTATACAAGAATAAATAACACTTTTGCATGTCATACGTATGCTACAGACCTGCGTATTTCTGGTGATTAAAGCAGAAGGAAACCCTAAAAAATGAATAGGACTAAAAATGCTATGTTTTATATACTGAACTTATTGCACCAGCCTAATTTTTCAGCTGCTCAATAGCAGCAATGATCCAGGACTTCAAACTTGTCGCAGGGGGTCACCATCTTGGAAAGTGAGTGCAGCTGTTGAGAAGCGATGTAGTAATTATCTGTATTCATGACTAATCAGCCTTATATTGTGACATTTGTATTCTATGTGTACTGTATACAGACAGCAGCACAGAGCATGTGAATTTGTAGAAAAAAAGAGGGGAAACTACTGGGGCATATTTGGAGACATAGATCTTTACTGCTAAAGGGCTGTGGTTGCCTTGGGCTGGTACAGAAGAACAAAACATCATGTACAACATTTGTACCCTTCTTCTTTAGTTTCTTTCCTTGTCCTTTAAGATCATTTTTTTTTTGCAGGAGAACCAGAGGATTTGATGTACCAGTACTTCATCAAGTTTGGAGACAAGCCGTGCTGCTTCACTGACCTTAAAGTCTTTGTGGATCTCCTTTCTTCGAGCCGGAACACAAGTGTAAGTTGTATCTCAACTAATTTATTACACAGAGCAGTAGTAGAGGTAGTATTCTTTTTACTTCTTTTCAGTGTACAGGTCGCATTATATACCACCCTGCAACCAAAGCAAGAAGAATGCCAAAACAAGTTTTTAAAGGGGTTGTACACCTTTTGAGATGACTGTTAGTATGATGTAGTGATATTCTGAGACCGTTTGCAATTGGTTTTCATTTTTTATTTGTAGCTTTTGAGTTGTTTATCTTTTTATTCAACAGCTCTTCAGTTTGCATTGTAAGCTCATAGCTATAGTTCAAATTACCCTATTATTATTATTGTTTAATAAAAATTGACAATAATAATACATTTGTAGCTTTACACAGCATTTTGTGTTTTGTTTTTTTTCTACTCCCATTTGAAAGCTGCAGAAAGTCAGAAGAAAAGGCAAATAACTCTAAAACTACAAAAAAAATAAATGATGAAAACCGATTGAAAAAATTATTAGAATTGGCCATTCTATAACACAATAATAAGTTACCTTAAAGGTGAACCACCCCTTTAAAATAAAACAGAGGACAATTTTTGTGCCTGAAATCCAATGCAATAATTTGAAGTGTTCCGAATTATTTTAATGAGATCATACCTTAATTGACTTCTAAAACATTTATACATACTGTATGTGTTAGCATTGCCTCTGCCAATGCATTCTCTATGTATTTTATTAGAGCAATCTGTGTCACCATAAAATTTGCTTTTCTGCAAATAAAGTAGCATAGACAAGAAATGTTCTGTGCTCCCGCTAAACAGTACATTCATTTAATTTCAATGGAACAGCAAATAATTGGAGCTTTAAATAAATGATACAAATGTGTTTTATACATAATATCGTGCCTGATAATGGTGTCTTCTGTATTAAAGTTTATAAACAGGTTACTGGGATCATTACCTTTGAACAGTGCTGCAGAAAGTGAAATTGCACTGCCTGAGGACACCAAGGCCCTGCAGAGACACCTGTGTGTAGTTCAAATGATGCGTCTGCTTGGCATCTACCATAAGATGGAAAAGCTTGAAAAGCTGGATGCTGTCCGAGAAATGACTGAAAGATACAGGCATGGACTGCAGTTTGGTAAGGATCTTGTCCCTAAATATAAACTTGTATTTCTTAAGGGATCAATTAATTTTTTTTGTGTTTGTTTTCCACACTGGTTTCTGGTGTTTCCGAATTGCCATATGGCTCTGTGCTCCGACAGGGCTGTGGCTACTCCTAAAAAAACAATGCCAACTTTTTCGGTTTTATGTATGGGGTGGCATGTAAGCATCCCCCTTTCTGCTCACTCCCTAAGTTGCTCGCTATTCAGATGAGAGCATTGGGAGATATAAACCTCAACTGGGCACTGTCCTCACTGCATGCTCTTAGCACTGCATGCTCTTAGCACTGCATTAAACATCTGACGCAGGGGACAAAGTGCAGCTTAATGTGGGGTGCAAGTGCTGGAGCAAGACTATTAACTGACGCGTTTTGAAAAAAAAAATGTATCCCTTTAGTATCTTGCTGTAGCACATGTATCCCAGGAAGACAAATGGGCCCCTGTAGATTGTAAGCTCAAACAAGCAGGGCATTTTTTGTCTTATATTTTGCCAAGTCTTTGTGTTATCTGTGGTGTTCTTCTCTTTAGATAGAAGTGAAATGGGTTGTTCTAAAATTTGTAATGCTAAGGGCAGACTTGTCAAAATATGAGTTAAGAGCTTAATAAATAAAAAAAACTCACATTCTATTCATTACCATGGGGATTCTTAGAACCGTTTTTATCAAATGGTGAGTTTTAACTTTCACCCACATCAATACGGTTCTAAAAATCCCATGGTAATGAATAGAACTCCCATTTTGATAAATCTGTCCCTAAATGACGGACCTCTATCTGTAAGAACACATCCCTCCATGGAACAACTTTGTTCTGGAGATCTAGTTTTCTAGGCATCTCAACATTCTGCATGAAACATCAATTCTAATGAATCTGAATTTGAATCAGGCAGAAGGTCCATGTCTTCTTAAAGGGATTCTGTCATGATTTTTATGATGTAGTTTTTATTTAGAAATAACTCAGTTTAAACTACATATAATTCACTCTACGATATAAAATTTCTTTCCTGAACCAGCAAGTGTATTTAATTTATTCAGTTGTAATATTGGTGTGTAGGCAGCCATCTCCGATCATTTTGCCTGGTCATGTGTTTTCAGGAAGAGCCAGCACTTTAGGATGGAACCGCTTTCTGGCAGGCTATTGTTTCTCCTACTCAATGTAACTGAATGTGTCACAATGGGACCTGGATTTTACTATTGAGTGCTGTTCTTAGATCTACCAGGCAGCTGCTATCTTGTGTAAGGTTGCTGCTATCTGATTACCTTCCCATTGTTCTGTTTTTAGGCTGCTTTGGGATAGGGAGGGGGTTATATCACTCCAACTTGCAGCACAGCAGTAAAGAGTGACTGAAATTTATCAGAGCAAAACTCACATGACTAGGTGCTCCTGGGAAACTGACTATGTCTAGCTCCATGTCCAATTTTAAAATTAAACCTAAAAAAAAATCTGTTTGCTCTTTTGAGAAATGTATTTCAGTGCAGAATTCTCCTGGAGCAGCACTATATTAACTGATGTGTTTTGAAAAAAAATAAATTTCCCCATGACAGGATCCCTTATTGCTGTCGCACACAGGAGAGACCTTCATAAGTAATAAAGAACCCCATAAATTTTTAAATGTAGACTTTAAAATGGTTTTTAATTCTGATAGGAAAATCCTGTTTGAAAACAGAGCTTCAGTTCTCGGACTACTACTGTCTCATGGGGGCACATATGCTTCTGGATCTATGGATTAATGGTAAGACTGTATATCTCAATCTTTGTTCTATAATTTTCTTACCTTTTTTATTGTGCTTGGGTAAATATCAAGGCCCCGACATGACCAGTTCTTATAACAAGAGGTTGATGATGTAGGGATCACATGTGCACCTCACACCTGGCACAGAGTTGGATTCATCCTAAAACCCACTTCTTAGGCTGCATGAAGGTTGTCAGTATTTTAGAGGCGATTTGTACACCAAACGGGGCTGTTTATAAAACTGTTGCCTTTAAGTTGCTTCTGTATATTCATGTGCTTGACAACTTGCTGTCATTTAGGTGAGGAGTGGGCAGTGTGGCATTGCTTGACCCTATTAGAAGAAGGGCTTAGTAACAGTCCATCTAATGCCCAGTTTAAACTACTGCTTATCCGTATCTACTGCTCGCTTGGAGCTTTTGAACCTGCTATGGACCTTTATTCCAGCCTTGAAGTTAAACACATTCAGCATGACACAATTGGGTGAGTTGCTCATTGATGCATTTATTCAAAAGTAATGGTTTCCGTGTTATTTTTGGCATAAATTGACTTGTCTTTTGGGTCAGAATCTCTACTGTTTGCACACTCACACCTGCTTTTACACCGTTTAAATATTTTAATAGAGTTTGTGAAAAAAAATTTACAAAGCTCAGAACAACATATGAATGTAACTAAGCACTAGACATGACTGCACTGTTTTACATAATCCCCAATGATTGTATCTCATCCTTTGCAGTTACCTACTGACTCGTTTTGCAGGACCGCTGGGTCAATATACTTCTGCATCCCAAGCCTGCAACGCTGCTCTTAGATTTTTCCACTCCAACCAGAAAGATGTAAGTAATTGCTATATGTATACCTTATTGCTATTCTTTTCTCTCCAATTTGCTGGGGCAATAATGTTCAGTAAAAACGTTTAATTTATTGATTTTCCATTGTATTTACAGTACCTAGTAGCAATGCTAACACAAAGTAATTGGTGATTGTCAGAGAAGGGCTCATGGTGGTGCATATATTTTAGATAGGGCTGATATTTGTGCTCCAGGTTCTAATTCTCTTTTCAGTTAAGTATATGACTGTAATGATGCTGTGGATTTATTGTGTGTATCTTCCTAAATATTTAAACTTTAGCATTCTTAATAATACTTGCTTTTTATTTTTTGTTCTTTCCATACAGACCTCAGAATATATTATACAAGCTTACAAGTATGGAGCTTTTGAGAAAATCCCAGAATTCATTGCTTTTCGAAACAGACTAAACAACTCTCTACATTTTGCACAAGTTCGCACAGAACGCATGCTATTGGACCTCTTACTTGAAGCTGATATGTAAGTGCATTTGATATTTATTATCATTGGAGTTCGTTGAAGTATCGAAAGCTAGGTCAGACTGACAGTTGGACTATTGGTCACAATACAGACTTTGCTTGTATTGCCCTGATAAATTCAAAGCTGAAGTTCAGTTATGCATCTGTTCTTGAAAAAAATTCGGCCTTTACACCAGTTCCTGCGTCGAAAAAGGTTGGGGATGGCTGATTTACAATTTCTAAGAAGTACTGGGTGCTAATTCAAATGGGCTGCCTGGTTCACAACTTTAATGCAATTGAGTGCTCTCCAAGCATTCAGTATATCCATCTCCTGAACAGCACTTTGACAGGACAGAGAGCATTATGGGCCAGCCTGCATTATTGTACATAGCAGAAGGCATATTTTGAATTGAACTATATTTTTTCATCAAGAACAAAGAGTTTAGTGAACAACCTAAGCTTAATCAGAGTGCCCATTGTGTCCCTTTTAATGGGGTTGCTGTCATACTTGCTCCGTATGGGGTAAGTGGACAAAAAGATTTGTTCTACTATTTCTCTTAATGTAATTCTTTTCTCCTTGCAGTTCCAGTAGTTTAGAAGAGAGCATAAAGTCGATGGGTTTGAGCCCAGAGGAGGATGACATTCCATGGAAGGACCTACGGGACAACCGGGACCTCACTGTTCTCTTTAACTGGGATCCAAAGGACAGGTATAGTAACATTGTTTTCCTCCTTAGTCCAGGTTAACAATGAGAGCATAGAATTTTGTGTCTGTTGAAACAAATAGACCTGCTCAGTATACAGTAAACATTTTTATTCTTTAGCAAGATCGGCTTAACCCATCTTTAATACTGGGGGAAATGTTTCTTTATATATGCAAATGCAGATCTTCACCACAAAGCAAAGGGTTATAATATTCCCTATATGATTATGATCCCAGCTATAGCAGAAAGAGTGACAGTGTACTCATAGATCATTCAGAATACTGTGTTTGCATATGAAATAGTATATGGTTTTAGAAGTGTTCTGTATTAAAGACTGACTAATGTTAAAATATCCATAGTCCATATACTCTCATAATCCACAAGATGTAGTAGTAAAGACAGATTTTGTGTCAGGTAATCCTTACATATCTTTGATATATACCATTTATTATCCAGAATTATGGCATTTATTATCCCCTATCCCAGGTAAGTGGTCTTTTTCTATAATGGAGCCCTATGCCTTATGGTTACGGAAAACATAATTGTCGGTGGCATTGTTTTACCACCATCGATTTGGCATATCTTGGTTTGAATTAGTAAGTCAAACAGGGGCTGATATATGTGCACCAGTGCTGTTATCCACAGCAACCACTTAGATTTTTACTTTCATACTCTTAACTTGCAGTAGACTAGTAAGAGCTGATGGGTTCTACAGACAAGTGCAAGTTTGAATTATCCCTTATATAGTGCCTTGTATATTTTTTTTGCAGAAAATAGCACATGCAATTAATTATCTGATGGTGTATGAAGATGTTTGCCTATATATACATTTCTTATCTTTGTCCCTGCTGAGCAGAATCCCTGAGTTTCATTAAAGGCAGCTGTTCGAATTGATACAATCGTTAGGTAGTGCTGAAAAAATGTAACCAAGTGTTGCAAATTGTAACCGTTTAGAGTGCACCTGAAGCTGCCAGACTCAAACACCAGAAACATTAAACTTAGATTTTGGAAAAACTGTAAAAATAAAAAATGGAAAGTCATTGAAAATAGTCTTTATTTTGTGTAAACAATCTTAAAAAAACTGAACTGCATAAGGTTTTTGGAAGGCGAACAACCCCTTTAATTGGCTGATAGTTCCCAGAGACTGCACAAACACTTATGCCCATACCCATTGTTTCAGAGACCTTTCAGAAGACCACAGAAAGCTGTCCCTGGAGGAGGAGAGTATCTGGCTGCGTGTCCGATCGCTCACTTTAAGGTTGGTTAGTGGTCTGACGGCTCTCGGTCACACGCCCGAGCCCAAGAACTCTCAGAAGAGTACAGAAAATGGAGTCTCGTCCAAGATTGACATTGTCCGAGCATTGTTACAGCAGTTTGAGGCGTCTGTGGATGCTGCCAAGACATTTCATGAGAGACAGATTAAGGTATGAGTATTGCAAAAAAGCATAAATGATTTTGTTTTCTGATTTTGTGTTAGGTTTTAAGATGATTCTAACATGTAAATGGTCATTTTGTTTTGCATGGTTTAGGAAATGTAATACTAATGAAAGTTTTTGCCGTCAACCTGAAAATTGCAGCAACATGCTTTCTTCTCATACAGCGTTTATACAGTGAGTGCTTCTAAATTAAGCTGTTCTTCTTAACACTCGCCAGGCAGGTTGGGAACTGGTCATGTCTTTATATCAAAAGGGATTGCATAACAGATTATTATTTGTCCTTTTGCATTTAGTTAAGCTTTGTCAAATGCTATACCAAGCTATGCAAAACTAACTTTACATTTACAGATAAATTATATATGCTTCCCATAATAGTGTGCAGTATATTTAATGTCTTTACTGGGTTATCATGCTGCATTCAAAATAATATGCTCACCTGGCTAGGATGCAGGGATAGGGTTCTGTAATGCTTTATTTTCTGTCATGGGGTTGCAGAATGAGTATACATGTATGGGATAAGTTATCTAGCAACCTGGTACCCAGAAAGCTACGGTAAGGCTCCCATAGACGTTTTTTTTATCCAAATCCAACATTTTTAACAGTATTTCCCTTTTCTCTGTAATAGTAAAACTTGTACATATTCTAAACTTAGATATAATCCTTATTGCTGGCAAAAACAGCCTATTTGGTTTGTCATGATCAAATGCTTTTCTAGTAGGGATACTGTCGTGGGAAAAAAGTTTTTTTGTTTTTTTTTCAAAACACATCAGTTAATAGTGCTGCTCCAGTAGACTTCTGCACTGAAATCCATTTCTCAAAAGAGCAAACAGATTTTTTTTATATTCAGTTTTGAAATTTGACATGGAGCTAGACATTTTATAAATTTCCCAGCTGCCCCTGGTCATGTGACTTGTGCCAGGAGGGAATTGCTTTCTGGCAGACTGTTGTTTTTCCTTCTTAATGTAACTGAATGGAATGCAGTGTGACATGGGTTTTTACTATTGAGTGGTGTTCTTAGATCTACCAGGCAGCTGTTATCTTGTGTTAGGGAGCTGTTATCTGATTACCTTCTCATTGTTCTGTTGTTAGGCTGCTGGGTGGGGGAAAGGGAGGGGGTGATATCACTCCAACTTGCAGTACAGCAGTAAAGAGTGATTGAAGTTTATCAGAGTCACATGACCAAGGGCAGCTGGGAAATTTACACTGTCTAGCCCCATGTCCGATTTCAAAATGAAATCTGTTTGCTCTTTTGAGAAATGGATTTCAATGCAGAATTCTGCTGGAGCAGCACCATTAAATGATGCATTTTGGAAAAAAAAAATTTGTCCCATGACTGTATGGAGATCCAAATTCCGGAAAGACCCCTTAGCCAGAAAACCCCAGCTCCCGAGCATTATTGGATAACAGGTCCCATATTTGTATTCTGTGCATAAGGTGCTGCATGTGTTAACCAAGGGATTGAGGTATAATTCCTTGAAATCCCAGGTCTATTTAAGGAGCCTTTTTCAAACCCCATAGTATTACAAATTATTTCTACATTATTTTCTACACCCACACTATACACATAGACTCAAATGTTTAGAGAAAGGTCAGAAAGATGGCCAGTAATGTTTAACCTGTTATGGAAATTTCTTCCCCTTACTTTATTCCCTAAAGCAGGTCATTTCAAATTCTAACCTTTGGCATGTTGTAAATCATTTAAGGAGATCAGTTACACTCTAGTTCTGTGTATACTTTTCACTGAGCATGTTCTTTAAGCCATAATTAGGTGTTATTTATGACTTTTAATTGCATCATAAATATTTTTCTAGCAAGTAAACAAGCATTCTTGAAAGCCTTTTGTAGGAGAACTAAAGCCACTAAAATACTAACATGGCTAGTAATGGTATATTTTATATGCTCAATATACCTAGCCTAAAGGTTCAGCATCTCAGTAGCTGTAATGATCCAGACCTTCAAAGTTGTCACAGAAGCTCACCATCCTTCCAAACCCTATCCAACAGAGTTCACAGGCTCCATCTTGTCTCCATAGCTCTTCTTTGTGGACTGACAGATGTTTTCGGGTGCATGTGCAGTAACTCCGTACCGGCAGATTCCTCCAACTGCGTATGCATTCGAAAGTCACACTCTATGATCGTTTTTGCAGAAAGTTCGTGACCATCTGAAAAAATGATTGGAAGGTTTGTGACTTTCGGACGCATGCATAGTTGGAAGAATCTGCTGGTACAGAGCTACTGTACAGGGGAGGGTTTTTTCCACGTACAGGTTGAATTCTTCTTTAAAGGGTGCTTAAAGCCCAATGCAGTAATCTCTTGAAAAAGGGGAAAGAAGCACACCATACTTTGGCCTCATCTCTGCTGCAATAGAATGCTTTGAAGGTAGGAGCCAAATATGGTGTTCTTCTTTCCCCTTTTTCAAGAGCTGTTTCTTGAGCCCAAATGCATTGCATGGGGGAGAGCACAAAGGAAGTTGCTTTGGCCTTTTTTGCTATATGGAAGGTATGAGTTCTATGAGTATGAGTTCTCTGTGGTGTAATATATTCCTGTATCCTCAGGGCCGGATTTACCTAGTGGGCGCCCCTAGCCCACTGTCCTTTGTCGCCCCTGTCCCTCTCCCTTTTATTTGCTCAAATTTTTATCATCCGGATGGAGCAATGGGAATTGGCACACAGGAAATGTAAATTTCCGAACCAATGTGGGTGTGGTTGGGCAGCCTGCCGCCCCCTAAAATCCTGCTGCCCTAGGCCCGGTCCTAGGTGGCCTCTCCACAAATCCGGGCCTGTGTATCCTTAGTATTGGTTGCACTAACTAAATGACTTCAGCAGGCCATGTAATATACTGTTGCTTTCCTGTCGAATAAATGGTTTCACTTACTCTTTTCTCTAAGCACAGTGTTATTTCTATTAATGTTAATCTGTTTGCCCCTAGTATCCTTTCCTTGGACCCCCAGCAACGCGACTTAGCAGATTTCTGAGTAGCGGAGCATGTCCATGCCAGAAAGAGGCTCTCCTACTACTGAATGATATTTATGATCTCGATGTGAGTGGCATAGGTAAGAATAGACTTGTAAATCTTGTTTTATGCTTTAATTCATATTTCAAGCATGACTGATATGGAAAGGATCTTTTACATATAACAAAATGTCTTGGCCTGTGTAAGTTTGAGTTCCTGTGCTGATGGCTTATGTAACTTTAAATTGAAGTGCTAATGCCAAGACATTGCTACCTGGGTTAAAAAAAAATTTTTTACTCCACATTCTACTTTTCACACATCGAAAGCAGTAGCCGTCCCCTGATGTGAAAACATGTCAAATTCCTATTGAGTGACAGATATACTGACCATGAAGACTGTTAAGTAAAACTGAAGGGAATGTTACAAAACCAGTTTAAGTAATTAAGGCGGGGAGGCCTGAACCCAGCAGCCACAAACGATTGCTCTGTGAGGCTACCATCTTATTATTTTTGTATTCTCTTTCTGTTCAGGCCATCTCCTATTTAATTTCCAGTCCCTAATTTAAACCACTGCCTGGTTGCAAGGGTAAGCAAACTGCTGGAAGCTGCAGAACATAAAGCTACAAAAAAATAAATAAAACCATCTGCAAATAGTCTTAGAGTGGCCATACACGGGCCATACACTGCCCGTGTGGGGGGCCCTCCGACGGGCTTTCCCGATCGATATCTGGCCGAAAGTCGGCCAGATGTCGATCGGGCAGGATTAAAAATCCCGTCGGATCGCGGCCGCATCTGTTCGTTGATGCGGTCCCGCGATCCGACCGCCCGTACTGATCCGAACGTTGGGCCCTAGGGCCCACGATCGGATCAGCCCGATATCGCCCACCTCAAGGTGGGCATATCGGGGAGAGATCCGCTCGTTTGGCAACATCGCCAAACGAGCGGATCTCTACGTGTATGGCCACCTTTAGTCTCAGTTTCCCTCAATGTTTTCCCTTCATAAAGCTTCAGTTACAGGCAGTTGACACTCTTATTGTAAACCTGACCTAGATTTTTTCTCTTTTTCAGATGATACATGTGAGCTCCAAGAAAAAATAGGGAAGAGATTAAAGTCTTCACTGGAAGATTTACGAGGCAAGTGTCCTGCTGGCAGCCATTGTTCCCTCTAAGGCAGTGATCCCCAACCAGTGGCTGCCAACAAGAACCTCCTGTAGGCGGCCAGTCCATATGGGCCAATCAATATCCAATTACAGACCATATTCGGCCCTCCTGGGAATTTTGTGCATGCTTATGTTGCTCTCCAACTTTTTTTTTTTAGTTTGAATGTGGCTCATGGGTAAAAAAAAAAAAAAAGTTTGAGGACCCCTGTTCTAAGGTATGCACAAGCACACAAAAATTTGGGGCAAATGCACACAAGTATTTTGTGTGAAAGCAAAAATGTTGTATTCATTCTAATCTGAGCACAAAGTTCTTAAAGGAGAAGGAAAGCTACAGAGGCATTTTGAGCAGAAAAGGGGGGGGGGAGAGGAGCACCCAGGGCAAGATGGGTTTAAGCTGAAGACAGGTAGTCTGATATAGAAGTCCATGTGTACACAATAGAAGGAAAGAAATGCTGTGTTTCTTTTTGATAGAGAACTAAGAGCAGCACTACTTTGAGGGTTTACTGGTGTATTTATATAGACCTTTCTGATGAGGCTTACTTAGTTTTAACCTTTCCTTCTCCTTTAAAAACTGCAAACACACAGGTTTAAAATGTGCACACAAAAGAAGACCTAGCTGAGAGTGGATTAGAGGGAACTTTGCTGGAAGCCTTATTGAACACTTGCTGGCACAGTTCACCTGGTATTGACATGGCCTGCATTGTCCTTTCTCTGCAGATTTGTTGCACAACTGCAAAGGGGACATCATGGACATCCAGGGAGGGAACTGGCGAACCTCCTCCCATATTATAGAGAACTTGGTTTTCTTCGTTGAGGTGAGTTCTTATGCTTACAACCACAGCCCGTAAAATAAAATGAAATTTCGCTAGTACGCTGAATAGTGCTGTCTAGAATCTAATTCTACATTTGCACATTGACCATTAATTTTTTTTTTTTTACCCAGACAATCTCTCTTAGTTTATGGGTATCAAGTTATTTTGCTGGTGTCCTGCGACCGTTTAAGTCAAATCTACAGAAAAAGAAAAAAAAGAAAAAAGATAGTTGTGTTGCGGTAAGTACAGTGGCATTCAAAAGCTGACTGGAGAATAATGGTCCTAAATTCATTTGTGCTGTTACTTGGCATGGCTTGGTATATTTAATCATGACATTCATACCATGAATGAAGAGAGCATGCCATGTCTGTGAACACATGGATTGCTTCCAAGCACTTTATTGAAGTATAATCCTTTATCTATTGGCAGTTTGCATGTAAATTCTTACTCTTCCTTCTCTACTGCAGCCTCCGGTATTTACTGGTTTCTTGGATTATATTACTGGTCTGCAAATATTGCTATCAAATATGATTGATCATATAAGGGGGCTGGAAATTTCACTGACTGCACTGAAACTTGAAGATCTTTCATTGGACAATATGCTATTTTCAGAAGTAAGTTAAACAGTTGTACTGGGGTTATACAGGCTAAAATATCTTGATTCTGCAAGGCGTTTAAGGAGTTTTGGCCTGCAGCAATTGTGTGAGAAGAGTGTACAAAAGGTTATCCATCCTGGATAGGTGAATAATAAACCAGCAGAGTGATAGACAAGCCAGGGTACAGAAAAACAACACAAGAGAGGGAACCGTCTGTAACACAATGCCACTCAATCCTACATTACACATACTGCAGAAAGAGGAACCTGTGAGCAGCATTATTATTAATGTATTTTTAGAGCGCTAACATATTGTGCAGCACTGTAATATAAATGTGTTTATACAAACAAATCACAAGCATTACATACATATGATAAACAGAATTACATTCATAATGACCAGTACCAGTACAAAAGGTGAGGAAGGCCTGTGCAAAAGAGCTAACAAACTAAAAGGGGAAGGTTATGAGACACAGGGTGTGGGCCAGATCAGAAATAAGCAAGTGATAGATGTAGCATATGGTAGCTAAACATAGTGAGGGTATGCTTCTCTAACGGCTGAACTCCACTGGACGATCCAGCGCGATGCGTGACTGTGAAACTAATGTGACAAGTCTGAGGAGCCGAATATAATGAGATAAAATAAAAATATTGCAGGTACAAACTACACACAACACGACTGTCGAATGAAGATGCAACTTACGTATTTAGTACCTGGTTAATTGCCAGAGCAGGCAGTAAGGAGATTTCAGGCGATCACACAAATGCATTTACAGTATTAATCATTTAACGATTGTTACTTGGGTGGAACAGCACATTTCTAAACCCTCAGGCGATCACTGGATTTTGGTCGAATAACCATTTCATCTCACTTTTCTCTTTCCTTCTGTAGGATGAAAAGAAGTTTACAAAACTGGCAGTAGACAAGGTTCACAGCAGCTACCTGCACTCACTGCAAGAGATTGGGGATCTACTAAAAAAGAGACTCGAAACATTAAAAAAACTCAAAATCTAGAATGTGACCCCGCTTCATACAGTGGTCATTATCACAAAGAGCTCCTGGTTGCCATCTTCACCTTAATCCAGAACTTCCTCAGAAATGCATGAAGGACTCAAACCATCAGCTTTTTTTTCTATTTTAGGTTTTGAGAATTATTTACGGCTACTTTAAATTATTGTACATAAACAAGGAAGCAGGACCCACAGTTTGGGTTTTACCACTTTTTATACATAATCCTAAACCAACAGCAAACGGATGTTCAAAACCATTTGATGTACATGTGAACCGGGAAACTTTGGGAAGATGCAGCATTAGATATCCGCTTTATCTTGAGGAGGCTAGTTCAGTCGCCACTACAGTTCTTTTCCATTACCAGCACAGTACAGTTAATCTTTTTTTATTTATCACATCCTTTTAATCCTGTGATCTGTCTGCTTTGAAAATTGCTTTTTTTTTACTTTGTTTTAACTGAAGATGTTTCAGAGCCTGAATCACGAAAATGAATGTAGCTGCTATGTTAGTTTCCAAATGCACACTTACCAATAGAAATCCTTTCCAGCTGGAATAACACAAACAAAACGGACTGCAGACTTTGGGAAGAAAATACAATGTTGCACAAAAAATTCCTGGATTTAGAAGTTGCCTCCTGTAATTTAAACTAAAAAATATTTCTGCTTTGCCTGGAGCCTCTTTGTCTTGTTGCCCACATTCAAGTGAACACAGGTTTTTTTCATGAGTTAATATCTTTGGTTCTTGTGCTGTAACTTCTAGGAGGAAGCCCATCTCCGCATAGGCTGCCAGAATTTTGCTTCTACATGTGGCAGGGTTGCAGGCCTTGCTCTGCTTTGTACAATTGTTTATGCAAATCTTACCTCATTGGACTGTTGGTATTATAGGAAAGTTAATATGTATGTGTTAAAATGCAAACCTCAGCCCAATGTGCAATATAAACCAACAACAAACCCTCTAGACCAGGGATCCCCAACC
>CM044432.1:147812052-147861444 GCA_024363595.1 Xenopus borealis | reverse complement strand
CTTGATTAATTCCTGTGATTAACAGAATTTGCTGTACAAGAGGTCACTTTGTGCTGGTCTTTTGACATCCCTCTGTCATTGTTACATTCCAGGAATCCAAAGCTTTATGAATTTTGTTTCACTAAAAATGAGAAACCATAAATCAGAAACATACCTGTGGGCAGCAGGGCATATACACAGGTATCCGCAAGCTAAATAGTCCAGTTGTATGGCTGACACAAGGTCCAGTGGGGAAAGGACATGATTTACAGCATCAACGGATCAGTTTAAAAGTGTAGAGTTTACAGTGTGTATAAAGAATGTCAGATGGACAGATAAGGCTATTGGCATACAGGGAGATTTGTTGTTCATGTTTATAAATCTGTGCTAATGTGAGTCACAAATCTCTTTGTCACCCAAATGTGATCAACAAATCTCCCCTCTTGCCATGGTCTGTGTAACTAAGCAGTGTGATAACCCTGGAGGATACAATGACACGTGCCAGAAGTCCTTCTCTTGGGAAAGATATGGTAAGAGATTTGATGGCCTCTGCTGAAGATCATTGTATCTCTGACTGCTGCTGGAGGTATGCAAACATACAACAAACAGCATAACAGGTAGGGCCCTGCCACAGTCTAAAACTCTCATTTCTTTGTACACTCAGACAATGGAATTTTGTTATATAGATAAGGGATCCTGTTGTGTTTAGTAGCCGAGGATGAGGAGGGTATAAAAATGCCTGAAACCCATTATCCAGAAAGCTCTGAATTAAAGAAAGTTAGACTCCATTTTATCCAAATTTTTAAAATATGATTCCCCTTTTCTCTGTAATATTACAACAGTAACTTGTACTTGATGCAAACTAAGGTATAATTAATCCTTACTGGAAGCAAAACCAGTATATTGGGTTTATTTAATGTTTACATTATATTCTAGTAGACCTAAGGTATGATTACAGAAAGATCAGTTATCTGGAAAAACCCAGGTCCAGAGCATTCTGGATTAAAGGTCCCATACCTGTAGCAATGAACTAAGCATTGAAAATGAAAAAAAAGTAGATCTTAAAAAGTAGGTTAAAAACCAGTTACAACAGTTTGTCTCATAGAAGCAACTATTATTGACTTTATACTATATTTGTTGTAATCTCTGCAGTTGCTTGTGTGAATAAGAGTGAATGGCCTTGCATCCACAGGGGGGAGGTAGCAAAAAGAAATAGAAACCCCTTTATTAGGGAGCCCTGTGTTGTGAACAGCTCGAGTAGGTAACAGAGGAATAGGAGGATTTCCAGCAATCTTAATTATATCACAGTTACTAAATATCTAAATGAAATGATGCAATTCTCTGGGCTGATCAGTTTGCCAAAATATGTGTAGTTGCCTTAGGCACAAAGATACCATTCAGTGCTATGGGATGATAGAGCCCAGTTCTGAGCCAGATAATGGGGAATTAAATATATCTTGCGATATATATATATATATCATTGGAGATCTATAAAAATCTAATTATTGCAGATTGTAAAAACACCTAGTGACTTGTACCTAAAAGTGCATTCTACATGCTGTGTCTGCCATCGTATTTGTGCTATTGGATCAATTTCTCTACCTGTAGAATTATACACAAATACAAGAGCTACTCTCTGAGAACTTACTTGTTAGTAGTGCAGAAGGCTTAGTTAAAATTGACTGGCAATGACTGAAAGATGACATGGTCCATAAACCCATTAGTTCACTGACAAGTGGAAGCCATGCCTGTGCTTATGGCCAGACAGCAGCAGATTGACGCTTGCTCCACTGGTAGAAAATACTGCATGTGGTTATGACCTTAGGCCCCACCTACAATATGCAGGCCACCGGTGCTTTAAAAAGGACATTATTGAAATTAAAAAAAGAGACCATTAGCATGACTGATAAATGGTATGAAAAGCTGGCCACATAGGGACTGTGTTGAATGCATCAAAATATACATGAGCCTTCTAAATACATTTAAAAACTGTAAATCCATACTTAAAAAATTTAATCAAACCCAAACTGTAAACAGAAACTAAAATCATTAACCATTAGTGCCCCTCCACCTTTGCACCCTAGACACATGCCTCTATGCCTACTCCTAGCTGCAGCTCTGCTCAGGCGCATACCAATGTCATTGGGAACAATGTTCTGAAATTGCATCCTGACACCGGTGCATCATTTCTTACAAATGCATCTCAACATCTTGTGGCCCTTAAAAGGAGCATATGGATTGCAACCCTTGCCTTGGTCATCAAGTTTGCCTTGCTTATCTGGCTTTTCTTGTTTCCCTTCCCAATTCTTACCTTTGTTTGAACCTCTCCTCTGAAATGCTGCTGCCTACCCTTGACCAAGACCCGTTGACCTCAATGGTGTTTGATCACTTGAAACTTTGTTTTTGGCTTCGCAGTTGTACACTGTCACTGTCCATAGTTATGCTTCCAGTTCCTATCCTCAGGCGAGCCAATAGCTAGTGTGAGGCACATATGGGACTTGAAATCTGACTCATTAGACCAGTGGATGTCATGCCTGCCCATGTTTATGGCCAGATAGCAGCAGATTGACTATTGCTCCACTGTTAGAAAATACCGCTATGTGTTTACACCCCACCTACAATATACAGGCCACCAGTGCTTTAAAAAGGACTTTATTGAAATTTAAAAAAGAAAGACCTTAAAGGAACAGTAACACCAAAAATAAATGTGTTTTAAAGGCATGACAATATAATCACCGGTGCTAATCACACAGGCAGTTCATTTTACATGCAGTTGCCTCGGAAACTTCGGGCAACTTCGGAAAACGAATCACCGCGTGTGATTAACGCCGGCGATTTTTCATTTAAGCCAGGCGCAGAGTGAGGGAGACTCAATTTCACAAAAATCACCCTCTAAGGCAGTGATCCCCAACCAGTAGCTCATGAGCAACACATTGCTCTGCAAACCCTTAGATGTTGCTCCCAGTGGCCTCAAAGCAGGTGCTTATTTTTTAATTCATGGCTTGGAGGCAAGTTTTTTTTGTATAAAAACCAGGTACACTGCCACACAGAGCCTCAATGTAGGTTTACAATCCACATAGGGGCTACCAAATGGCCAATCACAGGACTTATTTGGCAACCCAAGAAGATTTGCTCCCCGACTCCTTTTACTTCTGAATGTTGCTCACAGGTTCAAATGGTTGCGGATCCCTGCTCTAAGGTGTGCGCTTGTGTGTGTATACACGTTTTGAGGCCACACCTAGGGTTGCCACCTAGCTGGTAAAAATAATGCCTAATCCTAATGTTATTAATAGGGAAAAAATCTTGATATACAGGAAGACCGGTATTTTTTCCCAATAGAGGTGGCAACCCTACCTAGGGTAGGCAGAGTAGGCACATGCCTAGGGCTCAAAGCTGTGGGGGCACCAGGCACATCCCTCCTCTGCCTCTGCTACCCCCTAGTCCGGTCCAGAGACCCCACTTTGGCCAGCTTGTAGCGCCGCTGTTTTCTTTGCGCATGCTCGCAAGCGTTCACACGCACAGGTTTTACGTGCATGCATGCCATTTTCCATTTGTGCGCCTGTGGAGCACTATTACCGGCCAGGCTGCCTAGGGCACCTGGCCAGACTTGCCTGCCGCTGCAGACCACACAACAAGTTGTGGTGTGTACAGAGAATATTGAGTAAAAAGACACTTTTATGTCAATGTCTGACCTGATCACACAATTTTATATGTTAATATGTGTCTACAAAAGAAGAAAAGGAAAGCTGAAAATGAATCAGAGGGAACATTGCCTATAGGCTCATTAATACAATTCTATTTTTTTAGGGAGGTACCAAATTGATAAGGGATTAAAGTTCAGTTGAACTCTAGCACCCAATTCAAAATAACTGAATGAGTCTGTTTAAAGGATTCAATTCTATTCTAACAAACTGCACCTTAGATTTTCTTGGTTTGTTTTCCCTGAAATCAAAGTATTAGTTCAATATATATAATGTGATAATGCAAAGTGACAAACTTTATCTAAACTGCTGGCATATAGGTGAGAAATAAGTATGTCAGCACTCAACTGTATAAAGGGTTGCCACCTTTTTGGAAAAAAATATCTTTTTTTCCTTTTAATAACAACAACCAATAACAACCATCATTTTTACTTGCCAAGCTGGTAAAATACCGGCCAGGTGGCAAACCTAACTGTAAAGAGATTACCATTGGTTTCAGTATTTTGCTAAACAATATGTTTGGTATTAGCATCAGTAGTCCACAAATGGGGTTATGTAATAAAAGGCACCAAGTTTGCCCAAGGGCAGTAACCTATAGCAACCAATCAGCGGGTAGCATTCACTAGTCACCTGTTTAAATGCAAGAATCTTATTGGTTGCCATTTGTTACTGCCCCTGGGCAAACTTAGTGCCTTATATTACATATAGGGGGTAGGGTGCTGGTGTCTTGTAAGGGAGGGCCATGCAGATAATAAGGTAAGTTGTGGTCAGAGAATGTTTGCTTACACCAGAATGAATAGCAAAAACAACAGTAACTTCACAAACAAAATAGGATAGACTGAGGACATCAGATCACAGAGACCAAACAAATGCTAGAGTGCAGGGATGGACAGAGACACAAACATGTAAATGTGCTCATAATTAGGAAATACTCCTTATAGCACAGAAAAATATATTTTCTTCCAGGTAAGCATCCATGTTCTAATATAATGACTCCATTCCCCTTGCAAGGGAAAACACTGTTACAAAGAATACGGCACATGCAGGCAAAATGCCCGTAATCCTGAACTAAACTGTTTTGGCTTCAGACCATTATCAGGTCAGGTCATTGCTTAGAGCTCTTCTTTTTCTGTGTTTTTAACCTGTAAGCTGCTGAGGATATGGAACCTTTTCTGGAGATCTTTCTTCTTGGATTCACTCATTTGATTCTGTATGAGTTTTGTTATGCGTTCATATTTGTTGTGGGCAAAATAATGTCCATTATTTTAATGACCTTTGCCTCAGGCGGCACGGAACGGCAAGTTACCAGGGGCGGCAAAAGGCCGCCTCTGGTAACATTAAGAGCCGATTTTCCGTTTTTTAAAATGGAAATTCGGCTCTTCTAGTGCAGCGAGCGCACTAGTGATGCGGCCCCTCCTCCACCCGCTCTGACGTTAGAAGTTAGAAGCACGGAGCGGTCAGATATGCCCCTGGTAAGGATCTCCACTTTGGATAACATAGTGTGTAGATCGGGGGTGCCCACAGCCAGATATATTCTGGAAAGGCTATTATGTCCAACATAGTAACAAGTAAATTGTCGAATACCTGGATTGCAAACTTGTTTAGTGAAGTTTTGGTTGCCTGTGGCAGTGGGGAGAGAATGTGTCTAGTTGGGGTTGCTTACAGCATTGAAATCTCCCATAAGTAAGAGGGGGGCATTAGGAAGCCAACATGTATATTTTAACGTATTTATTTTAGCTCTAATAATGCTCGTCCTCCTTCTGTGTACTTTTCTACACTAAGACTGTACAGCAATACCTATTCATGTAACACTTTATAAATAATGTTTATACATGCAGCCTCCATTTTCTAAATATATAGCGAGGTTGATGTTCGGTAGTATTCCTCTATCTTCAACTCCCCTTCCCCCTCTCTAGCACTCAATAAACATTTATTAACTTTGACTTTCTTTACAAGTGTTTTCAAGCTCAGTGTCAGGCTGCCTCCTTCTGCCGCCAGGCCGCCAGGCAATTCGGAGCAATTTCAAAAAGCGCGCCGCTCCGTGTGGATACGCGCCGGCGTTTTCAAGCAACGCCGGTGCGCTTAGGTAAGTGGCTATTCGGGGAGGTTCGGGGGCTACAAGTCGCGGCGAGAAGTCGCCAGGCGATAAAATGCCCCCGAATCTCCCCGTCTGGCCTAGCCCTAAAGAGTTTGGATTCCACCAATCAACAGTTTGACAGATTAACAAATTGAGTAAATTCAAGATTGTTGTTACCATAGCCAGAAGTGGTTAACCAAAGATAACTCCAACTACAAGGTGTTAATAGTCTGTGAGTTTACAAATGAACCCAGAGTAACTTCTAAACAACTGTCTCACATTGGTGAATGTTGATGTTAATGAGTCCACTGTCAGGATGTACACTGTAAAGCAATGGCGTGTAAGGCAGGGTAGCAAGAAAGCCACTGCTCTCCCCATAAATATTGCTGACCACATTTGCTAAAGATCATCTGGATAAACCAGAAGGATACTGGAAAAATGTTTTGTGGACGGATGAAACCAAAACAGAACTTTTTGGCTTGAATGAGGAGTATTACATTTGGAGAAATAAAAACACTGCATTCCAGCATAAAAACCCATATCCAATCTGTAAAACATGGTGATTATTTTATTATTATTAACATGTATTTCTATAGTGCCAACTTGTTTCGTAGCGCTGTAAAGTGAATGTGATTATACAACTAAATCACATGAATTACATACATAGAACATGAGGAGTTACATACGTCACAATAAATATGGAGTTACATACATCACAATAAATACTGTTTCAGGAGGTGAGGAAGGCCCTGTACATAGAAAGCTAAAGGGAATGATACACAAGGTGTGGGAGTGGGCAAGATCAGAGTAAAATACATGTAATGTATTCCATTGAGTAAATAACAGTGAGGGTAGGCTTCTCTAAAAAAGTGGGTTTTTAGAGATTTCTTGAAAGCTGAAAGATTGGGAGAAAGTCGGACAGACCATGGGAGAGAATTCCAGAGGAGGGGTGCAGCTCTTGCAAAGTCTTGAATGCGAGCATGTTAGGAGGTAATGAGAGAAGAGTTGAGTAGCAGGTCAGTAGAGGAGCGTAGTAGGCGGTTGGGTGAGTAAATGGAGATTAGTTCAGAGATGTAGGGAGGGGCAGAGTTATGAAGTGCTTTGAATGTCAGGGTTATTAATTGGTCATTAATTTGAATTTAATTCTAAAGGGGAGTGGAAGCCAGTGCAGGGATTGGCAGAATGGTATGGCAGAGGAAGAGCGGTTGCTGAGGTGTATAAGCCTAGCAGCAGTGTTCATTATGGACTGGAGAGGTGACAGTTTCTGGAGGGGAAGGCCACTTAAAAGAGAGTTACAGTAGTCTAGACGCGATATGATAAGAGAGTGAATAAGAATTTTGGCAGTGTCTTGGGTGATAAATGATTGTATTTTAGATATGTTCCTTAGGTGGAAGTGACATGACTTAACAAGTGACTGGATATGAGGAGTGAATGTCAGGGCAGAATCTAGGATAACCCCAAGGCACCGGGCCTGGGGAGACGGGGTGATAGTGGAATTGTTAACTACGATAGATACTTTCCGTTTTGGAGAGGTTTAATTTAAGGTAACGTTGTGAGTTTGGGATTCTAACAGATGAACTGCTAAGAGACCAAATACTGGAAAAAACAAACTCACATTGCATTAGAGAGAGACTGTTCCTAGAGCAAGATTTAACCCTTGCAAAGGCTATTACAGTTGCTAGCCAAATTGAAACAGCTGTGGCAGAGGCTAAAACTCCCAGTCAGGGAACTGCTGGGAATGTACATTCAAAACTGTGGCCTAATAATGTGCAGTTACAGGAAAAATCCAGTGCTAAGGAAAGGGATTCACTGCAAAACCGTGCAGCAAATGCAAATAAAAAAATACTGCTTTCACTTTAGTTCAACACAACACCTTGCAAACTATGCTAAATGTCCTGCAAAAGCTATACAGTGCCGCAAATGTTTAAAGTCAGGTCACTTTTCTACGGTCTGCCATAGTTCTACTAAAGATGTTCATGAACTCACTACTACAAATGTTACAGTATTCAGTGTGGATAGATTCAGCTGTTTCTAAACTACCAAAGCATATTTACTTGAAATACTTTGCAAAAGATATGCTTAGATTCACCTGCCCTGAGACAGGTCAGTTACTTAAAGGATCCAATCCCTGTGCTTGGTTGCTTGCCAGTGACTGTACAATTTGAATCAAATACTGCAAAATGTGACTTTTACATTGTGAATAAAGGTACTGCTATACTTGGAAGGGATCTCTTTGCTGCATTAGACCTACAATTAATTGATGGTCTCATTACTACAACACCAGAGCCTGCCACACAGCCTGTGTCTAAATTTTCACCACAAAGCAACACTTCACTTGGCTGTGCAAAGAAATTTGTTCACAAAGTTAAGTGGAGACCAGATATAAAACCAGTACGCCAGAAATTGAGGTGATTGCCCTACTCTATAAGGGAGACTGTCTCACAGGAACTAAAGAAACTGGCAGAGCAAGATGTGATTGAAACATCAGAATCCTCTGAATGTGTTTCACCAATTGTGGTAACAAAGAAGAAAACTGGAGGTATTCAGCTGTCATTTCTGGGTCATATAATTTCACAAGATGGATTATTGCCTGACCCTGGCCATGTCAACGCGGTTACACAAGCACCTACTCCATCTGATTTTCAGACTTTACAAGCTTTCTTAGGTCTTACTTCATGGTATTCTAAGTTTATTCCCAACTATGCTTCAGTTGTGGAGCCAAGTCTGGTTTAGTCAGAGACTGCTCAACATAGCTTTGAAATAGTGAAGCAGTTAATTGTGAACAGTCCAGTGCTAGCTTTATTTGATCCTGCACTACCCACTGTGGTTACTACATTGCTTCAGTCTATGGGATTAGTGCAGTTCTCACACAGATCCATGCTGATCAGAGAAAACAGTTGCAATTGCATCCAGAACACTTACAGAGACAGAGCGTAAGTATTCAACTGTTGAAAAAGAAGCTCTAGTGTGTGTTTGGGCAACAGAAAAATGGAGAACCTACTTATGGGGTAGAAAATTTACCTTATGCACTGATCACAGCCCTTTAACTACACAACTTACAACAAAGGGACTTGGAAGAACTGCAATGCGTATTGCTAGATGGTCAGCAAGGCTATTGAATTTCAACTACAAAATGCAATACAAACCAGGTTTGAAAAATGTAATCTTACAAAACAAATGGCCAAATGCTGAGAAGAAACTCAGTCCTGATCTTCAACTTTACTGCAGGATTAGACACAAACTGTCCATAGTAGATGGCTATTTTGTCGGTGGAACTCACCATTTATTGGTACCAGAAACCTTGAGAGAAAAGCTCATACAACTTGCACATGAAAGTCATCAAGGAATTGTATGTACAAAACAAAGACTGCGAGAACTGTACTGGTGGCCAGCAATGGATGCTGATTTGGTAACTGCCATTCATTCTTGTGTTAATAAAAACAGCTATCAGCATGGGAAAAACTTGCTATTGATATTGTGGGTCCTTTTGCAGACGCTCCTATAGACTGCAGATTTGCTATAACTCTGATAGACTATTACAGTAAATGGCCAGAAATTGCATTTGTTTCTCATGCAACATCAGCTACAGTAATAAAATTTCTGTCTACAGTCTTCAGCAGAGAAGGTAATCCAAAGGAGTTAATATCAGTAAACAGACCACAGTTTGTCTCATATGAGTTTGAATACTTTCTGAAAGAAAGGAATATTATGCATAGGAAATCTTCAGCGTATTACCCACAAGCAAATGGAGAAATCAAGCGATTCAACAGAAGTCTGAAAGAAGCACTAAAGACAGCAAATCTTACTGGGAATTCTTGGAAAGTATTTACAACAGAGTTCCTACATAACTACAGAGCAACATGCCATGCAACAACCCAATCATCTCCAGCTGAATTATTACATGGCAGACAGATGTGCAATAATTTACATGTTGCAAAGTAAGAGTTACTGCTGTTGTGTAATGGCTGCATGAACCTTCTAATAAAGCACTGTTATACTCTCCTCATCCTTCGCTACCAAACATAACACCTGCGTACAAAGAAAAAAATTGAAATAAATGACTAAGTAGCTGCAGGGAATGATCTCCCAGATGAAAAATTCCAAATGCTGTTTATACTCCACTAAATGCATGTCAGGGCATCACTATATACATGCAACAAGCA
The DNA here is from genome assembly GCA_024363595.1 of Xenopus borealis. NCBI lineage: Eukaryota > Metazoa > Chordata > Amphibia > Anura > Pipidae > Xenopus > Xenopus borealis. Next base: position 147,851,524 of record CM044432.1, on the reverse strand, counting down.
ACAACAAAGATTTAGTTCCACAAGTTTATTTCAGCAATAAAGTTCCTAAACATGCATTGTTTGTAAGCAATTACTAGGTTGTATAATACTCTTTAAAGGTATCTCACTTAAATGATCCAGAAACAAACAAATTATCTTTTACTTTATTCAAAAATAGCTTAAGCACACCAGGCTGTGAGTAAATCCAATTTTGCACAATTTTAAACTGTCCTGTTATTTTCCCTGGCTGAATCATTTTTTTACCACAAGAAATGTTCATCATTGTGTAGTAGTGTTATATATATATCAAAACATACATCCACAGAAACATACATAATATAGCTTTCATACAGTAATAGAATGTGTTTTTTTTTTTATAATTTCTTTTTTCCTCCTACAGTATACAGTATATTCCTCACACAGTATATATGGCCCTAGCAAATAATATGCCACTGTTGTTAAGGAGTTAGAACTTGTGCATTCACAAACTTCCCAATCCAGTATTGAACTATTTGTGCAATCTGATACTTGAGGGTTATTTATTAAAGCCAGAAATCCTGGTGCTGGAAGATGAGGCATGGAAGGGGGTTATAGAACACATACCTGAACTAACAATATCAGAGACAGGTTAATACAGATCAAATTTTTGCACCGGATCTACCTTACCCTACCTTACCATAGATTAGCCAAGATCTATCCAGGTAGCCTGGACAACTGTTATAAATGTGGGGTTGAGGTAGGCACTTTTTTCCATGTATTTTGGGAATGCCCCCTCATACAATGCTGCTGGCGTGAAATCATAGACTTTATCCAGATCGTTTGATTTCTGAACATACGTTTCCCTGAGTTATATTTGATGGGCCATACTGAACCTCTTACTCTTCCCCCATGCCAGAGCTATTTCTACCTTCAAATGCTATATTACGCTAAAAAAACCACATGGAAAGACACTAGCCCCCACCCTGAACTGGTGGAAACAGTTAGTAAATGAAATACTCCCCTTGCAGAAAGTGATATATTTGGTCAGAGGATGTCTGGTCTAATTCCAGGCAATATGGGGTCCTTGGCTTGAGACGCAAGAATCGGCAACCACTGAGCATCAACAGTCATAATAACATTTATGTCTATTTATATTGGTTGGCGAAATTCCCTGTCTGTAGTGCATGCAAGTACAAGAAAATGTAGTGTTGTAAGACAATTCTTTATTTTAATCTTTTTTTTTCCAATGTTAATTGTTTTGTATTGTCACAAAGTATTCAATAAAAACAAGTTAAAAAAAATTGGGCGGGTTTTTAAAAATCAAAACCCGCAGCAAATTCCAAAACTAGCCCAAATCCATACTTTTAAAGCTCACCACTACGTTTTAAAAATAGGCCAATTTGCTTTAAACCCGCAAACCTGGCAACCCTGACTGTCTAACGTCTTATTAGACATGTGACTATGCGTGCAAACTTGGGCACCTACTAAAGAGGCCCGGTACCCTGACTAGGGTTGTTATGTTGCTGTTGCTTTGAGAAATAAACATGCAGAGACTTTGTTGTTGTTTCCGAAAACAAACGTTCATTTATTTTTACTAGAGGGTAAAATGATTGCTATTAGATTATCTATATGTGGCCGTTTATGACAATATTATTAGGTGAAAAAACAACAATGCTTAATTTTTTTTCTCAGGGTGTCTTCCAATACTATATTCCACACTGTCATCATGTGACAGTTGTCCCTTGCTAGTGCAGTTATGCCCAACTCCAGTGAAAAGGTTAATCATGGGGAGTGGTTATGATTCCTAACTAGGGTTGCCACCTTTTCTATTAGCTTTTATCGTCCTGCGGGGGGCGGGACCGAAAAGGGGCGGGCCTGTGACGTTTCGGGGGCGGGTCTGTGACGTTTCGGGGGCGGGCCTGTGACGTTTCGGGGGTGTGTCCACGATGCTGCACGCTCAACAAGTGGAGGAAAGGTAAGAATACAGGGGATTGGGGGTTAGCCGATGGGTCATTTTAAGTGTATTATAAATTTACCGGCAGCTACATTGCCGGTAAATTTGTAATACCGGCCCCGGCCTTGGCGGGTGTTTTACCGGCTAGGCCGGTAAAATACCGGCTGGGTGGCAACCCTATTCCTAATGTAGTAAGTTAGATTGTAAAAAGACACATGTCCATCAAGTTCAACCTTTTAAGTCTTTATATAACCTGCCTAGCTGCTAACTGATCCAGAGGAAGGCCCAAAAATTTTTTTTGAAGCCTCTACAATTTGCCTACAATTTGAGGGGGAAAATTCCTTCCTGACTCCAAGATGGCAATCAGACTAGTCCCTGGATCAACATGTACTATGAGCTATCTTCCATAGCTATGTATTCCCTCACTTGCTAAAAAGCCATCCAACCCCTTCTTAAAGATATATAATTAGAGATGTCACCTGTCCATTTTTGACCTGGTCAGCACAGTAATTTGAAGGGCTGCCTGGGTCAAAACTGCCTGCCCAGTCTTCCAAATTAGGAAAACCAGGCAGGATTCCCTATGATTGACACAGCGATCAGCCACCCCTCCAAAGTCAAAATCCACCCCCCTCCGTGTCATAGCCCTGTCCCCTACCCAGTCTCCACCTTGGAATGGGTGACCTCATGTCAGCTGGAAAGATTGCCTGGTAAATTCCTGGTAAACACAAGGAATTTAATTGAAAAGTATTTAATGGAGAATTGCATTTAAAGTTACTAGTAGTCTGTTTTTCTTGTAACAGAGGGATCTCCTTAGCTGGTAAACTGTATGTTCCCTCTCTCCTCCCCCATGATCCCACTGCCCAGTTTTACACTAGCTTCCCCATAATACTCTAGCTCACGCCACCAGCCATTCTTTCCCATAGCTAGACCTGGATTTGTGTCGAGACCACAAAGGCCCGGGCCTAGGGAGGTAAAATTTTAGGGGTGGCATGCTGCCCAGCCACATTAGGAAAGTAGCGTTCCTCATCGCCATGACACATGCGTGTTCACGCAAGTGGGGTGCTTGCAGACCTTGGGCACTAGGACTGCAAGGCCTCAGGTGGTGGGTGCTAGGACTCTGAGGCCTTGGGGTGCTGGGGAGGCAAATCTTGCCCTACCCGTAGCACAGTGGACCCCCTTCCATTGAGGTGCAATCATGACTATATAGATTGTACCCCAAGAAAAAATCAGCGCAGTGCCATAGGAACCCAAACCCTTCCCAGCTCCCACTGTCTTACTAAACTAGCATGTGGCAAAATGTCCGAAAAAAATGATATTGGTAGATTTCAGCCTGAAAATACACACATTGTTGAGCTGAGGACAACATATAAGTCAACAAAAACAAAGACTTTTCTCCTCATAGTTAGGATTCTGCTATGGGTGCTTTTTCACATCTGTGCAAATATCAAGGCTTATTGGCCTCTATGCTCCCATGGCAAAGTCATTTAGCAGGGCCAGGTTTTCAGTGTGGGCACCCTTAGGGCTGCCTTTAACTGTACCCCTATATGTGCATACTCTTAGTAAGTTTGTTCCTACCAACACCTGGAGGAATGGGATATTCAAACAACTTCAGTGTGATCGGTGATCCAGGCAGGCCTGGACTGGCATTCTGTGGATTTTACCAAATGGGCCTCTGTGTACTTGAAATGCCAGGAACTATTTTATTATCAAGTTCAGTCTTGTATCTTAGATTCCTTCTATGTAATCCACAGTTATCTGTTGTGACCTGAATTATTTCACTACTCCAATGCCTTTTTCCAATGTGGTGTGGTGTTTGCGGGTTTTAATTTGTCCAAGAACTGGCTTGACAGCTAAGGGTATGGTTTAAGGTTTTTGCTGTTAGGGTTGTGTTATGTGTGGTAGCCTAGGATGAGCAGAGTATAACAGTGCTATATTAACAGGCTCATACAGGCCTTTTACAACAACAGTAACTTCTTACTTTCACTTTCAAGATGTACAGAAAGTCCTGTGTATTCCCCCTATAGTAGGAAAGCATTTGGGCAGATGTAATAAACAACAACAATGCATCTTAAAGCAATATTATACATTATTCACATCACATAGTCCTGGGTCCATGCAGGTAGTTTTTTGATCTGTCTCAGTACGCCTTATAGGTTCATTTCCTTCAGGCCTATTGCAGTTGGCATTAGGAGTAGGAAAAAGTCCTTAAAGGGCAAGGAAAGGCAAAGAAATAAAATCCCATTTTTACTTTCTTTAATGAAAAAGAAATCTATCTCCAATATACTTTAATTTAAAAATGTGTACCGTTTTTATAAGAAACCTGACTGTATGCAGTGAAATTCTCCCTTCATTTAGTGCTGAGGATAGTAATTGTCAGACGGTCCCTAACTTCTGGCAGGGAAACAATCATACTTATGAACAGCAGTGGGAGCTCCCGCCTTACTTACCAGCCATGCAGAACTCAAACAGCTTTGTTTTTTATCATTTATGACAATCCCTAAGCAGCACAGACCATACTGAGCATGTGCAGTGCCAGTGTCAGACAAAGATGTATAACAAAGTTACAAGATGACAGCCCCCTGTGGCCAACTTTGAAAGCATAAATCATTTGTTTGATTAGGCTTGTGGTGCAGTAAGTTCATGTTTATGTTTAGTATACAAAATTCAGCATTTCTAGCCTTATTCTATTTTACACTTTCCTTGCCCTTTAATCAAATGGAGCATATGTGTATGGTCCTCGCTGGTGTCTCACTTCAAGTGGTGTAGTAAATTTACATTATCCTTGTTTCAGTATTCCTGGTTTCTTAATTCTGACTAAAGATCCAGGCTGAAAGTGCACTTCTCTTGCACAACGTTTTCTATCAGTATAAGCCTTGAATTTGGCTTGGTGACGTTTCACAATGTCAGCAGTAGATGATTTTGTAGGCAGCAATAATGTAATTATCAAACATACGGATCCAAGCAGTAAAAGGTATGGTAGGCTCACCAGTGTTTCTAAGAAAAGCTGCAGGCTGCTGCAGAGGTAGAAAATACATACTTGTCGCCATTTGTTATGTTTGGTAGCCGAGGATGAGGAGAGTATAACAGTGCTTTATTAACAGGCTCATACAGGCCTTACACAACAACAGTAACTTCTTACTTTCACAGTGTATGCACAGTACAAGTCCTGTGTACAGTGACACCCGCAGGCCATTTGTATAAACACCACAGGTTGGGTACGGTTAAGTATTTTGCTGGACCCATTCATCACCAAGAGACGTCACTTAAAGGAAAACTATACCCCGAAAATGAATACTTGAGCAACAGATATCAAATTAAGTGACATATTAAAGAATCTTACCAAACTGGTATATATATTTAAGTAAATATTGCCCTTTTACATCTCTTGCCTTGAACCACCATTTCGTGATGGTCTGTGCGCTGCCTCAGAGATCACGTGACCAGAAATACTGCAGCACTAACTATATCAGGAAGAGGTGTGGAAGCAAAAGACACAACTCTGTCTGTTAATTGGCTCATGTGACCTAACTTTAGAGTTTGTTTGGTATGTTTGTGTGCACCGTTGAATCCTAGGATCCCAGGAAGCTGTCCTTATTTTTTAAAATTACATTTTTCTATTTATGATTATCCAATGGCACATACTACTAAAAAAGTATATTATTATGAAAATGGTTTATTTACATGAAGCAGGGTTTTACATATGAGTTGTTTTATGCAATATCTTTTTATAGAGAAATACATTAGTCGGGGAGTATAGTTTTCCTTTAAAGCACATGCCTGCCTCTTGTTAAAAGTTAGCCATTGAAAAATGCTACTGTACCTTTTATTGGCTAACTGAATAAATAAAAATTGCAAGCTTTCGAAGCACACAGGCCACTTCATCAGTGTGCTCCAAAAGCTTGCAATTTTTATTTATTCGGTTTGCCAATAAATAAAAGGTATTACCAAACTTTACATTTTCTGTAGCTAAAGTTATAAAAAAACAGGCAGCTTCCATCATGTTCCCTTATTTTGTTTGTGCCAAACTGAAATTTTTTCAGCACATTGAAGTGAGCAGAGCTGATGAGCATTTTGGCAAGATTTGCGTGCATTGTAATGGGTCAGGCAAATTACCAAAGAATGACTTTTTCTGTGTTTTTCAACTGAAACATACCAAAAAAATGTTGTGAAAGTTTCCCTTTAGAGTTTACCTCAGGTGATCGCTGACTTTTCAATAGATTTTTTTTTTGTTTTTATAAAATGCTGGAAAACTTGTTCTAATTTAGCAATATATGAATTACATCAGCTCAAAGTGTTTTCAAGTGACTTCAAGGAAGCAAACAGTGGGTAATGATATTGTTTTATGAAAATATATGAGAAAGGAGGTTTTGTCCCAAATTCAACTTTTCGTCTGAAAAAACATATTTGCTGTAGTTCACATTTACCTTGAATCTACACATAGAAATCACATATAAGTATGACATCACTTACTCGGAACCTAATATCCAGAAAGATCCTTATTACAGGAAGGACATCCTTCCTTACAATTTAAGCTAATACTACATTTTTAAAAATTGTTTCATTTTTCTAATTAATAATGCAATAGTACATTCTATTTGCTGGTTACTAATGCTGGTTATTAAGCTGCATATTATTAACATGTATTTCAATAGCGCCAACTTGTTTCGTATTGCTGCATAATGTTTATATGTTATTTAGTAGTCATCAAGGTGATGCAAATTAGAAAAAAAAACCTTGGGCGCTTACACTCTGTCTGCGACCCCCTTTTTCATGTGTTCTACTGCTTGAGTAAGCAGCCAATTTTTTAGTAAACGGACTCTGAAGGCTAATATCACAGGGAAAGTTTTTTCCACCAATCACTACACTGTTGGTATGGAGCGCTTTTAATTTATTTTTGGGGAGAAAACATGCTTAGTGATGTTAGTCTAGGGGTAATTGGTGCAAAACTCTACCCAATGACTACTACAGATCAATGTGTAAAATGTAAACAGGAAGTAGGCACTTACTGTATATGCATAACGATCTTGGGACGAAGACCTGCAATACACCTTGAATACCCTGAATATCCCACCCTTCAAGAACCCACTAGTCTGTCTTTTGGGAGTAGCAGATGATCTGGGACTCCGGTCCTATACTAAACTTTGCTACCTCAAACTAAAACTATTATATTATGCAAAAAAAAACATCCTGTTTGAGTGGAAATTCACAGCTCCCCCAAACATTACCTTGGTGAATAATACCCTCCCTAACCAAAAACTACTTAACCCGAGGCTATCCAACAAAAGAAGGGCAAGGCTGCACCCCTTATTCTAACTCGTTTTTGGGACTTGTCCTGATTTTCCTCCTGCAATAACAGTCCAGTCACCCACTATGAAAAATGTTTCTGCCGCCATTGAAGCAACAATGAGGTTAAGACACTCGTTTATAATACAACCAGGTTGGTGTCTCCGGGACACCCTTATTATTATTGCCATTGTTTCTACAGATTGTCAGAATGCTACTACCTGCAGTAGAGAACTGTGGATTGCACTGCATGGGTTATTATTGATGGGGATTGGGGGGCTAGGCATAGATCAGGGATGTGGCCATGTGGCCTTTTTGCATTGGGGTCTTATTCTATTTATTGGCAGGACCCATCACCCAGGGCACCACCTGACCCATGTGCTAACAATTGGGTGCCCTATGGGGAAGGCCTGATAACTGAGTAGAATGGGGTCCCATAATTAGTGTGGCAAGCCTGCATTTTGCGTATTGATCATTTTTAGGTTCAGTAGACGTCTTTATTTGACATTGTTATTTTAATCCATTCAGAGAAATATGTCAGATACGCACTCCTCTAAAGTTATTCCCCCATATGCAATAAAAGGCATTAAGTTTGCCCAGGAGCAGTAACCCATAGCAACCAATAGGATCTTTGCTTTTAAACAGGTGACTGCTACATTCTAGCTTCTGATTGGTTGCTATGAGTTACTGCTCCTGGGAAAACTTAGTGCCTTTTAATACATAACCCCCCAAAGTGTTGGGCATGTAAAGCAAATCCTTTTTTAACAAATATGGAGAAAGCTGCAAAAAAATCCACAACAATCTGTAAAGACAAGGCATTTTGTATTTCTACTAAGTACTTTAAAAGATGAGCTGGCAAATAGGGTGAGACAGAAATGTTGGCCTAATAAGATTGGAATCAGCAGGTTTTTGGGAGACCAATAATCCTTTGTTTTCACAGAGATGGAGGGAACAAAGGACAGTGTGTGGCCATTCAGAAACAATTAGAGTGAAGAGAGTGGCTTTCTGTCCAAATGTGTAACCTAAATAATAATAGTGCTGGGCATTGCTAATGAGTTGTAAACATGAAATAAGCAGAGCACCCAATATAATGAATTAGTTGTTAATTATCCTTTAATGAACATAAACATACCCTCATCAGGTTGGTCAGGTTGGTGATTTTTCACTTAAGAGGAGCATCAGCCTGAGGTTAAAATTAAGTGGTTTTATACAATGGAGGATGTCTAAGCTAGACATAGCTAGATAGCTAGATAGCGCTGCGCGCCCGCTAGGCTTAAAGTCGCCTGCGCTTGTTCAGACGGAGCGTCGCGATTTTAAAAGTCGCTCAAAATTGCCTGGCCTTAGCCTTAAAACAGCAGAAGAGATTTGGCAGGAGACGCATGCAGTGGTGCTGCTTAACACAAAGAAGTGTGTCTGGGTGCAAGAAACAAATTAAACAAGTGTAACATTTTTGTCCATTTTAGCGTAACCACAATTGCAGCTGTAATTTTGAGTCACCCTTTATGTGTCAATGTTTGTGTGGCTTGTCTGACTTAGGCAAAGCGTTTCCCATAATCTTCTGTGGGAATTGGTGAAAGGCAAAATCTCTTGCTATCTTGCTTCCTAGACATTAATCATCAATGGAGGGCACTCTAAAGTACAATTTTCACAAAAAAATCAATTTATAATTATATATGGGTGCAATAGGCCCAAAAGACCCCCCATACAAGGTCAAACACTAGATTAAATACATATATCGGGCCTGTACACCAAATAAAGAGACCAAGTGGTATTTAAAAAAATAAAATAAAAAAAGCGTATATTTTGTTTAAAAAATCATTAAAAAAAAAAGTTCAATCAAAATATGGTCACAAATAGCAGACTAGAAACCCTTGCCCTGGAAAGAGAATTACCCTGACTTTTCGCTAAATGCCTTTCTCAAGGAGAATTCCCCTTTAGAAAGCATTTAGCCGAAACGTTGGGGTAATTCTCTTTCCAGGGCAAGGGTATCCGCTTCCTTTCTAGTCTGCTATTTGTGACCATATTTTGAGTTGTATATATATCTAAAATTGTATGTGTTTGTTGGCATAATCTGCCATATATATATATATATATATATATATATATATATATATATGCAACTAAACGTATTACTTTTTTAACAAAATATATGCTTTTTTTCAAACACCACTTGGTCTCTTTATTTGGTGTGCCAAATATATATGTATTTTATCTTGCTACCTAGCCCACAAACCAATAACCTGCACTACCTTCACCATCAAGTTGACATTATAGGACCCACACCCAACCTGTAGCTGCATCTTCCCACTCAGAACACTACTTCTGTGAACACCTTTGGTTCCAAGACAGGGAATCTTCAGGATCAGGGAGGAGTGTACATCCCCAGTCTGACTCTCAGACTCAATGGTCAACCAAATTTCAACCCAAACCTGCCGAACCCATGGGTTTCAATCCGCACATCACTGGTTTAGATGCCTCATATATCTGAAACAACAAATTGTGTGCATACTGTGACTACTGTTGGTATTAGGAGGAGGCATGTTGGTGTGTTTTCCTTGAAGTCACATGCTGTTAACAGGTGAGTCATTTGTATAGAACAAATATGCCTGATTGGCTTATTGTGGCAGGACTTTCCGCAACTTTCATATTTCCGTTTATTAGACAGCTTTGTGTACATGTCAGTTGGGTGTAACACGGAATTTACACCTTTGCCATTTTTTTTTATTTGTTTCCTTAGGCTATTTCCTTATGAAGCTAAAGAGAATTGATGCTGATGAACGGTTTGAGACATACAAAGGGACTACAGAAACATTACAGGAAAGTGTAATTCACAGGGGTGACACTTTTTTTTCCCCAGGATGCCTCGCAGCTGCTCAAGACTATTTGTATAATAGGTTCAGTAGTTAAAGGGGATCTAAAACAAATAAATGAATTTATGTAAAGTTACTCACTGTGGTGCATTTGCGTGCATTTGCAGTTTACTAATGTCCTGTTTTGAAGGTTTCTGAGATATTATCAGTTTTACATAGCTAATACCAGCAACTAAGACATCCTCAGATGTCCTTCCACCTTTTGCCTTTATAAGATTATGCAACTTACAGTATCCTTATATTTGACATTTGATTATCTTTTACTATGGAAGTAATATCACTATCTCTACTTAAATGTGTTGATTGGTGGATGTGGAAAGGCTAGGTAGCATTCTAGTTGCTCAGAGTAGAACAAAAGAAATAGAAGCCTGCAGTGGCTTAACTACTCCCTGGTGAGCCCCAGCACAGGATGGGCACTGGGGCCCCCCTGTGAGGCCCTTACCTCTATATATCATATGCTGGAGTGTTGATGGCATGTGTGCTGTATAATCTCCCCCTACATAACTGCCTGCCATAACCATTTTTGTCGCTCCGACGGGCCCCAAGGGGATGGGGGCCCTGGTGCAATTGCACCCTCTGCACCCCTGGTAGTTACGCCACTGGAAGCCCGTAAAGGAATAGATCTGTTACCTCCAAACCAAATGCAGAAAATATGTAGCCAATTTTCTTGTGATTGCACCTCCGCCCCAGATGCTGAAGAAATTTCCAAACGTGTAGGGGTTTCACAGAAGTAGGCAGAAACTGCAGAATTAACTGCTCAAACTTTAGTGTTTATTGTCAAAACAACATGTTTTGAGCCCTATGAGACTCTTTGTCAAGTGTGACAAAACATGTTGTGTTGACAACAAACACTAAAGTTTGAGCAGTTAACTCTGCAGTTTGGGCCTTTTTCTGAGAAATAGAAGCCCCTTTTTTTTACAACCTATAATTGCTCCAGCTTTGTTCACACATAAAAAACAATGAATACATACACATATTCTCTCGCTCTGTTGCACACCAAGCATAATATGAGCCGCACATGAAGTTATTTCAGCAAGTCACAAATGACATAGGGGCAGATTTATCACTGGTCGAATTTCGAATTGAAAATAATTTGTGAATATTGAGGGAAGTAAAATCCTTCGAATTCGAATATCGAGTTTGAAGGATTTTACCGCTATTCGAATATTCGAACGATCGAATAGGAAAAATTTGATTGTTCGATTAAAAATTCGATCGATCAATTAAAACGTTCGAACGATTTTAACCCTTCGATCGAATTTTTCCTATTCAATCAAAAAAAACTTTAAAAACCTATGGGAGCTTCCCATAGGGTTTTAAAGAAATTTGGTAGGTTCAATCTGGCGAACTGGCCTATCGAATGATTTTTTAAAGGGGAAGTACTTTGATCATCGAATATTCGAATATTGGAATACAATTAAATTTGAATATTCAAATTATTCGAATTGGTCGAATATTCAAAATTCGATGATCGAATTTGCCTCATTTGCATATTCGAAATTCTAATCTTTTTGAAAATTGGATCGAATTTCGAATCCTTCATGTGAATTTGATAAATCTGCCTCTTAATGTTATTTTCAAATCATCACCACAAGGGATGCAATAACAGGAGGTGCAAACCTGGTGGCTGCTAGCTCCCTATTGTTGAGTAATATTGCCCCTTGGCACTATCTTTTCCACCACTGTAAGTTTATATATAAGGGTCCAGCGCTGTTACCATGTCATTATGTTCCACTGCATGGGATCAAATGAGTTAGTGGAGCCTATTTATTTGTATTGTGCCTGAACTCATGGCACCTCACTGAACTGCTGAATACAGGTCAGCTTCAGTGTGTTGCCCTTCACTAAACATGAAAGACCAGGTGTGACATTCTAAATAGCAGAAAAAATGTCTGAACAGTTATTAGTGCTGTGAGAGTACACAGGAAAATCAACATTATTGAAACGGCCTGCATGGATTCTGCTCTGTCAAGAGTCAGAATACAAAATAAAGAACAGGATGGGGGTTTATACCTCTTTCTGTGCAAAGACAGAAAATCAGCAGTGTGGGAGCCATACATAGGCAGAGAGAAACCTTGAACACCTCCCAGTAAAGCCCCACAACAATTACACCATAAGGGATTTCCAAAGTCGTCTGAAGTTTCCTTGTGAGGCAACTTCGAGCGACTTTGGAAATCCGAATCAATTCGTACACCATCGCACCAGGGATTCGTATTCTTGGGTAAGCATAGTCGCCCACGGTAGAGAATATTTGACTGATCTCCCCATCTGCCCCCACCCTAAACAGTAATAAACAATTAAACCATACAGAGTAACTGATAAGACCTCCCTCTGGAGATGTTGGCCAGAGGAACAGCCATGGTAATCTGAAACTGCTTTAAACTGGCCATCTCCCGATCTGCCGCTAACCTTCAGATCTCATAAAGTAGTAAAAAGTACAGATTAGCCAATGTTCTGCCCCTTCAGGGATCGTACGAAAGTTGTGTCTGATAAAACCTTGTGACAGTCTCCCACTGAAAATCGTACGATCAGCAATACATGCAGAGATATTATTGACAACCAACAGAAATGTTCTAACGTGTCCAATTGACCAAATGACTGATCTCCGCTGGACGAAAAATATCGGGACTCTCCCCATACGCTCCAGAAATCGTAAAAATCCTTGATTCGTACAATCGGATCGTTGCGTCTATGGCCAGCTTTACTCTTTCCTTGATGAGAGCAGTACTGACTACTGAAGGGGGGCATGAAATTGCAGGTGGACTCTGTCTATACTGAGTCAGTAACCATTACAATAGTCAAACATTTTCCTAACTTTTTTCCCCACACTTACCTATTGTCAAAATACAAGTTACTTATTATTTTTAATTACCAAAATTTAAACCTTTTTTAAATCTATCATAATATTGTCTTTGCATACTATCTATAATTTTGCCATAAAAGTATTTGAAGATTCTTTTTACATTGCCCATCTGATCCCCCATGTTCCTTTCGGAGGGTCTGTTAGCATTAGAAACTTTAACTGACATGTTGAGAAGGGACAGTCAGGTTGGCAAAACAGTCAGGTTTAGGAACTCCAAGTAACAATTACTTAGAAAAGCAGCTTTATCAGTGAAAAACTATCAACATGAGCTATGGGTAGCTTTTGATGTACATTAAAATTTTGACTAATGATTTTTTTGTGTCAGTACCCCTTTAATAGAAAAATGTTGACTCTCTGTCTCCACTACTTAGTACCTTTAATCAGGAAGAGCTGCAGCAGTTCAGTTTGTGCCCTTCCTTGCTTATTCATAGCATGAGTCACGCCAATATGATTTGAGGGTGCTCGTACCGCAATTAATTGACGTTGCACATAGGTGGACATCCAACTTTAAACCAGGATAAAGTAAATGCTATGTCACCTTAACTGAACAACTGATTTTTTATGTTTATTTTCTATACAGCACAGTCCCTATTTTTGATCTGGGTTCCAGTCTTTTCCCTTCCCCCATAATGTTTGCCTTTGTGTGCCTTGCATTTCCCTTCTTCTGGGTCACTGGTAATGCCAAAAGTCAGAGAACAGCCTCTAAATGTTATTCACTACAAGTACTGGCATGTGCAGAACACACTGAGAATGCTAAATAATATTCATTTTTAAAATCTTCTGAATCTTGTCCATGGTGTAGGTACATAGACATTTATATGTCAGTATTCGGGATAGTTTTCGGCTATAATTAGGGTTGCCAGTGCCACCTTTTCTTAAAACAAATGCCGACCTTCCTATATATTTATCTTTTTTCCCTATTAATAACATTGGGATCAGCCATCAAAAACACAGATGGGGCCGGTAAAAAAAACAACCAGGTGGCAACCCTAGCTATAATGGACAACATCCTATGGTCCTGACATATTGGTCAAGTCCAATTTCCAGTTGTAATCAGCTCATAACTGGGCATACTCTGATCAGACATTTTGGTAAATATAGTTGATCAATAATCAGATCAAGAATGTGTTTAACCATTGACCAAGCAAAGAACTTGGCTCCACTTATAAATCCAATTGTTCTGCAGCCTGAAAGAAAAGATCTTTTCTGCCAATCTGACCCACCTTATGTATGGTCATCCTGTCCATTAATGCTACTTTCCATACAAAGGATAGATTGTTATGCTTTCTGAGGGCACTGATTGGAAAATCTTTGTCCTATTTGTCCTCCCAATGGGCCAGCCAATATACTCCTCCTGATACCATTGTTAGGCCCCTGGGTGAACATTTGAATCTCATGTGGCCCCTTTGCAGAACTGTAGGGAATGGTCCATGTGACAGGGGTTTGTGTCCTCCTAATCAATAAGGTATTCTTCTTCGTTCAGACATTAATTGGGAGGCCATCTTTTTGGTCTAATTTATCACTAAAACATGCTAAGCACTGGAAACTGGTACTGGGCAACTCATCTATGTCACAACATCAGTCTAAAATTACAAGCTAACTGCCAAGAACCTTCCTTTGGGCAATAGTAATTATCATTACAAGGAAGTGGTTTCTGATATCTACATCTCTGTTTATCTTTGTTTGTATATACTGTTTTTAAATTCCTTTCTATCAATAGTTATTAAACAAAATCAGCAGTAAATTGACTGGAAAAAGATCTGATTACTACTTTGGGGGCCAGGAAAATGTTTTCCTCTTAGGGTTTTAAATGGATCACTGAACTTTTGGGTTCACCAAAAATATATTAATTAAAGAGATACTGTCATGGGAAAAAATTTTTTTTTTCAAAATGCATCAATTAATAGTGCTGCTCCAGCAAAATTCTGCACTGAAATCCATTTCTCAAAAGAGCAAACGCCTCTCCTCTCTGCAATTGCTGACCCAGAATGAGGTCCAGATCAGTGTAAGCTGCACATAAAAGTGGTGGAATATCACAACAGATAATCTCCCAACAAGAAATGACATATTTTCATTAAAACTATTGACTCCACATAGAGCTATGGCCTACCATGAGACAAGATAAGATCTTGCCATAGGCAGCACCCTGCATGTTATTAGGGGTGGCAAAAAGCAGCTCCTTGTAACTCTCAGAGAGAAAATTCCAGTAATTCACCTGGAAATTAGGACCTTCTGGTGCAATGCTGAACTTATGAGGTGGGGGCAGCATGAGGACTGCAATCTAAGGGTCAATGAATGCGACCAGTGTCGGACTGGCCCACCAGGATACCAGGAAAACTCCCGGTGGGCCACGGTGTCAGTCCCTCTTGCTTCTAACCTATTTCATGGTCATTCCCTATTTCTTTATGGAAAAAAATTCTTAGTAATGGAATAATATAGTAAGTACTGTAAATATAAAGGACTATGAGAATAAAGAGGCTGAGTGAGGAGAGGAGGAATACAAATTTGAAGAGTGGGCCCACAGTCTAAGGTTTTCTGGTGGGCACTTGGCATCCCAGTCCAACATTGAATGCGACCAATGCAAACTGTACATTAAATACAAGTTATTTGCAAATGTAATTGCTCTTGAAGCAGTGTTTGATGCTCTATGCTACTAGTGCCCATACTTTACTAATGTGAGGTCTACTTTTAGTCATGATTTCCCATTATGATCTTGATTTGATATTGATTTATATAATTGATATAAATGATTTATGAGAAGATGAATATTTAACAAAAACTATGTCTTCTGTAACATGACTATTGTTTAAATGTCTGATGTTTTAATGTTTTATTGTCTAATGTAAACTTAACATAATAAATATCTGAATGGAAATAATGAAACATGAGGGTGATTTAGGCAATCTGTTTGTTGACAGTGTCTACTGGTAGATCCCCATCTACCTTTTGGGCACCCCTACTCTTTGCACTTCTGGTTCGGACTCCTAGACAAAGTGTATCAATATCCTGCCGATAAGTAGGAATAAAACAATCTTCTCCTTTATTGTTTCAAGGGTAAAATAAAATAAATACTCCATTTAACTGAATTACATATGCAAATGACTTTCAAATGCTTGAATTTATTTTAATTGCATATTCTGTAGAACTGCAATTTCTTTCAATATGTAAAGAAATTTTTGGGTAGAGATCCCCTTTAAACAGAAACTTTGGGAGAGGGAATGATCTGATGACAAATGGCATCCTTTAAAAAAAACAAAACTATAGAAACCTTTGTTACCTTGCTTGAAACAGAGACTCCTTATCATTCAATAAAAATGACTCATAGCAAGGCTTGCTGTACAATACAACTGAAATACTATATCACATGCACATACAGCAAGGATTTTTTGCTCCCAGTACCATAACACTTTTATTGGTCATAAAAATGCCTTTATAGACTGCTACACCCACTAAGTAAAATCAGCAGATGCCCTCCCCTGAACTGCTCATCCAAGTGTGTCATTGTTCTGTTATAGTACAATTTTAAAACATTCATATAGGTATGTTTAGTAGTTTCATGATGTAGAACTAAGGGAATTCTATACCCATTTATAGATGTTTTGCAAGGAGATTATCTAATGCACAAGGCCACCTCATACTTGTCTTTGTAGTTTTTTTTCAATACAAAACAGAATCTAAAGGAAATTCTTCTGGGGGAAACCAATATACCTCTGCCACTTACTGTATATTCCCTATGGCATCCAGCATGATACAATGACTTTTACTCATAGTGAAGGATGACATTCACAGTTGAGAATTTAGTCAAACTAGGATATTCTGTATAAAAATAATAGACCTTCCTTCAGTGATATGTTGGCAAACTGATCCCACTTTTTTTTTTTTGTAATGTGAACCAATATATAGCATTATTTCAGGTGTATGAATGGCTCGGAATGGAGGATCTTAATGGATGCCCTTTACTCCACTGGGAGTCGCAAGAACAGATGATGATGATGATGCTGATGAATGGCTTGGTAAATGTGGCACCAAAACTGATTGCCCTGTCAACTGACCATGCAAAGACGTGTCTGTATTATGTATGCATGAATTACAACCCTGGCTCTACTCTTTGTCATCACCGAAGAACACATGCAAATGACTCCCTACTGATCTCAAAGTAGTCTTGTGTACACTTGTGTTTGTCACGAGAGGCATTTGTAGACAATGGACATGCTATGTACAGTATATTTTGAGAAAACATTCCCTACTGTGTGGCATATAGATAATATTCCTGTGTTATACTAAACAGTGCGTATTGCATTTACCTGCGTGTGCAGGGCTATGTCTATCCTGGTTCTTGGCCATTAACAATGGGCAAAAGGAACTGAATAGAGTTTTCTTGGAGAAAATTGAACTAAAGTAATTTTACAATAGAAAAGTAATCCTTACCAACCACTCAGGTTTTATTAGTTTTACTACAACTGAACAATCTAATTTGATGACTGGTTGTTGTGGATTACTGTAGATTCAAATTACTTGTGTTCAAAGACACCCCGCAAATGTCTGTATAGTTGCATTTGGAGTTGCTGCACCAGCCCTGTCTCTTGTTCAGAAGCATGGCATGCATGTGTCTCCTATTCACAAGTGTACCTGAAGCTCCACAATTCCCACAGCATCCAGCACCAATAGGCACATTATAATGGCACCTAAAGAAATACACAGAGATGCTATTTTGAAGCAGTGTGCTGTAAACGACCCAATTGCACAAATGCAAATTTTGACAAATTCCGCACTTGGCTAGGTTGACTACCCCCTACTCCAGGCCATCATTGGCCCCCCTTGGCCACCAGCATCACTATAACAACTAATTATTATCATGTCAAATCACTTGTGCTTTATATGGTTCAATTTTGCATACATAATTTCAGACAAGCATACAATAAGCAGAGTTATAAAATTGATAAATTCTTATAAACAGGTTATACCTTACACAAATCTCTTCCACTAACATGAATGGAAAGCATGTCATCCAAAGAATGTCACACAGAAATCACAAGGTTGCCAGTATCACTTTAAGATTCCATGGGCACATACAAATATGCAAAAGTTCAAATGGGTGGTTTACCTTTATGTTAACTTTTAGTATGTTACTGTATAAAATGGCTAATTCTAAGCAACATTTGATCTTCATTATTTATTTTCTATAGTGTTTTAATGTTTTAATTATTTGCCTTCTTCTTCTGACTCTTTCTAGGTTTCAAATGGGGGTCACTGACCCCATCTAATCAAATGCTCTGTAGGGCTACAAATGTATTGTTATTGCTACTTGTTATTGCTACACCAAAGGCAGAACAATATCTGGCTGAACCAGTCGATCAGATTACAATGATGGGAATGGGTGCCGATGGGACGAGGATCACATCAACTAGCCGATGCAGTTAAAATCAAACCTGCCCAACCAATATCTGCCTAATTTTTGGCCAAATATAGGAGTACAGTAGGATCACTCATGAGTGGTTCTTAATGTGTATAGCCATCTTAACAATACTATTTTTGAAGTTGAAGTTTGAAAAGCCGTTTGCAGTCACGGAATATGCAGGGTTTATAGTACTCAGTACAACTGCATGCTGTAAACACCATTGGCTTCTTCTATGTAGCCATGCAGCTGTATTTACTTGTGTTACTATCTAAACCTATTTACAACCTTCTTACAAACCATATACTTCCTTATTCTAACAAATCAATGGTATCTTTATTTTTGCAGAGTTCTTGTATGATTATATATTTATGATGAAGTGGTGGGAAGCCATGAAATGTGTAGAGCAGACAGCCCCCCCCAGGGATGTTTGGGCATGATATTGATGGATTTTAAAGATGACTAATAAATATTTAATATTTTAATGAATGGATCGTGGCCTCCTTTGGTGCTCTGTGTGCTACAATCTCTTGTATGATTATAGTCTGCACTACAAAAATATATTTCCAGGTCTAGTATGGGCTTACATGGAAGTTCGGTGCCTAAGGCTCTGGGAGATTAATTATCTTGACCAAGGCAACAAGTAATTGATGAAGCAATTTCCTTTTCTATCCAATTAACAGAAATGTGGAAGAGCTTAATAAGCCTATTGTCTCCACACACAGACCTACTTAATGGTTCCTTTTGTTCAGCCTACAGGTCCAGTTGTTAGATATGGGAAGTGATCACATAAGTGGATAGCCACATTTTACCAAATCAATGGTTTGATCTATGGCACAGACTGCTACAAAGATTGCTACAAAAATGCAGGCCAGTCCCACTTCAGGTTATTTGATATGAAACACGTGCAGTTGGTCGATTCAGGATGACACCAAGGCAGTAACTCATGGCAACCAATCTGACTGGAGTCGGCTGCAGCGGCATAGAAATTCCGCATGGACGAGGGGGAGGGGCAGCTGCACAGCCCGCCCCACCTAGTTCTGTTACTGCCAATCAGATGACTGCTTTTACTGTGCAAAGTGTAGCTGTCTGAAAAAAGCTAATCAATGATTGATTGTTATGGGTTACTGCCCAGGTGCAAATTTGCCCAGTGTTTCTAAATTGGCAATAGTCCCATTGTAAACAATTAATTTATAAAACATGAACTCTGAGGTCTGAGCAGATATTCACCAGTGTAATGTAAGAACGGTCCGCACACACAGTTGTTTGCAGTTGGGGAATATGCCCCTTTTATTTATACTACCAACATATCAACGTTTCGGGGGGTACAACCTCCCTTCATCAGGATACAATCCAAAGTGCACAGTGTTACTTTATACCCCTCAACCCCACCCAACTCACAGAAAACCCCTTCTCATTGGTGTAACAATTAATACAATTAGTCAAACCAAGTCCATTATCAAGGTACCTATACATACATCTGTGTCAATTTATACATTAGTGCTTTACTCACTCCCCATGATCGTGACTATTCCATCCCAAAATATATCAAAAAGTATCACACTGATTCTTATCTGTGAAAGAAAATGTGTTTAAATACCTAAAACCATTCCTAAAAACACCTATTACAAAAAGCAAGTCAAATTAAAATTCTCATTGAGGCCTTTTGGGGAAAAGGCTTCCCTCCTTTACAAAGATCTTTTAAAATCATTACCTGCATCCTTATTAATCACCTCCAAAATTTGCCATCTGATTTGCGAGACATTATGTTTTGTTTCGAAAAAATGTCTGGCCAGCAAAGTTTCTTTTTTATACTTCTCTTTGTTCTTCCTGTCTTTACCCCTTGTCCCCACTCTCATTATCAGATATTCACCAGGCCAGCAACTGGCCCAGGTTTTTAAAGGAACACTAACATACTTTTTTTTTTTAACGAAAATAAACAAAAACAGAGAAAAAAATCTTTAAAATCAGTAAGTTTTTAATTAGAAATGACTTACCAATTCTCTGCATGCGCTCCCCTTCTGAGATGGCGATATGGCAACGATCTAATGTGCAGCACTCAATTTCTTCTGCGGAAATTGAGTGCCGCATGTTGGATCGTCGCCATATCGCCATCTCAGAAGAGGAGCGCATGCAGAGAATCAGTAAGTAATTTCGTATTAAAAACTTACCGATTTTAAAGATTTATCTCTGTTTTCGTTTATTTTCGTTTAAAAAAACGATTTTTAAAAAAAATTATGTTAGTGTTCTTTTAAAGTTTTGTAAATTTTTCACCATATGCTCTACATTCTTAAACCATTAACTTGCTTTATACAAATCTATTTTAACAGCCAAAGATTAGAAGTGCACAATCAGCTTCATGAGCAGTGGTTTAACTCATTGCATTCATCAGTGTTCACCAGTGCATAACCATAAGTGATGCTTAGGGGCTCACTTGCCTACATTACCCAAGGGCTAATAGTTTGCTGGCTTTTAAAGGCAATGGTTCACTAGCCCTATGACTTGTGATAAGTTCCTTCCTACTGACATGATTGGAAATGTGCCAACAAGTCATGTCATTTTGATTGTCCTTGCACCTAAGGTGTCAGAGTAGTGTGCTCACTAGTAGAACAAGCTTTACAGGATCAAATAGAACACAAATTAGACTATTCTTTGGCAATTCTGACTGAACTGTATAACTATATATATACTGAATACTTTGTAACATTTAATATGCTTGTAAGTGCATATCTAAAACAAGTAACAGTAACTAATTTGTTTTTGTTTACCTAAAAATGCAAACAGTATCTAGTATTCGCTACATTTGACTGTGGTCACTCTGACTGTATATATTGATATGTGATTTTGTTTTTTGTGTAAACCTTTAGTTTATTTTGGTGATTTGCCTTACCAAAACATCACTATGTTGTCATCACTTCCTGTTTCCCACTACTGGGGGGTTTATAGGGTTGGATCTTTGTTTGTGTGTGCACTTTGAGAAAGGCTAGAGCGCTAGCTGAAACGTCAGTATTTTTAATTTAATAAACACTTGACAAGTTTTTTAATACCTGTAAGTGCAAGCCTTATCCTTCGCTCTCCTCCCCAACACATACACATAAACTTTTTATGTACTAAACTCCCATGTGCCAATCCCAACTACATTCTGCTTCTATTTACTTATTAGCCATAGCGTAAACAGTCTCCTAGTTATTTTACTTTCACTTAAATTTCCCAGCCGTGGCTTAATTAGCTGTTTCCACACTTTAACATAATCCCTAACAGTTAATAAAACTGTGCCCAACTGTTGTAGGTTCCCACAGGAACTGTTAACCAGGTGCCACTTCCTTTAAAATTGAGTCAACTTCAGTAGATTAACATTACAGGCTGCTACTAGTACTTGTTTATCTCTCATAAAGGTGGTGATTACACCATTTGTTTTCACCTTGTTGTTAAAAATCATACTCTATTTGCCATTAATTACACAGTGATTTACAGACATACAAAAAAATAATCGGAATCAGACTGAGCCAAAAACTGGCAATAAAACATCTCAATTAAACTAATGTCACTAATAAAGAAATGACTTGCCGTTTTTGCAGAATTTTTTTATTTAAAGTGAGCAGTTGGCATTTCAGAGAAAGCTCTGTCGTTTTGGTACACAAGGAGCAGATAAGTAGCCTTAGGTCTTTCTTTTCCTGGAGCAGGTACACTAGTTTTATGTAGTGTGGGTAGTGTATCCTGCTAATATGTTTGTTATTACACACTGGGGAAACCATACCTCCCTTTGGTGCATTTACAACATTTGTTTGTCCAAGTTCATGTTTCATCATCAGCTGATCATCATCTTTGAAAAAATATATCTGTTTTTCCTTTTATTTAAGGCTCTGTCAAATGTTAACCTAATCAAATGCTAACCTGGTCAAACTGTATCCAATATACTGTAAGTGGCTAAATTCTTGCAAAGAACAGCATCTGCTGGGATCAAGTATTATGTATGGAAGCAGGAATACAAAATTACAGAGGCTCACAAAATATTGTTTTTTTTTCTATGACTAGGCTAAACATCACAGCAGCAATATAACTCAAAATAAGCTCCAGGATCAAAAGTTCCTACAACACAGAAATTTGAATAGAGGCATGTGTGCACCTCTTGACTAATATCTTTTAGCCAACACTGTTTTGTGAAGCTGAAAGGGAAACTGTCATGGGAAAATATGTTTTTTTAAAAACGCATCAGTTAATAGTGCTGCTCCAGTAGACTTCTGCACTGGTTGATCCCAATGCACTGGTTGATCTGCACGGAGCGCCACTGGTTGATCCCAGTGTTATGTTGATTTCCATTTTCTGTTTTAATATACAAGCATCACAGTATTCTTACTGTGAACTATATTGTTATAAAAAGTGTCTAGAGGGGTAATCTATTTTTATGAGCACTCGGTGTGTCACATACTCACTGAAACTTGTTATAACAAACAATGTACCTCAGGGGTGTAACTACAGAGGAAGCAGACACTGCAATTGCATTTGGGACCAGGAGAGTAGGGGGCCCAATAAGCAGGTCTGGACTGAGAATTAAAATAGGCCCTGGCATTTCAGGTACACAGAGGCACACTCAGCCCATATAGAGGCCCAAACAGCCCCCACCAGCCCACAAAATGCTGACTTTCTATGGTACCTAGTAGTAGCCCCTCTGGCATTTACCAGAACCCACAGATTGCCAGTCCTGTCTTGCTGGTAGTTAAATAATGAGCAATTTTAAATATAACTTGGTAAAATAGGTCAACATAGCAATGTTTTTAGATTGAATTTGCTAGGGGGTCCAGTAACACCTATTTATGTCACTGCTAGGGTTGCCACCTGGACGGCATTTAACTGGCCTGGTCGGTATTTTTGATGATCGATCCCAATGTTATTAATAGGGAAAAAAGATATATATATAGGAAGGCTGGTATTTTTTTCCAGAAAAGGTGGCAACCCTACCCAGGCCTAAGGTGACAGGATTTTAGGGAGCGGCATGCTGCCCAGCCACACCAACATAACCTGTACATGGAACTACTTATAAACAGGGCAGTGGCAATACATTTTATAAAAGAGGGTGCATTTATCCCCTATAATACACAAAAGGACGTGGTCATCCTTTGAAATCTGTGTGTTTAGTCCAAGAGAGGCGCCCATGCAGCTAAACGAGCAGTCGCCATGGTTACATACATTGTCAGGAGAATAATTCTGAGCCCACGCCGGCTTGCAAAGTCGGAAAATCGTGGGAACTTTATTTTGTATGATTATCTGCGCTTGGACACAGCCAAGATGTTGTAGTGAAAGTGCATGCGCCCTTAAACGATTGTAGCATATTGTGTCGCGGTGGGACACGTTCGGGTGTCTCTGGCTGACAGAACACATGGGTAGAGAGACATAGCGATGCAACGGGGGATTATGATATTCTGTCAGGACTGAGGCTGCCAGTGAAACAAAGGTCTCTCACGCTGCCTATGGGCATTACCACTATGTTCTGCTGTTTGGGGCGAGCTCTGTAGACGCACAGCCTTGTCCCCTCCCACTTCATATAGTGTAACACACTCACAGCATCACTGCCACAAGCCGTTACTCAGCTGCCGGGCACACAGCGTGCACTCGCTGCTCTCACTCAAGTAGTCAGATATCAACTCTCTATAGCAACTTCAGCTCTACCGACATGGACTTTCTTGCGACTGCTACCGGGGCGCCCCATATTGTGCCTATCAATAATTCCACCGTGGATAACATGTATGGGGTGAGTACAGCCTGCCCAGGGGAGCTTATGGGAAGAGAGAGGGGCTGCCAAGTCATTTCTTTCAGCAACATGTTCTCTAGCCACTCTCAGCGTTTGTCTGTCTGTCTGTGTATCTGTGTTCATCTGGATCGTGTGTGTATGTGTGATAACATATAAGTCTATGTGCATGATGTATATATGTGTGTTTATAAGCATGTATAGTTTCAGTTATATTGCACCAGGGGTGTAACTACAGAGGATGCAGACCCAGAGGTTGCAGGGAGGCCCAGGAGACATGGGGGTCCCCATGAGACCCAAATATTGGTAGTACTGGCCAACCTCTGGATATGTTTGGGGCCCTAAAATTAATTTGCTGTGGGGCCCAGTGACATCTAGTTACACCATCTTATTGCACTACTTACATACACAGCACTATACAGCAGAACATTAACAAGAACAAACAGGAGTCATTACAACAATAAACACAAATAAATGCAAAGTACAATAATAAATACAAAATACACTTACAATAAAGAGTAAGAGCTTAGTGCTGAAGAGAGAAGAGGATTCAGGTCCCTACCCTATAGAGCTTACAATCTAAGGGTGTAAGTATGTTAGCACAGTAGTGTGTGTGTAACTATTTATGTTTATATAGAAGCGTGTGTTTAGTACAGCAGGCTACAGGCTCTGCTGGGACACCATCTGCCAGACTGCCACACATTAGAAACATTCCCTTTGTTCCCCCCAGCACTTCAATAACTGTTCTGTCCCTCAGGAATCCTCTGAGGAATCAAAATCCTTCACTTTGTATATGATTGATATTAGTAATGAAGCCGCAAGAGAGCAGCTTAAGGGCAGACACACAGTCAGATTCGGGGAGATTAGTCGTCCGGCCATTCTTCGGGATGACTAATCTCCCTGATCTGCCTTCCTGCCAGCTAGAATGTTAATCGCCGGTGGGATGACACTCGGAGCTCCAAAGTTGCCCAAAGTTTCCTCATGAGGCAACTTCCTGCATCTTTGGAAAACGAAGTGCTCCTAGTGCTATCACCCCAGCAATTTACAGTCTAGCCGGTGGGAATGCAGTTTGGGGAGATCAGTCGCTCCAAAGAAGAGATTTGTCGCTAGGTGACTATTCTCCCAGAATCTGACAGTGTGTCTCTGCCCTAAAGGTGGCCATACACGGGCAGATAAAAGGTGCCGACAGACTGTGTCGGCAGCTTATCGGCCCGTGTGGGGAGCCCTCCGACGGGCTTTCCCGATCGATGTCTGCAGTGGCATAACTAGATCTTACTGGGCCCCACAGCAAATTATTTTTCAGGCCCCCAAAATGTCCAGTGGTTGACCTGTTTTACCAATATTTTATGTAATTGTATATGAATTAGGGCCTCATGGGGCCCCTATAACTCCTGGGCCCCCCTGCAGCCGCAGGGTCTGCTTCCTCTATAGTTACGCCCCTGGATGTCTGGCCGAAAGTCGGCCAGATGTTGATCGGGCAGGATTAAAAATCCCGTCGGATCGCGGCCGCATCTGTTTGTTGATGCGGTCCCGCAATCCGACCGCCCGTACTGATCCGAACGTTGGGCCCTAGGGCCCACGATCGGATCAGCCCGATATCGCCCACCTCAAGGTGGGCATATCAGGGAGAGATCCTCTAGTTTGGCAACATCGCCAAACGAGCGGATCTCTACGTGTCTCTACCTTTAGTGGGCATGAAGGAGCTTTGAAGAAAGAGAAAAATCTATTGGAATAGTTTGGACTAATAATGGAACAAAGAATCTAAGCCACACAAGAGCCAAAGGAAAGTATGGCACCTCCATACATATATGAAAGCAGTCCCATAACTTCATACCTATATAGATTTTTTGGGAAGCCAAGGAGAAACACCAACCTGGGCTGGGAAAGACATTTATTCACAATGAAATGATCTCCATGTCTCTTTAGTAGTTGCTAATTAGCAGCTAGGGATCATTCATGTATGAGATTACAGTTATTTACAGATTACTACACATGGCTACTTTTAAGTTTTGTTTTTTAATTAAATGTGTAAACATTGTCTCCAATGAAATGACACTTTGCATACTGATTGCTCAGTCCCTGAGTTAAGTTGGAGGAGCTGGGAAAAAAACACAAGTTCATTGAGGTCAGTCTTTAAATTGTAATGCAGAATACTTTCTGATCTCTCCCTGTCAAATGTGCTGCATTTATGCACATCTAAAGTCCCCCCATACTGGGCCGATAAAAGCTGCCTACAGACAGAGTTGACAGCTTATTGGCCTATGTGTGGGGCCATCCAACGGGCTTCCCCGATAGATATCTGGCCCGAAAGTCGGGCAGATCTCGATCGGGCAGGACATCTGTGCATTGATGCGGTCCCACGATCTGACTGCCAGTATTGGCTGCATTATGATCCGATTGTCGTGCCCTAGGGCCCACGATCGGATCATCCCGATATCACCCACCTCAATGTGGGAATATCAGGAGAGATCCGCAAATCTCCCTGTGTTTGGCCAGTTTAAAGAGCATTTGTTGTTTGCCGTGTAATGAATGAAATTCAGATCAGAGCGTAGGGCAAGTGCATGGAGATATGTGGGGGGAGGGTAGGTGCTGGGTTGGAATTGAATGATGAGAAGAAGATGAGAATAATGGGAGAATAATGGGAGGGGGCTCAGGGAAAGAAAAGGCACATGGTAGTATGGAAGACCTGGCAGACTGGTAACAATTAGTTTATGTTTCGCTTACTGTCCCGTTATTACTCTTATTTTTAAGGGTTAGTTGCCAACCTATTTCAAAGCACTTTACTGTATTTGTCGTGCCCCAGTAGATCTTACTTTCTAAGTTTACTTTACAGTTTGAATTCTCCTTTAAAGGGCAATTCATCTTTATTAGCAAAACTGTAATAACACATGATGAGTTCAAACGTTCATAATCTGCCACTCCACATGGAAAAATTTTTTTTCCCTCTTATTATTTCCAAAATGTTGGGCTTTGTTTTTATAAAATGTAATAGCATTACACCCAGTGTTAGTTTTAGCCCAGTGCTGTCCAACTGTTTCTAAACAATGGACATTCATGTGATATTTCATGTTTGTGGGTCAGATTATATAGAAAATCACAACAGAATTTAACATCCCTGTGATGCACTTGCCCATTACTTGGAGGGCTGCATCTGGCACATGTGCCTCTGTTAGACAACATTGCCATCTTGCTTTTCTTTTCTTTTTCATTAAGGCTCTCTGTAGCTTTTTTAAATGTTTGTGCAATCTATGAAGACATTGTGGAATGTAGTTAGGCCAGCTCACTGTCAAGTGCTTAGTAATGCTATGTCCACACCGGCATTGCTCTGCAGTAATTCCAGTTATCACTGCACCAAGTACTGACATGTTATAAGCACTGAAGACTGAAGACTGCTTGGATATCCATTTACAAACTAGATTGTCTTAGAAATATACTAACAATCTATATTTCAGCAGTTAAATACACCTGAGAGCCCGTTGTTGTCAAGTAGATGCAAGATATAACTTGTATGTTTTGCAAAGGTTAACTAAGGTCTTTTTCAGTCTACCTTACTATACAGATGATTCATAATGAAGATATTAAAAATGCATATACACTTTGTACCCTTGAATTTCCTCTTCTTCGGGGCAAAAATCTCCCAGAACTGCCTTCTCCCTTGTGTAGACTGACCCATACATTAACTTTTAGTATGATGTAGTGAGTGATATTCTGAGATAATTTGCAATTGGTTTTCATTTTTTATCATTTGTGATTTTTGATTTATTTAACTTTTTATTCAGCAGATCTCCAGTTTGCAATTTCGGCAATCTGGTTGCTAGGATCCAAATTATCAAAGCAACCATGCATTGATTTGAATAACAAACTGGAATATTAATAGGAGAGGCCTGAATAGAAAAATGAGTTATCAAAAAAAAAGTGCAACCTTACAGAGCATTTGTTTTTTTAGATGGAGTCAGTGACCCCCATTTAAAAACTGCAAAGAGTCAGAAGAAAAAGGCTAATAATTAACAAAAACTATAAAAAGATTAAAGGAAGACCAATTGAAAATTTGCTTAGAATGTGCCATTCTTTAACATAATAAAAGTTAATTCAAACGTGAACCACCTATTTAATCCCTGCACACAAACATACGCAAAACTGTATCAATGTAGCTAATAGTAGGGCTTTAGACATCAGTGTCTGGCCTCACATACCAATTATATACAGTAACTTCATTAGTAAGTGCTGACGTTACAGAATACCCAAAGCTGTATATACATACCAATGTTGGAACAGGGAATTCTTAGTTCTTTGAACTGCAGACTCACTGAGAATCAGCCTCACGTACTGGTTTGTTTAAGTGAACAGACATATTTTAAGGGAGAGGATCTGAATTTTTTTAAAATGCTGCCCTGATGTCCTTTGTTCATACTGTATATATCTGTGCTAATTTGAACATTTTGTTTCATGATACAACTATGGGACCTGTTATACAGAATACTCAGAAGTTGGGTTTTCCATAATTTGGATCTTCATAACTTAAAGGGATACTGTCATGGGAAACCATGTTTTTTTCAAAACACATCCATTAATAGTGCTACTCCAGTAGACTTCTGTACTGAAATCCATTTCTGAAAAGAGCAAACAGATTTTTTTATATTCGATTTTTGGTGCTAGACATATTGTCAGTTTGCCAGCTGCCCCAGTCATGTGACTTGTGCCAGCACTTTAGGATGGAACTGCTTTCTGGCAGGCTGTTGTTTCTCATTCTCAGTGTAACTGAAGGAGTCACAGTGGGACATGGGTTTTTACAATTGAGTGCTGTTCTTAGATCTACCAGGCAGCTGTTATCTTGTGTTAGGGAGCTGTTATCTGGTTACCTTCCCATTGTTCTGTTGTTAGGCTGCTGGGGGGGGTGTGATATCACTCCAACTTGCCGTACAGCAGTAAAGAGTGACTGACGTTTATCAGAGCACAAGCCACACAACTTGGTACAGCTGGGAAATTGACAATATGTCTTGCCCCATGTCAGATTTCTCTTTTGCGAAATGGATTTCAGTGCAGAATTCTGCTAGAGCAGCACTATTAACTGATGCATTTTGAAAAAAAAAATTTTTTCCCCTTTAAGTCTACTAGAAAATCATGTAAACATTAAATACACCCAGCAGGCTGGTCTTGCTTCTAATAAGGATTAATTATATCTTAGTTTGAGTGAAGTACAAGGTACTGTTTTATAGAGAAAAAAGGAATAATTTTTAAAAATGTGGATTATTTGGATAAAATGGAATCTATGGGAGACTGCCTTTCTGTAATTTGGAGCTTTCTGGATAACACGTTTCAGGATAACGGATCCTATACCTGTACAATGGACTCTTTGATATTATTTCACCCATTTGGCTACTGAATTTGACAACTTTGAGAAACAAAAGTGACTTTTCTGTTGGTCTGCTGAAACAGAATGACAATGTAAAAAAGAAAGCAGCTTGTCAAGGATTGTTTGGTCAAGTTCTGGCTGATGGCCATATACGTGACCTTAGACGCACCTATTATATCGTTCAGTTTTCAGTGCATGTATGGCTGGAGATGAGCCAACCAATATCTACAGAAGACTTGTATATCTGTTGGCTTGTTGTGGAGGCTGGCGGGAAAATTTTAATTGGGCACCTTTGAAGGCACCCGAAAATCGGCCTTTGTTAGTGCTGAATTGTCAGATACAGGTGGAATACTATTGTTTTTATTTGTGTATCTGACGATTCAGCTCTAAAACATTTGAATTGAAAACAAACTTTCCTGTGACCAATGGGTGCAGGAAAAATCAGAATTGTTAAATCTATGGCCACCTCTAGGCACACAGAACCCAGTATAACAGAAGGGGATTTTGTGTTGCACAACTTTTCCAGGCAAAAATAAAAAAAACTTCATTGGAATACCTAAAACTGCTGCAGTGACTTTCCATGTTCTTCTTTGGAGATGATGTGGTTTACAGACATAGGCCAGTATCAGTGGAGATTACAGACATCAGGGTTCTTGCCCAGTACATGCTTCTGTCTGCAATAAACTGAGTGAGAGATTAAAGCTAAGTAGTATTAGAAGAGGTTTTCTTTGAGGGTCCAGACACTGATGCTGATTACACTGGGCTTTCCTTAGAAGACTGTGGAAAATAAGGGCTTGTCTGACTTATCTATAAAGCTGTTTGTCTTCTAAATTCTTTGGTAGCTGTTTTGGAGAATGATCTTTGCATTTAGGAAATTATTACACAGCGCCAGCATGAAATTTCATAGCCTTGGGGTGTTAGGAACTTTTTCTCAAGTTGTAGAGCAATAATAGTTGCCATTCTGTTTTATAGTGAAGTCCCACTTCTTATTAAATGTAATTTCCAGCACTTAATATTCCTTTCTCTTTTTCTAGATCTACAGTGCTGTCAAATGGACACAGTTTGTCACTACTTTACTAAGGTAAGCACCAATATTGGTCTATAGCAATATCCTGCATGAGGATGGATGTCCTTAAAGAGATTTCACTATAATATGTGAATGGAAGGGCTCCTCTGTATGAAATCTGGAGCAGTAACTTAACTAAGGAGTGTCGGGCCTGGGTGCAGGCCGTGTAGCTGGGCCCCCCTACCCCCTCCATGCGCAGTTTTCACATTGACAATTGCACCCCCTGGTAGTTGCAGAAAACATTAAAGGGCAAGGAAAGGCAAAGAAATAAAATCCCATTTTTACTTTCTTTAATGAAAAAGAAATCTATCTCCAATATACTTTAATTAAAAAATGTGTACTGTTTTTATAAGAAACCTGACTGTATGCAGTGAAATTCTCCCTTCATTTACTGCTGTGGATAGGAATTTTCAGACAGTCCCTAACTTCTGGCAGGGACAAACATACTTATGAACAGCAGGGGGAGCCCCTGCCTTACTTACCAGCCATGCAAAACTAAATCAGCTTTGTTTTTTTGATAATTTATGACGACCCCTAAGAAGCCCTGACCACACTGAGCATGTGCAATTCTTGATATTGCAGAGATGTCTAACAAAGTTACAAGGTGACAGCCCCCTGTGGCCAACTTTGAAAGCATAAATCATTTGTTTGATTAGGCTTGTGTTGCAGTAAGTTCATGTTTATGTTTAGAATACAAAATACAGCATTTCTAGCCTTATTCTATTTTAGACTTTCCTTGCCCTTTAAATAAACCCAGTAGGCTGGTTTTGCCACAAATAAGGATTCATTATAAATGTAGAAGCAAAGATGTAACATTAAACTAGATGCACTGAATACACTCTTTTGGGATTCAGGTAAATTACAAATAGTTTGTGAAAGATTTGGTC
This sequence comes from Xenopus borealis, assembly GCA_024363595.1. NCBI lineage: Eukaryota > Metazoa > Chordata > Amphibia > Anura > Pipidae > Xenopus > Xenopus borealis. Next base: position 147,820,149 of record CM044432.1, on the reverse strand, counting down.
TAATACCGATCAGACCAGTCCCTGGATCAACATGTACTATGAGCTATCTCCCACAACCCTGTATTCCCTCACTTGCTAAAAAGCCATCCAACCCCTTCTTAAAGCTATCTAATGTATCAGCCAGTACAACTGATTCGGGGAGAGAATTCCACATCTTCACAGCTCTCACTGTAAAAAAAACCCTCCTAATATTTAGGCAGAACCTCTTTTCTTCTAATTGGAATGGGTGACCTTGTGTAAGCTGGAAAAAACTACTAGTAAATAAAGCATTAGATAGATCATTATATGTTCCCTTTATGTATTTATACATAGTTATATGTATAAATTGCAGGTGAAACAATAGGTAAAACAGACTTTGCCATTGCTGCTTGTCTCAGGAATGTGATTTTCCAGGTGTTTTGGGCTCTTAATGGATTCTTGTGGGGGTCCCAGAAACCTTTAGTTGTATCATTGTAGAAAAAGGCAAGTATATTGCCTGAAATTATCTTGTAATTCAAGGAAGATTCAAAGATGAACAATGATACTGGGCTGCAAGCAGGCTGATATGGTTCTTGCTGACGTCAGTAGAAGACTTAATTTGGGCAGTTAGCTGCACGTGTTCTCATAATGCCCATTGCCCATGTTTCCTGCTAAAGCATCATCTGCTTCAGAATGTATTGCTGGCATTGTGGTAGGCCTACAATGATTGTATTCTTCTTGTATTTTTGTACTTGGATTCTCACATGCAGTTAATCATATCATCACAAGCTCTCTGTTATCCTAAAAATTGCTCAGAATGTATATTATGCATTATAGATTTCTGCTGTATAATAATCTAACCATAAATAGCTGGAGTATATTACTGTTACATAAACATCCAGGTTTAGGCAGTTTGGTCAGTTTTAAAAGTAATAGCTGCAGCTCCCACTTTTATTTCCCACACAGTTCCCATTGTGTGGGCTGTCAATCTGGATGGATGGAATGAAAGGAAGGTGGCTGTGCATGTGTAAATCTACTATTATGGTCTATCTGATTAGCCTGTGGGGCGATCATATGGATACGGAAGGATCAGCCAGCATATGGTCACCTTAAAGAGATACTAGACACCAGAAATTAAACTTGTTTTAATATCTATCATAACGTTGTCTCTGAATACTATTTATAATTTTGCCATAAAAGTATTTGCCTGATGCATTTACATTACCTTTCTTACTCCCATGTTCCTCTATAAGGGGGCTGCAATATTTTTACAGCAGTAGTGCCTTATGTATTAGAAACTCTAACTCAGGAGTTCCCAACCACCGGGCTGTGGCCCATAACCAGGCCACGGGCAGTCCTGGAGTGGGCTGCAGAGCCTAGTCTGCAATTAACAAGGTGTGCCAAAATGGTGCTGACGTCCAATTTGGCACGCCGGTGCACCAGGATTGGACGCTGGCGTGCCGAATTGGACGCCGACCCCACTACCGACCCGAGGAGCCCCTGCCCCTCGGTCCTTGAAAAATTTAATTCTAATTCTAAAATTGGCTAATAAATGTGGGTGCCCTGAGGGACAGTAATGGACAATGAGGCTATTGTATTAGTAAGTGGGTGTCTTCAGCCAGACTGAAAGGCTAATGCCTAGTACAAATATTGACATCTTCGCAGATTCTTTTTCAGTTGGCTTCTTTCTGTAATCTTGTGATGGTCTTAAATGTGGTGTGTCAGAGGGATTAATAATTCACATTTTATTTTATACTGGTAATATCACACAGACAGCAATGGCTGTGATAATTCAGCAAGTTGGGTTTGCAAGCCAGTGTCCCATCTGTAGTTCACTAATATGTTTTGAACAGTGGGGAGTGTTTAGTCACAGTTCCAGGGTTATGTCCTTTAGTGGCTAATTACTGTGGGAAAGTGACTGAAGCCTGACTAGAAGGATGAACAGAGATCCTGTTACATTCACAGCTATTTTGAAAAACAGGCCTGGGGGGTGATTGAGGTCTGTGATACCTAGTCTGTAAATCAAGTGCACATACACTTTACACCTTTACTTTCCTTTTAAAAAAACTGCTCAGAAAAAAATGATATTGAAATGAATATTAATACAGTATCAACTGCAGCCCCTTTTTACGTCCTTATCTGAAGGCGATGTGATAGCAACTACAAAGCAGATTCTCTCTCAATAATGATTACCTGGAATAATGGAATTTGACTGCAATGTAGGGCTGTGTACCTTCAAGTAACCAATACTACAATGATCTTTGAGAAGAAAGGGTGAAACAGATCAAACTTTGTACAGTGCTGCACAATTCTAAAAATACATGTTATTAATAATAATAATAATAATAATAATAATAATAATAATAATAACTGTCCAACCACATTGATGTCTCTATGTTACTGTTAGGCTTACTATAATACGCCTGGACTGAGATTAAAACTAGGTCCTGGCATATTAAGAACACAGTCAGCATTGCTGCATAGCACTAAACTTAAATACACATATTAAACACACTATTGCATCTTACAACAGTCCCCTTGCATTTGCCAAAATCTGCAGACTGCCAGTCCGGGCCTACTGATTAAACATTTTGTTGTTGTGACGTTTTTTTTCTACAGCTTTACATCAACAAAATGATCAGTTTGCACTTACACAATACAATTTAAGTAAGTAAACATGGGCTGATTTTTTGATTCAGTCATTTGTGGGCCTTTCTAACAAGCAATTTGAACAGATTGTTGAGTAATTTTCATTTACTGACTGTTTGACTGTTTGAAGTTGTTCACCTTCCAAACAACCTTCAGTTGTTTTCAAATTGTTCCCCAGAACAGTTAATTTCCATTGTTTATTTTTTACTGTTTTTCCAAAATCTAAGTTTAAAGTTGAATGTCCGTTTCTCCGGTCTGGCAGCTCAGTAATTCGGGTGCAGACTCTAAACTGTTAAATTTTGCAACATTTGGTTGATACATTTCTCAGCAACATCTCTGGAGTATTAGCAACTATTGTATCAATTCTAACAGCTGCCTGTAATGAAACCCAGGGATTCTGCTCAGCAGGGACAAAGATAAGAAATGTATCAACTAAAAATATCAGTTTAGAACAGTTTACAGGGTCAGCGACCCCCCACCCCCCAGAGCTGTTTTAGGGTAAGGTCACACAGGCAGATTTGGGGAGATTAATTGACTGGCGACTAATCACCTCTTCTTATGGGCGACAATCTCCCCGAACTGCCTTCTGTCTGCTATAATGAGAAAATGCCAACTCAATGGCACTCGCAGTGCTTCGATTTCCAAAGTCACCCAAAGTTTCCTTGTGAGGCAAGCGCCGCAAGTGCATTCCTGGAGGCAGTTTTTCACTTTAGTGGGTGGAAGGCAGTTTGGGTAAAATACTGTCCTGGAGGCAATCCCTATATCCAAGGCTACTTTGCTGTATGAAGATAAATGCTCTCCTAATTTGGTATGAGTGCCCCCTTTCTCCCTGGCAAACATTTGGAGGGTTATTTTTTAAAATCTTAAAATATCAGAGTATTTTCTGAAAACTACTCCTACCAAATCCGCATGGGGTTCCCCCCTTAATTATCTATACATTTTTCAGATAATTTCCTGTGCAGGAAAAAACTAGTAAAAAAATTGAATCAAGTTTTTCAGATTTTCTGTCCGAAAGCCACTAAATATTTAGATTATTGCACAAAACCCAGCGCAGATCAGCACGTCTTGGGGACTTCTCCCACTGACTTATATACAACCTCGGCAGGTCTGAGATGCCGGATTTTCGGATTCAGGCTTTTTCCATCCTTGGGGTATAATAAATGCGGAAAAATTAAATTGAGTTTCTGTTTTTCCACAAAAGAATCAGATTTTTGGCATATTTGGCATTCAGACTTGAATAAATAACCCCCTGGTTTTGAAGTTCTTGAAGTATCTCCTCTGAGATAAATCATACCACAAGTTGTGCTTTTATTATATAAATATATTGAAGAAATACAGTTCCATAAAGCGCATAGGGTTCTTCTTATGTTACCTTCTGTCAGACTTGTAATTGGGTATATTTTTCAGTATATTAATGTGGACCTTCTTTTCCCAGCGTTTTAGGTTCTGGGTCGGTCATTGGGTATGCAGTGTTTCAAAATGCAGTCAAGTCACCAGAGGTGAGAAGCTGATTAACAATGAACAGATAATCACTTCCTTGGGGCAAATGCATCATGTTATTGAATATTTGTTTTATTTAAGCATTATCTCCTCACATTGGAAGACTTCTGTCTATATATTTATTCCAGCTATTTAGAATAGAGATGTTGTCTGTAGAGCATGCGGGGAGTTGTAGCCCCAGCTTGTTGTACATGTGGGGCACATAGTGAGTACATGTCGGCTTCATACCTGCCTGCACAGAGTTCTGCATCTTAAGTAGTAATACTAACAATGGGCAGGGGCCAAAGTGCTAAATGTACGGGCTTCATAAGAAATCAGCCATATAGTGTTGTTGACCAATAAAAGAGCACTGACAGATAAACATTTTCTAATCAATCAAACTCTTTTTCATATTTTATTTTCCAGGTTCGACATATTTTCTACCTCAGCTTGTCAGACCTTCTTCTAGCCATATGTTGGCTTGTAGGGGCAGTTATGTACAGGAAAACATCTTTTAATAAAAACATTGCCTGCTACAACCTCCAAATATTGGGCCAGGTAAGTGTCCATGAAGACTGAATGAGGGTTGAAATATACCTATTTTACATTGCATTATTCATGGCAAAACAACGATAATAAACTTATTTATCAGGCAAACACTGTCATATCCAGAAGCAGTTAGTCCAAATATTAGGACCCAGGTTCTGCAGTACTTTTGGTGCCATGGCATACTGTTCGGTGGTACCTTTTATTTTACTTTTCAAAAATTCATACAGTGAATGTTCCAGAACATAACTGGTTACATAAAAAAACAGTTTGTTGACCTTGACTTTTAACTCAAAGGTGACATTTAAAGCCACGCTTACTGTATAATTATAATTGCTGAAATATGGCCAAACATGAAGTGACACTTGGGAAACTTGTTTTGCCAGTTCCATGTCAAAAAGTAATATAGGTAGTCACATGCTGGCCAGTCTGATGTTTACTGTACCCTGCTCTGTTCTTAGCCTAATTACAGTGGGTGCCATTGATATTTGCTTGAAGGGATATTGGCTGAATAACAGACACACTGAGATAAGAAAATCTATTTAAATTGACTAAAGCTAAGCCCAGCTATCTGTGCTACAGTGCCTTTGTGCTTCACTTTTCCTTAAAAGGATTGTTATGATGTATTTGATATTTCTAAATTACACTGCAAATAATTCACTCTACAATATAAAATTTCATTCCGGAACCAGTAAGTTTTTTTAGTTGTAATATTGGTGTGTAGGCATCATCTCAGGTCATTTTGCCTGGTCATGTGCTTTCAGAAAAAGACAGCACTTTAGGATGGAACTGCTTTCTGACAGGCTGCTGTTTCTCCTACTCAATGTAACTGAATGTAACACAGTGGGATTCGGCTTTAAGGGTTAGGCCACACGGCGGCGATGCGATTTTCAAAGTAGCTCGAAATTGCCTCGCAGGCAACAAATCTCCCCAAAATCTTCCCGTGTGGCCTTACCCTTACGATTGTGTGTTATTCTTAGATCTACCAGGCAGCTGTTATCTTGTGTTAGAGAGCTGTTATCTTGTTACCCTCCCATTGTTCTGTTGTTAGGCTGCTGGGGGTGGGGTGGGGGTGGGAAGGGAGGGGGTGATATCACTCCAACTTGCAGTACAGCAGTAAAGAGTGACTAAGTTTATCATAGCAGAAGTCATATGACTGGGGGCAGCTGGGAAACTGGCAATATTTCTAGCCCTATGTCAGATTTCAAAATTAAATATAAAAAATCTCTGTTGAGAAACGGATATCAGTGCAAAATGCTGCTGGAGCAGCACTAGTAACTGATGCGTTTTGAAAAACAATTTTTTTCCCATGACAGTATCCCTTTAATCAGAAAGCTTACTATGCCTAAATGAATTTTTGTACAACAAATAAGGGATATTATAATTTTATTTCCCTTTTTAAGTACTTTTGTACATGTTATGTACTCCTAGTAGGTGCTAGGGTTGCCACATGGCCAGTTTTTTACCGGCCTGACCGGTATTTTAGATAGCCGATCCCAATGTTATTAATAGGAAAAAAAGCTCAATATATAGGAAGGCCAGTATTTTTTTAAAGAAAAGGTGGCAACCCTAGTAGGTGCTGATACATTCTCTTGTACTTTATATATTCTGTACATACACATTTTATCTACACTTAGCTATGCTAAACTTTCTTATCTTAGTTACTCTGTAAATGAATCCTTTTAGGTCAATAACACAGTATTTTGATATTAGAAGCAGAGAAATGACTGTGTTGATCACAGCCGTGGGGTGATGGAGCACAGGATAGGATGCTTTGCCATCCTTAGGAAATTATCACCCTCAAACATACCTTGGGACAAATGTAAATTGCTATTTTGTCTGACGTTTTCTGGAACAGTGTTAAACCCTCTGAATCCCCTTAGCTGGCAGGGGATCCATGACTTTACTACTAGGGGGGTATTGCACCATGATTCAACCACCCACAGGGCCTTCTGACTCAAAACACAAAGCTACAGTGCAGCAAGGAGGACCACTGGTTGGGAGATAGGGAAACAGGGCAATTACTTTTGCAGGCATTTTTCACAAGTGCTTATCATACAGGCAGATGGAATTAAAGGATCAGCAACATCAGAAATTGTTTTAAAGTAATAAAAATATAATGCAGTGTAGCACTAGTAAAACTTTTGTGTTTGCTTCAGAAACACTACTATTATTTATATAAATAAGCTGCTGTGTAGCCATGGGGGCAGCTATTCAAAAGAAAAGGCTCAAGTTACACAGCAGATAAGCTCTGTAGAACATAATGTTATCTGCTATCCATATTTCTCCTGTGCCATATAGCCTTTTTTCAATGTACACCATTGCTGCTCAGCAGCTTGTTTATATGAACTATAGTAGTGTTTCTGAAGCAATCACACCAATTTTACCATTTTACCATATTTTCATTACTTTAAAACACTTTAATTTTTTGGTGTTGCTGTTCCTTTAAAGGCAATGGCATGTGCAGTTACTAGTGTTTCTCTGCCGACAGAGAAAAACGCTGGTCTGACATTGACCTTAGGAATGCATAATGGAAAACAGATAAAATGCAAGAGTAATATCACTATGCCAGCTTCTCTTAATATTTCATTGGAACAATGCTAAATGTCAAAAACATTTGTGTTCATTAAACTAGACCTTTCCTCCCCGTTGAAGCCTATCCCAAATCAAGTATATTTTTGTATATGCTGCATTTTGCTTGGGGCCTAAAATTCACCCTTCTTTTTCCATTGAGATAAAATCTCCCTGGTGTTTGCTTGAATAGATCACTCTTTCTGGCAGTTCCTTTGTGTTAAGAGATTCCAGATGTCTTCTTAGGTGTTTGTCAAAGAATACTGTTAGGGAATTTTCTGTTGTAATTTTTTAAGCCACATGTTCTACAAAGTTTTACATTCACATTATTATGCCAACATATTCTGCAATGCTTTACAGATATTTTATTCTATTTGCATCAATCTCTGCCTCAGCAAAGGTTACAGTCTAAATGAATCTAACATACAGTACTAGGGTCAATTTTATCCTAATTCAGTTACCCTTCCTGAATGTAGGTGAAACCAGAGTGCTTTATATTAGACCTACATGGGCCTATTTTGATTCTCAGTTTCGGACAAGAAACCCTTGCAAGCTCAGGTCCGATGCCATTTTATGAGTTTCAGCTTCCCAAAAAATGATAACAAATACTTCAAATACATAAATACTCACTTTTTGCACCCACACACCAAAAGCATACATGAAGGTCACTATCATGTGCATGCACATGATAGTGACCTTATATTGTAAGCTTCCCTGGGGAAGGGGCTAATGTGAATGATGATGTAAAGTGCTGCACAATACAATATAAATAAAGGGTTACAATAATGTACGTTTGTAGGAGCACCTTGCCTTAAATCAGAAGGAAAGGCACTCTTTACTTGGGTTTGCCAAAAACTTAGCACCACCCACAACTGATTACCACCCATAACCCCC
>CM044432.1:147788790-147811724 GCA_024363595.1 Xenopus borealis | reverse complement strand
CTTGCGCAACTTCACACCCTTACGCCAGGCGAAGTTGCGCATTGACGAAGGATCGTAAATACGCAAATTCACTAAGATGTCTATTTTCCTGAACGTTACCACTTACACTAGACGTTACCTTGCCTGGTCAGACCAGGCAAAGTTCAATACAATAGATAGGAGGTTGACATTTTTTTTTTAAATTTCCCAAAAAAACGCTGGCGTATTTTAGCATAGGAGGGTGATAGTCTGAAAAAGATCGATATTTTTTTGGGGGGGTTACCCCCTTCCCCCCTACATTTCCTAACATATGGCAACACAACTATACAGGGGGCACATGTAGGGCAATAGGACAACTTTATTTTATTTATTAAAGGTTTTCTGGGCTTGTGTAGTGGAATTTAGTGGCTGTAACATATACTTCTATTATAACTTAAAGTTCCCGCCGTATGCAAATTAGGCTTCGCTAGTGTAACTGTGCTCTGCCTAGCAAAGTAACACTAGCGCAACTATGCTACCGTTCGCCAACCTGAGAGTAAATTCGCACTTTATTCGCCTGGCAAAGTGCAGAAAACGCTAGCGACTTTTCGGATCTTAGTGAATTTGCCCCATACAGTGAAACCTCAATTTTACATGCCATGATTTTACATTGTTGTTTTGTGGTCCCACCTATAAATTATGCATAATACATTTTCCTGATTTGACATTTTCCTGGATTTTATACCATTTTTTCTGGTCCCTTGAAAAACCATATGGGTTTTACCTTGACGTGGTATGGTGGCTTATCAATCTTATGATCATAACTTTGTAACTAAAAAACCCCTGTCTTTGTACACATGCATCTGCATAAATTACTTATGTGACAGGGGGCCAGGGACTGTGCATTGATCAATCTCTCCTCTTATTCTCTATGTCTGTAGTTAATTTGGCCAGATCAGTGGCACTTCCATTGTATTTTAGTACATTTTTATTCAGCCATGGAGTGCTCCCACAACCTTTCTTTTTTGTCCCTTGAAAAACATAAAATTGGGTTTCTACTGTATACTGCTTTCTGTAACAATGTAGATAGAAAGTATTATAGAAAGGGCACTAAGTTCTTTTACATGTATGAAACAGTTACAGATGTCTCCACTTTGAGGCATCTAAGCCAATGTAGCACTATATCACTAATTAATTATATTAAGGAAAAATCAAACTCATTTGCCAACAGAAACTCCTGAAACGTTTCATAACGAAGATCACCATCACCATGTCTTAAAGAAATAAAATGAGGTATAAAATATAGTATCCCTGGAGAGACTTCCATTGTGCACCCCAAACTGCACCAGTGTTCCGAACCATTACAGCCCTGTTTGCCGTACCTCTTCATCATTTATTTTGGCATGCAAGGACAAACCTACTATCTAATCCATCTATCCCTGACGCGTTATGTCTAGGGTTGCCTTTTCTTTAAAAAAATACCGACCTTCCTATACATTGAACTTTTTTCCTATTAATAACATTGGGATCAGCCATCTAAAATACCGGTCAGGCCGGTAAAAAAACGGCCAGGTGGCAACCCTAGTTATGTCACAGACCACCCGGATTGGCTTTTAGGACAGTATAATGTGGCAACCCTATTTTTCCTTTTTTTCAATTTTCCTTATATGATAAAGTGATTGGAAGCATTTAAATCTAAATTAATGTAATATTATAATACACCATTTCATTACTAAACCCCCCACGGGCAAAAGTGTACAGCGTTACACCAGAATTGTGTCCCCTCTAACAGGACAGTGGAGCTCAGGGTAACCATCTTCCAGAGCTTTTGTATTCTTTGTGTCTTCTTATTTCCCTTTGCCAATATCCGCCACTTTCAGCGCATGTTTAGTTATCACAAACTGTAATATTTGCACTTTTCTAGAGGGGACACAATTCTGCAGTAACACTATGCAGGGAGGGGAGGCAGGGAAGGGGACCAGTGTGGACTTTTTTCTGTGGTGGGTTTAGTTCTCCTTTAATGTAACTGCTTTCCTATCAAGTGCAAGGGCAGTCTTGTACAGCAAGTTGATCCTTTTATTTATCCACAGAGGACTATTCTGCAGTTCATGGAGTGAGCTCAAGGTGTGACAGTGTGTGAAGCATGCTATAAACAACAGAGCTGCTAGGGGAAAAAGGTTTGCAGGAAAAAATCACTATCCAGGTGCTTTTCTCTCCCCCATTACTTTGTGAGGAATTCATTAAATCATTGGGCTGAACTGTATCCCCTAAGGGTGATGGTCAACAGGGAAATTTCTCACCCATGCAATATTTGTCGTGCAATATAATTTTGCATGACAAATCTCCCAAAAATGTTTCTCCACCATCGATAATTGAAATTGTTGATGGTAGAACCTACTAAGCAACATGTAGATTTTACCATCAGCGATTTTAATAATAACTGGTGGAGAAACATTTTCAGAAGTCCACAGTTCTGCATTTTTTTATCATGGGAAACAGGAGCAAAAAGTCTTTCCTGGTAACTTTAAGAGTTGAATGTCCAGTTAATAAACCAGATAATTGTTTTTTCTAGTGCAGAGAGCACAATTTTATGATGCGCCATTGCATTGAAAACCCCTACCTCAGCCTTTCCTGGCCCTAATGGTGAATTGACATCATGCTTCATCATGTAAACTCAACCAAGATGCAGTGGTGATTTTATAGAATGCACAATAACTGTGATAACAAATTTCCTCTTTCTCTTCTACAGATCTCAGACATCAAATGTCATATGAGGAGAGCACTGACGGTTCTCTCAAGGTAATGCACAAAATATTCTGTCAGTTCTTCTCAATTAGGAACATTAAGGATTCCAAAGATGTTCTGGGTTAAACATCTAATCCAGTGAACAAGGGAAACATTTGTTCCCAGTTTGACATGCACAGTATACATTGCTATTTTTAAACCAAAATATATTGATATATATGCATATCTTCATTTTTCCTATCATTCCATATTTTTTGGAATTTTGGTTTCTACTGGTTTTAAATATAATATTAAACACCTTTTTTTTAATCAGTTCGGGCTTTTAAAGATTTTCAGTTTTTTTTTTCACCTGGGAAATATCTGAAAAATGTTATTGGTTTTAGAGGATTTATAATTTTTTTCAGATTGTTCAGAGCTTCTTTTCGTCCATGCTTTTAAAATTCGGATTTTTTTTAAAAAAATTCCATGGCATTTTTGGTTTCAAAAATCTCTAAACCACTAAAACGATACTTGGTGGAGACTATTTATTTTTACCATGGAGCTGGCCAAAATATTTGCTTATTTAGTCATCTGGTTTGGACCATATTATCCAGCCATTCATTAAGACTAATATTATAGTTTGGCAAATGGTCCAAATGTTCAGATTGCCTAAAGCCTTGTGCACCTAGGTTAACTCTATAGCATGACATTTATTTCAGTTGCTGTCTACAGTAAAACTGGCAGTTCTCATCTAGCTCTAATATTTTTTGTAACTTTCCTTCCTTTCAGTTTGATGCCTGTCCTTCTCAGTGTTCCAGTGCTCTGTTTTGGCAATAGCTATGAATGTTATGGAAATTCCACTCACCCACACAGGTAATCCCCTTTTACAAAAAATTGTGACATTAACATGATTTATTTCTCATTATATTTGAAAAAAATAGACCAAACTCCCAAATCCAGTTTAATATGCCAATATTCTCAAATAAATCAGTGTGAAAAAAAACATTGCAACAAAATTGTGCAACCTTTTCCGATATGACACTCAAATTGTACGACTCTAGGGGGCCGATTTTCTATATTCACGTGAAGGATTCAAAGTTTGATCAAATTTGATCGAATTTCGAACGTAGGATTTATTCGTTTGGTCGAATATGTGAATTTTGGCATATTCCATCATCGAATAGGGAATGGTCGAACGATCGAATACATTCGAATACAGGATTTTAATTTTTGAGTTTCTTCGATTGCCTACTTCGGCAGATTGGACCTACCGAATTGCAATAGAAGCCTATGGGAGCACTCCCATAGGCTTCTGAGGCTAAGTCCTGATCAAATAGGATTCGAACGATCGAAGTCTTCGATCGTTCGAATCGTACGAATCATTTGAATGATCGAATGATTTATTCGACTGAAGGATTAGATTTGTATTTGATCGTCGAATGATCGAATATCGAATAAAAGGTAGCCTAGAAGTATTCGATTAACATTCAAAAATCGAATGCTAATCGAATATCGAATAGAAACAAATAATTTTTGGGGAATAATAGTAAATTTGCCCCTAATTATTATGATTATCGAACATAAACCAGCGCAAATAGCACAAACCTATAAAGAATCCTGAAGGTAAAAACATGTTCCAATTGTTAAAGGGACCACCTGACCTACTGACATCATTATTTAGACAGGTTTTAGCTGGAGTATTTTTGGATTCAGAGCATCATAAATCTCAGAAAATTAGATGGTTTTTTCCTCTAAAAATTCTAGTTTTTCCTGCTTAAATGTTTGACCAGAAGAATTTGAGGTTTAATAAGATGTCTATTACTGTTAATTTACTTTAATGGGCCGATTTACTAATGGTCGAATTTCGAATAGAAAAAAATTCAAACCCTGACCAATCGAAGAATTTTTTGGTGGTTTTCTATCGAGAACGGAATAGGTCTGTTATTGATCGAATTCGAATTGTTTGATCGCATCGTTGGAATCAAACAATTTTCCAAAAATTGTTTTTGATTTTCCAGGACTTGCAAAAAATTGCAGGAAAGGTTCCAGGAGGTCCCCCATAGGCTACAATGGCAATTCGGCAGCTTTGAGATCAATGTTTTTAAAAGAGATAGTACTTCAAATTAGAAGTTCAAAGCAATTCAAATCAAATTTTGGGCTATTCGATAGTTGAAGTAGCCCAAAATTGTGCCTCTAAGAATTTTAATTTAGTTAAAGAAAAATTAGATTTGGGTAAATTCGAATCCTGTAAAAGTATGCTTACGATCTTATCCTTTTATCTTTGGAAGCTGTTTAGTGCTGAATATTGGATCACAAATTACTGCTGACCTGCATACTTACAACAGCACCACCTGCACAGTCCTCTACTATTACAGCACAGTGGTGTTTCTTACCATGTTCTTCCTAGCAGCTGTTCTTATTCTGGTAGGTTAATATTTTATAGTTTCTTATACTAGAATTACATTCATGTAGGGGGCTCTATACAATGAGAACTAGGAAGCAGAAAGTGTTTCAGAAACAAATGATAGTGTGGAGCCTTATTTATGAGAATCATGTAAGAATATCTCTTATTTGGAACTAGTTAACCAGAGTGAGATTATTATCCTATTCTGCCCATGCATGTAGAAATATGTCTATTTAATAATCTACACAAAGAAGCCCTCACCTCTTTGACTCCCATTATCCTCAGTCATTACTGTCTCAATGTTTACAACTCTCATGGAGAAAGCATATGTTGCATTGCAATTGAAGCCATGGGAAAATGTTGGCCTCTTGCAAAGATCTGAACTATAAATGGAATGGTGGAATAGTAACAAGTATATAGCATTTAAGGGAGTGCTGGGGGGGACCTTTATTTATCCTCTGAGCCTTGTTGGTATAAACCTGGACTTTGTTGTGTTTAATATGGCAACATGCAAACATCAGAAAGTGATAGAGAGTAATTTGCAAGTCTGATATTCTTGGTGCCTTATGACCGTGTGACTTGTTGTTTCATAGGTCCTGATGGGGTGCACCCATATTCTTTGCAGAAGGTATCTGACAATGAAGGGACCGTTTGTGTTTCAGCAATGGGCAGCAATAATCATGGCTAAACATAACCTCTTCTTTATACCGTGCATCTTCTTCCTGTGCTGCATGCCAGGTCAGTGCTCACTATGTTCTCACAAGGCAACTTCGTTCATCGGGAAGGCAATTCGGGGAGATTAGTCCCCTGCAGTAGAGGAGATTTGTCGCTGGGCAACTAATCTCCCCATCTGCCACCACCCTTAGTGTTCTCCAGATAAAGCCTATGATATACCCGAGTTACTTTTTGTACTAACAAAACTTCTTGTTTATGAAATAGACTCCAGGGAATAATGGGGTTGTAATTGGGAACAAAAGAAGAGTTCAATGTGGCTCACCAGAGTATTTTTAGGCTTGATTCCACGGGTTATCCTGTGTTCGATATCCCAAGTATTCGTTATAAGTTGAGTTTGTTTGTGGAACAAATCCAAAGGCAGCAAACTTGTCTGCAGTGTACTTTATTGGGGCACAGAGATGGTGTATCTCTGTGCCCCAATAAAGTACACTGCAGACAAGTTTGCTGCCTTTGGATTTGTTCCACAAACAAACTCAACTTATAAGTTGTAATTGGGAAGCTGTGACTTTCCTGGTTCAGAGATTATTTCAGAGAAGTAATCAGGAAGAGGAACTAAGAAAAACAAAGAGAGGGAGTGGAGAAAAAAGAGAAGGGAGGGGCCGATTATTAGCATTTTTTTTTCATTTCTTTTCTTTGACTGCACGTAAACTGGATAGGTCACTTCAGGAGCAGAACAGAGAAGTTCAAGGTTATGGACACACAGGCTGTTGTCAACCTGCGTATTTTTGCAGGCTAAGAGTAGCAGATGCTCCGTGCCCCTGCTCCACTGATTTGAATCAGATTAACCTGTGTGCGGTCACACATAGAGGAGCTGAAGCTGAAATCTATGGGGTAAATTTATCAAAGAGTGAAGTTCCGCCACTAGAGTGAAATTCCGCAGCTCTCAATTCATTTCTATGGGATTTTGAAAGGCGTATTTATCAATGGGGGAAGTTTCACCCTTTGATAAATACACCTTCAAAAATCCCATAGAAATGAATTGAGAGCTGCGGAATTTCCCTCTAGTGGGGGAATTTCACTCTTAACTTCACTCTTAACTTCACTCTTTGAGTGCACACAGGCTGATCTTATTCAAATCAATGGAGCAGGGGCATTGGACAGATCTGCATCTCTCAGTCTGCAAAAATATGCAGCCTAACAACAGCCTGTGTGTCCATAGCTCAATTGTTTTGTATTTCTTTATGTTCTCCAAGTACTGACTGTGACACCAGTACAATATTATAAACTCCCCTTGCAAGAAACACAGGCTAGCGGCAGAGTAGGCAGATATCCTCAGCCACTTCCCAAGATAAGATGGATCAGGTGGTGCTTGCATTTAAATAGTTTAGTTATAGGCACATTCTTGACTGGTGGTAAGCAGAGGGTATAGAGAAGAGGGACACTATGAGAAGGGTGTAATTCTAAAGCATGATGGTACACTGGGCATGAGTTTGCTAACAGACCTATAGGAAAAATAAGTGTTCCTGACCATAGTGCATATGTGTGACAGGGACCTTCAATTGTAAGCTCCACTGGGCAGGACTTATATGAATGATATATAATTTCTGTAAAGCACTATGGCACATGTCTATTTAATTAATAGACTTTGAAAGTTTTACTATGACATAAGTATTTTCTCCCACTAGTTCACATTGTACAGAATACTTCCATACACACATCACCTCCACTACTCACTAAGGTCATACCATACTTGCATCCCTCACATCCCTGCCTCATTGGTTAATACCTCAGTAGCTCTCATAGCATTCCCCCCAGAATGCAGATACACTTATGTGTGCTTTTATCATGTCACACGTACAAAGACCATAAGCAAAAAGCTCAACACTGGGTTGTTTAATGTAAAACTTAACCTGGGTAAATACAAAGGATGTGCAAAATATAGCAATGACTGTCACCCATTCATATCGTCAGGCAGTAACTTTAGTATCTCAGTGAGTTATCTGCGGGAATATAATTGTTCTTGTACAATTCTCAGAAAAATGGATCCCTGTCTAAAGATAAGTGTTGAAAAAGTCTATATAAGGGTATTAAAGGTAAAGGCTAAAGGTTTAACATAATGCTGAAACTACACAGTTTTGTTTAACAGTGTGTAATAATGTTGAACTCTGAAATGTTTAATGTGTTTATGTAACAGTGCTTGAAACTGCCTGTTATCAATGGCCAAACAACAGCTTGGATATATAGATGGTATATAGTGATTAGTATAAACACGGCTTTAAAAAATAAATAAAAAAAAAAGCCCCGAAAGCTTGCAAAATCTTGGCCATCTTTAGCACACTTTTTGTTTTTATTTATTATCCATGATTTATACAAGGCCAACACATTTACATTGTGTTTACAGCCACAGTGACCAATACAAACCCTAATCTCATTGTTGAGCAGATACCAAACTTTTCTTCCGGCCGAGGCAGCATTCTTTTATTCAGCCACTAATCACGTGTGTGCCAATACAGTCATTCACATTAATGAATTTCTGAACTGGTACTGTTGTAATCTGCAGAATTTCTAGTTTTCCTCATAGTTTATGGTCAGTATTTCTGCACCACATGTGGGTTATTTATCAAAGGTCGAATTTTAGAATTCATTTTTTTAAACGCTAATAAATTCAATTATATTCAAAAAAAATCTAAAATTTGATGGGATAGTCAAATTTTTGTCTCATTGGAGTCTAGGTGTAATTTTCAAAACAAAACTTATATATATAAAAAAAAAACTTGGCTCATCTATACTATTAACATCTTGAAATAGTTCGAGGTACCATTGACTTCTACAAGAATTTGCCAGGTTTTAGGTGACTCCTTTCTGGGTTGTGCAGGGGAGCTGGCGGCACTCAACACACTACACTGTAGGATAGGAACCAATCAGCATATAGGCTGACCTGATAGGGTAATGGAGCCTGGCTTTGCTTGAGTGACTGCAGGTTTGTGATTGGCTATCCTCTTACTGTTTTTCTGGCAGGACCCTTAAGACACTTTAGCAGACAAGTAGTCAGCATGACACTCACTTTCTCCTTTGGGCAGGTGCACATTCTCCAATGGCCTTTTTCCACTGACAATACTGGTAGAAATGTTAGAATAGCCTTGCACCAATATAGGCTTTTTTATTCAGAAATATATTGGGTGCTGTTCTAACTTCACTACCAGGACCATTAAGACACGTTCTTTGTTCATCTGAAACATGGACAGGGACCTTAGCAGACCTATAGGGAGCTCAAATAAAGGGGCCATTTTTAAAGATCACGTTTAACCCAAGATAAAAACCAGCACCAAATGTTATTCATTGTTGCATAAAATATTAGGATGGGTTTTTAGTTATGCTATATATCTCCTTTAAATTAGTGATGCCTCTATGTTGAGTCTAAAATAAAAGAGTTATCCTATTTCATTATCACTTATGGCACATTGGGAGGTTTCTGGCAATTAGTTCAAGTGCGCAAACTCAACTCTCAACACATTAAGTAGTATTTATTGAAATGCTCCAGATACCAGTGCTACCAGTTTTTTGCCTTTTTTTTACACTTTTGTGAAGAAAAGTTATAGACGGGAGCTAACAATTTTTCCCATTTGACACCATGCTAAAGCCTGTAGGGATAATTCTGTCCTATATTCCATAGGCTTAAGTGTATTGAGTTTCTAGCTACTGTTGTAATAACCTCCACTTGCTGGTATAGCTTGGCATGAGTGTGAGAAGTGATAATATTATCAAGAGATAAGATTAACTGCATGATATAAAAAGAAGAGGCTGTGATTAATTATTTGCTTGCAAACTCCCTCATTATCATTCATGACATGTTTGAACAAATAGCTCTGTTAAACAGGAACCATTCTAGGTAAGTGCACGAGAAGACAGGAACTTACAGTTTGCTTTTGACTGAACTCAAAATAGCAAAAATGAGTTATAAAGTCCAAGGTTGGAAGTGGCTGCTGACTAGAAACACTTTTATTCCTTTATAGCTGAGTGTTTGCATAGGAGCAGCAAAGTACTGTGTTTATTACACCAGCTCGTTACAGGCAACATCATCTGGGAGAAAGGCTTATTTAGGTACAACTGCACAAGATAAAGCTACTAAATTATTTCATTGTAGAAATGCAATAAACTCAGGGACATGGGTTATGCAAACTGAGAATGAATGTGAATGTGAGCTTCCAGACAGATTCCCCAGAGGTGGAAAAATCTTATTTGAATAGATAGTTTTGCCTGGTTTTAATGAGCAATAGATACTAACATTTGATGCAAGAAATGTTTGATTGGTTCTCAGTAGGCACATTTTAAGGACATAATGATATCAGTACATTGCTGACCAGTCTGAGAAATGACATTGTCATGGTAAACTGCTGCCTAATGCCAGAATTCCTGCTTTAATGTCCCTTCTGCTCAACTCTATAAACGCCCAACAGTCTGGGTGTGTCTGCCAAGTTTGCTCATGACTTCATGAATCAGGTTATATATGATCAGTGTATTTAAAGGGGAAGGAAAGATTATCACTGGGGGGGTGGTGACATAATGTTAGAGGAGAACCAAACCCTAAAGTGAGAAAACCCTACCCTACATAGAACCCCCCCCCCCAGACTAGCTGCTACCCTGGGTAAATGACCCTAAGTCTTTACTTACCCCTGGGTGCAGATTCAGGGCATCAGAATTCACGGGCGCCATCTTCTTCTCTTCGGAAATCTTCGGCAGCATATTGGCGCACATGCACAGTTGAAGCAATCTTCTGGTTCTGGACAACTGTGCATGCGCCACAGAAATTGCCGCAGTGAAGGAAGAAGACCCGAAGATAGTGCTTGTGAACTCCGATGACCTGAATCTGCACAGAGGTGTAAGTAATGAGTTAGGGTCCTGGTGCTGAAGAGAAGATCTGAGAAGTGGAAGAAGATCGTGACTTGGTAATCCTATTAAAATGTCCCTGAATGGAACAGTTGTCAGCTAACAGGCGCACTTGCTCAGGGCAAATCCCAGTAATTAGAACTTTTCTTCTCCTTTAAAGGTTCTTTTTCCAAACTTTTGCACTTGCCACACATTTTACCCCAATGTTTTAAAGTTGATGAAATAAAATGTAAGTGTGCATTGACATATGCAAATGTTAATTTGTATGACTCCTGCCATAGCTGTTTCCTACTTTTAACCTTTAAAATATTAATGTAAACCTGAGTCATCTGTATTCTGAGAAACTACCGCTAATCAAGAAATAACCTCTCAAAATAAGAAACCGCGAGGGCACTAATGTCCCAAGTGTTGGTGTAGGAAAGGGTTAAAGACATTTCCCTGCAGAACAGTACTATTGTTAAATTGTGTTTCAATATGTATAGCTTAGGAACATAGTCACTTCCTCTGGCTCTCTTGTTAAATAGTTTCTCAGTTTGCACATTGATAATAAGTTGTGATAATAGGTTTCCCCTATCTGGGGTGGCTTTATATCTGTGTACTGCAATGTGAAAGTGCCTTCCAACCTTTTGCATGTAGCGGGCACATTATCCAATTTGGATTTCAATAAAATGATGTTATACAGTGTAGCTGTCCTGTACAGGATATTACAGGAACATATATATGAAAGAACATGTGAAAACAAATTGGCTTTCTAAATCCTTAAAGGAACAGTAAAACCAAAAAGTGGTTTAAAGTAATATAAATATCATGTAGTGATGCCCTGCACTGGTTAAACACTTCTGTAGTTCATACAAACAAGCTGACGTAATAATAATGAAAATGGAGAAAAGGCTCTATGGCACAGGTTAAATAGTGGATAACCAATAACACCATTATGTTCTACAGAGCTGATCTTCTGCTGTGTAACCCGAGCCTTTTCTCCTTTGAATGGCTGCCCCATTACTACACAGCAGCTTATTTATATAAACAGTAGTAGTGTTTCTGAAGCAAACACCCCAGTTTTTTCAGTACAGGGCATTATATTTGTAAGGGTAGGGGCAGTCGCCGGGCGACAATCTTCTCGAACTGCCTACCGTCTGCTAAAATGAAGAATCGACTGCGCTAATGCGCTCATGGCGCTTCGATTTCCGAAGTAGCCTGAAGTTTCCTCGTGAAATCTGGCCAAGTACAATAATCCATTTGAGCAATCATTTAACCGGAAGCATTTTATTGGTCTGCCTATGGATCAGGATCTGTGGGATCCCTGTGAATGCTTCATAGATGGGCCTCTGTGGTAATCAAGAGAATGTCCAATCTGGTCTAATATCTTGTAATGCAATTGCATGAACGAATATGTGTGATCTGGCGTTTGTTCAGAAATTGTGTGGTTTACCTGGTATGGCCAACTTAAGACTTAAGACATGGCGACCGTATGTCTGCTGGCTGAGGATTACTAAAGCTAGCAGTGCCATCTGTAATTGTGTTTAATGCAAAAAGCCTGTCAGTACAGATAGGTTTTGGCCTGAAAAATGAAAATGAGCACTTCTGGTCAAATCTGTAACTGGGGGGCCATGAGTTGGCAGTTGAAACCCACTGTGTCGCCTGCCGCTGAGTTTAAGTGCTGCTCTCTTGGCACAAACAGAAACACCACCACCATTAGCCTAAATAGATTAATATGGCAAAGGACATGAGGTGAGTAAGAAAGCAAAGTAGATCAGTCCAAGATGTACAGTAAATGTCACTATTCACTTTCCCTTATGTTGTATGGAAGAGCACCACAGTCTGAGCAATGACATAACCATAAATAACGGTGTTTGTCTTCTATTCATGTAGGGAATTACTCAGAGCAAGTGTTAAACTGTTATATTTCCCTTTATTGTTTCCTACAGCTGTTGTACTTACTGCTGTGAAACTGCACAAGCCCCAAGAGGAATATGATGTCTTCACCATACTGTATTTTGTTCTGGTGAGTACGGTATTTTTTATTGACTTATTGAGATGTAGTGTAGTGACAAACTTTTGTATGAAATCAAATGAGAGTTGATACAGAAGCTCAGTGGCACTGTACTCTGTAATGTCTGCCTCATGCTGAGAAACACCAAAGCCTATAGCATTTTCGGGCATATTAACCACCACTGCAGAGGTCACAAAGGACTTATTTGTGACCCCATAGTGATATATAGTGAAACCCATTGCCTAAAGGTCCCCATACACAGGCCGATAAAAGCGCAGACAGACTGCCTTGGACAGGCTTCCCCAATCACTATCTCGCTGACAGTCGGGCAGATTTCGACCAGGCAGGTTAAAAAAACCGACCGCTCGTATCTCCTCCATTCTGTTCCGATCAAACTTCAAAGTGGCCATATCGGGGAGAAATCTGCCTGTGTATGGCAGCCTTTAGGTGAATTTTAGAAATGCAAGTCAGACACTACTTTCTGCTAGCCAAGGCCTGTCCCCTTGTAAATTTATAAGTAGCTAATAAATAGGTTTGGGGAGCACCAGCCACAATTGCAGGAAAAAGTGTGTGGAGGGCCAAAAGTAGATAATAAGTCACACATAGAAGAGAAAGAATTCACCCATTTAAGTGCACCCTCCCATTCTCAGTACCCGACAATCCTGTTAATGAATGAAATAAAATAAAACTTAACTTTTAATGATCAGCTTAAAAGAATGTCCATACAGATTGGTTAAAAAATTATTACCAACAGGAAAACTGATTGACCTTAACCGGATAAGTGGAATGTGTAAGATATGAGTACTAATAGCTAAGTGGCTGATTCACATAATGGTCAACCTTAATCATATTGTTTGCTTGATCCGCTCTAGCCACAATAGCAAAACTACTAGCTGCTCAGCAGCAACACCCGTACCAACCCCTCACCCTCTTCAGGATCCCTCCCCCATTCCTCGTGGCAAAGTAAGGAGTATGTAAGCTATTGGTAGCGGTAGCATGATTGCTAGCTAATGGTGGAGTTGCCATTGGTTAGGCAGGTTTGCTGATAAGGACTACAGTGTGCTATGTAATGCGGACTGGGTGGGAACCTGAGTGGGTGAAGGGGTTGGTGTTCAGCCATGACTTCGTGTTCAGGCTTAGTGCTTAAAGGAATTGTTCAGTATAAAAGTAAAAACTGGGTAAATAGATAGGCTGTGCAAAATAAAACATGTTTTCAATGTTATGTTTCATGTTAGTTAGGCAAAAATGTAATGTATAACAGCTGGAGTGACTGCAAGTCTAACCTAATAGAACAGAACACTACTTCTTGCTTTTCAGCTTTCTTTTGTTTACACTGACTGGTTACCCTGGTTACCAGGCAGTAACCAATCAATGACTTGAGGGAGGGCCACATGGGTCATAACTGTTGCTTTTGAATCTGAGCTGAATGCTGAGGCTCAATTGCAAACTCACTGAACAGTTATGTCCCATGTGGCCCCCCCTCAAGTCGCTGATTTACTCAGATTTAGAGAGCTGAAAAGCAGGATGTTGTGTTCCACTCACTCCAGTTTTTATATATTACATTTTTGGCTAACTAACTATATTAGAAACATTTTTTATTTTGCACAGTCTATCTATTTACCCAGTTTTTATTTTTACCCTGACCTGTTCCTTTAAATTGGAGCGCAACTCTGCCATTAGCTATCAGTCACGCTACGGCTACCAATAGCTTACATACTCCTTACTTTGCCACAAGGAAAGGGGGAGGGATCCTGAAGAGGGTGAGGGGTTGGTACGGTTGTTGCTGCTGAGCAGCTAGTAGTTTTGCTATTGTGGCTAGAGCGGATCAAGCAAACAATATGATCAAGGTTGACCATTATGTGAATCGGCCACTTAGCTTTAGTACTCAAAACTTAGTGACAAAGGTTGAGGAGACTGCCTCATACAGACTTGGATAAACAAAAGGAATTCTGGGAATGAATTCCAAATGAGCTCCAAGAAAATCCCATTTGCATGGGTTTATCCTATAGGCTAAAGCTCACCCACTGGGTTTTCAAGCAAAAGCCAGGATAATAGCTAATCAGATTTCCCAACTACAGACCGGTTTCGCCTTTCTTGAGGCTCATCAGTGCAGTGCAGGTTGTCTGATCAGCTTAGGTAGAGCCACCGTGTGGTTTTCCAAACAAGTGACAAAGTTTGAGGAGACTGCTTCATACAGACTTAGACACATCCCACTTATCTGGTTACGGTCAATCAGTTTTCCTGTAATCATTTTTTAACCAATCTGTATGGACATTCTTTTAAGCTGATCATTAAAAGCTAAGTTTTATTTTATTTCATTCATTAACAGGATTCTCAGGTACTGAGAATGGGAGGGTGCACTTAAATGGGCCAATTCTTTCTCTTCTATGTGTGGCCACTTGTAAATTTAATATAGTGACCAAATAAGACAGTAACATAATAGTATTTTGTGAAAGCAGTGGTTCACCCTAAATTCAATTTTAGCAGTAGTATCTGACCCTTATGCAGTGATGGAACTACTGGGGGTGCATGTCGAATCCAGGGATTGTTATGTTCCTTCCCTTGGGGTCACTGAAGCTCTGTATGGGTTTGAATTAGAGAATCTGAAGATGAATGGTAATCCATAGTAACCAGTAATCTTTCTAAACAGGTGACCAATAAATGCAGCCAGCAGTGGCATAACTGCAAATAATCTTCAGAGGGGCCTGGCACACTCTGATCCCCATCCTCCGCCTAGTTCCCATCCCAGCTCCATTCTGCCTAAACCATGTCCAGACTCCACCCACTCCCCACCCCAACTCCGACCACTCCCACCCAACTTGTATCCCTCTTTCTTGCTCTGAGAGCGACTGGGGAGGGTTTTTTTTATTAGCTATAGAGGAAGCACAGTTCTATAGTTATGCCACTGGCATCCAGATGATTGGATTTTACAGATGATTAGACCAGTAGCAAACTTTGTACCATTATTACATCCCCAATGGGTGGCTAACTTTTAGTACGTTATAAAATGGCTTATTCTAAGCAACTTTTCATTTGCCTTTCATTTATCTTCTTTTATAGTTCTTCGGACTCTTTCCAACTTTCCAATTGGGATCGCTGACCCTATCTAAAAAAACAAATGCTCTGTAAGGCTACAAATGTATACTTATTAGGGATGCACCGAATCCAGGATTCGGTTCGGGATTCGGCCAGTATTCGGCCTTTTTCAGGAGGATTCGGATCCGGCTGAATCCCTCTGCCTGGCCGAACCAAATCCTAATTTGCATATGCAGATTAGGGCCAGGGAGGGAAATCACGTGGCTTTTTGGCACAAAACAAGGAAGTAAAATTTTTTCCCCTCCCCCCCTTATTTGCAAATGCAAATTAGGGTTCAGATTCGGTTCGGTATTTGGCCGAATCTTTCGGGAAGGATTCGGGGGTTCGGCCGAATCCAATATAGTGGATTCGGTGCATCCCTAATAGTTATTGCTACTATTTATTATTTGTTGTTCTGTTCAGGCCCTCTCCTAATCATATTCCAGTCTCTTATTCAAATTAGTGCATGGTTGCTAGGGTCATTTGGACCCTAGTAACCAGACTGCTGAAATTGATAATTGGACAGCTGCTGAATAAATAAATTAAATAACTCAAAAACCACAAATAAGAAAAAATGAAAACCAATTGCAAAATGCATCTCCATCATACTAAAAAGTGAACAACCTCTTGGCTTACAAACTATAGAAATACAAGAAAATAAATTTAAAAGCAAATAAAATTACACTTTTAAAGGTTGTGTAAAATATGAAATGATATAGCAAAACTGGGGAATAATGTAATGACAGTGTCCCTTTAATAATTTCTGAGTGCCTTATTCTTATATCATTCACTTTTGGTTTATTGATGGAGACAAATTTAATTGTAAGGCACAATGAAAACAGAACGTGATGCCGTCGTTTTCTCAGTGAAAGGTTTATGATTGCTACACCTTGTGACATAATATGTGCTGTGCCAAGGGAAAGGGCAAAGCAAAATACAGAGGAAGGGTTATCAGAGGAGTTCAGAAGTTCCCTCCAGCACAGCCACAATACATGTCCTTTTTCCACACCTGTGAATAAAAACCAGAGCAGTGCAACAAGTTTGGTGGCTGCCATCTTGCACCATTTAATATTGGCTTCCAAGACTTAACTGTTCATGATCCTGGTTGGGGAGTAAAGGGCAGTATTGGGGGATTTGCTGTGATACAGTTCAGTAGGGGGCCTAGTGCTATTAAACCATACCTCTAACCCTAACCCCAAATAATGTGATACAGGCAGGTCATATAAACAATTTGCTTCTTCCTTTTTTTCCTTTATATAGTGAATAAAGTATCCCCTATTGTAAAATATTAGGATATTATAAGTCACTGAGGAGTTCCATGACCATATAAAATCCCAAGGCCGAAGGCAGACTGCTTTTATACAGGTCATGGAACTCTGAGGCTTCTTCTAATATTCTCATATTTCCCAACAAGGGGTACTTTATTATAATAGACACGTTTTACTGAGTCATGTGACAAAAATGACATTACTACTCACTGTTTAAAACTGAGGATATTCATGGCTTTTGTGTATAATGCAGGGCTGGGCCAAGTCCGGTTCCCTAGGCAACCCAGTAGACTAACCTTGCCCCTTCCCACATGCTCATGAGCAAAATAACTTGTGCGCCATGACAGAGGGGAGGGCAATGAAGGGGAAGAGTAAGGGCAAGGGAGGGAGAATAGGGGTGAGCGACAAAGGGGAGGGAGGTTGGGAGAGGAGAATGACTAGGGGGAGGCAGAAGAATCTTGAACAAGGCAGTGCCAAGTGCCCCCACATGTTGCTCCCTAGGCAGGTGCCTACCCCTAGTTATGGCTCTGGAATAATGTAACCTCCATAGTAAAATATAAGGATACTAGATGTTTCCATGGTGTCCCTTAACGATATATAGGGACCCATAACTAAAGCCTCATTAGAGCAATTGGTATAATAAATAATAATGTACCCCATATTGTAAAGTATAAGGATATTCCAAGTCACCAAGGAATTCTATAACTATATAAAATACAGGTCATGGAATATCCTCATATTTTCAACTGGGGGTACATTATTTATTATAATATAACTATTAGATTTATCATAATATATCTATTATAATTATTATAATTAAATAAGTATTAGAGTAGAACTACACGGCAGACTTCTGCGCGTTTTTAGTTGGATCCAGCGCTGGGCTACAAAACGCCCGCGTCAAGTCTAATCAGACAGGAAAAAGGGAAAGTAATAGGAAGTTGGACTGCGTCGGATCAACCCTGAGACACCACCCGACTTCCTTTTACTTTACCTTGTTCCTGTCGGATCCGACTTGACGCGGGCGGTTTGTCATCCAGCAACAAAGAAACGCCCTTATATTACCAGTTTTCATGAGTCTTCTGACAGAAATCGCATCACAAGAATTGATGAGATCTCTAAGCTATGTTTATAAGGATATAATTCTGGCTTTTGTGTATTATACGGATTTATTGTACCCATTGTGCAGCTTCTGTGCATTAGTTCAAACAAGTCTGCAAATGATGTGACGCACAGAATGGAACATTGCAAAGCATCCCACTGTATATCCAGCTTGTTTTGCTAAAATGTTGTTGTCGGCGTATTGGTGGCGTCTCAGAACTCTTAATTCCTCCACAAGTCACGCAAATTCATTTTCATTTCCATTCCCAGTTTTAATCATAACAGGGGAAACTGTTAGTCATACACAGCAGAGCTAAAGGGTTTGGGCCACAAACATGAGGAGGCAGCAGATGTTGTTCAGATGTTCTTCCAGCATCTACACATCCAGTACTTTTGATAAAGAGTTTTCTTTTTTTTTTTTCCAAACAACCCTCACCTATTCTTTGTATTATGTATATTTCACAGAGGAAAAAGGCACTCAGATGACTCATAACCCAAAAGAGCAAAGCTGCACTTAAAGGGAAAATGTTCCCACTTTTTAGCATGATCTGATTCAGTTGAGCTTTTATAGAGAAGATGAATATACACTATCTGAGCTTGGAGAAATATATATTTTTTACACTGACATATAAGATTCCAAGGAAACCATGATATTTTGACTCAAACTGCCGCCCCTTCCCCTTAGGCTTACAATGTAATACAAACCCACAATCATCTTGTTCATGTTACAGTGATGGATTATGGGACTTGAAGTCTCTTATTCAAACCAACAAATCAAGTGGAATAAGGGGTAGGGCTGCCACCTTTCTGGTTTTTACCCGCACAGCCTAGTTTTCCAAGGGATGAGTGGGTCAAAACTGGTTTTACAAATTAGGAAGTACCGATAGGCCTCCCCTTGAATGGCACAGCTATTACCCAATCACTGCATCATATCCCTGTCCCCAACATCATTCAATACACCGCCTGGCATCACTTGTCAGTGCACTGACATCATCCACACCTTCCCCTGTCTGGACTTACAACAATGGAAAAGTGGCAACCCTAATAAGGGGCCAAAGTGTGAAAATAGAACTCGCCACTAGAAATGTCTTCTCTATCAAGGTTGGACAGGGGGGCCCGGGGCTGACTCTGTTCTCTATTTATTTCAATGGGAATTTTAAAAGAGTGAGGGAGGCTGACTTTGGCGGGGGGTTTGGGAGTCCGAGCAAATCAAAGACAGACTGCCTTTCTAATGTTAGATTTCATTTACAGATTCATTAGTGCAACTTAACGCTAAGCAACCCTTATTCAATATTAATTGTTTCACAGGCTGATTATTTCTATCAATGTAGAATCATATCCTTACTGTATTTTCTTAACTCCTCCATATTTTGAGTGTAGCCAAAGCTTTAGAATTCAGGGTTGTGATATAAAGGAACAAATGGAATTTAGAAAACTGTCTCTTGTATAAGCAAGAACGATATAAAATCACAGCAGTAGAATAAAGCAAGGAGGTCTATGTCTGCCAGGGAATTTGCAATCAGAATAGTGGCTATTGGCACTCCTATGCTTGCTGGCTTTGCTGTCTCTGTCGGTGACGTAACTAGTCACGGGTGTGCCCGAGTGCATCATGTGCTCCAAGAAATTTACCCTTGATAAGCTTTATCGTTTCTCCAGCTGGCCCAGTTGTGGCTGCATTACAACATTTAACATCAGTGATCCCCAACCAGTAGCTCGTGAGCAACATATTGCTCTTCAACCCCTTGGATGTTTCTCCCAGTGGCCTCAAAGCAGAAGCTTACTTTAGAATTCCAGGCTTGGAGGAAAGTTTTAGTTGTATAAAAACCAGGTGCACTGCCAAACAGAGCCTCAATGCAGCTTGACAATCCACATAGGGGCTACCAAATGGCCAATCACAGCACTTATTTGGCACCTCAAAAACATTTGTCATGCTAGTGTTGCTCCCCAACTCCTTTTTCTTCTGAATGTTGCTCATGGGTTCAAAAGGTTGGGGACCCCTGTCTAACAGTGTCAGTCTAATAGGCCTATAGCTTTAAGGCTGAGATATGGGTTGAAATCAATCAACAAAACACATTAAAGTTTATAAAATGCACAGTTACAATTAGTTCTAGTAATTGAATGCAGTTAGGACAGTCCTTGTAGCTACATTTTCTAGAAGTGGCCAACTTTTTCTCATGATCTGGTAACCTTAGATGTAAATGCAGTGTATTGTGCTCTCAGGTGGCACTGGCATGCTAGTGTATGGGGGAAATATCATTTTTGAGAAAGCAGCCAGGAAAGATGGGGCGGAGGCCAAAATAAGAAATCAAAGGAATGATATAAGAGGCAAACAGGCAAAAGTAAGAGTCTGTACTGAGGAAACAGAGAATGTAAAAGCAGAAGAGAAAATTGAAGAGAAATCACCTGGGTCACTGCCTACCTAGTAATGCCTCTTACTGTTGCCATTTAGAATTCAATTTGTCATTCTAACACCAGACTAAAGTCACTTATCTTTTTATATCTTCATCTAGGCCTTAACAGCAGTATCACAAGGCTTTCTCAACTGCCTGGCGTATGGCTGGACACAAAGGATGCTGCGCTACTTGAAACAGAGCACTTGCCGTGACGTGGACACACAGACCCCTTTACTGCGTTCACAGAAGAAGTCCTATACCAGTGTACGTGTCTCCACAGAAACCATATTGCCACAGAAAGTCTCTGCTTTATGACAAGACTCACTTTCTCAATGACTTCTGGCTGAGCGTTTGAAGCAAAAGACTTGGAAGTGCAGGGTACTAGGAGATATAAACCAAACTTTACTAACATTCAGATTCTTGGTTTATTACTGAAGAGAGAAGACATTTTCTTCCAGAAGGTTTATTCAACCTTGTATTTAAGGCCCAGGAGCTGACGGGACCCTATTGCCTTCATCTCTGACACTAGACTGGAGTGTTGTCCAATCTCTTTTGTGGATACTTTCTAGACTGAGGTGCTGTAAGCGACTGTGTATCGGTGAATCCATTTCTAAGGGGAACCTACAGAGCACTACAATTGAGCAGATGTCTAAAGTACAGATATTTTATTCTCTGCTCCGTCAATCATTTTATTATGTACAAAACTCTAAATCTTCGAAGTAAAGCTAATGATGGGACATTGTTCTCATCATTCTCATATAATTATACAGCACTGACGTTATATAGCGCTTTAGGATTTATACTGAATTCAACTCAACATTTGCCCATTGGAACTTAAGTTCTAATCACTGTCGCACAAAACACCAGGATCTGTTTCATCAGGGGCCTATGGATATTTTTGAAGTGTGCGTATTAAGAGGAAACCTACACAGACACACGGAAGACATACAAACTTGTTGCAAGGCTGTATTACTACCTATTGTGCAGACATGTAGCTGATAAGGTTCCTGAATAGTGATGGGCCAATCTACCCAGTTTCGCTTCGCCGAAAAATTCGCAAATTTCCAGCTAAAAAATTTGCAAAACAAGTGGCGGCACGTTTTTGGCGCGACTCGTGTTTTTTAGCGAATTTTCGCTGGCGTTTCGCAAATTTAGCTGCGAATCACGCAAATTCGTCCCTGGCGAATAAATTCGCCCATCACTATTCCTGAAGACCATTGTCGGTATTATAGCAAAGCAGATTTGTAAGAGATTACACATACATGAAATAGAGAGTCATTTCCATCAGTCTATTGGGATGGGGTGTGATAGAATCAAGATTAGGCAGAATGGAATTACTTTTTAGCAATGAGTTGCACATGATCAGTCACTTATGTAAACTGAACCTGAAAGGAACGTTTTGCCTTTTCCTTGGTATTTATGTCTTAGCACAAACATTGAATAAATAAAAAAGTGAAGGGAGCAAAGTGTCAGTTGTGTAATTGTGAAGCATTATGTTACTTGTTTACAATGTGATGTATATAATGCAATAAAGACCGAAAACCATTTAAACCATATGTTTATGTAGTATATAATGTAATTCTTCAGAACTTATCTGTTTTCTTCTGTGTATCCTGCGCTTTAATGGCTGCCCCCATGGCTGCACAACAGCTTGTTTATATAAACTATAGTAGTGTTTCTGAAGCAAACACATCAGTTGTTCCAGTGCAGGGAACAGTACATTATATTTTCATTATTTTGAAACACTTTTTTGGCATTACTGTTCCTTTAAGATAGTATCTACATTACTACATCTACAGCACACCAAAACAAATATAATGTGTTGCTCTCCAACTCTTTTTTAAATTTAAATGTGGCTCACGAGCAAAAAAGGTTGGGGACCCCTGTACTAGAACATAAAAGCCTTAGAGAACCCATCATCCTACTTCCCAAAGTTCAAACTTTGATAACCTGCCAATTTTTGTAAAACAGACATAGTAATTAGGGGGGGGTGTTCATAAAATGGGTGTGGTCGAAAATGTTGCCACGCACCTGATGGTTTTTGTCCCTTTTCAAAAGTTGGGAGGCATGCATAATAACTATTTCTGATACCTATTAAATCTTGCACAGGTAAGCAGTCACAGCGGCCAGAACATACAGGAACAGGAGCCACCACTTGGGAAGCACTAGTATAGCTGATACGTTAACTTACCTTTAAGTCAAAAGGGCAAATATTGTCAAGATCATGTCATAAATAAACAAAGATGCGCTTAGGTACATCCAGGGCAGCCATTAGAAATCACGGGGCCCCATACATCAAAATTTCCGGGGCCCCGCCTATCCCAGCTCCCAAGCCCCACCCCAGATCCCGCCCACTCCAAACCACAGTTAAAACACCACACACACATCAGCGCTAAAAAAGGTAACCTCCCCCCCCACACACACAAGTTATAAAAAGCTATTGATGGTCAGGGCTC
>CM044432.1:147776792-147788768 GCA_024363595.1 Xenopus borealis | reverse complement strand
ATCTCCCCGAATCTCCCTGTCTGTCCCAGCCCTTAGTGTGTATGTGAGTTGTCCCTCAGTTCTTTATTTCCTGGGTTTAGAAACACACTATTAAAGTGTCCTGCTGTTGATATATTACAGGAAGATAAGGAGAGTAGACATAAAATGCATTTGTAGCTGATTCTTATCTCTGTGTTGTTATTCTTAGCCAATGCCTGGCAAATGTAAGGCAATCAGGAAACAGGAAATGCTTATTTGTGTTGATGTGGGGGATGTATGTATATTTTTTGTATGTATATTTTTATTTGTATAGCGCTCCTTGAGGGCAAAGCACTGTACAGCAACAATAAATTAGTAACAAACAAGGGATCACTGCATTAATAAGTAACAATAAGTGCATTATTATAAATACAGTTTGCATAAATATAAAATATTTTCTGGTGGTGTTTTCAACAGCATGGCTTTATGAAGGATAGGTCATGTCAGACATGATGAGGTAAGTAAGATGCTGGACTGGAGGGGGGCAGTAGATGTGATCCATTTGGATTTTGCCAAAGTGTTTGATACCGTGCCCCACAAACGACTTCTTCTGACGGATTTCTAAACTAAGATCTGTTGGGCTTAATGAAGTCATTTAACATGGATAGGAAACTGGCTACAGAGGGTGGTTGTTAATGTACATTCTCTGCTAGGAGTAAGGTTCTAAGTTCAGATTCTGGGAGATTTAGTCGCCTGGTGACTAATCGCCTCTTTTTCTGGGCAACAATCTCCCTGAACTACCTTCCCGTGCCATACCATTGGCTTGAATGAAAAGTCAGCAGCAGTATGTCTCACGGGGAAACTTTGGGTGACTTTGGAAAACAAAGCACTGCGAGCACAGCAATATTATATACCAAATATAAATATATAACAAATATCTGATGGATTAGTGACCCTATACTTACAGTATATACTAAATGTTCCTTTGTGTGCCCCCAACTAGACCATGTACACAGGCAGATAAGAGGACTTTCATTACCATGTGTATCACAGGGCCAAAGTGTGTCATACTTGAAGAGACTAGGCTGTCTCATACAATTAATGCTACATATCACAGTTTTCCATATACAGGTTGAAGTGACTGTTCTGAGCATGGATCCTCCTGTTGCCAGCATACCTATCATAAGCATAAAGGACTGGGTAGCAAGTAACTCAAACTACTAACTGAAGTTGGTCAGAATTCCTGGTTCCTCCCATATGCCAGTACAGGTATGAGCACTAACAAATGCAGGGATCAGCTTAGCTGTGGCTGGCTGTTATGGACAGCTCATTTACATTTCTAAATGTCTACATTTCTAAATTTCTAATTTGCATTTTTAGGTGAGCAGCCCATTTACATTTTGAATCAAGCAGCCCATCGGGCATTTGACCGAACCCACAGATTGCCAGTCCGAGTCTGATCCAGGGTCTAGTCCATATGACCTGTAATCTACTTGAATGGAATCCACCTAAAACAAGTAGTAATCTGGTTAATAAAATGCCCATTTGAGAATAATGTGTGCTATTGATGCCCACATAGATCCACAGCATCAGAATGGGCATAACATGGACCAAGGGGCTGGGACAAGGCAAGAAATGCAACAGCCAGCAACAACATTTTCAGCCAGAAGTTGCCTGACTAGTGGAAAAAACTCTATGAATCTTTGTCCGACTCCACACCAGTTCCACTGAGCATGACCTGTGTGCCACAAATAGCAACAGACATATTGCTGAAGTGATGACTATGGGAGGATGGAGGTTAGATAATGATGTGTTGCTGTGTAAAGGTGGCCATACACGGGCAGAGTTAAGCTGCCAATTTGTGTCCTTTAGACTGATTCGGCAGCTTTTCGGCCTGTGTATGGGGCCTTCCGATGGTATATGGTCAAATATAGGCCAGATATCGATCGGGCAGGTTTGATTTTCCCAACGATCAAGAACCACATCAGCTAGTTGATGTAGTCCTTGTCCCATTTTAGCCCATTCCCATCATTGTATTTTATTAGCCCAATATTGCCCTGCCTTTGGAGGGCATATCGGGAGAATAAGCCATCCTAAGTTATGATGGTCATCAGCCAGTTCATTTGGCAGGTTGGCTGGACAGATATTATGAGAGTTAGTCATCAGAATGCCCGAATAAGCAGATATGACTGGAGGAAGAGCTGTGATTCCACTCACTTTTTTATCTGCCCATATATCACCTATCTGAGAAAAGAACACCTGATGATAACATTTACAACCACATTTGAAAGTCTGAAATTCATTGCAAAGGCTGGAATATCTTGCTTGGAAAGAGACCCCAAAGTACATGCAGAAAGCAGCCCTGGCAAAAGTATCAAAGCAGCCCATGTATTCACACACATACAAAGCATGATATATATTTCCTACCCCAAGGTTAACTAGAACTAGTGTTTATTAATAGATATTTAAGAGTCTATTACCATATAATCCCCAGCAATATTATACACCCTATGTGCTGGAACTGGCCCTTGCAACAAATATCTTCCCCTAGTTTCTATCACAACTCTTCTATCTGATGGATTAGTGGCCCTAAACTTTTATATATGGTATTCTAAATTTTTCTCTGTGTGCCTCCAGCTAGACCATGCACCCTGGCAGATAAGAGGACTTTAATTACCATGTGTATCACAGGACCAAGTGTGTCATACTTGAAGAAGTGATTGTTCTGAGCATGGGTCCTCTAGTTGCCAACATACCTATCATAAGCATAAGGGATTGGGTATATAAACAGTAACTCTAAAATCACTAACTGAAGTTGGTCACAATTCCTGGTTCCTCCCATATGCCAGTATGGACATGAGCACTAACAAATGCAGGCATTGGCTTAGCTGTGGCTAAGCCAAAATGATTTACATATTAAAGACAGACCTAATTTGCATTTTTAGATAAGCAGCCCATTTACATGCCCATCAGGCATTTGCCCAAACCCACAGATTGCCAGTCTGGATTGTTGGGAAGGTTGTGGGGGGAATGGTATTTTTGCTGGTTCAGTACTGCTCTGTGCAAGATTGTCAACCAAAACTCCTTAAGTTTGTTGCTAGAAACAAGATGCTTAGTTGGTGAATAAAGAACAATTCATTGAGGTTTGCTAGGTGCAGAATAATGGAACCTATTTGTATCCGGAACAGCTTGGATAGTGGCTAGGGTTGCCACCTTTTCTTGAAAAAAATACCGGCCTTCCTATATATTTGTCTTTTTTTCCTATTAATAACATTGGGCTCAGCCATCAAAAATACCGGCCAGGCCGGTAAAATACCGGCCAGGTGGCAACCCTAATAGTGGCCCAGTGGGTTGGTCAGGTTCTGGAATGTCACTGGAGCTCTAGAAGGAGAACGGATTGCTGCAGTCTGTTTGTTCACTGTTGCCATTTATTGATCTTTACCTGCAGGATAGTCAGAGCTGAATCAACTAAGATCCCTCCCTCTCTTGTGGCACCACCCAGGCTGATTGGCCGTGCCTGGGAAACACTAATAACAAAGGGCACAAGGAGATCTCCACATAACTATGATGCATTGTCCATTTGCCTTCACTTCTTAAGTGTTTGCAGTTTGATCCAGGAAATGATGACATAGTCGTTCCTTCGTCACAGGTAACTTGCATTCCAAGATAAAGCACATCAAGAACACATTCAGTGACCACTCTCTTCTATATGTAACTGCTCTCTTCTATATTTAACTCCTCTTTTCTAGATTTCTTCTAACACAGAGCACGGTTCATACTCTGATGGAATATTATGGGGGTTCCCAGTAGCCACATCAGCAGGCACAATAAATCCTACTGCAGCTCAGATTCATTTATTTATAAAGGATAGAAAGTTGGACCAAGTTCACAAGGTAAGTGTGTACTTAACACTATACAGGTATGGGACCCATTATCCAGAAACCCATTATCCA
Source organism: Xenopus borealis (assembly GCA_024363595.1). NCBI lineage: Eukaryota > Metazoa > Chordata > Amphibia > Anura > Pipidae > Xenopus > Xenopus borealis. Next base: position 147,784,857 of record CM044432.1, on the reverse strand, counting down.
TCTCCCATAGACTCAATTTTTAGGAATGATTTTTCTCTATAATAATAATAATAATAATAATAATAAACCAGTACCCTGCCCTTGATCCTAACTAAGATATAATTAATCCTTATTGCAGGCAAAACAATCCTATTGGGTTTAAAGGAATTGTTCAGTATAAAAATAAAAACTGGGTAAACAGATAGGCTGTGCAAAATAAAACATGTTTTCAATATAGTTAGTTAGCCAAAAATGTAATGTATAAAGGCTGGAGTGACTAAGTCTAACAGAACTTCTTGCTTTCCAGCTCTCTTTTGTTTACACTGACTGGTTACCCTGGTTACCAGGCAGTAACCAATCAGTAACTTGAGGGAGGGCCACATTGGTCATAACTGTTGCTTTTGAATCTGAGCTGAATCTGAGCTCTAACTATACTAGAAACACTTTTTATTTTGCACAGCCTATTTACCCAGTTTTTATTTTTACCCTGAACTTTTACTTTAATTAATGTTTACATGTTTCATTAGTAAACAAGCATGGATATCCAAATTACAGAAAATCTGGAAAAAAAAAACAAAAAAAAACCCAGGTCGCAATTTTGGATAACAGGTCCCATACCTGTATTCACATGTTTTACATCTATACCATATCTGCATATAATACATAAAAGCAGTAAATTGTGAGTTCTGATGTCATCAGTTATAAAGTGAGTTCTAATGTCAACAGTAATAAATGGTGAGTTCTGATGTCATTTCTGTCACATGACTCACTGAAACTTGTGTATTATAATAAATAAAAGTACCCCAGGTGCAAAACATGAGGATAATAGAAGTTACCCTGGCGTTCCATGACTTGTATAAAAACATGTTCATGAAAAATTTGTATGCTGTGGCAGGTGGGGGGAAGGAAGAAATGCTCTTACGTGGCCCCCATTGTACATATGCATTAACTCTGGCTAGTGGCCGACACGCACCTCCCTGGTCACTGGAAACAAACTAAAAAAGCCCTTCTGTTCCATCTGAAAGCCTGAAAAGAGGGGCAGGCCCAGGTGCAAACCTCTGGTAGTTCCACCACCAAGTTAGACACTTTTTACCAACTGATTCAATGTGGTTTAAATGTGTAGTTCTTCAAGAAATTAATAAATATTGGGCCAATTCTAAGGAACTTTCCAATTGGTTATCATGATTTATTGTGCAGATTCTTATTCAACCTATTCCCGCCTCAAACTGAAAATTCTGTAACTTATAAACAAGAATAAAACCCGATATCCTGCTGTTGCTAAGGGGGCAGCCACACATCAATTGACATTCCAAACCTGAGAGGTGCAGAAAAAGGTCAATATTGCAAAAACCACAAAAATACTTAAGACTGACTGCAAACTGTCATAGACTACTGTTAAAGGGAGTCAGGTCTTTCTCCTTTTAATCAGCTTTTATCAACTGGCTTGCAATATTGTTCATTTTGGAATTGCAATATTGTTACAAGCCGGGCTCAGGGGTGCAAAGAATAAAAACTAGGGTTGACTGAAGCCATTTATTGTCAAACAACTGTGTTTACTCTTTTTAAATCATAATCACTACACAAACTACCCAAATGAGCCTGATCAAAAGTTTACATACCCTGGTGATTTGGCCTGATAACATGCACACAACTTGACACAAAAGGGTTAGAATAAAGGTAACCATCTTCACCTCTGATCTATTTGCTTGTAATTAGTGGGTGTGTATAAAAGGTCAGTGACTTTCTGGACTCCTGACAGACCCTTGTATCTTTCATCCAGTGCTGCACTGATGTTTTTTGGATTCTAAGTCATGGGGAAAGCAAAAGAATTGGCAAAGGATCTGCAGGAAAAGGTAGTTGATCTCTATAAAACAGGAAAGGGATATAAGAAAATATCAAAGGAATTGAGAAAGCCAATCAGCAGTGTTCAAACTCTAATTAAGAAGTGGAAAATTAGAGGTTCTGTTAAAACCAAACCACGGTCAGGTAGACCAACTAAAATTTCATACACAACTGCCAGAAAAATTGTTTGGGATGCAAAGAAAACCCCACAAATAACTTCCGATGAAATACAAAATATACTAGAGAAAAATTTGCACTCACCAGCCTGGAATCTGCGCATGGGACGTACTTGGACATTCCAACATGACAATGATCCAAATCACAAGGCCAAGTCAACCTGTCATTGGCTACAGCAAAATAAAGTGAAGGTTCTGGAGTGGCCATCTCCGTCTCCTGACCTCAATATCATTGAGCCACTCTGGGGAGACCTCAAACGTGCAGTTCATGCAAGACAGCCCAAGAATTTACTGGAACTGGAGGCTTTTTGCCAGGAAGATTGGGCAGCTTTACCGTCTGAGAAGATAAAGTAAATACCTAACTTGTGCCCCACCAACAGCCGTCAATGCTGACATCTGTAGTTCAGCAGCATCTGCAGGATAACTAACAGGAAATACAGCTACGGGATCTCTTATCTCATCCACAACTACCACAAAAGACTTCAAGCTGTCATTGATGTTAAAGGAGACGGTATTAAGAACTGGGGTATGTAAACTTTTGATCAGGGTCGTTTGTGTAGTTATGATTTAAAAAGAGTAAACACAGTTGTTTGACAATAAATGGCTTCAGCCAACCACTAACCATGAGTGAAAAAAGTTTGTGTTCTCATTCATATTCTCTGAAAAATGGTTAAGAAATCATAAATTCTGCCAGGGTGTGTAAACTTATGAGCACAACTGTAACGTTAATTACTGACATTGATTCTGATTTTGTAATCAGTTTGCCCTGCTTTATAAATAAAGGCTCTAAGAGGTTTAAATGTGCAGCCTTTACACGTTTATTGCCCTACAGAACGGAAATATGTGTTAAATAGTTCCTGATCTACTGTGCATGTGCCCAAAGGTCACAAGATCAGGTGCAGTAGATCAGGCGGGACCTTCGGGCGCATGCACAGTAGATTAGGAACCGGCAAATGCCTCCTACTGCGCATGCGCCAGATGACGCCAATGGATCCAGGAAGAAGACCGCTTGTGAGAAGATGGCAGCCGTGTACGCTGCTGGAGAGCACCTAGAAGGAGGGGTAAGTAACAAGTTAGGGGCATTTGCCCCGGGGGGGGAGGCATTTGGAGCCGACAGAGTTTACTTCTCCTTTAAGTTCAAAGTACTCTGCCAGGAAGATCAAAGAAGGTCTAAAGTTACCTGTGATACAGTTACAATTAGAAGATGCCTATGTGAAGCCAAGTTATGGGCAAGAAGCCCCTGCAAACTGCCAAAGAACACATTGACTGGCCTAAAGAGAAATGACAACATTTTGTGGACTGATGAAAGCAAGAATGTTCTTTTTGGGTCTAGGAGCCACAGACAGTTTGTCAGACGACCCCAAACACTGAATTCAATCCACAGTACAGTGTAATGACAGTGAAACATGGTGACACAAGCATCATGATATGGGGATGTTTCTCATACATCTCTGTTGGGCCTATTTATCACTTGGATCAGTTTCAGTACATCAAAATAAATGAAGAAGTCATGTTGCCTTATGCTGAGGAAATGCCCTTGAAATGGGCGTTACAACAAGACAATAACCCCAAACACACCAGTAACAGAGCAACATCTTGTTTCCAGACCAACAAGATTGATGTTATGGAGAGGTCAGTTCAGTGATTCAAAGCAAAGCAAAATCCTGAAACATTTTTTAATTTATACAGTGAATAAGTTTGTAAAGAAGAATGCAGACACTACTATTTTGTTGGAGCAGCCTAATATTCCCTTTTTGTAAAGAAATAACACAAATTAGATCCATTTTTCTTCATATTTTGATTTGGAATAGAATATACAGTGTTCCCACTGCGTGTGTGTATGGAAATAAAAGCTACTATAAGAATGTTGAGCTTTATTCACTTTTTTTTAAACACATTGTTATTATTCTGAACACTATTGTACACAATGGAATATAATGCTTCCAAACATCCCTTAAAGATAAATAATTCCCCCCTAGACTAATGAGATCTAAGAACTATATTCATCTTATAAAAGATCAATTATTGTTTGTATTTTTGGATATCACTGTTTGAAGCACATAAAGCAGTTGTGAAGAGCAACCCAAATACTTTGTGTTGCCTATAGCCGCCCATGTTCCTCGGGCACTGTGTCCATCCTTCTGTTGGAAAACAGACAGCTCATGTACGTCCCACTGGGTCTCAGTGAGATGGGTAAGAAGAGAGAAGCACAGGGATGGCCAGTTCTGGATTAGGACAGATGTAGGGAACATAAATAGTATTTTCTGGGGCACGCAGAGACCTTCAGCTATAGCACTTGGGTGCCCATAATCGAAAATCATGTGCTCCTTTGCTGACCTCATTATAAACGAGTGTTTTTTTCTATGTATAGCACTCTTAATCTAGCACCTTACTCCAATGTTCTGTATAAGGATCCTGCCCTAGAGCACACAAATAAAACACAATGGAGAAGTGATCTATAGTTTCACTAAATACTTCTATTCTGCATTGAGGAATAAACACAAGATACAAGCAGAGATGTAAGGAAAATCATTTTATATACAGTGATGCTTATTTACATTATAATACTGGTCTGAAAACATGACATCATACAGAAAACATTTTGAGATAAATAAAAGGAGTTTAGTACATTAAATATGGAAATGAGGAGCTGGGCAACAGAACTAGAGGTTGTAGACAAGGTTTGGCCTCCAGCACACTAGGTGTCCAGCCTAACTCCTTGCTACTAAAAGCAAGAAACAGCACAGGTCCTCTAAAGGTCAAATGAGAAGCAAAAGTAAAATGGACAAGAGGATTATTTTGTATATGATGTGATTGCAAAGCGGCAGAAAGAGAGGCAGACAGCCCATCATTACATAGACACTAGCAATGGTTTGTGTGAGCTGGAGATGTCAATATGTGACTATTACCTCTGCTTTACTGCAATGGAACACTCTGGGAAGCAGTTTTAGTGGCAGTAAGAGCATACTGGCATATAAACATGTGCACATGAACATATAACATGCATGTATATAGATGCATGTAGCCTCATTCCCAGCATTAGAGTGCTGTTGGTGGAGCATCAGTTGACAGAACTGAATTATACCTTTGTTTGCGATTGCTACATATTACTGCAAAGAAGAAGAGATCATCTCATCGCTAATGGTTTCACAGCTAGAACACCAGGTAGCAGCCTCCCATCAATACATTAAAGGGGGGACGATTTAATATAAGCTTCATCATACTAAAATAAGAAACTTTTTACACCAATTAAATATTCTGCATTGTTTAAGAAATAATCAAGTTTATGTTCACTATCCCTCTCTCAGCACCTGTTTCTCTTCATTCTGTCTTCATGCAGGCGTTGTGTCAGATAATCAATGACAGTTAGATCCAATATATATGTATAGGGGGGCTCCTTTTGCCTAGAAGATGTATTAGAGCTCACTCTATTAAAATCACCAGACATCGTGTCTCTCTACATGCAGGATTTGTGAAAATGGCAGTTATTTTATTAGATTTTGTTTGCACGGGAATCAGTTATTTGAGTGAGGCTCTAATAGATCTGCTAGGAAAGGAAGCCCCCCTATAAGATAAGGTAAAATATAGGACACCCAACTCCTGCATGAGGAAAGAATGAAGAGAAACAGATGCTTAGAGAGGGATAGTGAACATAAAGTTGATTATTTCATAAAAGATGCAGAATATTACATTTCTTGTATTAACAAAGTTTCTTATTTCAGTATGCCAAAGCTTATATTATATTATAGTTCCCCTTTAAACATGGTACCCTCTCAGCAAGGGGAAAAAAATATACATGTTACCCTTTAGCCGCAAGACAATGGGAACAGAAGATGGTAAGGTGTATGGCGTATTTGTCATTTCCACATTCACCAGTAACCGCTGTATTAAAATACCGTGCGATTGTCATTACACAGATGAATACTTCATTGTGTCAGTAATGCGTTCCCCCCAAAAGAAGCAATTGATTGATAATGTGTACATTACAGAAAACAGACGGGGCAATAAATAATGAAATAGATTGATGAGCAGCTTCTCTAGATGGAATCATTTGACCTTTAGTGACTGCTACACAACACACAGAACACAATCAGCACTAGGACCAGACAAGCACATTGCACACAGCGTCGGCTTTACAACAAATTTCAAAAATTACTTTCTACACTAAACACTTCAGAACCAATACTTGTGTTGAAATCTTCCTGCAAGCATTTCTCCATCCTTTGCTTTGAAGACAAACATTCTATAATGAGCTTCATTTAATAGTAGGTTATATTGGGGATATGGGTCTTAAGGTGGCCCATAGACGCACAGATATTGTCGTATTGCACGGTATTCAGTGCGTGTATGGTGGGAGACAAGCGACCAATATCGTCAGAAGACTTGGATATCAGTCGGCTAGTCGATTGGGCCGGCTGGAAAATTTTGATGGGGATACCTTTGAATGCATAAGAACATTGCTAGTGCAGAATCATCAGATACAGGTAGAATTCCATTGTTTCTACTTGTATATCTGACAATTCAGCTCTATACGTGTGTGTTGAAATTAACAATCTTTTCTGGAAAGATCTTTTGTAAGATCATAATTGTAACATCTATGGCCAACTTTATTAGCTGCACCTCCTGCAGACAGGATAGAGTCAAGGCTTTGTATGTCACTGTAGCACCAATGATAGCACAGACTCAGTCAGCATTTACGTGAAACACTGGATAGATATGTTCAGCACATGAATAGATTAAAGGTACAAATGGACCATGGTCAGGAGAGATAGACCCATAGGAAAGAAACCACTGGTACCATGGGAATTCATGAGAAAAGAAGCTTAACAATAAATAATGATACTTATTAGGGCATATGTTAGCTCATGTGGTGAGTAGCGCATCTCATACAGCATTACATCCAACTGGACTTTAGTTATTGGGTCTGTCGTACCCACTTAGCCAGAGATCAACACCGACAATTGTCTCAGCAGTATTTACTCTAGCAAATTCATAGCAGCATGTGCATAGTCTCCCATACATTGTGGCCTCAATTCCCAGACAAGCCAAACACCACATGTTGACTTATGTTAAGTTAAAAGGGATACTGTCAAAACGCATCAGTTAATAGTGCTGCTCATGTGACTTGTGCCTGCTTTCTGGCGGGCTGTTGTTTTATCTTCTCAATGAAAATGAATGGAGCACAGTGGGACATGGGTTTTTACTACTGAGTGCTGTTCTTAGATCTACCAGTCAGCTGTTATCTTGTGTTAGGGAGCTGTTATCTGGTTACCTTCCTATTGTTCGGTTGTTAGGCTGCTGGGGGGGGGTTGATATCACTCCAACTTGCAGTACAGCAGTAAAGAGTGAGTGGAGTTTATCAGAGCACAAGTCACATGACTTGGGACAGATGGGAAATTGACAATATGTCTAGCCCCATGTCAGATTTCAAAATGAAATATTAAAAAATCTGTTTGCTCTTTTTAGTGCACTACTAGTCTTCCATCTACACCTTTAGCAGAAGTAACAGGTGGCAACCCTACACAAGCCCCTGCACTATATCTTTATTATTTTAATTAAACTTTTATTTAAGTTATGGTTCCACTTTAAAGGATGATACTAGCTAATGATGACAGATATTCAGATGCCCTGGAAGCAAATGACTATATGTATATATAGATGTATATATAGATGGCTGGAAGTTGTAATGTAGTGATGTGTGGGCTGGCCCAATAACCACAGGACCTGCGGGTTTGAGCCGATCTCAGCTAACCTTTTGTGGGTGGGTTCGGGTTGAGCCTCTCTGTCTGCTCTTTTGACCTTACACTTTTGTGTACCTTTTGTGACATCACTGGTGGGGTGGGTCTATAAATAGAGGGGGAAAAGCTGGGTGTGGGGGGCAAATAAAAAGAGACGTCTGCTATCCCGCTGCTCAAAGAAATGACGAAAACAATTAGTACATATTAAAATAATGAAAAAACAAAGAGAAAATGAGGTTCAATGTTGATAAATGCAAGGCAAAAATAATTTAAATGCAAGTTATACACTAAATGGCAGTTTGTTGGGAGTTTCCTTAAGTGAGAAGGATC
>CM044432.1:147749265-147773917 GCA_024363595.1 Xenopus borealis | reverse complement strand
AAAAAAAAAAAAAAATAATAATAATAATAATATTAGAAACACCTATCGTTGTCAGGGAATCTTGCAACAAACTGCCAGAGGCATAATGAATACAGCCATTACTAGCAGCAAAGGATTTAAAGCTTAAAGTTCTGCAGCAAAAGGGGAACTAAATCTGGAATTGTTCAAACTTATACATATCATGCCTCCCTATGTCATTCACTGAAAAATGCACAACAGTGCCATCTTGTGGATTCAAATAGCAACCCGAGTTTTCAGCAAAGAAAATCTATAGGACAGCAAGTAAAACATGGTTTAAGTAAATCTTATAAAACTAAATGTAAAATTGCTCAGGGTGTTTATCTAAGCACTTTTGCAAATATCACACATTTTGTTCAATTTCAGAGCTATACGAGTTTTTTTTAACTGCCATTATAATGGATTTTGTAACAGTGCCATCTGCTGGTCAGTTTACTGCACTATCCAAAGTGTTCTGATGTTGCTCTGCTCAGGAAGGTGATGGTAAAGGATACTGATCTCTGTCTGGAGCATAACAACATCAAAACACTTCTTTGTTACAGCAGGTGGCAGTGTTATAACAAAAATCATTATATTTCCATAGAAATAGGTCAAGTGGACTTTGCTGTGTCCAGCTGATTGGACATCGTTAAGATACCGTGAACTGGATGGATGAGACTCTTCACAAACAATATATTTTCAGTTAATATAAACTTAAAAATAGCTCTGAAACTGTAACAAATAATGTGAATTGCAAAAGTGCTTTGAAAAACACCCTGAGCAATTTTACTTCACTTTTTATAGGTTACTAATGCTTAAGGGTAGAACTCCACAGTACACCTGAAGCCGACACGTCGCCATGCGATGAAACGTATGAGACGTGTTGGATGTCCTGAAGATATAGGAAGTGAATGGGAAATCGTAGGTAAGAACTACATTTATCCGACTGTCGGATGAAGACCCAGCATGCATCATTTTCATCGGACAGATGAGATTTCTCATTCAATTCCTGTATGTAACAAAATCTCACCCTGGTGAGGGGATGCCCGCCGCACCGGCTTGTGGTCTGTCGTCTTACCCGGCAAGTTGTTACTAGGGCATGGCATGAAATTCAAATCCTATTTAAAGGGAATTCAGCGTGCAGCTCTTTGCCCGTTGTTTAGTTCCATTTGTGAGTTCCTGGGTGCGTTTATTCTGTATTCTGATTCCCGTTTTGACCCCTGCCTGACTGTCTACTCTGACTTCTGTGATCCTGACTACTCTGACTTCTGTGATCCTTACCCCGCCTGATTATCTGACTATTCTACACTCCGTTAACCGACCCGTGCCTGTTTGACCACTCTGACTGATCTCCCGGGTTTGACCCTTGCCTGTCTGACTCTGCTTGAGCGCTGGTTATTCCCTAAAACGTCAAATCTCTGCTTGAACTCTGCCCGCACTGATCCGGGCCTGTTTTGACTGCGCTTTTTGTCTATCCCTTGAACCGTGACCTTCTGCCCAAAAGACTTTGCTTAATGATCGTGCCTCTCTGCTCTTCCAGAACCCTCGCTTGGCTCCTGTCTTTATAAGACCTGGCGGCATCCCATTAGCTGAAGGCTCCTCCAGAGGTGAAAGGAGGCTGTTAGGGGCAGAAGCAAGAGCAGAGACCAGCGAGCCTAGAATTGGTTCTGGATTTTGGGTGCTGATTCGCGACACTGTATCTTCAGGATATCCGACATGTCGAATGTGTTTCATCGCATGGCGACATGTCAACTCGAGGTGCACCTTGGCATTCAACCCTTATAAATAAGTGAAGATTTTTTTTTACATACTTTTGATATATACTGGCACATTTACAAAACAGCTGGTGAACTAGATCCAAAGGCTTGTGCCGTTTCCAATTATTCCTGAGGAAACTGGTAGCCAGCGTAACCAAACTGGTTTCATTTCAGTAAGTCTGTTTTCAAGTATGTGAGTTATTTCCCTGCCAGATATAACTGTGCACCACAAATTCATCTAGCAGGGAACAAGTTCACCCTATCAAAGTACTCTCCGGCACAGATAGAGTTTAACAGCATGCCTGCACCTGTGGTTATGTAAGTAGCAGCCAGCAGGCTAGTAAATAGCAAAAGAGCAGGCCCATAGCGTACTACAAAATGATAAATGGCAGAGAGCAGTCTGCCAGATGTGTAAGTATCAGTACAGTAGTGTCCCGGTTTGTTTAACCTCTATCTACATATATGATGTAGGTTCAAGCAGTGTGGAAATTCAGTGATCTAATTTACATAAAAATATTTATAATTAAGACGCAGCACAATTTTTCTTCTTTCAGTAAAAAAAATTAAATTAAAAAGAATAATTTCAGTTACTGTGAATCTTCTTGAGAGTTTGTTTGCTCTTCGATAACTTGCTTTACTATTTCTGCTAGTTTCAGCCGGTCGACTTTGTCTGAAAATCCTCGACCTGAAAATGACAAAGATCCAACATAAGTTTTATGGTCGTATCAACTGAAATGTATAACTGCAAATAAACAGAGAAGGCGAGTATTATTCCCTTTAAACCTGGGGTACCCAACCTTTTTTGCTCGTGAGCCACATTTAAATTTAAAAAAGAGTTGGAGCGCAACACAAGCATGAAAAAGTCCATGGGGATGTCAAATAAGAGCTCTGATTGGCTTTTTGATAACCCCTATAAGGACTGGCAGCCTACAGGAGAGAATGTTTGGCAGGACATTTATGCAACCAAAAGTTTTTTATACAACCAAAACTTGCCTCTAAGCCAGTAATTCAAAAATAAGCACCTGCTTTGAGGCCACTGGGAGCAACATGTTGCTCGCGAGCTACTGGTTGGGGATCACTACTTTAAACCAAATGTCAATTATTTCTCCCTCTGAAAGACAGATGGGCTCATTTATAAACACTGGCCAAATTTGCACCTATGGAGTAACACATGGTGACCAATCAAATGTTTGCTTTCATTGTTTCACATGCAGCCGGCTAGAATAAAGCTATTCAGTAATTGGTTGCTATTGGTTAATGCCCATGGGCAAATTTGTTTGTGTTTATAAATGAGCCTCACTGATTGGTACATTGTAATGTCCTATGATTCTTATGAAGGCTATTCTCTACAGTGAGTCTGGGATAGCTGTGCTTGAATGTCAGCTATATTGCATAATCATTTCTCATAACAGTGAATTAAAACATTTGCACAGTGGGTGACAATAACATTCTTTCCAAAGCAGGTACTATACAGGCAGGAACGTACTTACCCAGGCCAAACACTAGATGGGGTTTAGTCAACACACACATCACTACTGTCTGCCATTTAAAGTCCAAATTATAATTATTATCATCAGGCCATGTCATATACATTTACTGGTGTACTGTGAAAGAATAAGGCAAAGGTTGCAAGAGTGTGCAGAGGCTTTGACCCAAAAAAAAAAGGGCCATGTTAGGATTGCCAGCTGGCAAACTGAAAGCCCATCTCTTACCATTCCAGGTGAAACTTTGCAGGGTATCTCGAAATAGCTTACAGTCTTTATTATACTGCCATGCTTCTTGAACAACTTCATTTAACTTCTCATCTTCATTTTCTCCTATTCATAAGAAAAGGTAAATTCAGGCTGGAAGTTGCAAACCACATAGCATGCTTCCTTAGGGCAATGGCACATAGGCTGCTTTGTTGTCCAGATATATTTTACCATTAAATAGAATTGTGACCTTAAAGGGCACCAATCATAACTAAATGTGAACGTTCAACAAATGCAATTTTTAAAACCGTTAGAATTGTTTGTATAATGTAAATCATCAGCTCACTATACCTTCTGCAAAATCTCCCCTATCTCCACTGCAGTTCTAGCTGAGGCATCTTGGATTTCACCGACTCCTCCTACCTATATCTTCACAGGCAACTGCAGCTCTGAAATCTCACACATGCTCAGTTGAAACTTCTTGGTTGCCGAATAGACCTTCTAAGCCATTTTCAAATGTGCCAACCTTCTGTGTTAGCTGCTTTTCAGTAGTGCTGCCAACTTCTGGAAGTTAGTGTGTGCCCTTAATTTGCATAATGACTTCTCAGGGCAGTGCTATAATCTGAGCATGCTTGTGAACTCATTTGCATGTTATAGTCACAGTATGGACTCCTTCAGGGAAAGAACCCATTAGACAAAGTATGGGATTTTTATAAAACTGCTGTTTTAGTAATAAAACAGTAGCTTGAACTTGATCGAAACTATGATAAAATTAGCCTTACTTGAAGTAAAACCAGCCTATTGGGTTTATTTAAGGTTTAATGAACATCCAAATCACGAAATTCCGTTATGCGGAAAGCCCCTGGTCCAGAGCATGCAGGATAACCGGTCACATACCTGTACCACCTTTCTGAATACTAGATATCCTAGACTAAATTTAATCTTGCTCTGGGAAGAGCAACAAAGACAAAACAAACCACAGCAAAAGGTTTCAGTGTATTCTTATATTGCTTATTTTGGGGTAACTCTATTATTCATTTACCATTTGGATTTTGAAAAATGGCCCCTTGTTCCTATGGTTACGCACCTTTAATTACCATTTCCCATAAACTTGCTCTTTGCTTTTAAAGCTAGTAGCCAGCAATATAGCTGCAAGCACTTATTTACATAAAAGCACACATGTATAGAAAAAGTCGCAGCACCCCTTAGCTTATGGCACCATCTTACATGAGAGATAGAAAGTGAAAGAGATGGAGTGTGTGAGAGAGCGTTACCTTCCTGTGGTAGTATGCACTGTGCAATGATATCTCGAAGTTTTTCCAGTGCAATGTTTGCGTCTTCTATTTCATTTTCAGGATCCTGGATGTAAACATGATCTTTTGGTTTTGTTCTGTGGTGAAAAAAGAGGCAATGTGCAAATAATATTACTGGTAACATTTAAAGTTTGTATAAACTCGATAGTAAAAATAGTAAAAACCCACTGTGACTTCAGTTACATTTGAGAAGGAAAAACAACAGCCTGCCAGAAAGCAGTTCCCTCCTTAAGTGCTGGCACAAATCACATGACCAGGAGCAGCTGGGAAATTGACAATTTGTCTAGCCCCATGTCAGATCTGTTTGCTCTTTTGAGAAATGGATTTCAGTGCAGAATTCTGCTGGAGTAGCACTATTAACGGATGTGTTTTTCCCATGACAGTATCGATTCTGAATATAGGATAAGTTATATACCTTGGTCAACATGCATTTCAGAAACCAGAGAAAATCAAAGCTAGGAATAAGACTAAACACACATGAATATTTACCCTAGTAGCTTTCTCTTTCGCAGTATGGGATTGTTGACAATATTTAATGGTTTCAAGTTGACTTTCAAGTCTTGTATTCTCATGTTGGCAAGCTGTTCAGCATGAGCTTGCTGTATCCCAGCAACAACTGCCTGCAATGGGAAACACCCCACATCTTTAATGAGTTCCCTTGTGTATACAAAAAGGCCAAGAATACATAAGTGAAAAAAAAGAGAAAGCTTATTTCTGCAGCAAATACAGAGACAGTGAATTGTCTGTTGAACTCAAGTTATATGACATCTAGTGATGCTTATGACCGCAAATCTCTTGCTGGACAAATACAAGACCACATAACCACTGCCTCATTGCGTTCTGGAAAAAGGGACCTTTGGGCATTTTTTTGTATATGAAAACACTAAGGAGATTTATGAAAGTTTAAATCTAGAAGGATTCCCACCAATTCCCAGATAGGTCGCAGGAATTCTCATAATTTTCTGATAGTAAAGACAGAAACTATCTGCATTACCGTCATAGCGGCTACCTGTGTCAATTCATCAGATTATGTCTGACTACTTCAAATGGGGCATTCGTGTCCAGAGAATCTCAGCATCAGGGATACTGAGAACTGCAACTTGTGAACCTCTGGCTGTTGTTTAAAGGACTTGTACGGTATAAAAATAAAAACTGGCTAAATAGATAGGCTGTGCAAAATAAAACATGTTTCTAATCTAGTTAGTTAGACACAAATGTAATGTATAAAAGTGTAGTTTCATTTTCTAATGACTGCATAGCAAATCCTCATTGAACAAAGTCTACTTGAAGGAAAAAATGCAATTTATCAGAAAGAGCAAGATGTTTTGAGAACTAAAACCTTGTCCATCATCATCTGTGCCGATGGTAGAATGTTATCCAGCGCTTCTGTTGAGTTCAGCCAAGGGTGGTCTAGAACGCCTTCAATAGTAAGCCGCTCCTCTGGTTTAACCTTCAGTAGCCTGAAAATGGAACAAGACTTTTAGAGCGCAAAATGCAGCAAGCTTGCTTTAAAAAGTCGTGAGGTAGATAAAATGAATTACAATTTTTGTATATTAAAGGACTTTTTCTGTTAATTGCATTTATGAAGAGGTATTAATGAACTCTGAATTCTACCAGAAATGTAACTTTTAATTAAATGTGGGCTTTTAGGAGTAAATATTGTATGGTATACCCACTATGCAACCCAAAGAATGAGAATTTAGTAGACTGAAGTCACTCAACAATTCAAGTTTATGCACCTCACACAAGAGCAAACGTTGTTATCAATAATCTACAAACTTTAATATAAAACTATAGATTTAACTTGTAAAATAGGATTCCTTACAATATCACTATTATATCATATCATATATATCATATTATATATCATATATATATGTAAATAAATCATATATATATATATATATATATATATATATATATATATATATATATATATATATATATATATATATATATATATATATATATATATATATATACATATACATACATACATACAATGTTATAGGGCAACCCTTTTGAAGTAAAGAATAACACCTTTATGATACCTTTATTATACCTAACTAATATAATCATAGCAAGCTTTCACAACATTTTAGTTCCTTTTTCAAGCTGATAATGAAGCTGTGGTGTTCTCTGGTATATTTACAACATTCAGCTCATAGGTCAAATGCCCAACAAAAAGGAACATACATCTATGTATAAGGTGTCAAAGTCAACATATTCCTTTTTGTTGGTTATTTGACCTTTGAGCTGAATGTCGTTTGTATAGACCAGAGAAAACCACAGTTTACTTGTAATCAGCTTGGAAAAGGAACTAAAATGTTCTGAAAGCTTGATCTGATAATATTAGCTAGCCAATACATGTATCACCTTTATACCACTTCGTTATTTTTTATTTCAAAAGGGTTGCCCAATAACATTTTTACTGGCTAACACTGTATAGCAACTTCTGCAATTATAGATGAGACACAGATAACAACAGATACACAGATGGGGCATGGCATAATAATGTATTTAATAGACACACATCCCACAATTTAATTATACTGATTTTAGGAAAAATGTACAAACCAAATAAGGATGTTTTTTAATGTGAAAATGCAGTTAGCTATGTGAAAATGCAGTTAGTCAGGAATTCCAGTAAGTGTTACATAATTCATACCTGACATTACATCTTGTCACATGAGATAGACAACTTGCATTTATACAATACTAACACAAATGTCAGTGCTAAGGATACCCGCAATCACTCAACATTATGGGCCCTTGAAAGCAGTTAGGAAGCATGAATGCCCTTAAGTAAGTAGAAGCAAACAAAATAACTCACTTTCTCACAATATCTTTTGCCATTTCAGAGATCTGGCTCCATTCTTCCTCCGGGAACTCAAAACTTCCAGTCATGATCTTTTTTCTCATGTCCTTTGGGATGGTTCGACTGTGATGTTTGGAGTAAAAAGGAGGGTAGCCACAGAGCATCACATAAATTATAACACCTAAGGACCACAAGTCACAGTTCTGGGAGAAACAGAAAATGCCCGTTTAACGTTGTAGTGATGAACTCTAATGCTTACCATTTCACCAGCAAATAATCCAGGAGTCACTGAAGAACGACCAGAAAGACTGAGATCTATGTTATGCCTGTGCAATGTTAGCAATTGATTCAAATAAGAACTAAAGCAGCTTGGAGAATAACTTGGAATTTTGAAGGATTTGGTTTAGTGAAAAAATCATGTTACAAATTAATGTGAAACTCTAATAACTACACTGGACAAAGAACAGGCCAGCGTTATTTATAACTGGATTGCCTCTTAATGAGGCTTCCAATACAAAAAAATTATAATTAAAAACATAGCTCAACTGTAAATGTATCTCTCTTGCAAATAATGAGGAAAAAAATGCAAGACCTGGTTGTCAAATTTGTTTCAGTACTCATTTTAAATATACAAGTTTAAAAGGCTGTCAATACTAGACATTTTTAGTTCAAACCCTTCTTTAAAGGGATACGGTCATGATTTTTATGGTTACGTTTCTATTGCTACTACGTTGCGTGTAGGCAGCCATCTAAGGTTGTCTTGCCTGATCCTGTGTTTTTAGAAAGAGCCAGCATTTCAGGCAGGCTATTGTTTCTCCAACTCAATGTAACTAAAGGAGTCGCAGTGTGTTATCCAGTTACCTTCCCATTGTTCTATTGTTAGGCTGTTGGGGGGGAGGGGATAATATCACTTCAACATACAGGGCAGCAGTAAAGAGTGAGTGAAGATTATCATAGCACAAGTCACATGACTGGGGGAACCTGGGAAATGGAAAATATGTCTAGCACAATGTCAGATTTCAAAATTAAATCTAAAAAGATCTTTGCTCTTTTGATAAACAGATTTCAGTGCTGATTTCTGCTGGATCAGCACTATTAATTGATGTGTTTTGAGAAAATCCCTTTAAGGTCCATCATTTGGGCTGAGCAGATACACATGAATTCAGGATATAACTGGCCTCACTAGAAGCTCTAATTGGCCTGAACAGTAGTAATGATTGGGTTGGCTATCGTTAATGGATTTACCTTGTTGTACGTGTACGGTGTTGGTGAGGTAGGAATGATGCCAAACTTTTCCTTCTGGTGTCTTCGCTGTGCCTCCAAAACCTGTGGGGATTATAAGCATCTCAGTTGTTGAAGCAGATTGCATCTCAAAAATAATACAGCAAAACTCTAACCACTTGTATATACTGTACATATAAAACAATTTAACAATTAGCAACATTTTAATACTATTCTACAGTTCGCAACTGATCGTGGCAAACCACTGGCTGTTATAGCAGCAAAGAGGGGACCGCAAGTTCTGAGAGGATGGAAAGGCAAGTGATCAGCATTATACTGCACAACCATAATAGTATTTTTCTTTACTCTCTGACCAGAACTATTCCATGCAGGGTATAATGTCAAACAAAGGATTCTAATTAAGTGAGAGTTTAAAGGCAATAACGCATTGAGGTTCCTGAAAATCTTAAGGCAGTGATCCCCAATCAGTGGTTCATAAGCAACATGATGCTCACTAGTTTCTTGTATGTTGCTCCCAGGGGCCTACAATCAGGTGCTTATATTTGAATACCTGGCTTGTTGGCAAGTTTTGATTACATAAAAATCAGGTGTTCAGCCAAACAAAACCTCCTATAGGCTTAAGGTTCACATAGGGACTACCAAATAGCCAATCACAGCCTTTATCTTGTACCTCCAGGAACTCTTTTCGTGCTTGTGTTGTTCCCAAACTCGATTTATACTGTGACGTGCTTACAAGTAAAAAAGTTTGTGGTCCCCTGTGTTAAGCATACAAGTCACAACAGAGAACAGTCATAAATCTTGCACACTTCCATTACCTGCGGAGCTACGTAGTACGGGGTAAATTGTGGTGTCATTAGATCTCCTTGGTCTATTTTGGCAAAACCAAAATCACATAATTTAACTGGAGCATCCTGTAGCAAAACAAAACATATTTTAGTAAAGCACAAAACAAATAAGTTTAAGTATGATGCAAATGTCATTAAGGTATCATCTAAAATGATACAGCAGTTGCTATATTTTACAGCCATTAATTCTGTACCATATAGAACATTGTAAGACTAATTACCGGTAATCTTACCAGTGAGTTGTCCTTGAATAGTAGGTTCTCTGGTTTGAGATCTCTATGCGCAATGTTTATTGAGTGACAATGCTTTACTGCCATAGCAATCTGTAAAAGAAAAAATGAAAGTCAGTTGAAAGCTAGATCCTTCATGAAAGCTAAACTCATTACTGCCAGGATATCTAAAAAGTCTTGTACTCTTCACCCAATATGCTTTTAAATGACCAAAATGTATAGTCCTGGATATACTTAACCTTTCTGTCCCAAAAGAATGGGTCTATAAAAGACATATAGCTTATTGGTTTCTCTGAGAAGTTTATATGTAAGCTTTCTTATACAGTACATTTGTTTTGAAAAAGCACAAAATCCCTTGATTTTCACATCAGAGGAGGATATCATTACAATCCTATAAGCATAAAGGTGAGAAAATAAGCAACCACAAACCAAAGCTAGAGAAAAGACAAAATGTAGGATTTCAAAAGCATTTTTTTTTTTTTAAATGATTGCATGATTCATTAATACCTTACATACCAGGGACTTGCAATGTCCTGCAGGTCTATAAAGCATTGTACAAGTTGCACACACATAGAATACAACCGTGTGGCTGTAGTAAAACAGTTATACAAGTGACAGTGTGCAAAAACTAATCAGATTATAACAAAGCAGGCAATAGGATCACGTGAGAGCCTCAGTCCCTGCACTTTTAGGCTTAGCTCTTCATTGCACGACTGCTGGATGAAGCTTCTGTAACTTGCCTGCTTTGTTACTTGGCTGGCTTGCTTCTCAGTGAAGTGCCGGTGCTGGCTGATTCTGTGAAACAGCTCGCCCCCCTCCATCATCTCCATAACAATTAGGAGCCGTGCCCTGTTCAAAAGTGTTAATTTAAAGAATGGGTCAAATATCAATGAATATGCAGTTCCTGCTGATGCTGGTCAACAGTTGGTGCGACCTCATTCTCCTAGTACCGATTACCAGAAAGGGATTCTGTCATGATTTTTATGTTGTTGTTTTTATTTCTAAATTACACTGTTTACACTGCAGATAATTCACTCTACAATATAATATTTCATTCCTGAACCAAGGTATTTTTAAAAGTTGTAATATTGGTGTGTAGGCAGCCATCTTGCCTGATTATGTGCTTTCAGAAAGGACCAGCACATCATTATGGAACTGTTTTCTGACAGGCTATTGTTTCTCCTACTCAATGTAACTGAAAGAGTCACAGTGGGACTTGGATTTTTACAACTGATTGCTATTCTCATATGTACCAGGCAGATGTTCTCGTGTGTTATGGAGCTACTATCTGGTTACCTTCCCATTGTTCTGTTGACGGGTTGCTGTGGTGTAAGGGAGGAGTGATTTCACTTCAACTTGCAGTACAACAGTAAAGAATGACTGAAGTTTATCAAAGCACAAGTCAGAGGACTGGGAGCACCTGGGAAATTGACAAAACTTCTTGTCCCCTGTCAGATTTCAAAATGAGATATAAAATATTCTGTTTGCCGATTCGGAAAAACAGATTTCAGTGTAGGAGTCTGCGGTGGAGTCCTATTAACTGAAGTGTTTTGAAAAAAATAATTTTTTTCAAGACAGTATCCCTTTAAAGTGTGAGGTGTTTTGGAACTGAACTTCTTTCATCAAGGTCGCGCCCCAGATTGACAGCACTGGCACTTCTCCACCAGCAGTGGCAGCACCCATGACACTACCCTATTGAAAGGATTTGAGTCAAGATAGGTTACATCTGTGGGCAGAGCTGTTTTTTTACCATTCACATAGAAAAAGCAGGTAAATGACACTATAATGGTAAACCAACAAACTTTATCTTTACAGTACACACATATACCGACATCAGTACATTGATATGCTACATGCAAGAGTTTAGAATAAGGCCCACTAACAAAGTAACAGCAGTTTTCAGATATTACTTCCTACTCAATAAGGACACAGCTCTGTGCCACACTATAAAAGAAGTATGGTATCTCCATTAGTATAAAAAACATTTTCTGGGGTGTTTTTTAGTGCTTAGGAAAAATTGGGGCATCAGGGTAGGCTACTCTTGGTGTAAATTAAACTCACACATTGATAAAGATTCTAAATTCCCTAATGGTGCCAGAAAGGTGCTGACTGCAAAAGTGTCATTCCCCAGAATCAAACCAATGCAGGTGTCATGGTAAGCTAAAAGTTCTAATAATGTGAGCAGCGTAGAAACCGCATCACCAGGAGCACACATTCTTCCCCAGCACACAGAAAAAGAGGTGCAGCTACAGAAATGGGGTGCACAAAGTTAACACCTTCTATCCCCTGAAAGGTTAAAAATGTACCTTAAGGAAAAACAAATGGGGGATCCAAACAAGAGACCTTGTTTGAGAAAAGAAGGAAACAAAAAAATTAAAAGGTACAGGTGGGTGTCTTCATTGCTGCAACAATCTCACATCTTCGTATACTCTTAAATATAATCAAACTGGTTGCATAATGATAAGTTACATAATGGCAAACCAGTTTATAGTAACTACTGGTAATCCATTGATTTTCTTATCTGGATGAGCTGCTAGGATTTTTACCTCTGCAAAAGACTAAAAATGTAAAATGTGCTTTTTAACCAGAATAAAGGGGAAAAGGGAAAAGAACAATGAATAGCTTGGTCTTACCTTGGACTTGACTCATGGGGGAACTGCACACTGTTTGCATACACGTCCATGATCTGTACAATATTAGGATGTGTGGCACACAACATGTGTAATCGTACCTGCAGAAAGAATTCACATCATTTACAGGACAAATTACTTTGCTGGTAGCTAGGCTCAACTACAGTTTTCACAAAAATGAAACTCAAAATGCAAGTGATAATTCACAGTTTATAATCACACACCGCTGTCAATATTGTCAGTCAAATAACCTGCCTGTGAGGGGTCAGGCTGGCCACAGACTATATGATCCGCTCATTTGGGACATTGCCAAACGAGTGGATCTTTCCCCGATATGCCAGGAACAGCAGAGCTAAATCGAGGGTAATCCGAACGCTTGGCCCTATGGCCGAAGGATCATATCACGATGAGGGCAATGGTCTCCGACAGGTCGGTTTGGGGAAAATCAAACCTTCTTGATTGATATCGTGGCCAGATATCGATCAGGAAGACCCCATACATGGGCCTATAAACTGTCAAATTGGTCTAAACTACCAATATCGGCAGATTTATCTGCCCGTGTATGGCCACCATAACAGAGGCTCTATGTTAGGTCCTGGCCAAGGACTATTCCAACCAGTCACTTATTCTTTCCAGCATTGGGGATGAAGCCCCTTATCCAGACTGCCCAGGACCTGGGGTTCTTCGGATAAGGGAACTTTCTGTAATCTGGATCGTCATACCTTAAAGAACAAGTAAATGTTTTTCTTTTTCTTTCTGTAAATTTGCTCTAAACAGCCCCCCAGATTAATGTACCTTAGTCACTGCTGCAAGTCTGCTCTGGTTTCTGTGTTATCAGCAGCTTGTTTCCCCTTCTTCCTGGTGCAGAGTGAAGCCCCGCCCCTTAGTTTACTTAGTTTACAGATAGAAAAAGAAAAACATTTACTTTTCCTTTAAGTCTAGAAAAAAATATAAATATTAAATAAACCCAATAGGCTGGTTTTTCTTCCAATTACGATTAATTATATCTTAGTTGGGATCAAGTACAAGGTACTGTTTTATTATTACAGTGAAAAAGGAAATCATTTCTAACAAATGTGATTACTTGGTTAAAATGAAGTCTATGTGAGATGACCTTTCAGTAATTCGGTGCTTTCTGGATATGGGGTTTCCGGACAAAGGATCCCTTACCTGTACTATCCAAGAGCAATTCCAGCCCCATTTCAACAAAGCTTACTTGCCAAGAGATATATTTATAATCATGAAATATAAGAAAAATCTGAGATGTTTTTCCCATAACTATTTGGACTATTTACTTGAATAATGTTCAGCTGTATTACATTAAAAACATAAATAAAATATACATACATTCAAGACATTTTCCTATTGGCTGAAAATGCTTTAAAATTGTATAAAAGTAATAGGATGTCTACTAGTCACTCATGCCTGTCTTCATAGCCACGCAATGAAAATGGCAGAGAATGGGGAATTCACCCAAGGGATCTGTGGTGTTTTAGCCAGTTACTACATTATATGAAATCAATACCACAAAGTGGGTGGGAGAGAAAACCCATGCCTTGGGAAACTATCATGGAAGGTATTCAGTCACTTAATAGACCACTTTCTCATATATAAATTGATAATTCAGGCCAGGGACCTCCCTCAAGCCACATGCATAAAGAATTGGGAAAAGGAATAGTGCTGGAAGATAAAGGATGGGATCAAATATTTAAGCCAATTCATAATAGTTCTGTAGCATCTAGGACCAGAGAAACAATGTTTAAGCTCATCACGAGGTGATACTACACCCCAGTTCGAATACATCACATATACCCTAAATATAGTGACTTATGTTGGAGATGTAAATTAGCAAGAGGAACTTATACTCATATCTGGATTGAGTGTCCGAGTATTGGATAGAGATTAGTAAAGTTCTAAGTGAGCTTACTATTATTGATATAAACCACTTGGATCCAACACTCCTACTGTTTCATCTAGACACAAACTCTAACATGGTCATCAAAGACAAACTTTTCCTCCAACTTATTCAAGCAGCGAAGGTCATTATGCCATGCAAATGGAACTCTTCAAATCCTCCCACATTCTTAGAATGGCTCAAGAAAGTTGAAGACATCCGTAAATTAGAGGAAATAGTTTATATAACAAGAAATGAGAGTGGAAGATGTTGGGATATCTGGAGACCATGGTTAAGGTTTATTCGAACTTATAAAGACTAAGGGTTAAATAGTCAACCCAACCCTTGTATAGAAATGTCATAGATGATGACTTAGGACTTGGCTATATAATTCTAAAGGACTATAGTTTCTAAATTGTTAACTGTATAGGATAAAAAAGAAAATGTCAGTGATAAGTATGTCACCACAGTGGTGTGTTTAAACATAGTATAACAAATGTCCAGGGTGGTTAGAATTGCATGAAAGGGTTAACTCACCTCATTTCTGGCTTTAGGTCGATCAACAAGGATCTTCAGTGCAAAACGTTCTTGTGTGGTCTTTTTCACACAAACTCTGCATGAAGAATCATTAGAAAAATGTGTTTACACTCCTGACTACCGTGAGCACCACTGACTTTCATAGATTTAAAAGGGTTTTAATCAGATTGATATTATTTATTTGAAGCAGTAACAGTAGAACAAATGGGTAAGATGGAAACGAATAGGATACCTTTCTCAGGGAGCTCACGGTGCGAGCCGCCATGACAGTCCATGCGCATGTGCAGTACGTGCATGTGATGTCATGCGCATAAGCCAAATGAAAAGCTGCCACAATTTCAGGCAGCTTTTCATTCTGCGCATGCGCATGGACTGTCATGGCGGCTGGCAACGGGAGCTCCCTCCCGTTGCGAGTAAGCCAGCGCATGCAGGGGACAATTTTTTTTAAACTACTACAACCCCAAAAAGGAATGCGGGATCTATCAGCCCACACCTTCGGTATGGGGATTTTTTTCCTGCCCATAGGTGCCCTTTAAAACTTCTCTATTCTAGATACTGGATATCATGACCAGGATGAATGAAAACCTTCGTAGACACAAATCTTTTTATAATTTGGAGGCAAATGCTTAAGAATTGCTGGAATGTTGGGTGAAACATCTACATGAATCTAAATGCTGAATGGGTTTACATATAAAGAACTGTTATAGTACAGAAGACCAGTGAATTAAGAAAGAATGAAGAATTGTTTCTTTAAGTAGTACTGTGGGGGGGGGGGGGGTGTCAGCGGGGCCTCTGGCACCCACGGGGGGTTGTAGTCAGGATCAAGGAGGAAGTCCTTTCCAGCGAGTCCAGGCGAAGTACAGTTCAGGGGGAAAATCCAATAACAAGGTCAGGTCCAGGCAGGGGTTCAATAGGCAGGCAGCAAGGTTTCAAAGTCCAGGAACAGGCAAGGATCAATAACAGGAATCAATAGCAAGGCTAGGAGACCCAGGAACACAATAGCTTAGAAGAGCTATACTCGGGCATTGAACCTGGGTCTCCGGCGTCCTTTTAACTTTGAATTTGGCGCAATTGCGCCTCTGGCGCGGCGTGATGACGTCACGGCCGGCGCCGAAACCACGTGGCGGCCATGGGCGCCGCCATCTTGGATGCGCCGCCGCGCAGGGAGGACGCGCCGCCCGGAGCTCCCGGGAATGCTCCGGGCGGCGTCCGTGACAGGGGGGAATGGTACTGACAGTTTTCACAGGATTCTGCATAAGTGGTTTTCTGATAATAATTCGACAATAGTTAATGGATCTAGGGATTTACAGAAGAAGTAGATTTACTATTTTTTATATATCTTAGTATTTTTTAATTTATATCTTAGTTGGGAACAAGTACAAGTTACTGTTTTATTATTACAGAGAAAAAGGAAATCATTTAAAAATCTGGATTATATGATTATAATGGAGTCTGTGGGAGGCAGCCTTTCCGTATTTTGGAGCTTTCTGCATAATGGGTTTGCAGAGAATGGATCCCATACTATATATACACAAGACAAACCAGACAGGAGCATGTTGACTTTCTCTGAACAGAAAGACTCTCAACACTGTATTGCATGAATCTGAAACTGTATGAATTTGCTCATTTATTCATCCACAAGCAGTCCAGTAAAGGATTTCTTCTACACCTTGCTGATTTACCATGATATCGCCGTATATATGTGGAGGATCATGCATCATATTACTGCCTGGGACAAAACAAAGTTGCAGAGACTTGTTCTTTTACATGGCTTTGTCCTCTATGCAGGTGCCACAAAGTTCAAAGCAAAACCATAAAAACTTTTATACAAGCACCATAGAATTTATGACTCTTAGCGCTTACATTAAAACAGAGTCATAAAGAACAGGAAGAAGTGTGGGAGCAAAAATCAGAACTCTGTCTGTTAATTGGTTCATGTGACTGAACATGTATGGTTTGTTTGGGTGCACTGGGACCTGTAGGATCCCAGGGGGAGGCCTTTACTTTTAAAATGCCAATTTTCTATTTAGGATTACCCAATGGCACATAGTACTAAAAAAAGTATATTATTTTTTTTACATGAAGCGGGTTTTACATACCAGATGTTTTATGCCATATATATATATGCTATATATTTTTATAGAGACCTTCATTGTTTGGGGGGTATAGTTTTCTTTTAACTTTTTTGAAAAGGAAACAGCTTTCCCTATGTGTGAATGGATATGGAAGATGCAAGATAAAGTGGCCATGCAGAGGGTCGAATTCTCTACAGAACCAGGTCCTGACTGATAATTAAAATAAGCCCTGGCATTTCAGGTACACAGAGGCCCAAAAAGTGCACACAGAGGCCCAAAAAACCCCACCAGCCCACTAAATACTGACTTTCTAAGGGACCTTATAGCAGCCTCTCTGGCATGTGCCAGAACCCACAGATCGGGCCTGTACAGAACCTGTTGCTAGCAATTATTTAATCTGTAGAAAATGAAGCCAACTGGACAGCAATGAAACAATAGAGTTGGCACTTCTGAAAAGATTCCAGTGTTCACCCCAGGCAGTTATTGCCAGGTAGATAACGCACTTCTATTTCTTGACGTCCAGTCCACCTCCTGCCCGGGTCCATTTTTTTGGGACCCGTACCCGACCCGTACCTGCAACCCGCGATCCGCAACTCGCATTCTTACCCGCTTGGACCCGTACCCGCAACCTGCGATCTGCAACCCGGACCCGCTGTCATTGTAAACCGGAAGTGACATCATCGGAAGTAGCCGTGATCAGAGAAAAAGGAGTAAAACAGGAAGTGCGGTCATTGTAAACCGGAAGTGACATTGTCGGTAGTAGACATGCTAAGAAAAAGGAGTAAAAATCACTATGGCGAGGATCTGCGACCCGACCCTCAACCCACAAACCTGCAGAACCACCGGCCCGCTTCTATACTCGCACCCAGAACTTCTACATGCAACCCAAAGGGGACCACAGGATTCCACCTCACATGCACTAACAGAATTACTTTACAGAAGCCAGTAGGACTGTATGCTACATTCCTAATATAAATCAAAAATGTTACAAGGTTCATAGGCAGGGGTTCTTAACATGATACAGTTACGGTACAAGGGAATGTCAGAAGAGAAAAGAAGTATTACAGGTATAGGATCTGTTATCCAGAATGTTCAAGACCTGCAGTTTTCTAGATAAGAGATCTTTCTGTCATTTGGCTCTCCGTACCTTAAGTCTACAAAAAAAAAAAAACATTTAACTAGGGATGCACCAAATCCACTATTTTGGATTCGGCCAAACCCCCGAATCCTTCTAGAAAGATTTAGCTGAATACCGCACCAAATCCGTACCTTAATTTGCATATGCAACTAGGGGTGGGAAGGGAAAAACATGTTTTACTTCCTTGTTTTGTGACAAAAAGTTGTGTAATTTCCCTCCCCACCCCTAATTTGCATATGCAAATTAGGGTTCGGATTCAGTTCGGCTGGGCATAAGGATTCTGTGCTGCCATGTAGTAGTTATCTGTATTAATTACTAATCAGCCTTATATTGTGACATTTCTATTCTATATGTACTGTATATTGTGAGTGGGTCCCTAAGCTCAGTAAGTGACAGCAGCACAGAGCATGTGAATCAGTGAATCAGCAGAAAAGAAGATGGGGAGCTACTGGGGCATCTTTTGTAACAATTTGTAGATAAGCAAATAAGTAATTTAACAATATAAGATAACAGGTCCCTTGGAAAACGTTAGACTCCCATCTTAAAGGGCAATACACCTTCATAAGAAAAATGTAATTTAAAAAACCACAGAAATATGCTCAAACTTGTAAAGTGAACATGGTAATTAGGGGGTATAGCCACAAAAATAGGAGTGGTATAATTTTCACCTTTCACTTCGCGCTGCAACTTTTTTGTTCCTCTTTTTATTTAAAAAATGTTGGGAAGTATGTACTGCTTTAGTTTAACTTTCCTTGCCTTTAAACGTAAAATCTAAACATACAAGGGGGATGTAATATTGGTAGTTAGTGCACTAATCATTCGCAATGCACATAGATGTTCAGACATTTTGCCTTAGCAAACACTTTTCCCCTCAAACAAAAGTAACTGACTGGAATAATTCAAGATCGCAAACCCATTTTTGCAAACAAAATATTTAATGAAAATACAAAGCAGGTGTTAAAGGTTCACAATGAGCAATAGAGATTCGCCAAGCAATAAAAGCCTAATGAAGAATATTACATTGTGACAGGCAAATTTTTATTCTCAAGGTTTTGCAAATGGTATTACATTTCCCCCCTAGAGCAAATATTTCCTACTGTCCATGACAACAGAAGAAAAAAAGTCTAAAGCAAGCAATGCAGTAAAGCAAAGAGTAAATCCTATACCAGGCGGCTCAGGAAAAAGCGTTTATAGTAGAATAAGGGAGTTTCAACATTTACATTTAAATGTGTTGAAACATGGTGTGTGTTATATTCCCAATTAAAAGTCTATGCAGCTTAATAGCCTGTCTGTTTATCAATTGCATTGCTATTTGAACCTGCACAGAAAACATACAAGAATCCAGAAGCTGTGTACATTAAAAGGCAGACCTGATAAAACAACTTCCTTTCTCTTTTTCTGATTAATATGATTGCTTTGAAAGCATTTAACTAACAGATACTTTAGATTCCAATATGTGACCTATCAAAGAATTGTATCAACTTGGTAAAAAGTTATGAATTATATTAGACCCTAAGCAAACACTTTGTGATGTTGAGATTACTCACTCACTAGCAACAACTACTACAACAACTACAAAAACAAAATGTGGTGGTGCAAACACAGGGAAAAACGTGGATGTAAAATGACATGATGATATCCCCTTGGTATGTGTGAGAACATGTTGGTTCATACTACCCAGAGAGATGGACTGTATTATTTCAAGCAGAAAGTGCTTTAAATAGCAACTGCTTTATGAAATGTTAACTCAAAGGCAATGTTCAGGGGTACAGTTTCCCTTTAAGCGAGAATTAAAGAGTAATATTACTAATGTATTACCCAAACTCACCTGACAGGGCCACTAATTCCAGCACCAAGTTTCTGGGTCCAGTTAATGTTGTATTCTTCTAAGATTGAGGAGTCCTGCATGCAAAAACATTGCCACAGTCACATAAGTGCAAAAACATATTTTTATGAAATTATGTCTTTTACTTGCAGAAATTCACACTATCTACAATGGAAATGAATTCCTTCTACTGTTTTTGACTGCCCACGACTCTAATGCCACCTGACCACAACTCATAAAAATATCCCAAAGTTTTCTTGTAACACCATTATGGAATAGGAAATATGTGAGGTGGGCTTATAGTCAGCGAGACTGAGACCAATGAGGTTATGAGGCAAATCTAAGGCTAATGTGATACAAAATAGGCAAGGGAAATAACTAGACAGGCTTTTGCAAGTATTGCACAATGGGATAACAATACTGTAATGGGAAAAATGATTTTTCCAGAATGCATCAGTTAGACATATTGCCAGTTTCCCAGCTGCCCCAAGTCATGTGACTTGTGCTCTGATAAACCTCAGTCTCTCTTTACTGCTGTACTGCAAGCTGGAGTAATATCACCCACTCCATTCCACCCCAGCAGCCTAACAATGGAACAAAGGTAAGGTAACCAGATAACAGCTCCCTAACACAAGATAACAGCTGCCTGGTAGATCTAAGAACATCACTCAATAGTAAAAACCCATGTCCCACTGCCTTCTATTCAGTTACGAGAAGGAAAAACAACAGCCTGCCAGAAAGCAGGTCCCTCCTAAAGTGCACGCACAAGTCACATGACCAGGGGCAGCTGGGAAATTGAGAAAATGTCTAGCCCCATGTCAGATTTCAAAACTAAATATTAAAAAATCTGTTTGCGCTTTTGAGAAATGGATTTCAGTACAGAAGTCTACTGGAGCAGCACTATTAACTGATGCAGTATCCCTTTAAGGTAAAGCGGCCATGCTTGGGGCTCACTTTATTTTAATTTGAAGTTTATAATAAACACTTTTTCAGTTACAATTCTGCACAGCTTTTCATTGCGCCAAATACAACAGAAAGACAAGTATCCTGACGAATGCACAAGGATCAATGAAGTGGCAGTGTTCAATGCCTGAAAGCAGTGACAAGCAAAACACCCCTCGTTCCAGGGGCCTAAACCCAGAGAACATTCTTTTTAACAATCCCTGCCAAGACAGTTTAAATATTAAACTGGGTAATATGTATTATAAATGAACTGCATGACACATCAGGGTCGCTTAAACCCAGATACTCAGCAACTGAATTTAGTTACTGATTTGTCACTGGGACTAAAAGAAACTGGAAACCTGACTCAATAGCACAATTAAAAGTCAAATAGTGGACGTCTGGTATGCAAATAATAATGAAAAAGCAGCATGAAATGGGTCAATGTACCGGTTTGCTGGCACAATGACAGCACTTAGGATATGCAAACACATCTCTTATCTCTCAGGCCAGGAAGGTTTTCATTACTGCATTTAAAGAAAGTCACAACTGTAAAAAAAGTGCTCTGCCCAGCTGGTTAGGACGTCTGGAATTGACTTGCTTATATGCATCTAAATGAACAGACATTTGTAAAAATGTTTTATCTAGTATTATGGGAGGGGGACACCATGGGGATGTGAGACTCAATATTTGTGAATGTCTTGTGACAGATCTTGGCGTGAAGATGCTTTTTAATTCTTTGCATTCCAACACAGTTTCTTGCCATCACCTACATTCTTGCACATTATAAACAGCTTGTGCCTTAGTATAATAAGTCCGTCAGATCTCGATCGGGCGTCTTAAAAAATCCAGTTGGATCGTAGCCGCATCTGTGCGTTGATGCGGCCCCGCAATCCTACCACCTGCTTTGGACGCATTATGATCTGATTGTCGGGCTCTAGGGCCCACGAGTGGATCAGCCCAATGTAGCTCAGCTCAGTGTGGGCATATCTGGGAAAGATCCGCTCGTGTGGCATTGGGCATATCGGTGAAAGATCTGCTCGTTTGGCGACATAGCCAAATGAGTGGATCTCTATACCTATGGCCACCTTAACAGAACATTTGCTTTTTATATGGAGTCAGGGACGCCCATCTGAAAGCTGGAAATAGCCAGAAGAAAAAGGC
This sequence comes from Xenopus borealis, assembly GCA_024363595.1. NCBI lineage: Eukaryota > Metazoa > Chordata > Amphibia > Anura > Pipidae > Xenopus > Xenopus borealis. Next base: position 147,751,819 of record CM044432.1, on the reverse strand, counting down.
AAATTAATTAAACTCAAATAATAAAAATAAATAATAAAAGCCATTTGAAAAGCTGCTTAGAATTTGCCACTCTGTCACATATTAAAAAATGTACTGAACGGGATACGGTCATGCGAAAAAATGGCAGTAGTCCAACAACAGAACATTAGGAAGGTAAACAGATAACAGCTCCCTAACACAAGCTGCTTGGTAGATCTAAGAACAGCACTGTAAAAACCCATGTCCTGCTGTGGCTCCTTCAGTTACATTGAGAAGGAAAAACAACAGCTTGCCAGAAAGCAGTTCCCTCCTAAAGTGCTGGCACAAGTCACATGACCGGGGCAGCTGGGAAATTGACAAAATATCTAGCGCCATGTCAGATTTCAAAATCGAATATAAAAATTCAGTTTGTTCTTTTGAGAAATGGATTTCAATGCAGACGTCTGCTTGAGAAGCAGTATTAACAGATTCTTTTTTTAAAAAATGTATCCCGTTAAAGGTTAACCACGCCTTCAAAAGTGGTTTTGCTGTCCTATATAAAATATGACTTGTCCACCTAGGTTTAGTTAAGACTGAACTGATTGGAGCAAACTGTGCAAGTTGTTCTGAAACTCAGCTTACACTGAAACAGCAAATAGTAATTATCTTTATCATCAATTAAAAAGGGGACCTAGACAAATGTGGGATCTCAAAGAAGTCAATGGACTATATGCAATGGATTAAATGGGCACAGGATACTATTCAAAAGGCAACTTCCTGCTTTATTATACACTCTATGTCCAGGCTTCTGTGTAACACCTCAAGTTTAACATACAAAGCAAAAATGCATACTGATATACCATGACAACCACCAGTGACTTCTACTGGAAACTAAAAGGGGTGGGTATGCTCATTTCTGTTCAGAGTGCTCTGCTCTGCATTTTCAGGTAGAAATGTTTCTCTCTCTACACCAGTGATCCCCAACCAGTAGCTCATGAGCAATAGGTTGCTCCTCAACACCTTGGATGTTGCTGCCAGTGGCCTCAAATCAGGTGCTTATTTTTGAATCCCAGGCTTTAATGCAAGTTTTGTTTGCATAGAAACCACATTTACTGCCAAATAGAACCTCATTGTAGGTTGACCGTCCACATAGGGGCTACCAAATGGCCAATCACAGCACTTATTTGGCACCCCAAGAACATTTTTCATGCTAGTGTGGTTCCCCAACTCCTTTTATTTCAGAATGTTGCTCACAGGTTCAAAAGGTTGGGGATCCCTGCTCTACACTTTCACATGTTCTAGTCCAGTGATCCCCAACCAGTAGCTCGTGAGCAACATGTTGCTCCCCCTTGGATGTTGCTCTCATGGTCCTCAAAGCAGGTGCTTATTTTTGAATTCCAATCTTGAAAACAAGTTTTAATTTCATAAAACCTAAGTATAATGCCAGGTAGAGCCTCTTGTAGGCTGCCAGTCCACACATGGGCTACCAAATAGCCAATCACAGCCCCTATTTGGCACCCTAAAGGACTTTTTTATGCTTGTGTTGCTCCCCAACACTTTTTACATTTGAATGTGGCTCACGGGTAAAAAAAGGTTGGGGACCCCTGTTCTAGTCAATGGGAGTCCCAGGAAGCAAACATAGCGGTTTCTATACTGCCAAAATGATGCTGCCAGAGTAAAGGCTATGTGTGACAGTTGTCTAAGAAACTGAAAATACACTTTTACCTTTGTGCTCATTTACACAACACAACGCACTTTGCCGGGCAAGAGGTACTAACTGGATTCATCCAGTCATTAGGCTATTGTAGTCAAGTGTTAATACTGTGCAAACACCATCTTAATTAGGGTTCAGAAAGTAAAGAAAAACCCATTGTATATGCAAAACTGTAGAGTTACCCCCTACATAAAATTAACATAAAAAATGAGGCCGCTGCTGAAACTCCACATTCTGAGTAAGTTGGGTGCAGAGGCCTGGCTTCAAGGGCAGTAGTGACACTGCATGGAATGACAAACTTTATAAAGCCATATATATTTCAACCAGTCCAGTAAGAAGTTATTACTCACAGAATCAAAGACAATAATCTAACATGCCTGTATACAATGTTCTTTCATAGGCAGTCAATAAGGCATCAATTAGAAATCCCAATTCATAAAGGTCAAGTTCATCTTATCATTGATTTTTAGCATTTAAAACATACTGAACTGAATGCATAGCAAGAAATGACCAGCTATAAATACAAGTAGCACTATTAATAAAATATACACAGACCTACTATACTTCTATCCCACAGACACAGTCCCTTCCCAGAGACTATTATCCCACTGTTACTATAGGCATCATCTCTCCCTACTATAAGTTTTTGTGTTATTATTCATATTCTCTGAAAAATGGTTAAGAAATCATAAATTCTGCCAAGGTATGTAAACTTATGAGCACAACGGTACCTGCTATCCCACAGACAGTCATTTCCCATAGACTATTATCCCACATCTACTATAGGCACCATCTCTCCCTACTATACCTGCTATCCTACAGCCACACTCCCTTCACAGAGACTATTACCCCACTGCTACTATAGGCACATCTCTCCCTACT
>CM044432.1:147689790-147714650 GCA_024363595.1 Xenopus borealis | reverse complement strand
ATTTGCCTAATTTGCATATTCAAAGATTCGAATTCGAATGTAATTAAAATTCGATTGGACTTCGAATTCTTCATGTGAATTTTGTAAATCTGCCCCTATGTGTACAGAGCTATATTTTCACCCTCTGGTATATATACCCTGAAGAGGAGTGATGATTTTGGATTAAGTCAAGTATAATGACTAGAGAAACTTTACTCACTGCCTGTGCTTCAGCCATGAAGTGTGATAGCCTAAGGCTTAGATTTGAGTTCTTTCTACCCTGTGGCTTTGCCTAAAGCTTCCTGAATTTAGAAGCTGTAACAGCAATAACAAAGGCATCTCAGGGAGAAAACATTCATATTACTGTTCTTAATCAACAGTGTCTTCGGACAATAATAAATGATGGTGGATTCTGTGTGCGCACCTTATTAATATTAATTTACTACTGTTAAAATCAGTACATGTATATTCTTTCCTTTTGTCCACACTGATGGTTCCTACTAAATGTATTAACACAATGTATAGGCAAGATCACCCGTGAAAATATTTATTTGGTGCATAACATTTTTTTAGATTGTAAGCTCTCTACCTATTGCATTGGTTGTTTTTATACATATTTTTGTATGTTAATGCATAAATCTATTTACTGTTAAGCACTGTGGAACATGCTTGTGTTTTAGAAATATGTGTTAATAATAATAATAATAATAATAATAATACATTTATTCTCACAGAGAAACTTGCATAGCCCTCTTTCTCTCAATTCCAGTACTTCAAATTCAGGCAGTTTTTCAAGCACAAGTTGGAAGGAATCAGGTGTATGGATTTCCTCATACTATGTTACATAAATATTCTGTGGAAATTACAATTCTAATGGATTTAAAGATGATTGTGCTGTACAGTGTCGGACTGGCCCACAGAGATACCAGGAAAACTCCCGGTGGGCCAAGGTGTCAGTGGGCCCTCACGCTGCTAAACTCTTGGCCTATATCATGGCCATTCCCTATTTCTATGAGAACAAAGAGGCTAAATAGATGGATTAATTGATTATAGTATGTAAAGAAAACAAACTAGGAGAATAGAGGTTGATTGAGGAGATGATGAATATTATGAGAGTGGGCCCCTGGTCTAAGGTTTTATGGTGGGCCCCTGGTCTAAGGTTTTTGGGCGGGCCCCTGGTGTCCCAGTCCGGCACTGGTGCTGTGATTCATTTCATCCTATTAAGGGTAGACCTACACAGATCATTCAGGTCCATTTTCAGCAGATCTGACGCTGGGAGACAAGACGGATGCGACAAGTCGGATGCGACATGGTGGATGCGACAGGAACAAGGTAATAGAAAGTTGGATGGTGTCGCAGGGTTAATCCGACACGACACGACTGTCTGATGCAGACGCATGCAGACAGTCGGATCAATGCTGAGACACCATCCGACTTCCTATTACTTACTTTGTTCCTGTCGCATCCGTCATCGCCCATCTTCGGATCCGCCAAAAATGGACCTGACTCGTCCATGTAGTTCTAACCTTGAGGGCTGCTGCAATTGGTTCTATGCAAAAGTAATTGGGCTGGTGACACCATCTTTAGGGTCAAAGGTGCATAATTTGTCTTTGTGTGACATGAATGAAAATGAACTTCGCTGATTTACATGAACCATTCACTTACACGCAGTAACGTAACTAGGTGGGGGTGGGCCTGGGTGCGGGCGTGCCCCCTCCATGCTGATTTTCTATGTGCTTTCTATGAGTCTGCAGCCGACTGCATCCAGGTACGCTGGGCGCAATCAGCCGGGGTGGCCCTGCCGGGGCGCAGGCCCTGGTCCACTCGCACCCCCTGCTCCCTTGGTAGTTACGCCACTGCTACACGCAGCCCTACGTATGATAGTATTATTTGAAGGGCACTAGGTGGAGCTCCTGCACCTGTACTGTTGGCGGGTGACAGTTGTACAGTGCATTTTTTGCCAGATTTCACAGACTGCAGTGACCACCATAAGGCATCCACCAAAATGGTGGTGGGTGTAGCAGTCACAATTGCTAGCTCACATGTATAAATCATAGGTAATGAAATTATTTTCCTTAACAGGGAAAACACATGAAACATAGAAGGGCAGAATTGTGACAATCCGGAGTATATAAAACATCATCACACATCAGTACCAAGCCCAAACCTATATACAGTATTACATATTCCATGCATCCATGTTCCCTGTTTATTGTCTCTGTTCATTTGTCTAAACAAACAGCACAGTACAGATTCATTCATTTGTAATGTTTAATAGTTACACTATTACAGACTTTTGAGAACATTGCCGCGAAAATTAAAGCACCGCAAGTGCCATCCTGCTAGGGATTTTTCATTTTAGCCAGCGGGAAGGCAGGGAAAAGCCGTTCTGGGAGACTGTCGTTCCGAAGTAGAGGAGATTTGTCAACGGGTTGACTAATCTCCCCGAATCTGCCCATGTGCCTCAACCCTTAGCTTAGACTTGCTACCACATATTTTTGTAATGACTGTGTAAACAAAGAAAAAAAATATTAGAATAAGTTATAACCAACTTTTTACCTTCTTCCAAATTCCTTTTGTTCACTTCTGTGGGTTTAAGTATACTGTAAAATCTCCAATTACAAAGCAGCTATCCACAAGAGTAAGCTCCACGGGAGCCTCAGGGGTTCTATTTATATTGACGGTTCAGGTGCACCCACTCAACCCCCACCCACCTTAAAGGGATACTGTCATAGGAAAAAACATTTTTTTTCAAAATGTATCTGTTAATAGTGCTGCTCCAGCAGAATTCTGCAGAATTCTGCACTGAAATCCATTTCTCACTGATCCATTTTCTAACTGATGTGTTTTAAAATAAAATGTGTTTTTCCCATGACAGTATCCCAACTCGCAAGCTTGCTATAAGCCGACAAAACTTTGCTATTTATATCACCCAAGAAAGTAAAATCTGTACCAAAATTAATTCACAGCAATCAAAATAACAACTCATGCTTTACAATAGTTATAATATTAATCCTTTTTCTTGATTTGTTTGTTGTAGTTGCTATATCCAGACACCAACTTGTTAGTAAGCATTCTCATTCTTTTTTGATGGTAGTTTTGCAGAGGAACTGTGGTAGATATATATATATATATATATATATATATATATATTTTTTTTTTTTTAACACAGAATTACTGGTAAATGTTCAGAATGGATCCACCTTATTCATTAAGGGAATGGATCTTGTCAGATTAAATTTGTTTGCATTTTAACAGAGGTGCCTTAGAGGGGACTTGATCAACATGTACAAATATATACAAGGTCAATATAAAGATCTGTTTAATGAACCTTAGGACAGAAAGTGGCAGGGAGGGCAAAGACTGGAGGAAGCCTCTCCATTAGTGCGCTGAAAGTTGTTTTTTTTTTGTATAACATATTGGTTTGGGTTAAAATAAAATAGGTCAGACACCTTGCTGGCAAGAAAGGGTACATGAGTAAACCATTGTGATCCATAGAAAAAAATCAATTGTAACAAATTTGTGGAGGTATCTAGCAGCCTTCTAATCTGATGCTGATCCTGAACTGGCAGCTGATCTTCTGGGGTTTGGAGTTACGATTAGAAATGGTTGATTTTGATGGACTTTTTTCAATACTCGTATAATGTTATACTACAGTTTTGGCAGAGTGTGTAACCTTTTTAAAATCATTTAATGTGTTTATTTGCATATGGCTGCTGTGTAATTGGCATCGTAGTACAGACATTAGCAGATGGACACTAAGGAGTGGCGACATAATGTTTTCTGGGCAGAAGCTGCCCTCTTTATTCAAACATGAATGCATTCTGCAGAGCTGCAGAATATGTGGTATAATCTTGTTATGTTAGTGTAAAGTAGGATACATATTTTTAATATGCACTTTGGAAATCTCACATTAATCTCACTGCACACATCACTTTGCAACCTCAAATATTCAACAGTGCAATTTTCATTGTCATCACTTTGTTATCTGATATCCACTTGAGTGAACACACAGCACTGTATATCTAACTACACTTTAATGTACATCTCAATGCACATAGCACTTAGTGCAAGCTCTATACATCAATCTGACACCTCTCTTTCAGTATATACTTCACTGCACACATCCTCCTGCCCAGTTCAAGATCACCTCAAAAATCCCATTAACCCAAGTTCAAGTGCATCTCACTATGCACTATAACTTGCACAGCCCATGCACATCTGGCTGCATCAGCAAAACCAAACTAAAGACAACTTGGCCTTGGAATTAAAAATGGATGTTGTGTGTATTTTTGTGTGTGTGTGTGTTTGTAGAAAATAGAAAAATAGAATACAACTTCGAATTGGACCTTAATTTGTACAAATAATTTGGTTTTGCTGATGCATTTTAATTGAAAATGGATGTTGTATGTATTTGTGTGTGTATATGATAATTATCTTTATCAAACAAGTGCATCAATTGAGGGCAATATGACCTAGGAGTTGAAACTGTATGGGGGAAGGGGCACATCTGAATTAGCTTGTCTGGGCCTAAAGATAGATACAGAGATTAATGGGCAAATGGATACATATAGAAACATTAAAACAGAATACAAATTTGAACTCTATTTATATGACTTTAACAAAGACTTGTGTTAACATACTACCTGAGGCTAACAAATGGCAAAGATCCATCAAGTTCAGTCAGAGCCTAGTGATAGATTTCATTGTATAGACCGCAATATCCATTCACCAGTATAAGAATGCAGTCAAGAGTAACAGCATTCCCAGCACCCAACCAACAAATCAATAGTTGCATCTAAATATAGTGTCAGTGTCACCTGAAAAAATTGAGGCAATCACAACACATGAGTAAATATAGTGTCACTTGAAAAAATTGAGGCAATCACAACACATGAGGTGTCGATATAAGTGCACCTAAATCAGGTGTCACAGCATGCAAGTGCTACCTAACAATGGTACCCGTAGCAATTCTGAAATCTGATAGGGAACCGAGGTGCTGCTGCCATGAGGCGAGTTGAGAAACTTGCCAAGGGTGTCAAAAACGCTGCTCCTGGTAGCTTTAAGAGAGGAAATTCTGATATTTTAATTGGAATTTCGGCATTGCTAGTGCAGAGAGCATGATTGTGCCCATGTGCCCCTGCCCCATACTGGCTCCAGCACTTTAAATGGTATACACTGGGTGCGGAAAACCACCCTGGGGTCATCAATAGCTACTGCAAAGGTTTAATTACAGATATTGCATCACAAGGGGATCACACCAAATACTGAATGAAAGTGTATAATCATTCACTTACTTTTGCCAGCGCAGATATGTTTTGGGTTATTTTTTGTTTAATGTTGTTTCAGATATCCTTCATGTATTTTTAGGTGCACGGGTCAATTTTTGGAACCTGTATGCGACCCGTAGCAGCAATCCGCAACCTGGACTCGCATTCTTACCCGATTGGAACTGCTACCCGACCCGCAAGTACCTTATCCACAACCCGACCTGCGACCCGCAGACCATCAAGAATCAGGAAGTGTTGTCACTTTAAACCGGAAGTGGCATCAACAGAAGTAAGCTGAACAGAAAAAAAAGAGGAAGTACTGCCATAAACCTGGAAGTGACATCATCGAAAGTAGGCGTGATCAGAAAAACGATTAAAATTTGCTATTGAGAAGACCTGCGACCCGATCCGCCACCCGCAAAACTGGAGAACCACCAACCCGCATCTATACCCACTCCTGACGCTTCTACCTGCCACCCGCAGGTTACCGGATGCTGCAGGACTCTACTTTTAGGACTTATTTGAAAATCTGATGATATTTTAAGTCACATTTAAATAAAAATAAAGAAATTATTAAAGGGTTCACAAATTTTCAAGCAACCCTGTAAGTATGTATGTATAACTTTTTTTGTAAAACGATTTAAGGAGCCGCAGTACTGTACATTATTAGTACAATGTAGAAAAGTGAACACAGGGAGGACAAGTCACATAATAAATACAATAGCTATACACAAAGTATACAGGATGTATATAAAAACACAAAGCCATGTGGTTAGAGATACAGTAGGATAGAGGTCTCTGCCCCATAGAGCTTACAATCTAAGTAATATAATATATATTTCTCATCCCAGGTTACAACACACACAGGTTTTGCATAACAGGAAACTATCAAAAAGTTGACCCCCACTGACTCCCTGAAGAGTAATAAATATTTGTTCCCAGAATGCCAGGGCCCTAAAAACTGTGGCATATGATGCAAACTGCTAGGCACAGTGACTTTCCTGTTTCACATAAAGATCTGTCAACTTTTAACAGTCTCGAAATACAACCATCTCTGCCTCTTAGGCAGCCTTACTTTATTTTCAGGGATATTAGGCTGTAGATTGGGGAACATTTCTGCTTGTCTGATTAATACAATCAGTATAGAAGATCAGGTCCACTTTAAGTTGCTGATGGGCCCAGGGCAAATATCTGCTTGCGGCAGATCCAGGAAAATTATTCCAGTGCTGGTCTGAGGCAGATGCATATTATAGAGAAGGCAATAAAGGAGCAACACAGAATTCTCATGATTTTGTGCTCATTGCTAGGAAACAAACAATTGGAACCTCACAACCCACCTCTGCTTGTTACAGCACATCAAACTTCTCAACATACCAGCTTTTTTTTTTCTGGCACAATCAAGGAATATTTATTCAATTAGAAAAGTAATGTAAAAGAAAAAAACATATTAAAATGGTTATGCTCTTCCATATGATTATAATGGTGGTCTGCCATAGCTTTTGGGATGATGCAAAAGTTCTGTCAGCTGAAATGTCTGATACCCCCTCACCCTTCCTGATGATGAGCCCAGAGAAATTTCCCCTTTATCGAGACAGATTTTTCCCTCCCAGCCCATCCTAAACACTGTCCATCACTCTGCATTGCTCCAGCTCAGGCTATCCTGCTCCTTGTATGCAGTCTATACCACCAGACAGCCAGGGAGGGAGGGGAGACTTTATTATCACACACACAGCATCTCAAGCCTCACATGTTAATTGAATCGCACCCCCCACTCTACCAGGGTGTATCGATCCGCACGGTTACGTTCCAGTAGCAAGTTCAGTGCAAATCAGTCCCGGGATGACCCGGAAACCCGAGGAGGAGAATAATGTTGCTGAGGCTGCTGCACTTTTGGGGCTTGGGAACCCTGCTGTCTGCTGACTGGGTGGGTTTCAGTCGGTGAATTAGTGGGAGAAGAGGAAGAGAAGGAGAGGCTGCTCCAGCCTGGAGATCCTGTGTGACTAGTGTGAGGAGGAAAAGAACAGTATCCCAACACACACACACTTTGCCTCCATTAAACCCCAAGATGGCCACCAATGTGGGATCAATGATTCAATATTGGAAGCGGTTTGATCTGCGGCGGCTGCAGGTGGGTGTCCGGGACTTGGGGGGGCTGCGAATGGGGGAAGCCCCGTGCCGGAGCAGCGCGCTAGCGAGGGACGAGTGAGGGGCTCATGCACTGGACTCATAGTATTACACATTGATCCTCTTCTGCCTTTGTTCGGTTTTGTCATTGATCAGCAGCAGCCGCCATAAAGCTCTGTGTGTGTCTGGCAGAGGGGACGGGGGAGACTGGGATTAATCCCTGTCTATTGGCTCTAAAGCCAACCTGCTTCCCTCCAGCAATACATTAGCTGCTGCAACTCCCAGCATCTCCTCTTAAACTCCCCGTGTGTGGAACACCAGGTAATTGTATGGCCACAACAGCTGGGGGCAGCAGGTTAACAAGACCGTTATTATTAGACCTCTCCCAGGAGATTATTACTTCTCCCAGTCAATTATTTGACCTCTCCAAATTGATTATTCGACCTTTCCCTGGAGATTATTAGACCTCTCCAAGTAGATTATTAGACCTTTCCCTGGAGATTATTAGACCTTTCCCGGGAGATTATTAGATTTTTCCCTGGAGATTATTATAGGTTTCCCAGGAGATTATTAGATTTAGGGGCCATGCTGGGCATATAATAATGCTGACACACCTCAATTACCCACATCATTCTGGTTCATCTTGTATACCATTACACTGTATTCAGCCTTTTCCCAAATCACACTAGTAAGAAATGCCAGAGGACAGTTACCTTACTAGTAATAATTGCTTCAGACCAGCCACACCAGGCAATTCTTAGCATTTACATATGTTATTCTAATCCAGCTAGAGCAAAATGTTCCCTATGGAGTCTAGCTCATAATTTTATGTTTTGTTTTTTTTTTTTTAAATTGCAACTTTTGTGTCACTATTGCAGTCATTGATCTGATGCATAAACAAACACCCAGCCCATTTGGTGGCAGAACCATTGTTTGCACTTGAATATTAGGCGGACCAAGTAGAGTATATATATTTGTTTTCTAGAAGTGTTGTATATGAAGAAAGAACATACAGAGAGTACTCATTTCTGTTATCTGTCCCTTTAAATTCATGTAAGGCATAGTTGAGCACAGCACATTGCTCTGTGAAGAGCTTCTGTTCTTATGAATGGCTGTATCGTGCGTCCTTGTCCATGCTTGTGGCCAGAGAAGCGACAAGTAGGATGTCCCCTCGAAACCTTATTGCTCTCCTTCAGTAACTGCTAGGGAACTTTGTGGTCAGTTCCAGAAAGGATCCTGAATTCCTGAAAAATGCTGCCTTTTTCCCTTCATCTCAGGTACTTAAACCGTGTGGTGCGTTTGTGTCCTATATATCTGCTTATGCAAGGCATCAGCAACTCTGATATATGTTTATTTAAAGCTGAATTACATGGACCGCTTTATTAACACCATGGAGCTATAACACTATGGATAACTTTTACGATATGTCTGTTATTCAGCTAATAAAGAAAAGTAGCAGTGTGTTTATCTCTGAAATAACCCTAATCTAATACTTAGTTATGGAACTTCACTTTGTGGGCTGGATGGATATCTGTTATACATGCTGAGATTGCTAATGAAGAATAGGACTTGCCTGATGAGTGTTAAATAGATGTCTGTTCAGACCTCTCTCTTTCTCTCTCTACTCGTAATATTTTTGTATTTGTGAGTGCCTGTAAATGTATTGCTGATTCCATAATCTGTTTCAATTTTCTTATAAACTTAATATGCCATAAAGTAGGAATAGCTGGGTTAAAAAAAAAATATATATATATATATATATTTTTTTTCTATTATACTGTAAGTATAATAAAAGTGTGTATATACAGTATATAAACAGGTTACAGATGGCAAGGCTTTTTTAAATAATGTTATCTGAAGCTTTCCAGACGTTGTTAGACCACAACTTCCAGATTCCACGGATTTCCAAAGGCATTCTATGGATTCTGGGAGTTGTAGTCAAACCACAGTCAAAGGGTGCAAGTTGGGGAGCTCTGATCCTAAGCTTTAGTGACTTGTTCATCTCTGTGTCTAATGATGGTCTGTCTTTTGAGAAAAGGCATCCAAACAGTGCAGTCTCGTTCCATATATATATATATATTATGGAGGAGCACTCACCAAAAAAAACACAGCACGTGTGGGTGCAGATAAAATGTGTACAAATTAGCAAAAAAAAAACCACACTCAACAGTTAGAGTAACTGATTTTAATAAAGAAATAAATTCCAACGTTTCAGTCGCATCATAGAGCTTTTCCTCAGGGAAAAAACTGAGGAAATTCACTATGATGTGATTTAAATGTTGGAATCAGTTACTCTGACTGAGCCTGTTGAGTGCGGTATTTTTTGGTAATCTATATAAGCATGTAATGTTATTTCTGGCAGGGGAGGGCATTTTTTGCAGTAGACTGTTTAGTTTGAATTCCCTGTGAGGGTAAATAGTGACTGTATTCCCTGCTAATGTTTGTAAATCAGACCTGGGCACTCTCAGGGGCTGTGACTCTTTATTTCTGATTGATGTTCTGTAACATGAGGGATGACAGGAGCATGGCAAACAGATATTGGAGAAAGCGTGGAGCTGGTTCAGATGTGCTCAGAGGCTGCTGCCTGTGATCCTCCTCTGCTCCTATTGTTATTCAAGTCTAAAGAGTTTTAACTTGCACTGGTATTTGGGTTCATTCATCCCTGAATGTCAGTTAACAACATTTTCATTAAGCAAGTGATATTCAGAGTTTTAACCTTTAGTCCGTGCACAATTAGATTGCCCATTGGCTGGCAGTGTTTTTTTTTTTTTTTTTAAAGGCTTGCAAGCGGCATATATTTATTAGATTAAAATGACCCCTCTCAGTCCTCTTTGGGTCACCTAATTCCGTGTGCAGCTGTAGCAGTACTGGCCTGTGAAATTACCTATAAGCCTTTTGTTCTAATGTATAAAAGAATACGGCTTGATTGAAAAGCCTCCCCTGCATGCTCGGGTAATTGTAGGCAAGCCACAATGATTAAACAATTGCTAAATAGATGTATGTGTGTATATCTTTTTGCCGGGGAGAAGGGCAGCACATTATTAAATCTCGCAGTGCAGTGTGTAGCTGCTTATTTACATGGATATTAAAAGCTTGTCCCTCTAGGAAAGAATATCCAAATGCTTGGAAGAAAACGCAAATAACTTGCTTTTATTGTGTTGAGTTGGAACATCACAGTCTCGCTAATAATATTCTGTTCTCAGCAATATTACTTAAGAAAAAATACTTTAAAGCTTATGAATAAAAATAGTCTGGCACATTGATGCAAATGTATATTCTGTGAATGTGTTAGAGAACGGTTGTTATACCGAGCCCTAGTGATGTAAATACTAGTACTAATGAGCTGTATGCAGACGTTTACAGGGGAAGAATCAAGCTCCGTGAAGACTCCCAATCATAAGCGGGTTAGGGTGGTTACCCCACTTATTCTGCTCAGTGCATGGGTGAGACATGGGGCAGCAATAAGAATATGACTCTTGGGTGAGACATGGGGCAGCAATTAGAATATGACTCTTCTCTTAACACTTAAGTGTACTTGTATGATTCCTGTAATCTGTGGCTGTCAGCCTGGCTAGTCGTGCTCCTAGGATAAACGTTTATTCCAGGGTACAGAGGCCCTATCATGCTTGCAATAAATTAGCAATATGGTTGGGCAAATCATGACCTAAAAGTCCTTTTCCTGTACCTAAAAAAACTGCCAATAACAGAAGAGGGACTGTGGCTCTTTTTCAGCCATAAGGTATGGAAGCCATCAGGAGAGCCCTGTATGATACAACTCATGATCTCAATTTATTTTTGATTGGAACACACAGAATTCACTATTTTGGGATTCGGCCAAATCCAACTACATCCTTGTGTATGTGGAAAAGTTATTTGCTTTTAATGATTCAGATTTGGCTTGGACAGGCTGAATCTGAATCCTGCTGAAAAAGGCTGCATCCTGGCAGAATCCTGAACTGAATCTTGGGTTAGTGCATCTCTTTTTGAATACATCTGTTTTTCTTAGGGTGGTGGCACAAGTGCAGATTTCAGGGAGATTAGCCTCCCCTTCCCGCCAGCAAGAATGTGATGGGGTGGCATTCGGATTGCTTTGTTTTCAGAAGTCACCCAAAGTTGCCCCACAAGGAAACTGCAGAAAACTTACGTAAACCATGCCTGCTTTATGCACAAAATGATACTGGTTTGGGATCTGTTATCTGGAGTTCCTGGAACATTTTTTCCAGTGATCTTGAAGAGGAATATACAAATATTTACACTTTTGAAGAGATTGGTTTGTCTTGCCATCTACATCTTTTATACAAGAATAACTAATTACTGTAACAGAACTGTTTTATTACAGATAAGGGAAATCGCTCAAACTGCAGATTTGTTAATTAAAAGGGTATCAAAAGGCAAAAATGAGGGTCCCCTGCACTTTTCAATCTCTGCTGCCTCTTACATCTCCAGAATGACCCTGTTGCCCCATAATGAGTTGCAAAGCAGGGTTGGCGGCTGTCATGACTGGCCACTCATCCTCTGCTCTTTGCCAACTGGGGTCATTTACACTTGAAGCAAGGAATATATATCGGCTTCAAGTGTGCATGTTCAATTGCTGCTATGAGATGGCATGGCATGCCACCAACCACACTTCACAATGGTTCTTGGTAGTAGTGCTGTTCTGGGAGGCAGTGCAGATGATCCCTTGTTAAGGGTTTGCTTAGAAACCTCTCTTACATAGGATACTGGGAGATCATTATTTAAGCTTTCTGTAAAATAAATAAATATTATAATAAATAATAATACAATCCAATGCAATTGACACAGATACATTCCCTGTGCACTCCAAGGGGATAAGTACACAAAGTTTGGTCTTCCTTTTGCAGCACACTTTATTTGCTGACTCTAGTAATGCATATAGATAAAATGCTGCTGGAAATGATTTAGGGCACATTTCATTTGGTTACTGGGCTGTGTTATGGGCCGTATTACTAATGCAGTTTTATTTTACAGCTCCTTGCATATCTCTCATTAAAGTAGTTGTACCTTCCCAATTTCCCTGCTTAATTTATTCTGCTTCTGAGTGCTTGTTTTACTTATGTTCCCATTCTAGGAGCTCTGCAATGAAGCACTAAAGATGCTGGGAGTGAAGCTCCCTATGTATTTGTACTTCGCCTAGTCTCTTCTACACTAATAACTTGATTCAAATTAGAGTACAAATTGTCAGCTAATTACATCATACTTTGAAAATGTCCTTATCTCATAGAAGACTGCATTCCATACGTCTGTTTACAAGAACAAGTCCTTCTGAGTGATAGAGGAGTACTTGAAATTAAAAGCCTTGATGCAGAGGTTTCAGAATCTTAAATAAAGTATTGAAGTTAAAGGAATTGTTCAGTATAAAAATAAAAACCGGATAAATAGATAGGCTGTGCAAAATAAAAAATGTTTCTAATAACGTTAGTTAGCCAAAAATATAATCTATAAAGGCTGGAGTGACTAAGTCTAACATAACAGAACAAAACACTACTTCCTGCTTTTCAGCTCTCTTGCTTTCCACTGACTGGTTACCAAGCAGTAACCAATACATGACTTGAGGGAGGGCCACGGGGGCCATAACTGTTGCTTTTGAATCTGAGCTGCATGCAGAGGATCGATAGCAAACTCACTGAACAGTTATGTCCCATGTGTTCCCCCTTCAAGTCGCTGACTAGCTCAAAGTTAAAGAGCTGAAAAGCAGGAAGTTGGATCCTTGATTTTATATTCGACATCCAGTCCTTCCAGTCTTTATACATTACGTTTGTGGCTAACTAACTATATTAGAAACATTTTTTGTTTTGCACAGCCATCTATTTATCCAGTTTTTATTTTTTACACTGAACTATTCATTTAAGACTCTACAGACTCAATGGTAGTAGTAGTAAAAGGACTAGAAAGAAATGTTCCTAAAATTACTGAAATGAAGGCTCTTTTCCTGTCTTATTAAAGGAATTCAAGTTTTGCAGCCAGGGCTATAGTCAGAAATCAATTTTATCTCTGGAGCCTCCATAAATCTGCAAGGTTTTCTGACCCGTGTGCCATATTGAAGAGTTTTAAATATTGTTTCTTTGTGCCCCAACAGTGATTATTGTATAACTTTTATGCCCAGATGGCTACCCGGCTTGCAACCAATTGCACTTTAATGTGCCTGTATGTTAATTCCTGTGTTTTAGCATGATGAAAGTTTGGTCTCAGGCTTGACTGAGCATACAAAGTGCAAACTAACTTTCCAGAAGATGAAAGGTTCACATTCCCAGCAATAGATAAACGGATTATCTCCCCATTTACAGACAGTTTCTACATGATGGATATATGTGGATGTTGCCTGTCATTTACTGTTGACTAATATTTTTCTGCAGTGGTTTATTGTGCTTTTTATCCCCTGCAAGAAGAATATATTTCCTCTTAAAAGGACAGTAACAAACACAGCTGATGTTTCTCTATAGAATTCTTCACAAAAAGGCATGATAGATGAAAGAATGGGCTTTTAACTATATAGGTTAATCTTTCCCCCAAATAAGGTGTATTTTCCTTTTATATCCTTCCAAATTACTCCCTGTGTGTTGTATTTGGGATTGCAGTATGCCATGCTTTTCTGAGTGAAGGGGAAATGACACTGGCTGTGGTGAAGGTACAAACCCAGCCAATCATAAGGATTGCTGGTGTCAAGCTTCTGTTCTTGGTAAGCTCACTTGCTTTTAACCTGCCTAACTGATAGTTGATCCAGAAGAAGGAAAAAAAAACATCTGAAGCCTCTCCAATTTGCCTTGGGGAAAAAATTCCTTCTTGATTCCAAGATGCCAATCAGACTAGTCCCTGGATCAACTTGTACTATGAGCTATCTTCCATAACCGTGTATTCCCTCACTTGCTAAAAACCGCTTCTTAAAGCTATCTAATGTATCAGCCTGTACAACTGATTCAGGGAGAGAATTCCACATCTTCACAGCTCTCGGTGTAAAAAAAAACCCTTACGAATATTTAGGTGGAACCTCTTTTCTTCTAATCGCAATGGGTGACAATTGTGTCAGCTGGAAAGACCTACTGGTGAATAAAGCATTGGAGAGATTATTATATGATCCCCTTATATATTTATACATCGTTATCTTATCACCCCTTAAGCACCTCTTCTCCAGTGTGAACATCCCCAATGTGGCCAGTCTTTCATCATAGTTAAGATTTTCCATACCTTTTACCAGCTTATTTGCCCTTCTTTGTACCATATCTAATACAAATGTCCTGTTTGAGTAATGGAGACCAAAACTGTACAGCATATTCTAGATGTGGCCTTACAAGTGCTCTATAAAGTGGAAGAATGACCCCCTCCTCCTGTGACTCTATACCCCTTTTAATACAGCTCAAGACCTTATTTGCCATGATGCTGCTGACTGGCATTGCTTGCTACAGACAAGTTTATTATCTACAAGGACTCCAAGGTCTATTCTCAAAATGTATTTGCCTAATGCAGTCCCATTAAAGGTGGCCATAGATGCAAAGATCCGCTCGTTTGGCGACATCGCCAAATGAGTGGATCTTTCCCCAATATGCCACTAATTGGCAGGGCTATATCGGGGTAATCCGGACGTTCAGCCCTATGGTGAAAGATCGGATTACGACTAGCGCAATGGACCTCCGACGGGTCAGTTGGAAGAAAATCCAACCTTCCCAATCAATATCGTGTCCAGATATCGGTCGGAACCCCCATACACAGGCAGATAAGCTGTCAAATCAGTCTAAACGACCGATATTGGAAGCTTTATCTGCCCATGTATGGCCAGCATAAGGGTTTAAGTGGCTTGGATATTTTTACATCCCAGGTGCATGACTTTACATTTATCAACATTAAATTTCATTTGCTACTTAGATTGCTGCAGATTGCCAGTTTGTCAAGATCCTGTTGCAAGAATGCCGCACACTGGATGTAATTAATTGGGCTGGATAGCTTTGTGTCATCTGCAAACACTGATACATTACTTACAACACCCTCCCCTAAGTCATTAATGAACAAGTTAAATAAAAGTGGACCCAATACCGAGCCCTGAAGGATCCCACTAAGAATCTTACTCCAAGTAGAGAATGTACCATTAGCAACCACCCTCTGTACCCGATCCTGTAGCCAGTTTCCTATCCATGTCAAATGACTTAATTAAGCCCAATAGACCTTAGTTTAGAAAGCAGTCGTTTGTAGGGCACGGAATCAAACACTTTGGCAAAATCTAAATAGATCTACTGCCCACCCAGTCCAGCATCTTACTTACCTCATCATAAAAAGCAATCAAATTTGTCTGATATAACCTATACTTAATTCTTCTTCACCTTTTTTTTTCTCCATATACAATGAGGGCAAGGTAGGCTTAGCTTCATTCCCCCTGTACAAGTGAAGGCTTATTCTGAGCATGGCTTCATTTGTTGGTGGGATTTCTGACATCTTGACAGCAAGCATTGCAAAGCTAAAGAATGCAAGTTATATATGTCATAAAGTTCTTGTTGAGATACTGTTGAAAATAATAGTACTTTCTCCCATAGTATATATCTGCAGGGAATCTGCATTTCATTATGTCTTCACACGTATTGAATATTGAATTATGTGTATTGTGTGAGTTGTGGTGCATGTGTGAGTGCTAATATTATTGTCAGTGTTAATAGGTTTATCTTTGAGTTAAAGGGGAACTATCCCAAAAATGAAAATGTAATATAAGCTTCAGCATATTGAAATAAGAAACTTTCTAAATACAATCAGATAAACATTCTGTATTGTTTTTAAAATAATCAAGTTAATCTTCACTATTCCTCTCTCAGTATCCCTTTCTATTCATTCTTTCTTCATGCAGGAGTGGGGTGTCAGATATTCATTGACTGTTAGATCCAATATATATTCTATTAAATATCCTTTTGCCTAGAAGATGTATTAGAGCTCACTCGATTAAATTTCCCAGACATCATGTCTCTCTACATGCAGGATTTGTGCAAAAGATTTTTTTTGTACTGGAATCAGTTATTTGAATTAACTCTAATACATCTGCTAGTAAAGGAAGCCCCCCTATAAGATATATTGGCTCTGTCAATGAATATCTGACACCCAACTGTTGCATGAAGATAGAATGAAAAAAAAACAGATGCTGAGAGAGGGATAGTGAGCATAAAACTGATTTCAGAAACAATGCAGAATATTGATTTTATTTATATAGTTTCTTCAGTATTATGAAGCTTATATTACGTTTTCATTTCCCCTTTAATATAGAAGCCATTACTGTCCCAGGTTCTTTCAAACCAGCCCTCTCCTAATTGGATATTTTCTTAAGCTAGTATATTAGGCTACTGTATTTTATGACTTTATTTGTATCTAGTGGCAGTGGCAGTTCTCTTGCAAAGAAATGGCATTTGCTTTGTAGTACAGCTGTTACTACAGTATGTCGTTATTGGCAACATTGCTAATTACTTTATATTATTATGGAGGCAGACTGACTGGCAGTGTCTTTTTTTGGAAATGCAGCAGCAAGAATTTGCCCTGTTATCACAGAACAGTGATTTCATTCTGTATGTCACGCAAACATGCCAGCATTTTATAGTGCGTGAAAACAGACCAGACTATATCACGACAATATATCAGAATGGAGAATTTCACCAGAATGTTATGGCCAGCTGTGTGTACCTGTTGAATGCTGGCAAAGCAGATTGGTTTTGGGTTCTGTACCCTTCAAGCCGACTGGAGCCAGAGACTTGCATTTTATACTTTATTCTTAGATCTGTATTAGATCACCCATTATCTGACCCCTACAGAGTATTTATTGCTGTCCAGCTTGCCATTGATCATATAACCTGAAAGTAATGTGACACCAGGAGGTGGATCATTGGTTACAGAAAATTGCAACTATTGTGCCTTCAAAAACACCTTCATAAATGAGGTATTTGGGCTTTTTTTTTTTGTAACTTATTTTTTATTGTCAGTTTTCAAAATTTTACAGATAATTTCAACATCGTTCAATTTGTCATTTGAATTACAGGATATTATCCGGTTCTTGAAACTTGAACTTAGAAAAAAAGGAAAAACATAATAAAGGATTGGCATTAGAAATTAGCTGCGTAAAGTCAGAATCTTAGAGGCTCAATATCTTGGGGGGCACCGAGTCTCCGTTTTGGGTACTAGCATACATTTTACAGCATGGGATAACATGAGTAATATAAATCGGCCTTGGATTTAATCTCGGTCTAACTTGGTGGGACTGGGTGGGCACCATGCCTCATAGCTCCCATATGGACCAAGTGTCAAGGAAGCGCTCCATCCTATTTCGAATATGGGCTATATTTGATTCTGTTACTATTCACCCAGTTTGTGATTTCGGTTAGTGTAGGTGTCACTGGGCTTTTCCACTTAGAAGCAATGGTTATTCGGGTGGCTGATAATACTTGGTTGATTAAAGTTTGTTGGCTTTTGCATATTATCGGTATTGGCTTACCTAAAACAGAATGATTGTATCTGCTGGCACTGGTTGAGCGATCAATTTACCTATAAGGTCTGTTACCTCCTGCCACAAAGGCTGAATAGATGGGCAGTCCCAAAAGATATGAAGTAAGGAGCCTTGATAACCATAGTTTCTCCAACAGAGAGAAGAGTGGTGTTGGAAAAGTTTGTGTAACTTGTCTGGGGAATAGTACCAAAAAGGCAAAATGTTATATATTCTTTCTGTCGTACAGGGATTTGGGCTTTTTAAACCAAAACATGCGTATGTATTTTGAGTAGATACTAATAGATTCCTGGTAAGGAATTGTTTGTTCCCGACTGGACTTTCTTGGGGAGCTACGTTACTTTGGGTTACATGGCATGTTGCATGGCCCCACCAAACATTAAAGGGATCCTGTCATGGGACAACATTTGTTTTGCAAAATGTATGTTAATAGTGCTGTTCCAGAAGAATTCTGTATTGAAATCCATTTCTCAAAAGAGCAATTTTGAAATCTGACATGGGGCTAGACATATTGTCAATTTCCCAGTTGCCCCAAGTCATGTGACTTGGTGCTCTGATAAACTTCAATCACTCTTTACTGCTGTCCTGCAAGTTAGAGTGATATCCCCCCTCCCTTTCCCCCACCCAGCAGCCTAACAACAGAAAAATGAGATGGTAACCAGATAACCTCTCCCTAACACAAGATAACAGCTGCCTGGTAGATCTAAGAACAGCACTCAATAGTAAAACCCATGTCCCACTGTGTAATATTCAGTTACATTGAGAAGAAACAACAACAGCCTGCCAGAAAGCAGTTCCCTCCTAAAATGTTGGCACAAGTCACATGACCGGGGCAGCTGGGAAATTGACAAAAGGGGTTAGCCCCATGTCAGATTTCAAAACTGAATATAAAAAAATCTGTTTGCTCTTTTGAGAAATGGATTTCAGTGCAGACGTCTACTGGAGCATGTTTTCCCGTAACAGTTTCCCTTTAAGGTATCTACAATGTTTGAAAGGGGAAAAAAAGGCTGTCTATATATAGGGGCCTATGGCTGACCTACAATTACATGAGCCATGGTAACATAGAGAAAACTTTGAGGTTTGCCACTTCCCTTTGGACATATTTTTAACCATGATAAGATGGTGACCACTGTTTACTGTGTATAACATATACTGAGTTTAATATTAACTTAAAATTATGGTAGCCCCAGTGGCGGAACTACCGGTGTGGCAGCGGGGGCAATTATACAAGGGCAATTCACGCAAGGTGCTGGGGGGGCTGCACAGTCTGCACCCAGGCCTGACACTACCAACTACATTTAATTTACTGGGTACACCCCTTGTTTTAATTAGCCAGTCAAATATAATGGTTTGTATATTTGTTTTAGGGAGGAGCCACTTACATTTGTGGGCAGATAATAATACAATTATGGCTTTGTCCAACACTTCAAATTCATAATTTCTTAGTAGAGCAATTGCTGCAGTAGATGAAATAGGTCTATAAGGTCAACTATGGAATCTAGCATAAAAGTGTGACCAGTGCAAGACACAAGGGATTATCAGATACAGTTAATTAAACAGACAGTAGGTTGGTACATATGTTTCTTTAGAACTACAGGTATGGGACCTGTTATCCAAAATGTTTGGGACCTGCGGTTTTTCCGGATAACTTATCTTTCCCTACTTTGGATCTTCATACCATCATACTTTACAAATTAAACAAACCCAATAAGCTGGTTTTGCTTCCAGAAGGATTAATTATATCTTAGTTTGGATCAAGTAGGGTACTCTTACACAACAAAAGGAAATAATAAAAAAAAAATAATAATAACA
Source organism: Xenopus borealis (assembly GCA_024363595.1). Taxonomy (NCBI): domain Eukaryota; kingdom Metazoa; phylum Chordata; class Amphibia; order Anura; family Pipidae; genus Xenopus; species Xenopus borealis. The sequence continues at coordinate 147,694,985 of CM044432.1, read as the reverse complement.
AACAAATAACAGATCCCAAACCTGTATTTGTACATTTGCTTTCCAGTTCTGAATTTCAGCATCTATTTGGTTACTAGGATCCAATTTACCTTAGTAGCCAGGCAGTGGTTTAAATGAGAGACTGGAAGGTGAATATAAGAAGGCCTGAATACAAATATATAGATGCATGTATCAGTTGGCTTACACATTGTTTCAGAAGTCAGAGCCAGGAGTGTAGTGGATGCAAACAGCCATCCAGCTAATGCGTTTTGTATTCGCAATTCTATTCACAAATAATTTTCGCACCATTGAAAATCAGTAATGTACTGAAAATTTGTTTAGTAATGTGTTATTTCACTTTGTTAAAGATGCATACAAATAGATTTTGGGTGTCGCATCTCTCTCCATTGGTCTTTTGACATTTAGGTTGCTTTGGGCACTGGCACTTTTGTACCAATGTAAATACTATTAGAAAGAGGAGCAGCCAATCCTGATGTCTTGTTCAGTCCTAATTTTATTATTAACATGTATTTATGTAGCACCAACATATTTCGCATTGCTGTGATCAGTGAAAAAGCATCTAATGTTTATACTTCAGGGGATCTAGATAGCAAATTGCTGCCACAGATGTTAGACAAAAATTATATTTATAATGGGTGCTGCTTGCTGCAATCCAACTGCTCATGTCACAAGATGAAATATATCAAGTGTTTCCAGTGCAGACAAAACCCTCAACGTGATTAAAATATCATAACCTTCCAATGTTCTGAATTGCATACATTTTACACCCTCCCCCCCACGTAGCTGTGCCAACATCCATTAAATATGACAGCTTGACTCCTCTAAATGTGTTATCATTTAACAGTGTGTCAAAATTCCCCTTTATGTAGATGACAGCAGTAAATATACCTTCAGTCCAACTAGCAGTGGCTTCTTCTGAGATCAGAATTACAAGCTGCTCCCTGCCTATTCAATATTTCTTCATCTCATTTTTCCCGAAATACTCTGATTAATTTAGTCTGTTCTACTATGGGTTTGTTAGTGTCTGCTACATTGTTTTAAGAGTTACAACCATCAGTGCAGAAGAAAAAAAGGGACAGATGGATAAATAAGAATATTTATGCTCCGTATTGAAACTGTTATGGTTTTCCCTGCACTGCTACAATTCCCTTTTCTGGTTATTTTTTTATAAAAGGGTACAAAGGTGGCCACATATACTGATTTTCATATACTGCCATTGCAATGTAATTAATAATCTTTTGCCTCAGAATCACTTTTGGCTATTCAGCACATTGACACACTCCTTGCTTGTTACACACGTTCTCCTTGTTGTGCCTTTGCCTTTTCTCTTCATATATTTACTAGTTCAGTGTTTGCTTAAAAAAGCATCCAAGCCCCAATCCAGTCTGGTAGATTTGCCTTGTGTGAAAGTGCGAATATCCCATTTATTCAGTCCTGCATTGTTCTTATAGTATCACTCCAAACTGGAAGACCCTGACAACTGCCTTGTATTATTCAAGGTCAGAAATTGGTTCTCTAGAAGAGATGGAGTAGAGGAAAATCTGTGCACTATGTATACAAAGGCAGCCATTTTGAGCAGGAACATTTGTCTCCCTTGGATTGGTTGCCAAAGTACTTGGCCTTTCTGTGCTGCCATATTGTCTTTCAAAGGGCAAGTAGGACCAGTGCAATGCTATGGGCATAAGGAATACAGCTTACCATGCTGTCTGCATGTATGAGACCATGTCTGTTTGTATGGACCTGTTTACAAAAGGTAGACAAACAGTTTGCCAAAGGGAATCTAAAAATCCTCTACAATTGAAAAAGAGCTGTGAAATTCTTCTCTAGCGAACTGTAGAAACTGTCTATTGGCTGTTTGGCTAAAATGGCCCATAGTGGGGAAAATATATCCAGTTTTCATTTGATATTATACAGACTTTTCAGTTTAAGCCCCCTTAAAGTTCCAAGCTTTAGCCAGGGCCTCCCAAAATCCTAAGAAGGTCACATATGAAGGAAAACATTGATGTAGCAGCCATTCAACCATAGTAACAAATATATAGGGCCACAAAGAATTGTTTAGCCCAAATCTGACCTTAGTTGATCTTGAAGCTGGTCTTTCACATGTATATTGGGGAGCAAATAAGCTTTCTCCATAAAGCTAATGGTACATAGGTTGATTTCTCTGTTGGCTTATATAGTGTATGCCAGATGAGATAAGCCATATCTGCTGCTTTCCACTCCTTGAATGTTTGTTTACAGACAGGCACGACACTAGCAGCCAGTAAAGAAACCAATCCATGTCTATTATTCTCACCCTGGCTGACCTTTAGTCACTGTTCAAGTCCACTCAGGAACCAGCCCCACAGGTAGGGAAACTTCACTCTAAGGGACCGATTTACTAATATCTTATAGAATATTACTTGTTTCAACAAATCTCTAAATTCATGTTTATTTTTGTATTTCTTTAAAACATAAAATTTAAGTAAAAACCACAAAAACTTGTCCATATATGGGAGTTAATCCTATTAGTCCATTTTTAGGGGGGTATTTAGTAAGACTTATTTTTTTCCCCATTATTTTAAAGATTATAATTCGACCTAACCATAATTTGGCTCGATGTAGTGAAAAAAAAATCTGGACAAAAATTGAACGTGTTTGAAAAGTCTCAACAAAATCGGGCAACAATTGAATGATGCAACTTTTTAGAAAAGTCGCATGAAAACCTTGAATCTTTAAAAAAGAAAAAAAAAACAGCGTCAAACAGCCCAAAACCCTTAAAAATCATGAAAGGGAATCAAGAAACTTCTTCCAGTTGTAAAAGGGACATCTGCCATTGACTACATGATTTCAACAGGTTTTAGCTGGATTAGTTTGGATTCTGATTTTTAGCAGCAGAGCATAATTCACTTTTTCTTTGAAACAAAACCAGAAACATTTGATGCTTAATAAGTAGGCCCCTTATAGATTTTTTTTTTTTTTTAGTCCGTGCTATTTTAAGTTTGGAAGTTTTAAATAAATTCCTGGCTTTAGGGTAAGGGCACACGGCAAGATTCCGGGAGATTTAGTTGCCTAGCAACTAATCGCCTCTTCTTCTGGGAGACCATCTCTCTGAACTGCCTTCCTGTGCCATACTGCCGGCTTGAATGTAAAATCGCTAGTGGTATGGCACTCGTGTTGATTCGTTTTCCGAAGTTGCCTCACGAGGAAACTTTGGGCAACTTGGGAAAACTAAGCATCACGAATGCCATACCGCTGGCAACTTTTCATTCAAACCGGCGGTATAGCACGATAAGGCAGTTCGGGGAGATTGTCGCCCAGAAGAAGAAGCAAATCTGCCAGTATGTCACTACCGTTAGATTTTATGGTTTCAAAAACTTCTAAAGTAACTAAATGAGAATGTTGATAAATCTGCCCCCTAATTTACTTTTATAATGGCCCAACTGAGCTTTTAAAAGTTAGAACCTCAATAGTTTTTTTTTTTTAACTCCAATGCAGTCATGTACATTGGAACCAAAAAAAAGGTACTAAAGTGGGACTTGGAATATTTCCTGTTCTTGTATAAAAGCAGCTAATTAACCTTATTCTTTAATTATTGCTTTTATCAAGGAGAGGTGTGCTGTGCACCAACAAGGTGGTACTGGGTCTTTTAACTGCCCAAGTGATGCTTGTGTACCAGCCTCTGTTGGAAAGAGTTTGTGCCATCTGGTGATGTTGTTTAATGGGAGCGCAGAGGTAATCATTGCGCTCTGTAATTTTGTTAGCCGCACTGCAAGCATGTAATTCAGCCCCTTAGGCTACCACACTTTGGAAACCTCTAGGTAGACTCAAAGTCTTCTTTCTTAATTAAATATGCACTTTTTCACGGTAACCAGGTTAGTTCTTTTGTGTTTTGCTGTAATACTGTTAGGAATTTGTGAGTTCTTTTTAAACATTATGCAGCCATTGTGCATTCCATAATTGCAAAAAAAATTGAACAAAGCTTAAATGACTCATTCCCTGTTTAATTTATCAAATGAATTTTGAATTTTTTTTCTTATTCAGTCCCCAGACAGATTGCCAAGTGCTTTAAAGAGAGAAGGATTTAATTGCTCTGCTGGGATTGGCTGGCTATAAAGGATTTGCCTGTTTGATTAGTAAACCCTTCAGGGAATAGTTAATGTATGATTGTTTTGCTTCTTTACATCTACAGCAGCCATCTCTTAATAATCAGGATATATGTGTTCCTCCAGAAATATTCTACGTGGATATAATCTTTCTTCATTTAGTTACATGAAACAAGAATGCTGCTCCAAGAATATGATAAAAGATAACAAGAAAAAGGTTCATACTTCTAGCAAAATTAAATTGCACTTGTCGCTATATGGTTCTTAATGTGCAAGCCAGATAAAGGAAGGCCTTGTTTGGCATGCCTTATTCTAATCTTTCTTTAACTCAAAAGTCTTGGAAGGTCTTGTTCTATCTACTACAAGAAAAATAATCGCACCTTTAGATAATGTAATGTGGCAAAAAGCTATTGGAGGTCTTCCAAATATATTTATTTGTATACAGCAGCAGCTTCTGGTGGCCAAAATAAGGCATCCTTTTTCACTGCAACAGAGACACCACAGTAATTCATTCAATAAAAATGTATATATACATTACTAATAAGAAGCTTCCCACTATAAAATGCCTGGAGTCAGTCGGCTTTCCTGTGCCAGGCTACAGAGGCATGCGGCATCTACCTTGGTGGTTCCCACTTGTGCAAGTATTGTCATTGAGTTATCCAATCTGAATATAATATGAACAGCAAGATACATTCAAGTGTCACATTGGATCACAGAGAAGACACAATACCAGAATTGTTTGATATTATTGAGGTTCTGTTAGCACTGTGCTGGGGTTGGGGAGGGTACTCCATCCATCTTTATACAAACGCATTGAAAGAACAGCAGGGGAACACAGGGCACCCTGTGTCTGCACAAACCTCCTGAATATGGAATTAACCCCATTGTTGACCAATTGGCTTTTTTTCCAGAAGCTGTTGAACCACAACTTCTCCTGAAACCCCTGCAGCTTTTAGTTTTGAAGGCTTTTATTCTCAATGTGCACTGTAGAACAGTGCAGGAGTTCTCATCATTCACACCCTTCCCACAGCCTTTGGGCCCTCTGCTTTGTCATTGTCCTGGCCCATGGAAGGATGAAACAGTTTCCCAAAGCCCAGCACAGTATTCAAAAGC
>CM044432.1:147654338-147672989 GCA_024363595.1 Xenopus borealis | reverse complement strand
GAGTAAAAGGAAATCATGTTTAAAAATTCGGATTATTTCTTTATAATGGAATCTATAGCCATTCAGCTTTCTGGGTAACTGGTTCTCTGATAATGGATCCTATACCTGTAAATAAATATCACAGTACAAGGCTGATTAGCAATGAACTCGGCTTTAAATTGCATGACCGCTCTGAAACCAGTACAATTTGCAATTATACATTCATAATCCATACCACCCAACTGTCCCGTTTTTAGAGGGACAGTCCCTCTTTTGACAGCTCAACCCGCTGTCCCTCGTTTGTACTGGAAAGTACCATTTTTTCTCTGCATTGAACATCCAGAAAAAGAAAAAAGTTTCTAACTTAATTGGCTTTTGGCAGAGAGTCCAGAACAGCCACAGTAGAAGATAATATACTTTTGTAACAATTTCAAGATAAGCAAATAAGTAATTGTAAGATAACAGGTACCTTTGCAAAAGTTAGACTCAAAGCTTAAAGGGCAATTCCCCTTCAGTACCAAAACTGTAATTACTGAAAAAAAAACACAGAAATATGTTCAAACTTTCATAAGCTGCCAAATGTAAAATGAACATGGTAATTAGGGGGGTGTGGACACAAAAATGGGCATGTTCAAAAATGTTGCTGGGCTATGGTCGACAACTTTTTTTTTTGTCCCTCTTTTTATTTCCAATATGTAGCATTACTTTTTGTGACCTGTAAATGTAATTTTCTGTTGGATGATTTGTAATGATCCTCAAATTTAGCTTCTCAAAAGTTGCCAGACCACACTGATCAGATGAATGTCCCGAACACTAACAAAATCCAGGGTCGGACTGGCCAGGCGGGGCAACAGGAAAAAAACCTGGTGTGCCCCAACCCTCATGGGTCCCCATGGGCCAGACCCCATCTCCCGAAGACCCTGCTCAATAAAAAACAAAAAGGTTTCTCGGGGCACCGAGCGGCGCTGTTCATGCATGAGCACCGAGCACTTTCATGCGGCGCATCACAGTACGGGCGTGGAGGGCCCTGGACAGCATCATTTTTAGGGTTTATGTATCATTTATGAAGATGAGGCAATATGTTGCCCTCAAAGTGACACCGGCAATAGCCCAACAAATCACTTTAAAGCCAATAAACCAAGTATAGTTAGTATGCTTATAATTATGTATTTCTTCTTTAAACAGAAAAAGGATATATCACTGCATATTTTCTGTTACTAGTGTTCATTAGAAACATATAAAGGCTGGTACATTTATCCAACACAAAGCAAAGGCTTAATCAATACTTTACAATCAATTTTATTTTTAACACCAGCCCAACTGAACTCTGTATTTTTCCCCGAGTAAAAGAACCAATAAAATTATTGCAATTATATTTTCCATCATCGCTACAAACTTAATCTTCGGCCACGAAACGATGACATGCATTTATCTGTCGACAATAAAATAACCAAATTTAAAGAAAATTTATGTTTAACCTTTGGAAGGTAGTGGAATAAATTCAAGCAATTCTGTAATATTAATATAAAGACACAAGGCAGATAAAAAGCTGCTACAATGGCTATTAGAAAATTACAGATTTCAATCCATGCTGAAATGTAGCTCATTAAATTCAAGCTTGGTTTGTCCTGCACTATTCGTCCGGGAGTCTCTCGATGACCTCGCTCCATTGCCACTCTATCAAAAATACATTGTGCATTCACTGCTCTGTTAACCAAGTCTGATTCATTTTACAACCTCTATTCAGACAGAATATATAACCTTTATGTACTCCGAATATACACAATAAATGCACTCATTCTCTTAAATATATGTCTTTGTCTATGCACCTGCCATATACCATTAATATCCTGAACGTCTGCAGCTGTATTATCATGTACAGAAAACTGCCTCCCTGGATAGGTTTCCAACCATCTATATCCACAAGGCACTTTAAAGAGAATATCAACCCAAAAAATTATATTGTGCCTATCATAAAAAAACCTTATTCTAAGAAACGTTGCAATATTCATTCATTGCATGTTTTTTTTACTTATTTGGATATGTAATGCTATTACTGAAAGTAGTATTTGCCTGTCCCTTTCTATGCTCTGCCTTAATGACGCAGACTGTTGAAACAACTTAAGACAAGGCAGCTGATTAACAGACCCGTCTTTACTGGGGATCCAGTACTTTTGCAACCAAGTAACAACCAGGAAATAAGTCTGCAGCTTATTTGCCCGTGTGCGGTCTCGCAATCCGATCACCCATACAGACTGCATTGTGATCCAATTGTTGGGCCCTAGGGTCCACGATCGGATCAGCTCAATATCCCCTGCCTCAATGTGGGCATATCAGGGAGAGATCCGCTCGTTTGGCGCCAAATGAGCAGATCTCCCTGTGTGTGGCCAGCTGTAGGAAAATGCTTCTTTCAGGAGCAATTGTTTTTACATATTACTTTACACACCCTCAAAATTTTGAATAAATGTATATTGGAATGTTGCTTAAAATTTACTTTTTTATTAAACAAACTTTAATTTTGGGCTTGACTTACCCTTTAAGATGTTTTAGTTTAACAACTTTTTATTTGGTCTTCAACTGCTAAACAAAAGTAAATAAACAGAAAAAGAACCCAACTCTAAATTATCTAACCATATCCTGTATCAACATGATACTCCCCATTAAAGACTGACTTTCTGAAACTAGGATTAAATAATGTTTTAGCATATGATAAAATAAATTCTACAATCTGCTCTTTTGCCCTGGTCTTCAGGTGCTTCAGTGTTTCTTGCCATTGCTTAGCTGGGATAGGTTTGTATGTACAGGACTTAGCAGCGACTGACATTGAAATTTCAGTCCCTATAAGGGCTATGGCACACGCGGAGATTATCTGCCCTAAATCTGCTCTACTCTGGGTATCTGTTTGGCTTTGATTTTCTGATGTAGAAAAAAATGAGGCAACTCCGGGCTACTTTGTGAAATGGAGGTGACATGTATGTTGTTCAAGAGATACCAAATGCAATATATTTTTCATAATGAAAAGTAGGCAAAAAGTAAATGCCCCTTCAGGCACAAACCCTTTAGGCTAATGTATGTCTGTTTAACTTTAGAAACACTTATGCCACTGCTTCACTAGTAGTGGGTCTTTTCTTATTTGAATTTTCCTTATATTCCAAAAACGATTGGTAACCCTTGGACTGGGGGTTTTCCCAGGGAGAGGCCACTTTATAACTTTTTTCTTCTTTATTTTGATTTTTTGTTTGAAGAACAAAGCCATTCACCATTGATTGTGTTTATTAAAAAGTAAATTCTATTCTTTGAACTACCCTTTTAGTGCTGTACAATGTGTGGGGAGGAGTAAATGTCCCAGCAGCTGCAGCACTATGGCACACATGGGGGCAGATTTACTAACAGGCGCAGGTGTCACTTTGCTATCGAAAGAGAGAGAAGCTAGAGGTTGTTTGCTCTCTATCACTAGGAGACTTTTCACTCTGGCGAATGGACATTCCTCTGTAAACTTTACCTCTTTCGCCAGACTTGCCTTTGCCAGCTCAGACCAGACAAAGTACAGTGTAGTGCATCCTCAATCTTCAGTTACTTACATCATATTCTGAGTGGAAAATGCATCAAAGTTAAAAAAAAAACACTGGCAACTTTTTTCCTTTTTTCAGGGTGATAGGCTGCAAAAGTCCTAAAAAAATGTTTTTGTGTGTAACTGGTTTCGACCATACATTTTCTAACAAATGGAACATTAACTATACAATGGGCTTATGTGTAGGGCATTACAGTATTATAGCAACTCTATTGTCTTTATTAAGTTTCCCTGGACATGTGTAATTAACAGTGGAAATGTAATGTATTTGCTTCAATAGATAAGATAAAGACGTCGGTACAACTGCCGTATGCAAATTAACCTGAGCGCTAACTTTCATTTGCTTGCTAGCGAAAATTTGCCAGCATCCGTTGGCCAGGATGAAACTTCGCATTTTAGTAAATTAGCATTGTCTTCGAGAATTTTTGCCTGGTGAAGCCTTACACTGGGTGCAAAGTGGGCGCTGGCGAATTTTTGCCGGTTAGTGAAGCTGCCTCATGGAGATTAGTTGCCCCTGCTTTACTCTAAGCACAAACTTGTCACCCGCAATGAATCTTCTCTACTGCAAGTGACAAATCTCTTACAAATGCTTTACCACCAACAATAATGCAAACTGCTAGTGCAAAAACATACACAATGCTTAGTTTTTCCAAGGTGGCCCACGAGAAAAGCAATTTACATTATTGTTGGTGGTAAAGCATTTGTAATTCTGGCCATACACGGGCAGATAAAGCTGCCGATATCTGTCGTTTAGACCAATTTGACAGCTTACCTGCACGTGTATGAGGGCTCCCGACGGGTCTTCCCAACTGGACACACTATAGATCAGGAAGGTTTGATTTTCTTCCGACCCGTCAGAGCCCCTTGGCGTCCTTGTAATCCGATCATTCGACCATATGGCTGAACGTTAGGATTACCCCAATATAGCCCTGCTGTGTTAGTGGCATATCGGAGAAAGATCCGCTCGTTTGGCGATGACGCCAAACGAGCGGATCTTTGCATCTATGGCCTGCTTAAGACATTAGGGTGATAGATCTGCGGGCGACTTATCTCTTGAAAAATGCTTTCCCACCAGCAGTAATGTAAATCACCAGTGGGAAATAATGTGCTTCACTTTTGTTCTCTGAAGTAGCCCAAAGGCGACTTTGGAAAAAGGAAGCAACACGTATGTTTAACTACAATACCTCCCAACTGTCCCATTTTCAGAGGGACAGTCCCTCTTTTGACAGCTCAACCCACAGTCCCTCATTTTTACTGGAAAGTCCTGTTTTTCTCTGCACTGAAGAGCCAGAAAAAGACACCAAGTTTCTAACTTAACTGGCTTTTGGCAGAGAGCCCAGAACAGCTACAGCAGAATATAAGATACTTTTGTGACAATTTCTAGATAAGAAAATAAGTAATTGTAACAATATAAGATAACAGGTCCCTTGGGAAAAGTTAGACTCACTGTTTAAAGGGCAATTCACCTTTATTAGCAAAACTAATAACTGAAAAAAAAAAACACACAGAATATGTTCAAACTTTCAGAACCTGCCAAATTTTTATTAAATTAACATGATAATTAGGGGGTGCGACCACAAAATGGACAAGTCCAAAAACATTTCTCTGTGCTAAGTGCCACAACTTTTTTATCCCTCTTTTTATTTCCAAAATGTTGGGAGGTACAGATAGTCATGCTACTATAACCGAGTCCAGCAATTCGCTATTTAACAGCTGGAAATTCAGGTTTTTTTTCCCTCCTGTTTTCTCACATTGTGTTGTTAGACTGTCTGCTATACACTGCTTGAAAAAGAAAGTTTGGCCTTGGTATAAAACTACCAATAAAAGGCTGTAAATTTGCAGTTTCTAAAGGGCTTGTTTTAGACATTACTGACATATCGAATTCATGCTGCTGTAATAATAGATCAGCCAGTCATATTGAACTTACTCCTGAGTTGGTCTCAGTATTTTACAATATCCAATAATGACTTAAGTGCCCTTTGTACAGAAAAACAAGCTGTTAGGACAGAGAACTAGATACATACCAAATATATGGGGCTATGTAGCGATAATTGCATGTTGAGAAATCCTTTGCTTAGTTGCAGTTTTGTTTAGGACAAAAGCCATAAGTGATTTTTGTGTGTGAAGGCCAAGTTGAGAGTTGGTAAGTGTAATGCACCGATACTAAAGTGGGTTTCTAGGTTTCTACTAATCCAGCATATAACATTTATAAGGTAACTGCACCATTACTGTTGCCATCATTCCCTTTCAGTTGCTTATAAGCTAGTGGGGATATCCACTCATGTCTCTTCATGGAGGGCATCTTTCTTGATATTGATCTGCTGGTTTTACATTGTCCTCTAGCAATGTTAACATTGTTTTTTTTTTTCTTTTAAATTATATATATTTTTTTATATTTTTAAATGATTATTTATTATTAATTCTGCTTTTCTATCAGATTACTGTTTTCTTCAGGACCGTCACGATTTTGACAGGTCAGGCCACAGTCCTGGGTTTATTAATGAAATGTCCAGAGTTTCTCTTGGACTACCTCCCGTAGACAATTAACAATTCATAAACAATACCTAAATTCACATAAATTCACATTTTTAAAAGTTTTTCTTTTTCTGTAAAAATAAAACAGTCCATTGTGCTTGACCCAAGATTGGAGGCAAGACAATACAATTTATTTCACTTTTGAATGATTTTATAGTAGTCATCTCGTATGGTGAGCCAAATTATGGAAAGACTTCTTATCCAAATAGCCCCAGGTTCCACCCATTCTGCCATACCTGGTCATAATCTGGACAAAGATATCCGCCTGATAACTGGTACATATGTATACATACAGATTTCATAACTGTACTGAAGCTGTTCCTGAGTCTGGACAAATGGCAAGACCCCTAAACTCTAGAACTAAAAATACTACAACTGTACATTATTAATATAATTACAGTAAACAGTCTAGTCAAGAAAGGGAAAAAAATGTTTCTGGGTTTTGTCCAGAGTGAACGGTTGCTTCCCTTTCATTTGTAAATGTCTCGGTGAGCTGTGATAGGATATAGCCAATTACAGTAATCTGATTTACAATGCCCACAATAGATAGTTTAATGCTTGGTTGTGATTGATAACTGCATTGATAACTGTGGTAAATGAGTCTGCGGCTTTTCACATTACTTTAAATCTGAGTTCTATTCCGGCCCGCCAGACCCACTGGGCACTTTGCTGACCTTTACTTCCGGTAAATCATGGATGATGTCCAGTTCAGTCAAATTCTCAGTTGAAGAGCATAAAGATTGCTATACTATTCAAGTATAGTGAGTCAGTGCATTAAAAAAAAAGTAAGTTCATGAGGGTATTTTATACATCTATCTAATTATAAAATATATATATATATATATATATATATATATATATATACAGAAGAAGTTCACACTCGCTATAATGTTGTTAATGTCGGCTGCAGATCGGTGAGGTAGTTGAACAAGATGCATAGAATGGATGCTGCACTCACAGGACTTAAAACATCAAAGGATTTGTTAGAAGCAAAGGACTAACGTTTCAGTTGTCGCACCACTTTGAAAAAACATATATGTATATAGGTGTGGGATCTGTTATCCAGAATGCTTGGGACCTGGGGCTTTCCGGGTAATGGATCTTGCTGTAATTTGGATCTTCATGCCTTAAGTCTACTAGTAAATCATGTAAACATTAAATAAACCCCATAGGCTACTTCTGCTTCCAATAAGGATTAATTATATCTTTGTTTGGATCAAGTACAAGCTATTGTATTATTATTATACAGGGAAAGGAAAACATTTTTTTAAATTCATATTATTTGGCTAAAATAGAGTCTATGGGAGAGGGCCTTTCCATAATTCGGAGGTTTCTGGATAAAGGGTTTCTATATAAGGATTAAAATAACAAATAAAAAAAAACAAATCCAAAAAGGATTGTAGAAGTAATGCCTATATTGGCTAACAATAAAAATACATTGCAAGCTTTCAGAGCACCAAGGCTCCTTCGTCGGGCAGAATACAAATGAATGCTATAAAGGCACAACATATATACTATTAGATCAGTGCAAGGTATTCATGGGCAATAAATTAGGAAGTTACAGATAGAGATCAATTGTAGAGATAATACAATGAATTGGGATGGGTTGTAAATAGTCCAGGAGTCTGAATTCAGTCAGGTCATATAGTGTGACATGAAACCGGACCCTAAATTAAGGCCCTGTCTTAATGTGTTAACTAACTGCATACACTTGAATTCATAAATCTTCCTTTCCTGTTACGTTTTAAAGTTCCTTTTTAGAATTAAGACATGCATGTCCTGAAGACTGCAGAATTGTTGCCCCACTGGTGTATCACATGATTTGGTGTTGATTTTATGTCTGTGATGGTTCATCCTTGTGCGCAATTTTTGTCCTGTTTCACCAGTGTATATGCCTCCTGTAGAGCATGTAATCGTGTATACCACATTGGATGAAGCACATGAATAGTAATCCAGAATGGTGTATACTTTTTGTGCATTCGGTATAGTAACTTGATCTTTGCACTGGATGTATTTGCAGGTTGCACATCTGTTGCTGGGAAATGTACTTGCTTTAGTTGTTTTAGGAAGAGCACTTCTGACAATCATTTTCCTCAGATTTGGTGGTTGTCTATAAGACAAGTGAAGTAGTTCCAGGAATATTTGTTTTAGTCGGGTATCTGTATGGAGCATGGGTGGCAGGTTTCTGGCTATTTTTCTAATGATGTTCAGTTGTAGGTAACTACAATGGTACCCTGTTGTTTTCTGTCTTTTCTTTGTAATTCAAGAGTGTGTCTCTGGGTATTTAAGTTGCTCCGTGGATTTGATCATCAATAAACTGCAGATGGTATCCCTTATTAACAAAATTTTTTCCGTAAGGAATGGAGATTTTTATTTCTGTCATCAAGGTTTGAGCAAATCCGGTTGTATATGGAATCTTGCGAAACACAATTAATATTTTTATGTAATGAGGATGAAGACTGTCCCACATAAGATATGCAGGATGGCCTGTTGGTTTTTGGTATAGGGATGTTTGTATGGTTCCATTTTTGATGTAGATTGTATCCAAAAAGTTGATGTGTGAGTAACAGTGGTTAAGAGTAAGGTTCATAATGGTTACATAATTGGTTAAATCTTTGGTGTAGTTCTTTTGGTGTAGTTCTTTTTCTGATGCTGTCCATATGATAAGTATTTCGAAACTTGTACAGTATTTGTCTTTCTTATTAGTGATAATTTATTCCTCTGTGCATACAGATATGGTACCTATTATCCAGAATGCTTGGGACCTGGGGCTTAATTGATAACGGGTCTTTCCTTAATTTCGATCTTCACACCTTATTAGAAAATCATTTAAATATTGAATAAACCCAGTAGGCTGGTTTTGTTTCCATTAAGGATTAATTGTATATTAGTTAGGATCAACTACAAGGCACTGGTTTATTACAAAAATAGGAAATAGTTTTTTTAATTTTTTGATTATTTCATTATAATGGAGTCTATGGGAGATGGTCTTCCTGTAATTCAGAACTTTCTGGATAATGGGTTTCCGGAACATGGAACCCATACCTGTACTAATGTTTCGGTTCACATTTGGACCTTTATCAAAGATTCTGTGCAAGTGTGACCACAAAATTCACATAGTCCAGTACAAGAGGTCCTCTGCACTCAACCCATTATCAATATATTAAGGACATTGAAACATTCTGTGCATACAGCTACTAAAAATGCCTTCCCCTTTAAACAAAAGAGGGATTATTTGTCCATATATTGCAATATATTTAAGCTGGCCAATGACATAAGTTATCCCTGATATGGCCATTCCTACACTCAATTTTAATCTGATTAAGAATTCAATTGCTTGATTATACATTTTGCAAAGGGACTAAGTTTTACCTTGCATTGTAAAATGTATAATTAAGCAATAGAATTCTTAATGAATCAGATGCAAAATGAGCGTAGTACTGGTCATATTGGGGATGGCATTGAAGTAATTGGCCATCTTAAATATATTGCAATATATGGACAAACAATCCCTGTATAAAATATATATAGCAAGCCTTTGGACACTGTAAAGTCATCCACACATACTAGCTCATTTACCGTATCATACCAATTGGCCTGCAGGCTGAAAGGAGATATTGTACAAGGTGTCATACACAGTATGGTGGTGTTTTTAATTGCCCTTATGGTTTGGGCAGCTCAAACTGTCAGAACAGCTGGATGTCCATTTTCACAAATACCATTTTGGGAACTAGACCTTCAAGGTGAAACTTTGCAGAACGGACTGCTCTCCCTATATGTTTGGTGTCAAATGCCAGCTTAGAAATAATACATATTGTAATTTGTCTAAAGCGCTTGTAAACCCAAACATATATTTTTGCATATTTACAGCAAATTTAATTCTAAGCAAATCTTGGGAGAAGGGGCCAAGGACTCCTCCCCCAGCATTTTTATCCCGATTCTGATTTGTAATGTGGGCAGGCTGCAGTAAAAGTTTTCATTGTGGCCAATGATGCGGCCAAAATTCTTATTCACTCTCTCGTCATATCACGTCTAGACTATTGTAACTCTCTTTTAATTGGCCTTCCAGAGACTGTCACCTCTCCAGTCCATAATGAACACCGCCGCGAGGCTCATATACCTCAGCAACCGCTACTCCTCTGCTACACCATTCTGTCCGACTTTCTCCCAACCTTTCAGCTTTCAAAAAATCTCGTAAAATGCACTTCTTTTGAGAAGCCTATCCTCACTCTTAACTACCAAATGCAAAACTACATACAGTACCACATTTCTCACCCACTTAATTCGATCTTGCCCATTCCCACATCTTATGTATAGCTCCCTTACCTTTAGATTGTAAGCTCTTTCTGTATAGGGCCTTCCTCACCTTTTTATCTGCATTGAATGTGATTGTATTTAACTCCATATGTATGTAATTCATGTGATTTAGTTGTATAAACACATTTACTTAAAAGCGCTACGCAATATGTTGGCGCTATAGAAATACATAATAATAATAATAAGATGACTTTTAGGTTTCAATGTATTTTGCTGCAAAGTGACTTGTCCAAGTTGGTAATGGCTATCTTGGATGCTGTTGGAAGCGTCTGTGTTGTTAAACTGCATTACAGACTCCTAAAAGAGATTTTCTAGAAAATTGTCAGCCAGATACAGAATATTGCGAAAACTTCACAGTATGAAAGGTTAATGGCTGAGAAGTATTAGTTACTACACACTCAGCCATATATATTAAGACAAAAATGAAGCAGTTACGATATAAAGCAGAGCTCATCTATTGAAAGAGAATATATATCTTATTTGCAAAGCTATTTTCTTGCATAGTACTGGAGTGGGAGCTGTAAGGGTAGAACTACATGGTCGATTTTACTGTGCTTAGTTCCATTCCAACGCAACTTGACAAAGCATAGCGTCCCGTTCTAAGGTAAGTTATAGCAATGTTGGATGTTGCTGCATTGTGTATTCATGTTGTGTCTGCATCTGACAGTTGTGTTGTGTTGGATGCACACTGTGGCAACATCCTATATTTCTATAACCTAATTTAGGTTCGGTACATCCAATGTTACACCTGCACTTTGTCCATGTAGTTCTACCCTTTTAAAGAATGGTTGGGACCTGTGGTTTTCAGGATAAGGGGTCTTTTTGTAATTTTCATACTTTAATAATGGAGAATGTAATATGTTTTGTTTGCACAAAACCCATTGTGTAATATTAGAGACTGTTTGCTTCCTTTTTGACTGATTATAGACCTCAACGACTTCTTCCCAAAGTGTGTGATCAAATGGCTTTTGTGAACATTCACAGTGTATGAAATAAATTTGCAATTGCAAAGCGTATTTTGTATTGAAATATTTAACAAAACCACAGCGAATGTTAACGCTAACCATTGCTGAGCGATGCAATATTTGCCAGCGAATGATTTTATATTGTGAGCAGTTCAAAACATTTGCAAGAAAAACCCGCCATTTTAAATAACTTGTGACTTGTCGCTACATTTCCCATTTAGTCTAAAGAAACTGTTTAAACATTATTTTAACAAAAAGTTTGATATATTTGACTATAATGGAGTCCATGGCAGATGGCCTTCCGGTAATTTGGAGCTTTCTAGGTAATGGGTTTCTGGGTAACATTATTCAGCTAATGGGCAGAATAAAAGTATAATAATTTATAAACATGAAGAAAGTAAAGAAATCTAATTTCTTCAGAAAAGTTTAATCTATAAAACACAGCACTGATAAACATCCTCTTTAAAGATGAAATTGTAAAATCGGGAGATCCTTTCCAAGACGCCCTCCATGTAATGACACAGATTTGTTTGTATGCCCACTAGCTCACAAGCCACAGAAAAGGAATAATACCGACAGTAATGGTATTGGGTTATCGTTATGCTTTAAAATGTTTTGAATTATTTGATAAAAATGGAGTCTATGGGAGATGAAGCTTTCTGGATCATGGGTTTGTGGATAACATATCCCGATCATGTACACCTCAAATAACGCCTTTAGAAATTGCTTCTCATTTTCTTTTATTCTTTGACTGGTTTCTGAAAGCTTAAATTAAAAACATCTATTTTGTTCCCTCCTACCATGTTTTCCAGCAGTGCACTCTTTAAAGTGATAGTTTCTTGCTGTGATTTCTCAACAGCTTCTGAACCTTTTGAGCATTCCTCAGCATGCTTGAAGCTTTGCTATTTGTTCACTGGTACAGTTTGATAGAGTAATACCATTTACTAAATAGTAAAACTTTGAACATGCTCAGTAGGGGCTGGCACTATTAAGAAATGTCAGCAACTAAAGTATCAAATCAAAGACTATATGAGCGTTTATGGCTTCTGTGACGCATAATGACCAATATATCTGAAGTCTGGATATATGTTTGCACTTTCCCGCTGGTGCTATAATTGCTGCCATGAAAATCAATGCTGGGCAATGCATTCTAGCCTGTGTGTCAATATACATGGGTAGAGGTTTTGGTCAAATAGGGGCACCGCTGTTGTGGGTTTGGTCCTTGTGAGGCCTTCCCTTTTGTGATAGTGAAAGGGCTACACCCCCTGCATGCAGGCCCAGATTAGTGGCAAGGCCACAAATGCACGGGCCTAGGGTGGCAAGTTTGTTGGGGCAGCATGCTGCCCATCTGCTTGCTGAGGAGCACTGGGGGGACACAGCTCCTCAGTGTGCTGATTCACCTGATCTCTCGGTGTGGGAGGTGGGTGCTAGGACCGCATAGCTTGAATCTGACCCTGCCTGCATGACCTCCCTTGCAGTTGAGGTTCAAGAAAAATTGAAGTTAAGCAGGCTCAGACTCAGATGTCTGCAGATCTGCTTGCACAATCTGCTTGAATAAAAAAACAGTCACTTGTATGCAAAAGCTAATTTAGTCCTTTTGGAACAAAGTGCTTTGGACTGATAAGAGAAAATTTAATTAGTTGGTCATAAAACAAAAAGCGGAAGAAGAACACCGCATTCCAAAAAAAAACACCTACTACAGTACCTACTGACCAATTTGGTGGAGGTTCCATCATGCTGTGGGGCTGTGTGGCTAGTTCAGGGACTGGTGCTCTTATTAAAGGTGAGGGTTGGATGAATGCATCAGTCACAAAGTTTAAGTTATGCAGAGGATGGATATTCCAACAAGACAATGACCCTAAACAAACTTTGAAATTTACAAAGGAATTTATGCAGAGGGAGAAGTACAATATTCTGAAATGGCCATCACAGTCCCCTGACTTGAATATCGTGGAAAATCTATGGGATGATTTGAAGCAGGCTGTCCATGCATGCTAGCCATCAAATTTAACTGAACTGGAGAGATTTTGTATGGACGAATGGTCACAAATACCGCCATCCAGAATCCAGACACAAAGGCTATAGCAGGCATTTAGAAACTGTTACGTTTGTAAAAGGAGACTCAACTAAGTATTGATGTAAATATCTGTGTTGGGGTGCCCAAATGTATGCACCGGTCTAATTTTATGATGCATATTGTATATTTTCTGATCATCCAATAAACTTTGTCACTGCTGAACTACTACTGTTTCCATAAGGCATGTTATATATTAAAAGGAATTTGCTTCTTTGAAAGCTCAGCCAATGACTAACAAAACTCCAAGGAATTAAGAGGGGTTCCCAAACTTTTTCATATGACCGTATCTATAGAATTTTAACCTGTGCTCACTAGACCCTATCTGAGGGCCAATCCTTTTCTTGATATGAGGTCCTAGTTGTGGGACAATACTTGTAATCGGTCAGGATCTGTTCAAATATGAGAAATGTACCCTGTTTTATGTGGTGGTTTAGAACAATGGTCAAAGTGATGGCTCTGGTGTTTAATAAAGACTGTATAGACAGTTAATTGCATGTTGTACTCCACAAGCTATACTTTATGTCGCTATAAATATATAAATATCAGTGTTTTTTTTTAATTACAGATTTGTTGAAAATTAACTGGATTTGAGACTAATTGCATGAGGCACTCAGGAGTACAAATGTGTTGAATCCATAACTGGTTACTATAAGGTTCCATTATCAAACATATAGGAACATAAGAGCAGATTGATATACTTTGGCACTAATCAACTAGATATTAATAGCGTACAGTTTCCATGCTTTTATAGTTGGATTGGCACTGTTATAGCTTAGCGACTTACTGCACCATGTCCTGACCTGAAAAGGAGGCCTGATCTGTTCTTCTTGGAATCGTACAGGCAAATGAATAATATGGTGCATTTGAGGGGTTGTTTGGTTCTGAATACTCAAAAAATTACTTTTATTGGCATGAGATGGAAAAAAGGAAAGGCAGATTTACTCCAGAGAGGTAAATCCATTAGAATCATAATTGTTATTATACGTAGAGCTGCTTTGTGTACTTGTCGAAGAAGCAGATCACAGGGATCAATACAAAACATATCTGGAATGAAAGATGTTAACTGTAAATCAGTAGCATTCAATTTCTTTGAGAGGAAGGGTTTGCCATGCCTTAGACTAATGCAGAAAGCCTCCTCTTATCTGGTAAATCTAATTCTTTGCCATCTAAAGTTGTGAAAAAAAAATCCCAAACTAAAGAAAAAATGTATCTGGCCTCCAGCTTGTTATGGCCCTGTATTCTTGTAGATGTGTGCAGATGCTTCAGTAAAATCTGCACCATCCATGCTTATTTACTTTTTATATTTCTTTCTGAAAGTTCAGGTAGTGTTTATGCACTTTGTTAAAGCCCAATTGAATAAGCTAATGTCAAAAAGTGGGATATATCTTCTCTTAACTTGAGCAGGGTTTCGTATATCTGAGGAGCAGCTTTGCGACATAAGAACTGGTTAGAATTAATGCTGTTTTTTATTCAGGAATCAGGCATACCCTGCTTTAAAATTCATAGCTTGAGAAACTGTTTCTACCATAGTTTCTCAGTGATCCATAACCTACTGTATGTAGTGATTACAGACACTATAAATTTTTGTTCTAGTACATCCAGTGCTTAGAGGGACCCGGTCTCACTGCTTCATTAGTGTAGGTCACGATCACTGCCGAAGTGGGGTTTGGGACATTTTGGTACCCAAATTAGATTTAGGACAAAGATGGGAAACCATGTGTCCATATATTCACTTAAATCATATAGATTAATTTTTCATATCTCCTTACCATAAAAAGATGCATATATAGCCATACACAGTGAGATATAGTAAGCCGATTTACAATCCACTCTTTTGTCCAGTACAATTAGATATTTATTGATTGGCTGATTAGGACATTTTCTTGCAGTATTACCATATATGTACAGGCATGCTCAATGCTGCTGTTGTCCCAACAGTGGGTCCTTTATCATGCGATGATATGTCCAAGCCCTAAAAATGAAATCTCTTCAGTCTGGCCCTGCACTCATTGAATAACAAGCCACACTAGTGACTTGTGTTTACTTCATCTGAGTAAATAAAGGCAATCATCCCCTATGGAAATTCTAATTGTCTGAGACCTTATTTCTGGGAAATAAAATGCAGATGACTTCATGAAACTAGAATATGGGGAAAAATCAGCAGATATATTTAGAAGGCCTACTGTCTGATCTAGATACTCCTGAGAACCCAGTCTGAAGGTCCGTTTAGGTGATATGTGGTATAAACACTTTAGGAATGTTAATGCTTCATAGCATAACTAATCCTTTTGAAAAACAGCTTTTAAAATAATTATGTACAAATCATTTGTAAAAGTAAAGTAGAATAATACTGTAAAATCTCCCTTTTCCTATAACAGGTACATATTATGGTACATTCAGTTCATAATTCAAACTGTGAATGATTAAATCACTTCACCTCAGGAAGCACACATTTCCAATTTTTCTTTTATGTTTTAAATAAAAAAGTCAGACCAAACTAGAATCCACCATTTACCCTTATTTGTAATAAAAAAAACAAGAAAAATTTGGATCTAGGAGAAAAAAAAGCAATTTTTTTTTTAATCTTTGCACGAAAACTGCAGCTTTTTTGGATTGTCTTGCAAAAAGTCCGAATTTTTAATGGAATCTGTGGAAAAGCCAGAAATGTTTGGATTATCGTACGAAAAAAACGATAAGTGGCGTAATTATTTTACGCGGTTTTTCTTTGAGCAACTTCTGCTGGGACTTGCTTACAAATGTCAGAAGCAGTATAACATAATGACCGCAAATCATGGCGTAAAATAACACACACACCTTGATGAATTTGACATTTATTTTATAAGTTTCTAGTTTCTACACCTTTTTGTTTTTGTGGCGAATTTTATTTTACACACATGGCCAAACAGCTCTACCTATGTTCACTATAAAGCACTTGTGTATGGCATATTACAGCAGCCCTTGCCAATTTCCCAACTCAAAGGGAATGCAAAATGATGAGCAGCAGGCTAAATATACAGAAGGCAGGTACAGGAGTAGAGGGAAGACCTATCTCAATGTCATTCTAGAGATTGCCTTGCATGCAAAAATGTAGCATTATTGCAACTCTCTGTAATAAAAGCAGCCTTTAGGATCCTAAAATGTAATGTTGCCGAGATCTGGGCTAGAAGAAGGGACTACAGGCACTAAAACCCACTGTAATAACCCTGGTGGGGCTAGAAAGAGGGCCTACAGGGACAGAAGCCCACTGCAATATACCCTAGTGTCTTGCCAGGCCAGTCTGGCCATAGCAATAAATCATATTGCAATGTTGAACCCCCAACCGATCAAAGGCCTGCTGAAAACTTAAAATGCCTTGGTTATTTTCCTGCTTTCACCACATACTCTAAATCAGGGTTGCCCAAAAGGTAGATCGGAATCTATCAGTAGACCTTAAGCTGGTAGATCTCAAGACAGTCTTAGGGTAGGGGCAGATGAGCAGATTCGGGGAGATTCAGTCGACAGCCGACTAATCGCCTCTTCCGCCTGGCGACAATCTCCCTGAACTGACTTCTTCCTGCCTACTGTGTGCTTCAATGAGGAACCGCCTGCGCTAATTTACTTGCGGCGCTTCAATTTCTGAAGTTGCCAGAAGTTTCCTGCCAACTGTGGGTGACTTCGGAAATCGAAGCAACACGAGTGAATTAGCGCAGGCAATTCCTCATCGAAGCACACGGAAGGCAGGAAGAAGGCATTTCGGGGAGATTGTTGCTGGGCGGAAGAGGCGATTAGTCGCCTGGCGACTAAATCTACCCGAATCTACTTGTCTGCCCCTACCCTTAAAAAGCTGGTCTAAATCCCCCACCTATTTCATGCTTTTCATTCAGATATTTATTATGTTAAGGTAACATAAGAAATACGGAAGTTGTTTGTTACATATGACAATGTACATTTTCTCAATATTTAAGTAATATTTTCTATTACATATAGGGTTGCCACCTGGCTGGTATTTATTTTTGATGGTTGATTCCAATATTATTAATAGAAAAAAAAGATAAATATATAGGAAGGCCAGTATTTTTTTCAAGAAAAGGAGGCAAGCCTAAATCCGTATCATCATATTTGTAAAGTATGGGCACTCCTGCTCTAAATATACACAAATACTACTACTACAGCTGTATTCCATCCATACTTAAAATTCATGTGACAAAATAGTCTGAATCAACATTAACCTTCATGTAAAGATGTGGACTATAATACACAGTTTTGTGATGGATATTTAATTGTCTGACCCTGGGCAAAATAGTCAACCTTATCCCTGGGCAAAATAGTCAACCTGCTACTTTGTTTCTAGCCTAGAAGTTTTATCTGCTAAACAGATTTAAGCTTATCTGCTCTGTCTTATTGATGTTGCTACTTCCCAAATTAGTGCTTTTTATTCAGAGAGCATGACCGAAAAGGGAAAAATGGATCGGAAACCTTTGCATTGCTTCAGCAATAACCTATTTACTGTATGCCTGCATTCAGTGAGTCAGCCAAGTTTCAACATTTTCCCTTTCTTAAAACTGACTTTGATGAATGCGACATTAACATCTCAAGGCTTGAATCTTGAAGTCTTTATGCACTCAGAGGCAATGTTACTCAGCATGAATTCGTATATGAGAAGTGTTCATAAGTTGTCAACAGGCCAGGTTTATAATTCTAGCACCAGCAGTTTCAATAGATTCATGTCTAGCCTATCTCAGATTAATGTATATATGTATTGCTATTAATTCAAGAAACTGCAAAAACCCCTGAAATGTTCCACGTAAAAAACATTGATCTAAGAAGATATTCAGTGGCAGCCTTAGGGTCCTAGGCAATCATTTTGCTTGTTCTTACACTTCTTCTCAGCCTGCTTATTATTATGTACATACAGGAAGCTGCATTAATAGTAGAATAGTAAAAGTGAATGTAACAAGGTTTCCAATCCATTTTTATTATATAACAAGTTCCCTCACTCTCCATATCAGAAATTTGAAGCAGGACCCAAGTATTCCTCAAATACTTGGTTTCCTGTTCTTTGCACACATGCTCTGATACTACCTGTATTCTGCCAGCTTGGATCGGGGCTGTTTCTCCCCACTTTGAATATTCTCTCTTCTTGTTTCCTGCAGTTGATTGCCACATTTTTCCACAAATACCACCTAGAGGTATCCCTGTGAGCCTGAAGTGGAAATAAAAAAAAAAAA
>CM044432.1:147632135-147647747 GCA_024363595.1 Xenopus borealis | reverse complement strand
ATTCATACTGGCGTGATGACATCAGCGCGCAATGGTGCGAAATTTAAAGGTATTTAAAGAGACATTTTGGATTTTCTCATTGCCTGTTATAGGTTTCCTCCTTGTGAGTTCTTGGTGCTTCTGTGCTGTTTAAAGCTTCTGATATCTGATTACCTGTTGTGACCCCTGCCTGTTTGTGACCATCCTGACTTCTGTAATCCTGACCCTGCCTGGTAACCGAATCTTCTGTATATGTATCCCTTCTGATTGATCTCCTGGCTTGACCCTTGCCTGTCTGACTCTGTTTGTACTTTCAAATAGTAGTCATAGAAAGCAGGACCAATCCAAGGCAGTAATTATAACTGCAAAGTGCTTTTATTGGGGAAATTCACACCACAACATGTTTTGGGCTAGGCCCTTAAAGGAGAATAAAAGCACTTTGCAGTTATAATATATATAATATAATTATTAATATATTATAATTATATAATTTATAATTAATATACTTTAAAGTTATAATATATGCCTTGGATTGGTACTGCTTTCTACCACAACTATTTGAATGTATCTTTTGGGGTGCGGACATGGGACACCCTGCAGGAGAATCCGATTACATCTGAAAAGTGAGCTACAGCTTTTGTTATTAATAATTCTGCTTGTACTTTGCCTGCTCCTACCTGGCCTGATTTGACTACTCTTTCTGTCTGCTTTGTTCAGTGACCTTCTGCCCAAAAGACTTTGCCTTACGTTTGTGCCCCTTTGCTCGTCCAGAACTCTTAGCTTAGCACCTCTCTTAATAAGACCTGGAGGCATCCAATTAGCCGAGGGCTTCGCCTGAGGTGAACGGAGGCTGTTCTAGGCAGAAGCTAGAGCCTGTGAACAGGGTGTTTAGACAAGGAAGTGCCAGTGTAAGGGCACGAAACGCGTTAGTTTGCACCCCACTGCTGTAAATTTAATATGTGTGCTGAATAATAAACCGGAATGATATTACAGACGTCTCGATCTATGTAAATCAGTGCCAGATATGCGAGGTAAATGATGCAGGGTGTTTAGAATTGGTTTTGGAATTAGGGTGCCGACCGTGACACACACTTTTCAGTTCTGTTGTTTTCAGAGATTTCACCAGAAATACAGTTTCCAGTTATTTTCTATTTTCAACCGTTTTTCTAATATTGAAGTTTAAAGGTGAATTTTTCAACTTCTTGTGTTTTTCTGAAGCAGCTTGGGGGGGGGGTGTCACAGACACTGTAAACTGTTCTAAACTGATACATTAAGTTGATACATTTGTTATCTTTGTCCCTGCTGAACAGAATCCCTGAGTGTAATTAAAGGCAGCTGGTAGAATAGAAACTATAGCTGCTAATATTCCATAGATATTGCTGAAAAAATGGATAAACTAATTGTATCAACTAAATGTAGCAAATTGTAACAATTCAGAATGCTACTGGATCACTGAGCTGCCAAGCTGAAACACCAGGGACAGAAACAATAAACTTTAGACTTACATTTTGGTGAAACGGTAAAAAATTAAGTAATTGAAAAAAATAGTTTCTGGTGAACAATCTGAAAACAACTGAACAGAACTGAAAAAAGTGTTTGGAAAGTGAACAAACCCCTTTAACTGAAGAAATATGTCCTTATATGCTTAGAGCCTTCACTGTTATGAACTAGAGGAACTATTGCAAAAATTTAAATTTAATATAAGCTTCATCATACTGAAATAAGAAACATTCTAAATAATAAACAATCAATCAAATGATCACTATTCCTCTCTCAGCATCTGTTTCTCTTCATTGTCTTCTTGCAACAGTTGGGTGTCAGATATTCATTGACAATTAGATCCTATATGGCGGCTTCCTTTCTTTGCAGATGTATTAGAGCTCACTTGAATAACTAATTCTAGTGAAAACAAAATCTAACAAAATAACTGCAAAAATCCTGCGTGTAGAGAGACATGATGTCTGGTGGTTTTAATATAGTGAGCTCTAATACATCTTCTAGGCAAAATAAGCCCCCTATAAGAGATATAACTGTCAATGAATATTTGACACCCAACTGCTGAATGAAGAGAGAACAGATGCTGTGAGAGGGATAATGAAGATAAACACGATTATTTCAGAAACGGTAAATTTGTTGCATTTAAAAAGCTTCTTATTTCAGTATGCTGAAGCTTGTATTACATTTTTGTGATAGTTCCCCTTTAATATTTGTATACACCAAACGCCTTGTGTTGATACACGTGATTATCCCATCATAGTTGATGTACATTTTAAAGCATTTGTAAATAGTGTTCCTACCAACCAGCAGACAGAACCTCATGTTCCAAGTTAGCCTCTTACAAGAAGATTTGCCAGTGTTCATAAAGGAATAAGAAAGATCTTCAGTAACGTAAAAGCCTTTAATCCAAGTTTTAATATAAAAATGAAGAAAACGTTTCCGCTTCCCGCCTTTGCATTATTAGAGAAAGGGCAGAGATTTGCTGAGCTGATGCAGTTTCTTGTGAAGACTTTGCTGAAATCACAGCACTTTGTAAGGGGTTCATGGGAAGAATTAATCTGTCTCTAAACCAGAGGATCTTAAAAAGGCAGATCAAATGCGGATCTGCTATGTGATACAGTGATAAAAGTGCATCATCTGCAAGCTCCTTAAATACTGGTAAGCATAAGGGTCAAGATTTTGTGTTATGGAAAGCTAGAGATAATTAATGTTGTTGAAAGAAGACTTTTTTTGTTGGCGTCTTCCTGACTAGTCCCTCTGACTGGTTTCTTTATAAAAGAAACCAGTCAGGGGGGAAAAAAAGCTTTGTCCATTGAGAAATTGCCAATTTAAATGAGCCATAAATAACACACAGATTGAAAAAAAAAAAAAAAAGTAATTTCCTATTAGATGCCTCTGCCCTCCTCTTTTGATTTTGAAAGGCCTCAGGTGGTGGCTGAATAAAGTTTTAGGGGACTTTATTTCTCAAGAACAAAAGGCAAAAGTTGCAGAAGGCAAGACAACGTCTGAGAATCTTGCAACTATAGTACTTTCCTTTTGGTTCTAACTATTTTAATTATACTATTAATTAACCAACCATCATCATTTGAAGGGGAGAATAGTGAATATAAGCCACTTTGCAAACTTTTTGCTCTACATCCTTGTACTGCCTCTTAGCAGCCTGAGGGCAGTGACACTCAAATCCAGTAATCATTAAAAAATGCATATGAAAACATTTTAAAAAGATTACACAACGTGAATGTTTTATGCTGGCTAAAAGTAGCACTGTGTCATTGCCCTAAAAGTCTGCTATCTATGGTAAGACAGCAATGTTGTTAAAGGGGAATTCAACCCTGGCGCTAAACCCTTCCCCCTCCCACCCCCTGTAGGCCCTCCTCCCCCCAGCCTACCTTTCCCCCCCTCCCCGGGCAAATGCCCCTAAGTCGTTACTTACCCCTTCATGCAGGTCCCGTCCAGCCAGGTTCTCGGGCGCCATCTTCTCCAGCAACGTCTTCTTCCTGGATCAGTCGGTGCTTGGCAGCACATGCGCAGTAGGATGCATTTGCCGGCTGGTACTACCAGTTCATGAAGTTCAATCGGCGAACTTAGTGAACTTTGGGTGCATGCACAGTAGTACTAACCAGCAAATGCGTGCTACTGCGCATGCGCCGCCAAGCACCTGCGAAGTTCATGGACAGGGCCTGCACCAAAGGGTAAGTAGCAAGTTAGGGGCATTTGACTGGGGAGGAGGGAGGGCCTCGGGCCTACGGGGAAGGGGTTTTTGTGCCCAAAGGGTTTCCTTCTCCTTTAAAGGCAGCTGTTGGAATTGATACAATAGTTGCTATTATTCTACAGATACACTCAGAAATGTATCAACTAAATGTTTTTACTAATGTAGCAAATTGTAACAGTTCAGAAAGGTCCTGGATCACTGAGCTGCCAGACAGGAACATTCAAATTTAAACTTCAGTTTTGTAAGTAATTGTCAAAATTAAAAATGTCTCTTTCTGGTGAACAATCTGAAAACAAGGTAACTGAAAAAAAGTGTGTGGAAGTTGAACAACCCATTTAAAGTGATACACTAAAAAAATGAATTTTAACATGAATGTACATTAAATCTTACCTATAGATCATGTTGATCATTTTTTGCCAAGAGGTTTGTTTTTGTATATAACTGTTAGTTGAAGTTCCTAAGCCTGACTCTCTGACACTCTGACTTTGCCAACCTGGCTGTCCCATCTCAGTCTGTTAGTTACAGTTTCTAATGCTAACGGACTCCTGCTGCACAAATATGGCAGCCCCCTCATACAGGAACATGGGGGATCAGACAGGTAATGTAAAATCATTGTGCAAATACTTTATAGCAAAGTTATAAGTAGCTTTCAAAGCCGATATTATAATAGATGTAAAAAAAGAGTTTAATTTCAGGTGTCAGTATCTCTTTAATGAAGAGGAATATTATTAGGAATTGCAATTGATATAAGGATATAAGGATTGAGATAAGGCTCTGTATTACATGTGGAAACCTGTTCTGTATTCCTGTGTGAAAGTCTTGGACAATTTGCATAGTGCATGCAAGAGGGTATAGATTGTACTGAAATGAAGATGTCATAGATATAGATATGACATCATGATTTCAATACAATCTATACCCTCTTGCATACACTATGTAAATTGTCTTGTGGCACCCTTTAGCTGAATATGTGGGGAGGGGCATAGTAATTCTTTGGGGGGCCACATGCAGCCCATGGGCCTCCAGTTGGAGAACTCTGGTTTAAAGGAGAACTAAAGCTTAAGTAAAGAAGTAGGCTATAAATGTTGTACATGATGTTTTGTGCTTCTCTACCAGCCCAAGGCAGCAACAGCCCTTTAGCAGTAAAGATCTGTGTCTCCAAAGAAGCCCCAGTAGCTCCCCATCTACTTTTCTGCCGATTCACTGATTCACATGCTCTGTTCTGCTGTCACTTACTGAGCTTAGGGACCCACTCACAATATACAGTACATATAGAATAGAAATGTCACAATATAAGGCTGATTAGTAATTAATATGGATAATTACTACATGGCAGCACAGAAACCAGTGCAACCAGCATCAGAATTTAATAATCAGCCCTGTAGCATCAGCTTACATCACATATTATTTTCTGCTGGATAATTTGCAACGACTCCTAAATTTGAATTCTCAACAGAGCCCACTGAGCATGTGGGTGTCGCAGACACTTTCCAAGATGGTGACCCCCTGTGACAATTTTGAAGTCCTGAATCATTGCTGCTATTGACAAGCTGAAACTTTAAGCTGATGCAATAAGTTCAGTATATAAAACATGTCCGTTTTAGCCATGTTCATTTTTAGGGTTTCCTTCTCCTTTAAGTCAATTTATGAGTGTTGTTGTCTTCCCACTGTAATTTTTACCAAACACCCCCTATAAATATAAAAAAAATATTTTATCAGTGCGAAAAACTGTTTGCAGACAGCTAAAGCTATGTAAGGTTTAAATGTAAAATTATATGCTTCTTTTATAAGTTGTATTTATGATCCATTTATTGACCTTGTACAGGCAGTAAAGCAATAGCTGTGCGCACATTTTCTCTGCATAATCACATTTACAGTATATACATGAGGAGGGGGAGAGGGAAAGTGGTGGCAGAGTTAAAAGGAAGTCAAACCGTACCATGTACCAGTTAAAATCCAAAGCCTGTCTGGGAAACAAAGGAAGGCCACTAATTAAATGGGGTCTGGGGCACGGCATTAGGGAGGCTGGGTACTCCAGACAGACAAATGGAACTGGCTAAATTAATGGGCACTGTTTTGTAGGCTTGCTTAAAATGCCAGCCCATTTCATTCTATCTGTCACGTTTTTCATCCAATTAATAGATTAGAAAAGGCTTCAGACTGAATATTGAACGTAATAAATGGGGATAAAATGATTCTAGTAATGGCTTTATAAACCAGGTGAGGCATCTCCATCTGTCTGCAGCCATGCTTGGAGTGGAGCCAGATTGATTTGTCTGATAGAAATGCACTTGTATTGTTGCACTTTGGTGATTTCATCCCTTTCAGTGCCTTTGATTTGCCCACTGTTTATACAGTACTTGCAGAATGAGTGATAGTCACCACAGCCTTTATTTAAATTCCCTACCATCTGCCATCAAACAGCACTTACATAGATATTAGAGCAGAGAACTACTTGGGCTTTACTTACATTACCTGCCTTACACACTGTGCCATTTATTATTGCCTTGATTCAAATTTAATGAACTGGCTGTCAGCTTGATATATCAAACTTTAAGGCTGTCTGTGGTGGTGGGACCTGGAGCAAGCCCCAGTCATGTATATAAAGTAGGACTGTCTAACCAATGACCTACCAGATGTTGCTGCTCACAGCAAAGAAAAAGGGTGTAATGTCATATATATATATATATATATATATATATATACTTTTAACTGTCTTCACAGTTGCACATAAACTGGTATAAATTTCTCATGCCCACATAACCAGTCATGTTTGTTTTTAGTTTTATTGCCTGTTACCAAAGTATTTTGTGTGCAACATCTACTGCTTATGTATAATGCCATTTTACTAATGTATGCAATGGCATGAAGTGATGTACAGTTTATACAGTTCAATACTTGGACTTAAAAATGGTTTAGGGTTTATACTAATTTTTATGTAGTCACTACTTTTCAAGAGACCAAAAATAAGTGGACAGTTGACTGGCAAGTTGTTCCGTTGCCAGGTATAGGCACTTTCTTCATTGTTTTGATAAGTGTAATTCCACACGGTAAGATTTCTCACCTGTTGTTAAAGGAACAGAAACATCAAACATTTTTACAAAAATGTTTGTTATGAAACATAGAAAAAAAAATCAGGACAAATTAAAATTTAAAATAGCAAAGCCTTTATTAAGAAATAACTTACAGAAATTCCACTTCCTGTGCTCTTTAGAAAAGGCGACAGGGTGACCATCCATGGAGCGGTGCTTGATTTCTCCTCCCTGGCTCTGCTGCTGGATCCTTTCCTTCAGTGCTTCCATGCTATCTGGTGCAGCGGTGCTTCCAGCATGAACTCTCTGCAGAAGAATAGAACACAATAGCAGAGCAGTATTGTTAAGGGAGCATCACTAGACAGTAGCTCTCTCATCTCCCCGAAATTGTATTGCTGATTAATCCCTCTCTCCTGCAGTGTAGCCCCCCCACTGCACCAATAGTGACAGTTATTTTTTTCTCCGTGGGGGGTTACTGTCCTCTGGGCTCCTCTAGGAAGTACCAGGTCCAATTGGGGGCCCATCATGACATCAGGTGGCTCTGTGAGGTCATACGCCACAATCCGTACGTGGTGTGGGAGTCCCGGCTGGCCTGGGCGGTGGTGGCAGAGAAGATGAACAGCACCTTGAGGGGAGAGGGCTTCAAGATGGATGGACGGCGGTGCCGGGAGTGGACAGCCCTTCTGCTCCATTACTACAAGCGGCAGAACTTCACCTGCCTGTGCATGTTGGGAGCTCTTGTCTTTCCCCGAGCTGTCAGTCTCCATTCTGCTGTGCACTGCCATCCCATGATCCGTTAGGGATGCTACATTTCCCTGGAGGGGGGTCAGTCTCCTGCACCTTCTGCACCATTATCCCTCTTTAATGTGCGCTCCCTTCACTTCCCTGATAGCAGCAGAACCATGTACAAGTGGGACAGAAGGGCTGTCCGGTCCCGGCATCCATCCACCTCAAAGCCCTCTCCACTCAAGGCGCTGTTCATCTTCTCTGCCACCACTGCCCAGGCCAGCTGGGACTCCCGCACCGCATATGGATTGTGGCATATGACCTCATGGAGCAGCTGGAAGTGCCGCTGCACTAGATAGCACAGAAGCACTGAAGGAAAGGATCCAGCAACAGAGAGCCAGGGAGAAGAAATCAAGCCCTGCACCATGGATGGTCGCCCTGTTGCCTTTTCTGAAGAGGACTGGAAGTGGGGTTTCTGTAAGTTACTTCTTAATAAAGGCTTTGCTATTTTAAATTTTAATTTGTCTGTTATTTTTTTTCAATGTATTCTAACAAATTTTTTCGGAAAAAGTTTTGATGTTACTGTTCCTTTAAGTCTGCACTATTGCGGGTGACACATCTCATGAAAATGTTTTGTAGAATTTTTTTTTGGACAATTTTTCTTTCCTCTAAAAGAAAAATGATCAGAGCCTGTGTGTGAAAAATAATTATTTATGGCCCTCTAAAGTTTGAGTGCATGCTTATATCAGTTTCCCTTTTAAAGGAGAAGCGGAGTGGAGCTCATGGGTTCTATCTTCTTGGTCTTCGGTCTTCTTTGGATCCTCTTCCCTTCGGCAGTTCACAGAACTTTTCTGCACATGCACGGTTGGTATGATTACTGGACTACTCTCAACTGCGCATGCACCAAATACAGCGTTCCCTTACAAAAGAAGGCCAAAAACCCAGAAGATGGCACCCATGAGCTCTGCTGCGCTACCCTGCATGTATAAGCAGTGTCAGACTGGGACACCAGGGGCCCACAAAAAAATCTTAGACCAGGGGCCCACTCTCTGTACTATTTTCTTCCTCTACTCATTCAACCACTATTCTCCTAGTCAATTTTCTTTACATTCTATAATATATTATTACATCTATTTAGCCTCTTTGTTCTCATAGAAATAGGGAATGGCCATGAAATAGGCTAAATGTTTAACAGCATGAGGGCCCACTGACACCTGGGCCCACCGGGACTTTTCCTGGTATTCTGGTGGGCCAGTCCAACACTGTGTATAAGTGAGCATGCTGTCCAAGGACACTTTCTGGAATAATGCACTATGTGGGTAGGGAGGAGGGAATATCTAGGGTAGTAGATGCTGCTTTTCTGATTGGGGGGGGGGTTTAATTGGTTAGTAAGTTACTCTAGGGAACTGGGGCATCATCTCAAATCATAAGATGAGTAATGCAAAAATTCATGCTCATCCAAAAACTATAATGAATCATGTATTATTTGTTGCCAAATGCATATGATGTTCCCAGATCTTAATTTTAACTTAAAATTCTATTTGCAGCAGGCCAGCCACATCATAGTTCATCCATACGTAAAGAAATTCACACTGCAACACAGGACGTAAACTGAATTTAAGACAAAACAAAAATAATATTCAATGTAATTCACTATAGTACAGAGCACCCACCCAGTCTCCTACACATAGGACATTTCTGACTCCACATAAATATTGGCTAGGTCATTTACTTTTTTCTTCTTTGATTGGCCTGTTTGATTTGTGGTGTATAACAAAAAATATGTGGCTTTAAAAGAAGAAAACAAAGTTTATGCTAGTATATACAGTGGCTATATATATAGCCATCTCCAATATACTTTAATTAAAAAATGTGTACCATTTTTATAAGAAACCTGACTGTATTCCGTGAAATTCTCCCTTTATTTGACTGCTGTGGATAGGAATTGTCAGACGATCCCAAACTGCAGGGCAGGGAAACAATCATACTCATTAACAGCAGGGGGAGCCCTCCGCCTTACTTCCCAGCCATGCACAACTCCAGCAGCTTGCAGTCAGTGACTATGTAGAGATTTGTATTGGATTGTATTTTTGCCTTTACATCCCAATGTTTCCAACTCCAGCTGCAGGGACAAACATCATGGAGTCAGATTTAAACAGACAAACTGGGATTCTATTTAGTGTATTATTATGCTGCAGCCATTGGTTCTGCAGAGTTGGAGAAAGTTTGTATTAAACAATACAAAAACTATAACATCCACATTAGATTACATCACGACACAGGACCCAGTGCAGTCTGTATATTCTGATTATTAAGTCTTGCTGTATCGGCTTCTGGAAGATATTATTTGACTTGTGCTATTGACAATCCCTAAGCAGCCCAGATCGCACTGAACATGTGCACAGTCTTGGTCTTGCAAAGATGTTTAACAACAACATCAGATTTTTTTTATATTTCATTTTGAAATATGACATGGGGCTAGACATATTGTAAATTTTCCAGCTGCCCCAAGTCATGTGACTTGTGCTCTGATAAACTTCAGTTACTCTTTACTGCTGTACTGCAAGTTGGAGTGATATATAATATAACGTTAGTATTTAAGACCACATAGATTGACTAACTGTAATGAATTATGTTGCTTTGAAAAATAGTCAAGAGTGGTTTACAGATTTCCCACCATGATAATTTTTGATATTTTTAGGCATTATGTTTTTGCACAGAATTTTTCATATATTTTATTATTTTCTATTAGGGGTTTCATCTCTATACTGACATCTGAAAGGTACTAATACAGATTTTGGGCACAATATCCACATAGCCCTACACAAGCATTTTGTACTTTAATGGGTATTTTATGATGTTTTGATCCCAAAAGTGGGAATATTTTTACCATTAATTATATGTATATATGGCAATTTCTATTTATTTTAAATATATGGTTCACTAATTATATTTCTATGCTGATTGGTGATGGGGGGTATTTAATGATGGTATTCAATTCCTGTCATTATCCTGACAACAACTCCATGTGAGTTGAAACGCATTGATACACCATGCACAATTAAAAGACGCTACCTGCTGACTTTTTGTTGCCGTGAGTGCTTTCATGCTTTAGTTAGACCAGTCTTCTCAAAGCTTTTGAACATCTCTTCATTGACTCTATATTGTATGTGATAGGTACTCCACAGTGCAGGAAGTAAGTGCTCCATAGTGCAGGAAGTAAGTGCTCCATAGCGCAGGAAGTAAGTGCTCCATAGAATAGAATAGGACTTCCCCCATATAGTTTGTTTTATTGAATATCCATCCAGTGCATTTGTAATGAATACAAGAGATTTAAGCTGGCCATAGACTTTAAGAACCCACTTTTTTTTGCGACATCACCAAACGAGTGGATCTTTCCCCAATATGCCACTAACGACAGGGCTATATATGGGTAATCCGAACGTTCAGCTCTGATGGGTCTGTCGGGTTAACAATCAAACTTTCTGATCCATATGGTGGGCAGATATTGATCAGGAAGATCCTTCGGAAGCCCTCATACACAGGCAGATAAGATGTCAAATTGGTCTAAACATCCGATATCGTCAGCTTTATCTGCCCGTGTATATGGCCACCATTAGTATAAATATTCCCATATTCCTGGTCACTTTGCTGATTTAGGGAATACTTTCATGTAATCTCTCTCTTTTATTAAAGTTCATTTCCATTTATAAAAGTGGTAACAG
The DNA here is from genome assembly GCA_024363595.1 of Xenopus borealis. Taxonomy (NCBI): domain Eukaryota; kingdom Metazoa; phylum Chordata; class Amphibia; order Anura; family Pipidae; genus Xenopus; species Xenopus borealis. Next base: position 147,636,576 of record CM044432.1, on the reverse strand, counting down.
ACTTCCTCTTCATTGGAGAAACTAATATCTATATGATTTCTTTCCCGTTCTAGCGCTTAACAAAGATTGTCTCAATCAGGAGTTCAGTGTCAGATAAGAACACTTCATCTGAAGAAATTGTTCTGCGTTATCTCAAACCCTGACCTTTTGCAGTACCTTGTAAAACATTGGTTGAGTGGTTATTTCTGGCATAAAGCAAATTATCATCGCCATAAGATTTACAGGATAAATCATGTCTGACAGTCAGGTTCTTTCTTTGAATGTTTAGGGCCAGAAATGAATTATTTGTGCCTAGCACAGCTGCAACTGTAACTGAGCCATGCTGAGCATTTACATCCCTTGTTTCTTTAATTAAATTTTTGGTACAAAATGAGAAATTAAACTAAATCTCTATCAAAATCTGAATTGTGAAGTAGTTAATCTCCCTTGTCATTACAGTGTAACATGACCCTCCACCTGTTGTCATTTTAAGCTGCTCACAACAGGATGGTGGGAGTTGTAATTCACATTGGGTATACGTCTCAACATTCCATCCCAAATCAGGTCTAGAATATGCATTGATTTACTCCTCCACAATCCTTAATCTTTCATTGCAAGATGTGGGTGTTTGTCTACATTTACTTATTTATGTGGCTGCAGCCATGGGAGACCTTGCAAAGCATTATTAAAGTGACACTGACACAAAAAAAAACTACTTTTGAAAATATGAATGAACATTAGTGAATACCTATAGGTGAAGAGGTTTGTTTTTGTAAGTAATTGTTAGTTGAAGTTACTTTTACCTGGCTGTTTTGCCAACTTGACTGTCCCTTCTCAGCCTGTCCATTAAAGTCTCTAATGCTAACTGCTGCACAAATATGGCAGCCCCCTCATAGATGAACACATGTTATCAGTTGGGTAATATAAAAGCATCAGGCAAATACTTTATGACTTTATGGCAAAAAATAAGTATAATGCAAAGTTTAATTTCTGGTGTCCGTATCTCTTTAAAGGGTTGGTTCACCTTTAAGTTAATGGCCTGCTCTAAGCAACTTTTCAATTGGTCTTCATTTTTTAAATAGTGTTTGAATTATTTGCCACCTTCATCCGACTCTTTCTAGCTTTCAAATGGGGACCCCATCTTACAGAACAAATGCTGTATAAGGCTACAAATATGTTATATGCCACATATGCAAGGTTGCTAGGGTTATTTGGACCCTAGGAACCAGACTGCTACAATTGCAAAGTGGAGAGCTGCAGAATAAAAAGCCAAATAACTAAAAAACTAGGAAAAAAAACCAATTTCAGATTGTCTCACAATATCACTCTCTACATCATACTAAAAGTTAACTAAAAGGTCCTCTAGTATTTGTGCTCCAGGGTACAGCTAATTACTCCATCTGAGCTGCAGAAAAATAAACTTCTTTTTGCAGAGTAATGCTATATTTTGAGTATAATAATTGTTTTTATACAAATAGCTATATTTTCAAAAGAGTTATAGTACCTCATACAACCGGTATCTTGGTATGCTCTGACTACACCTCATATGTGAAGGGAAAAATAGACACAAGATATTTTGTTTTTATTGGTTATTTATTTTTACAATCTGTGGAACATGTGAGTGTGTCAGTGAATGCTTTAAATAACAAAAAAAAAACACTGTTAAAAAAAAGTTACATGTGGGGTGGAAATGTTTTTAATATTTTAAAATGCTCTAAATCCTTTTTTATAATGTGACAATGAAATAACTGCTACCCGTTTTTGTATTCTATAATATTATTTGTTTTTTCTCTTATGCCTTTCCTGGAAAGGTACTCAATTTACTCAATTCCATTTTCGGCTGTCCTTTAATTCTGTGAATTACCCAAGCCAGTAAGTGTTGGTGTTTGTCCATATGTTCTCAAACATGTCTTAACTGCTGTAACAATAAGGTTTTGGCTTTGGAGCATTGTGATCAGTGTTCCCTATATACAGCTCTGATGACAGATCTCACGCTGAAACATGAGCGCTATGCAAATGTCAGAGGTGACGTCTGATGGCTTTCTCACATGGCGTCTTCCATGTTGTCATGGATACTAACACATGGGGCCCCAGAGATTGGAGCCTGGAATTAATGGCCATCCCGAGTAAAGGATTTCTGTCTTGGATAAATTGATGGATTACACTGATGTGCCATTTGTCATACTGTAATTGTTCTGGCAAATGTAATACCCACAAGTATAAACATTCTGCTGCTTTGCTAATAAAACTGCAAATAGAAAAAGAAAAGATGATGTAGTGCTACCGTCGGTTATTAAGGGGACACTCTTGGTTTTTCTTTAGCTAGAGATGTTATGGGACCTCTAGAAATAGACCTTTTGTGTTGACTCCTGATTTAGAGTAATTTCCTTTGTCATGTCCTTAAGCACCTAGAGAGATCTCTTGGTAGGGAACCAAAATACAACATCCAGCATAATGCTTTTACTGTCAGAATGTACAAAATTACTATATGTGCCCAGAGGGCCGACCTGTTGCATCTCACAGAAAAAGAGAAGAAGGGGCAATGCACCCGTGTCACACCCGTATTACAGTATAAGTATTTGTAATTACGTTTTTGTCTTGGCAAGTTCCAGAACCAGCTCAAAAAAAATTTTTTTTGGGATGTTATCATTGCTAATAATGCTGAATTAGTAAATATAACACGGTCTCCATTGAAATGATCAAAAACATGACTTAAAGGGAAACTGTCATGGGAAAACATTTTTTTTTTTTACAAATGCATCAGTTGATAATGCTGCTCCAGCACATTTCTGCACTGAAATCCATTTCTCAAAAGAGCAAACAGATGATTTTATATTCAGTTTTGAAATCTGACATGGGGCTAGAAATTTTGTCAATTTCCCAGCTGCCCTGGTCATGTGACTTGTGCCAGCACTTTAGGAGGGAACTGCTTTCTGGCAGGCTGTTGTTTTTCCTTCTCAATGTAACTGAATAGTACACAGTGGGACATGGGTTTTTACTATTGAGTGCCGTTCTTAGATCTACCAAGCAGCTGTTATCTTGTGTTAAGGAGCTGTTATCTGGTTACCTTCTCATTGTTCTGTTGTTAGGCTGCTGGGGGGGGGTGGAGGGGGTGATATCACTCCAACTTGTAGTACAGCAGTAAAGAGTGATTGAAGTTTATCAGAGCACAAGTCACATGACTTGGGGCAGCTGGGAAATTGACAATATGTCTAGCCCCATGTCAGATTTCAAAATGAAATATAAAAAAATCTGTTGGCTCTTTTGAGAAATGGATTTCAATGCAGAATTCTTCTGGAGCAGCACTATTAACTGATGCATACATGACAGTATACCTTTAAACACCCTGCCTTCTTCTAACTGGTCTGTGCCTGTGAACTGAGCTTTTTTGAATTGCCTAATTGGTAAGCATACTTGCAGAGCCAATAATAATTCTGATTACTCTTGTCAGCTATTCCAGTTTCATGGGTAATTTAGTAGTTGAATACATTTAAGTTAACAAAAAAAGAAACGGTGGGGGGGTTTATTTGTTTCCATGTATTGTTATGAATCAGGAGTCAGTTTACCATTCATAGCAGTGACTGCATAAAGATTTAAATTGCTACTGAAAAGGATTTGAGTGAAGGTAATGCTTTATAATGTTCTAAGCCATATGCACTACTTTCAGGCCTCATCAGTTTTACATTGATTCCTAGTGAAGTGTTTAATTGCATCATGAATGCAATATAATTCTGTTCTTTTTTTGCTAATATGCTCTATAGCTCACAATGATGTACTGCACTGACTATGCAAATTTTCAGTTCTTTCTAAATAACACGAAGTGCTGCTTAACCCTCTCCATCCCTGCAGCTTGTTCCTGGCAATGAAGGTGTTAAGGCAGTCGGCACACTCAAGGGGCAATCATTCTTGGCAATTGCGAAAACAGCAGACCCGTCGTCATTCTCTCTTTTAATATTTTACATCTTTTATTCCGTAATTCAAATTAAAAACACTTTATAATGTGAACACATAAATGGATTATTTTTCTTTACAAGTTTGTTAGCAATAAAGAGGCAGGTTTATGTGCTATTCAGTCAGTTCTGCAAAATTATTACTTAGCAGTGCAGAGCAAATTGTCTGCGGCTCAGCATGGCTAAACTCTCACACGCTGTGCTATAAATACAAGGGATATTTTAGGCACTGGGTCTGTGAGTACATGCAGTTTCATGCACTAGAATCCCCCAGAGGTGTCCCTGCCATTAGTGTCCATTTAAAAATCTCCAACATATACCAAAGATCTGCATAGTTGCTTCTCTCCAACCAGACCATTCAGATATGCTGTTTTATGATATAATCTAATGCATAAGGTTTTCCATAGCTTTGGTGAGAATGAACTGTATTTAATTGGACTTTATGAACTATTTGCTGGCTTTTAGAAGAACAGTAACACCAAAAACTGAAAGTGTTCCAAAGTAATTAAAAA
>CM044432.1:147602226-147620138 GCA_024363595.1 Xenopus borealis | reverse complement strand
ATTGAGGATTAAAATATACTCTTAATGGCAGCAAGTAACCACAGCTATGGGTTAGTTATGTTGGAAAGCTGGAAGATTAGATCTGCTCTGGTTAAAGAGATGATCACAGATTTTATTCCCCTGAAGAGGGTGATGATCTTACAGAGTGAGGTAGCGGTACTCTGCAGAAGGAGAAGACCAGTAAGATAGGACTGGCTAGTAGCTGGTTCCTGGCCTGGATTTGTGGGCAGGCCACTGAATAGGGTGGCAGCATGCCACTTGTGACCACATATTCTCAGGGGAATGGGTGAGAGATTTTTACAGCCATTTGAATCTCTCGCTCCCAGTTCCCAGTGGAAGTGATCGAGAAGGGGCCAGAAGAACCAGCAAGGTGGTGAGAGGATTGCTGGCAGTGCTTGCCAATGAGGTGGCTAGGTGGCAACCTAGGGGTGCAGCTATAAGGAGTAGGAGTCAGGAGCACACAATTGCATATGAGCATTCGATTGTTCGAGAGGACAATAACGTTTTATTGCTGAGGGTCCCGAATCACAGACATTAACTACTGGTTATCAGTTTCCCTATGGAGAGCAAAGAGTTATTCAACTGCTACAAACTTGAGTAGATTTTCTCAGAGCTGGTACTGTGAGGACTCTGGGACTGGACAACCATTCATACCTTTCCTATGCCTGTAACATTGCACTTATACAGTATATATAATGTCTACCATCTGCAAATCTAACTGTTAATTACATTTGCAAGAACTACTGGTGCCTAAGTTCCAGTAAATTTATATAAAATAAATATGTACAGGCATTTTGTTATCAAGTTGTTAATTCTTGAACTTGCTGGACCCCATAGGGAAAAGCAGGACCATGCTTATAGCATTGACTTTACTGACCAGGGTTCTAGGCTGGGCAGGTTCTCCCAAAAGGCTTTCCAGATCCATCTTATTAGGTATAATTTAATGAGCAGTGACTGCTACAATTTCGGTTAGCAGACAAAAACATTTGTTGGGTTTGACAAACTATGAAAGAGACTGCCAAGAAGAACTGGCATCATTTGCAATCTGATTATATGGACACTTTATACGCTGCTTAATGGATAGAAGATATTTTGCACAGAAAAAGGGTGGAAATAGAATCAAAAGCAGAGACAGGCTTGGACAACAGAGGTTGTTCAGCTACCAGTCCAGGTTTAAATTGGATAAAATAATTTTGCGGTTAACAGAAGGTACAGAAAGGCAGGCTGTATTGGATCAGCTGTGCATGCTATGCTGACTGATAGAAATCATTGTATATTTCTAGTGCAGTGGGCTTCTTCTCCTAAAGTAGAAAATCAATATGGAAAATGAATCGTAGAGGACCTGAAAAGGAAAATAAGCTATAAGTAGTAATCAAGTATTCAAAGCAACAAAACTCAAATCAATTTTTTTTTCTGTTCCGAGTTTGGTGACCCCCAACAACAAGATTCCATTTGCATGCTCTTAAGAGCCACAGTAAATAGACTCATCATATAAACTAAATAAAGACCGACTGAAACATTGCTTTTAATTGATACAACTATAACATACAAAATGTTATTTTACTATTATTGTAATGCAGGGGCTTAACTATAGAGGAAGCAGACAACTTATGTTGGTAAAACAAGACAATCTCTAGATATGTTGGGGGGCCCTAAAATTAATTTGCTGTAGGGCCCAGTAACATCTAGTTACGCCACTGTTGTAATGTTATTTTAATGAATTTACCCTCAAATGAGAAAAGGATAAACCTAATTCTGCTCATTCCAAATCACAGAATTCTACTTGTCTGTGTAGGCATGAGTCCTTATACAGGAGTACCAAGGAAAGTCAGACCACTGACTCTTTTCAAATAAGAGAACTGATATCACAGTATTGAGAGATAGCAGGCAGATTGATGTGTAGAAAAAAAATCAGATTTTGGGAAATATTTTTGGTGCTGCTGCAAGACTTAGGGGCAATGCATTGTTGGCACAAGATGTACAGACTTGGGGGGGCAATATTCTGGCACTTAGCACAATAGATACAGACTTGGGGGCAATATGGAGGCACAACATAGGAAAACTATACCCCCCAAATTGAATACTTGAGCAACAGTTTATATCAAATTCAGTGACATATTAAAGAATCTTACCAAACTGGTATATATATTAAAGTAAATTTTTACCTTTTACATCTCTTGCCTTGAACCACCATTTCATGATGGTCTGTGTGCTGCCACAGAGATCACCAGACGCAGGGCTTTACATAGGAGTTTTTTTAATGCAGTATCTTTTTATAGAGACCTACATTGTTTGGGGGGTATAGTTTTCCTTTAAAGACAGAAAACTGCCGCACCACAAGCATTCATGCTGACTACAATTGAAGGGTTTAGCAATAGCATTTCCCCTTGAAAAATATATAGGAAAGATTCAACAAATGTCAGACTTGCCTGACCTCACGATTTGATCTCTGCAGTAATTTTCCTATTTTATCTAAGATCGATCAAACTGGGCTATGTAATTGATCGTTTCAATAGGCAGGTGCTATAAGTTTGATCAAGAACATTATTTAGCATTATCCATAACCTTCAGGCATTCATTAATTCAGAACGCCTTATCTGAGATGCTGAATCCTATTGAAGGGTATCGACAATTTTTTTTCAAGGGCGTTCAATCAATGTTGGTATTGATCCGACGCACTTTCCTAGCTGATCGATCTGATTGATCTGATCGATCAGGATTAGACTGATTCAGTCATTCTGCCTCATTCTGAATTGAACCCTATTCGATTGGATTCAAACTGGGGTTTCATAAATCCTAGAATCATCATGGATCCATCTAATTCAATCAGTCCATTACATTTTATTTCAAAGATGCAAGTAAATGACCCCTACGTTTTTATAGTGTTTTCGTGCAAGGTCTGAAGTACTGTTCAGCTGGCAGAAAAATAGCATTCCTCTAGTCTTGTTGTGTTAGTAATGTGCCTTCATGGCTGTCATTGTGCTCTTTCATCTCCTCTAATATGAGGAGAAGGTTGCTCAAGGATGTAGCTTCATATTAGTGAAAACAGTCATTGATATGACATTATTGTACATCTCCAGTGTGGAATAGCTTTTTCTAATTCATCATGATGTGTGTGATGGGGCAGTGTTTCATATTTATTTAAACTGGATTTTATTTAATTCAGGCAGAATACCTAAGCATGTTACTGTGTATTAATTTAAGTGGACCTGTCACCCACACATTATTCCTTTGCAAATTAAACATGAAACCCAAATTCTTGTTTTTAATGAAACAGCCGTACCTATTATAATGGTGTTTCAATATCTGAATCAAGTTAAATAATGGCAGTAAGCTAAAATTATTATATAAAGTTTATTTTGTTCAACTAACATGATACAAATGGTTTTGGAATTATTTCTTGGGGTGACAAGTCCCCTTTAACCAGTAAGCATATATTGCTTCAAATGTCCCCACATTTACATTCCTGAATCTCATTCTACCACTGCAGGACTCTACCAAGCTGTGGCGACTACTACTTGCACCCTGATATCTTCTATGACTGTTGGTCATGGAGATGCTCGGAGATTATTATTATTATTCTTTATGTAGCACCAGAAATGTTCCACAGAGTTTAATAGAAATTGTGATTCCATATCAGTGCAGACAGTGCCCTAGTTGAAATCAAACTTAGCATTGTAAATCAGAAATACTATTGCATCACCATACCAACATGGTTTAGCAGCTTAACAGTTTAAAGTTAACAGCTGTATAAATTTCTGGGTTCCTCTAATCCAGTGGTTACTAAACTGGGAGGAGGCCTCCCTAGGGCGGACTGGAGCTTTGAATTGAGGTCCCAGCCTGATGACCACTTAGGGTAGGATCTGGGCAGAATGACTATTTCTTCTCTTTAAGTTCAGCTTGAAGGTCAGAGACAAAAAGGGATGTTGGACCTAAAATGAGGCTTGAAAGCAAAAAGTCTGAAAATCGATGCTCTACATTCATATATTAATATATGTGCAGTATTTCTGATATTTTGCTCTAATGTTGTAATGGGGGAGGCATAATTATAGGGAAAGCATACCCCAACACAGCGGGGTCCACATACAGAGGGGACCCAGCAAAGACTAGTCATTCCCAGCATCCCTTTGCTCTCTTCCTACAATCACTTTTCTCAACCCCTGTCCCCCTCATATATAGAACACTATTTGGGGTGGAATTAAGTCTGATGGGCAGGGATGTATTTAAGTCCGATGCTGCCCTAGGCATTGGACCTAAACACGCCTCCACTTCCGCTCACCAAGCTTGCCACGTAGCGGAAGTGATATCACGCGCACAGCGCTGACTCGGCCCGTCTTCCCCTCACCCCCCCAGCTCCGTCACCGGATTTCAATAGGTAAATCGTGACGGGGGGGGGGGGGGGTAAGGGAATTAAAAATTTTATTTTCAAAAATACAGCACTAGTTAAGGCACCCGAGGGTCGCCCCCACAATCCTGCTGCCCTAGGCACAGGCCCTCAGGTGCCTATATAGAAATACAGCCCTATTGATGGGTGTTGTTGAATTCCATAAATTAAAACTACTTGAGTGCCTAGTCTACAACTGACTAACCTCATTCCTCTCTGACAATAACCTGCTTGACCCATCTGGTTTTAAGCCACAACACTCCACTGAAACTGCCCTGACCTGACTAACTAAAGACCTTTTAACGGTTAAAGTCTCCCTCTCCTCCTCCAGTCCCTCCAAACACAAGTAATAAAAAAATTAAAACCAATTGCAAATTGTCTCAGCCCCATTAGCTGTTACAATATGGTTAGCCGTATGCTTCAGCTGCTATTGAGCCTGCCCCCCCCCCTTTCATACATTCTGTTACAGAGCAAATGTTAAAATTTCATAGATTTATTGCTGGCATTTCTTGTCAACTGCAGAAAAAATTATCAAATGATGTTTTAAATTACTAAATTACTGTGGTTATTACTGATATTTGTTTAATACTTTTGGGTTATGGCTGAATAATTGCAGTGTATCACAGAGTGTATCACAGACAGTTGGGCAGACTATATTCGGCCCCTCATGGCCAGAATTAGGAGTAGACAGAAGAGGCAATTGCAACAATGGAGGGGGGAGGCTCTAGAATAGTACCTCTTCTGTCCCCTACCCCTAGTCCGGGTCCTAGGATGGTCCCTTCACCGGCTGCTTGTCATTCACCCTGCTGCCACAGTGTCTTCATCAGTATCGCAGGTTGCCTAGGACATCAATCTGGCTTGCTTCACCACTGCAGCCTGACCTAGTGGGCCAAGCTAGTCTCAGTTTGAATTAGGGCGAGTAAAATTATTGACTTCCAAAACCCTGCTTTCAAATGAGCCCAAGAATGTTGCTTTGCCACTGGGCGGTTGGGGGAAGGAGAGAGGAGGGTATTCCAGGGATTTTTCCAGAAAACGGAAAGGGATATGGTTGACTTTCATGTTGTTTTGGGGGCAGATTTACTAAGGGTCGAATTTCAAAGTTCAAAAACTTCGAAATTCGACCATCAGTATTTTTTTCAAGTGTTTTTTTTTCAATCGAAAATTTACCTTTTTTCATTCAAATAGGTCCTTTTTCAATCGAAATTTACATCGTTTGATTCGAACGATTTTGGCCAAAAAAATTGCTAAAATAGAAACTTGGCAGGTTTAAGGTGGAAAAGTGTCAAATTAGAATTTTTTAAAGAGACAGTACTTAGATTTTCGAATGGTCGAAATTTTTTAAATTTGATTCGAATCTAATTTTTTTCATTTCGACTCGAATTGTGACCTATTCGATAGTCGAAGTAGCCAAAAATAACTTCGAAATTCAAATTTTTTCACCATCGAATTTTCACTTCGACCCTTGGTAAAACTGCCCCCTACAGTGTGTATTTTATATAGAATTAACTCTGAGAACTGAAATTGTATATTTTTGTGATCTTCTAGCAAACCCTTTTCGGCCAACTTTCAGCACCGATCATTTATGTTCCTTTGTTTTACAGTTCTGTGTAAAAATTTAAACGGGGTAAATTGATAGGCTGTGCAGAATACAAAATGTTTCTAATATAGTTAGTTAGCCAAAAATGTAATGTATAAAGGCTGGAGTGACTGGATGTCACTCCAGAACAGAAACCATCTTCCTGGTTTTCAGCTCTAACTCTGGGTTAGTCCGTGACTTGAAGGGGGCCACATGGGACATAATTGTTCAGTGAGTTTTCCATTGATCCTCAGCATTCAGCTCAGATTCAAAAGCAACAGTTATGACCTGTGTGGCCCTCCCTCAAGTCTCTGATTGGTTACTGCCTGGCAACCAATTTGTGGAAACCATGGCCCAAATTCACTATATCGCGAAGCGTCTAACGCTAGCGCTAATTCGCCAGCTTGACGTCATTTCGCAACTTCGCAAATTCACTAACAGCGACTCTGGCGAATTTTAGCTTGCGAAGTAGATAGACTTGTGCAACTTCGCACCCAACTTCGCACCCCAAGCGAAGTTGTGCACTGACGAAGGATTGTAATTTCGCAAATTCACTAAGATCAAATTTTTACTGAACTTTACCACTTACATTAGACTTTACTTCGCCTGGTCAGACCAGGCGAAGTTCAATACAATAGGTCAGTGACGTAACTACTCCCTGGTGGGCCTCTGTACAGGATAGGCACCTGGGCCCCCCTGTTAGACCCTTACCTCTATAAATCGCATGCTGGAGTGTTGATGGCATGTGTGCTGTAAAATCTCCCCCTAGATAACCGCCTGCCATAACCATTTTTGTGGCTCCAATGGGCCCCAAGGGGGTGGGGGCCCTGGTGCAATTGCACCAAAAAAACGCTGGCGTGTTTTACCATTGGAGGGTGATAGTCTGAAAAAGATAGGTTTTTTGGGGGGGTTACCCTTCTTCCCCCCTACATTTCCTAACATATGGCATTGCTAGCGTAAATAAGCTTTGCCTGGCGAAGTAACAGTAGCACAACTATGCTACCATTTGCCGACCTGGGCGTAACTTCGCACTTTAGTGAATTTGCGTAGCGCTGGCGAAAATTCGCCTGGCAAAGTGTGGCCAACGCTAGCGAATTCTCGGATCTGAGTTAATTTGCCCCCAAGAGAGCTGAAAAGCAGGAAGAAGTGTTTTGTTCAATTATATTAGACATCCAGTCACTCCAGCCTTTATATGTTACTGTACATTTTAGCTTACTAACTATATTGGAACCATTTTTTATTTTGCACAGCCTATTTATTTACCCAGTTTTTATTTTCATACTGAACAATCACTTTCAAACCTTTCTGTTCCCTGCAGCAGTTCCCTAATTTTCCACTTGAAATGTAGTAAAAATATACTCCAATAAAAAACCCAATATAAGAACACTCCCCAAGAAACTTGGACAGGAATTTTAAATCATCCCTTTTCTTGTTGATTGTAAATGACTTTATTATAAACATATCCCAAGTGCTTGAGAATAAACAATTTCCCGATTTACAACCTTTGCAAAATATCAATTTCTTTCATACAGAGGCAAGTGATTTGAACCAGAACAAAGCAGAAATAAGCATTAAACAATTATTGGAATTTAGGTTTATTTAAAAAAACCAGCGGGGTCGAGGGAACAGGCCACCCATTAGTGAGAAAGAGCTATTGGACTTTTTAACAACCTGCTGTTTCCAGGCTCAGAATCCAATGTGGACTCTGCGAGAGGTAGCAGACCCGGATGCTATCGATTACAGATGATGCAGCGACAGTGCAATTATATCTCGGTTTGTGAATGTAGCACAAGTCCTCCTCTGCTTTAGAGCAGTAACTTTGCTAAATGTGTTGCTTTCATGCAGTCATTTATTTTAGACTTTTGTGTACTGAAGCCTGTGTAGTTGTTGTCGTTTGTGTGAGTAGGGGAAGAGCGTTAATGAAATAGAAGTAACTAGATCCGTACCTCTGCATGTACAAGGGTATAATCTTCATAGCGTGATTGTTTGCTAAAGACCAAACAGACCAGGTTTCACATGGAGATATTAAATAATTTGAGAAAATAGATCCATTTCTGTAATATGCAAGCAGGGTTTAAGCTGTGAGGTTGTATATTGGTAACCAGGGCTATAATCCATCTACATGGCTTATGTGGATATATTGAGCTGGAGAATAACATAACCAGCATGGGTTGCTTTTATTCATCTTCTATAAACCCCTCCTGCTGTGCAGGGAAGAGAGAGCGCTACGTCTACTGTAGTTGGTTTCCCTCGGTACGTTTGTGTGCGTACAGTAGCATATTTACATGTGTTTGTTTAAAGTATGAATACAGCTACCCCCTAAGTTTTTGCTGAATCACAGGTCAGTATGGGGGAGCAGTGTCCCAAGACTTAACTAATGACAAAAATAATTTAAACAGTCACTTTGTATATTGGAACATACACCTGTGTTTACAATGCTTTATGCCCCAGATATTCGTTTATTGTGTACAGAAATAAGCTCTAAAGGGAAAAAAAATCACCAAATAGGGAAATTGTGGGTCCCTAGTGAGAGATTTTTGTGTGCCTAAGTCTGTTTTTATTCTATAAGCAGCCTGTAATGTTCAAAATTGGGGGTATTTGGAAGCACTCTAATTTTGAACTTTACTGCCTGTAATTCATTCTGACGTGGATAGTATGCATTAACCTTGCTTATTCTTTCTGCCTTCTCAAAGTGCCATCTCTGTATTTTTACCTACCGTCTATTAGCTCGCTCTAAAGTTCCACCATAATAAAATGCGTGCGGGTAAAGAAGTCAGAAAACCCTGCTTTAATGGCTACTCAAAGAAAGATGTATACAACAATTGCCCAACTTCTATAAGCACTAAGAGACCAGGGCATCAGTGTTTTCTTAAGATAAAGATGGCAAATTGAAGCTACTCCACGTTTGGTCCATGTGAGGAACATAATTAGATTATCAGTGCACAGATAATCCCCCTGCATAATAGATTCTTGCTAACAAAACAGTCACAATATAGGAAGAAAGGACAAGGCTTGTATACTGCAGTCACAAAGACCAAACATGGAGTAGCTTTAATTTTCCAGTTTTTACTGTTTAGCTCAAGAAATAACACCACCCATACATTTTTATTATTAAAATAATAGGCAAAAAATATGTTCAACAGAAGCCCTACTGAATGCATTCATGTTGAACAAGGGAGCATACTGCCCCTTTAAGGTACGTTTGCTGGTGGTGATGATGCTGGATACTATGTGGACTTGTTCCTAACAGGCAGCATTACTATAAAACGTAGAGTCAGCATTGTACCAACTTGTGAAATTATTACTGAAACTTCTCTTAAAGCGATACCAACACGTTCCTATAAATATCATGGAAACGTGTCCATGTCTAGAGGAGCTGCTGCACGCCAAATAGTTTCCACTAAAAGTCCCACCAAATCCGCTCACAGCCCCACAAACCTTTGCGAAGCCGACCCTCTGATACTGCTAACGGATATTCTGCATTACTTCAGTGAAGCTGGGGGCAGAGCGATCCTTCCATAGGCTACAGCACTGTTTTAATTTGTATGGAAGGATTGCGCTGAGCCCAGCCACGGTAAAACACAGAAAATCATTTAGTAATGTCGGAGGGTTGGGTTAACGAAGGTTTACAGGGCTGGGGTGGCTTCGGAGGGCTTTTAGTGGAAACTATTCAGCATGCAGCAGCTCCTAGATCTGGACACATTCCTAAGATTTTTATAGGAACGTGTCTATCACTTTAAGTGAATCATCTTAGTTACAAACATTTTGCAACTTAAAATGTGTGCCCTAATTTGAGTAAATGGAGAGCAATTGCATACAGGTTTAGCCCACAACAAAACCAGTGCAGTGGGGTGGGCTAAGGGCATAGTTTGAGCCCACTATATAGAATACAAGTTTGCAGGTTGAAGGGGAGCCCTATATGTTAATCCGGGTCATTAGCAGGTGTATTGTTAGGTCTTTGAATCTTATGCTTTGCATATTATTCACATTTATTGGCATATTGGCAGGCACTAGGTGCAAGAAAACTTTGGTACAAAGTAAACTTAAATAAGTAAATCTGTGAATGGCAGAATAATAAAACTAGAAAACATACTGTTGTATGAGGTCAGGAACTGATGCACATATTGTAACTCCTCTGTAGTAAGTGGTCCCTTGTGTGCCATCATATGGTATCTTATTTACTCCATTTCTGCCTTTCTACACCTCGGCCAGTATGTAGACTTTTCAATATTTTTCTTATGAAGATACACTGGCTAGCAGCTGTGCAGCTGTACAGCGCATACAAGTACAATATATATATATATATATATATATATATATATATATATATATATAGATAGAGATGGGGAGAGAGAGAGAGAGATGATATATAGATATATATATATCTATATATTGTACTTGTATTGTACAATAAATGACACTAAGCCTTTTGTGCATTTGTAAAAGGATTTACACCTTATTTAGTTGATTACACCATTGTCCGTTTGGATAAGCATTGACAGGATACTTTCCAGCTGTATTATAGTCAGTGTAATTTCTGCATTTTTGCTATACAATCGATTATCTTACTATTAAATGGCAATGAAGACTAGCCAGTGCAAACTGTTTTATTTAGCTTTCCCTGTACAATACATCAACAGTTTCCCCCTAGATTATTGTCTGCCCACCCATAGCTACCGAACCTCATCTCTGTATAGCACCCACATTTCTGTGTAGAAGCTGTAAATTTTGAAGCACATGGTGAGAGTGATTTAGCTAGATGAGCTTGTGGATTTATATGTGCTCTCCAGTATAGCAATAGTTTTATCCTGCTCCTGTGTGTTACAGTAAGGAGAGAAATCCAATAAAAGTTGTGAAAATTTAATCTAAGAAAAGAAAAGCCAGTGCTAGTTGTACATTGGTTTTAAACAAGCTACAGGCAGAAGGATGTGGCGTAAGAGCCAAAAACATATTTTTATAACCAGCAACTCCACAGATTACTAGCTGGCAGAACCTGTAGGTAGCTGTAATTAAAATTCCAACCAAACCTAAGATGGCCATAGATGCAAAGAGGATTAGAACGATTGGACTTCCCCATCTCCCAACCTGCCATTAACCTTGCAGATGAAATAAAGTAGTAAAAGCACAGATCAGCTGATGTTCTGCCCCTGACAGGGATCGTACGAAAGTTGTCAGTCTCCCACTGAAAATCGTACGATCAGCAATACATGCAGACATATTGTCGGCAGAAATTTTCTAGCGTGGTCTGAATAATTCGTACGATCGGATCGTTGGGTCTATGGCCAGTTTAAGTGGTGGGATCAGGGCAAATAAACATTTTTATCAGGCAACAATAATAACACAAATAATATTCATTATACTTTAATTTCAAGATAGTTTGGTTGATATTGACCCTGCTGCTTAACTCTTTGGACAAGTTTACCACAACAGTGAGGGGGGACACTTTCCTGATGCCCTTAAACGCTTTCTTTTCTCCTATAAGTCACTGTATCTGTGGATGAGCAGTTGTCAAGGACCAAAGCTCTTGAACAATTCCCGTTAAATGTGTTTGTATTGTCCATCAACCTGAATGACTTTGCACAACCCCAAGTAAATTGGTTGAATAAACCTGAAGACATCCCATCCCAGGTATGGACAGGTTTAGGGTTATGCTTACGTGGCATTAATGTATGGAAATGACGCCCTGTATCTGTGACTTCTCTCCATAAATATCTCATTACGTGGCATTTTCAGATAATAGCTACAGAGTTATCTCTCTGGCTGACTTTGGAGTTTTTCAAGCATTTAAATGTCATATACATCATGTTTATCATCTTTTCTCTCTTATATTGGTAGTTTATGAAGTTAGAGGAACAGCCACAATTTTTCTCCCTGTGGAAATTGTCTGCATCAGTTTAACCATATTTTGTACACATCTTATTGTTTAAAAACAGTGATTTCTTCCTGCTTTAAATGCAAATGGTATATGTAAACCGAGGTCTGTGTAGCCTGCTTCTAGCTCTTTCCATAAATCTGGATAATGAGTAAAAAGCCAAATGAGACCAGTATCATTTGTTACCTATTTCTACTAAACTAATTTCCTGCTCAGTTTGAAAGAGCTACCTGATTTATTATGCTATCTTAATTTCTGGTGGATTAATCTTATCTTGTACAGGTACTGGATCTGATATCCAGAAAATTCCAAATTACTGAATGGCCGCTTCCCATAGACTTCAGTTTATCCAAGTAATCCAAAATTTAAAAATATATATTTATTTTCTTGTGAATTAATAAAACAGTACAGTGTACTTGATCCAAACAT
Source organism: Xenopus borealis (assembly GCA_024363595.1). Taxonomy (NCBI): domain Eukaryota; kingdom Metazoa; phylum Chordata; class Amphibia; order Anura; family Pipidae; genus Xenopus; species Xenopus borealis. The sequence continues at coordinate 147,607,877 of CM044432.1, read as the reverse complement.
AGATATAATTCATCCTTATTGGAGCCAAAACCAGCCTATTGGGTTTATTTAATGTAAACATGATTTTTTGGTATATTAAAGGTTTGATCCAAATTGCAGAAAGATTCATTATCCGAAACCATGCATTTGTATAACAGGTCCCATACCTGTATTATTATAAAGAAGGTTCTAAAACTCAGCCAGTGGTTGGCTGGTAATAACCTTGTAGAGATCAACCATGAAACTACAGGTGCAGATTTTTGACACACTCAAAAATTACTTTAAAAAAGCATCTGTTTGGCCATTATCTTTGCTCTTGCTCCCAACTCCAGATCAAAAGTGTCATACACAGCAATTGTCAGCTGGTAATAAGTCTGTACAGAATCAAGTTTCAGAATTTTCACGCTCAGGGATGACTTGAACAGCTCTGAATACTCAGAGAGTTAGCATACATTTTGCCTTAATCTTTTTATCATGTTCCCAACCCTAGCTTATAAGGACCCTTCAGACCAGTTCAGCATCTTATTTGCCCTGGTATGGAGCCCTCTGATGGGCTCACCTGACCAATATCTGGCTATAAAGCATCCAGATGTATATCCGCAAGTTTGATTTTCCCATCAGTTTTAAAGGGGCTGTTCACCTTCCAAACACTTTTTTCTGTTCAGTGGTTTTCAGATTGTTCTCCAGAAATAAAGACTTTTTTCAATTTCTTTCCATTATTTATCTTTTACTGTTTTTCCAAAATCTAAGTAAAGTGTAAAGTTGAATGTTGGTGTCTCTTGATATATTTCACAGCAACATCTCTGGAGTATTAGCAACTATTGTATCAATTCTAACAGCTTGCCTGTAATGAAACCCAGAGATTCTGCTCAGCAGGGACAATGATAAGAAATGTGTCCATTAAATGTATCCGTTTAGAACAGTTGGGGTGGGTCGGCTGCTTTAGATGGTGAAAAATGACACTTTACATTTCAATATTAGAAAAACGGTTATAAATAGAAAATGGACAGTAATTGGAAAAAGTCGTTATCTGAAAACAACTAGTTGTTTAAAGGTGGACAACCATCTGCTCGTTGGAAGTGGTCCTTGATTCAGCTGGCATAGAAGGAACTATGAAACCATAAGCCCACCCCAATATTTTCTACCTCAAGATGCATTGGTGCAAGCGGTTTGATTGGAGACCTCAGAAAAATAGAAGATGATATACTGTATGACCACCTTAAGTGTTGCTCTGTGCTTGCTCCCTGTAGACTGGGATCAAGGTGGTGCATCAGCCCGTGGCATTGCTTTAATATACAGTAGCTAGTGTTTGCTCCATGTTGATAGGGATTAAGGTGGTGCATTTAATACATACTCAAATAACAGTGGCTCTTATCATAGGGCACTTGGTAGAGATGTAGAGCCTCTCTGTAGATCATTAAGATCTTCTCAATCTTCTCAAACCTGTTATTTCTGTTTCTGCAACTTCATCCTTACTTCCCCTGGGATTGGTTAGTCAGTGCACATGTATAAGTGGCAGATAAGACAATTAATTGTACTATGTATTTTATTGTACTATGTATATGTGTTAAATAGGGTTCGTATGAAGTGCAACATAAGTCTACCTTTGGCTCTCTGCAGTGCATTACATTAGAAGGGCTCTAAACAGCACATTGAAGTTGGAGGGACATTATTATATGATGAATGATATCAACATTTTTGAGAGTGAGTGTAATTATTGGGCTTTCATCTAAAGACTACCGTTAGAACAGCATGCACACGCAAAAGTACACTTATAAGAGATATCTCAAGCATTGTGAAGAACATGCAAACCTCAAAAAGCCACTTCTACAAATTATCAGTCTTGGACAGTAAGCTCTTATACTTCATGTCAGATATTCAGTAGAGTGCTGTTAACATAACCATCCTTTATTATGACAGTTTTCCTGATAAAACAAGTTATTTTTAAAATACACTAAACACTGTTTAAATGACCAGAGGCAACATAGAGGTTAAGTTTGCTTATGTTAAAAGCTCTCATTCCCTTTGTGATCTTCCAGGCAGCAGTCCAGGGTGGGTTCTGCCAGTGCCCCACCGGCCCAGTCTGTCCTTTTGGGGCACTCCTACATTACAGTTTGTAATCGGGTCATTACAATGATAAAGCTTTTTTTGCCCAAAAACCAAGCATTAAGCCTGATCCAGGAGCTGCAGGAGGCAAATTCTTTCCTCTACCAACATTTTTCTGTCGTGTAATATTAGCATCAATATTTAAATAGAAAAATATCAGTTTAGGTTAGCCTTTAAACCACATTGAAGCTTTGCAGTTAAATACATTTTGGGAAATAAACTAGGAAAACTATAGTAAATACAGAAATTCTGTATTTTTCTATTTTCACTTGCACATTAAGGGAATGGTGGTGTTTCTACTTTTCCCATTGAGACTTCAGGAGTCAGATTAAGCCTCAGTGAACAGAGTGGAAGCTTATCTGACACCGTTTTGATATATGTCTTGGCTTCTTAGTCACTGCTCAGAGAAAAGGAAGAGATTTGTGGCACTTTTAAGGTTACATAGAGCCCAGCCCTAAGTACTATTCATATGACTGTAAAAATCTTCCACACTTACTAAAATAAAGACCAGCGATTTCTTGTCTTGCAGAGAAAGACATATTGCACGGAGATTCTCTTTGGGAGAAAGAAAAAGCTCTTTCAGTCTTTGGCCTTCAGGCAGACTATCCTTCATGGCTGAGGAATAGTGCTTTAAAATAGTTATAGGGGATAAACAGCTTTTAATGAAGTTGCATTGCCACATAATGGGTATTAAAAATTTGCCTTCATAGTATGGGATCCCTGGATGGTTCTTAATATTAACTGAGAGGGAATATGTTTTGATAAAACCGCACAGGCGACTGTCACCTTAAATGAAAGGATTGAAATAATCTGTGGATTAAAAGAGCTGCATTTGGTGGAAGCAAATTCTGCCCTTAGGGTGGTCTGTCAGACTTGGTTTGCAGGTAGTGTGCTATTCTGAGGAACACGGGGGTTTCATTGCAGCAAAACAGATGTTCATCTTGTTTCTCTATCGGCTGTTTGATGAGAAATTTATTCCTCTTCTGCTGGGATGGAGCTTGACTGCTGTGGGAGTCTATTAGCCAGGCCAGCTGCTGGATTGGAGCCAAAAAAGCAATGTTTTGATGAAAGCTCTTGGTCTATGGGCGCCACTAATAATGCATTGGCTAGACTCTCCTTATTGGGCCATTGATTGCCCCTGATTTGATTTATTGATCAATACCCCTCAGATTTGGCGTCTGAGAAGCTGAACTAATCTTTAACTGCTGCAAAACATCTCTGCCTGGTGGAGAATTAGAACTGATAAGGAATGTATGAAAAGAATCTCAGTTTATCTTTATCACACAGTGTGTCTGCCTTCAACCAGGAGAGTATGTGTGTGCAGAACACAATCACCAGGCAGAACAGAACAGATCTATACATTGATGGAATTCAAAGCCTCCAGCATCGATTACCATTATAACAAACAGTGGTATACAGAATTTCTGATTATTTTTAGACAAAGATTCTGTGCTCTCAGCAGCAATTTTGCTGATGCTGTCAATGTGTCAGATGTCTGCTGTTGATTGCAATTAGATGCAAAACAAAAAATATAAAACCCATCTGCATCCCTGCTATTATTGTGAACCTTTTAAAAGACACATCTTGGTCTTTGTGCGCATCTCACATCAACCGCAACCCAATACTTCATTATTTTCCATACCTCTTTATTGAATGGAATGCAATCAATCACTTCTCTGTCTATTTTGGATTTAGTTAAACTGTTATTAACAAGATCTTTTTTTTCAGATTTATGTCCTTTTTGGCAACATTTTATAAAGATCCATTTTGGATCTAATTCAGTGTTCCTCCATTAATTCGTTAATGGACAAAAATCTAAAGGAACAACACATTTGGGTTATATTTACCTATCTTTGTTAATTCAGTATCAGGCCAAATAAAAACCACCAAATTTAGAGTAAAACAGGTATGGGATCTGTTACCTGGAAACCCGGATCCAGAAAGCTCCAACTTATGGAAATGCCATTACTCATAGGGGCAAATTCACTAACTGGCAGAGTTGCAGCAGCGATGGTTTCTCCGGATTTCGACTTTTCGCAAGTGCTCTGATCTCAAAATATGAGTTCAAACATATGTGTGCTCCAGAAAGTAGAGTCAGCTTCTTTCAGCCCCAGGTGCAAGCTAAATCCCCTGCCAAGGATTACTTACATAAATTTCAAATAGAACAGCAGCACTCCGGTTTATTTTTGAAAAGGTGAAAACTTTACTTCAAGTGCATTCAGGCAACGTTTCGGGCTACACAGGCCCTTTCTCAAGCCATAATTTAACAATGTGAACACGTGTTTAAATACTCACTAGGTGGGAGGGGTTACAATTCTCCCCTCCATTTTACCCATAAATCACAGTGAAACTTTTCAGAAAAACATTCAATTATAAAATTCAAAGTTATAAAATTACAATAATCCGTGATTTCAAGTGACCTGTGGATCTACCACCTAAGAACATGATGTGTAAAATGTTATAATTAGTGAAAAAGACTTTGTAAAAATTTTTTAAATAATTTTGTAAAAAAGTGAAGACAATAAAGTTATTTGTAGCAACTACGTAACCCTGATTTTGCAGCTGATCTCAAAATATACTCCTTCACACAACCTTCTGTTTGCTTCTGATCTTTGCTTCTGTTTTCCTCTCCTCCATTCAGAAAACAATGCAGTTGGCAGGAGAATGGCCAAATGAATCTCCTTTCTGCTTGTTCATGTATAATGACCCCTAAACTTGGCTTCTCAACAGCTGCCCAGAGCACAATGAACACGTGCAGAGTCTCTGACACTCCAAGCAAAATACAAGTTGGTTGGCTCATGTCCACAGCTTGAAGACCTGGGGCATTACTGTAATGGAGACGCTGGACATTTTGGTTGTTGTAATGAGCCATTTCTAGCCATATTCATTTAGTCTTACGTCATGTGTAAAGTTACTTGCCTTGAAACAGATTTAGAGTTAGGTCTTTGTTGTCCATCAACTGCCCCTGTTATATACTTTGTTTGCTGTTAGTGTTCATATGCCCTAATTCTGTATAGATAAACGACTACTTTAAAAGCTTCCACTACTAGTTTTGTATGCTTCTCACACTAAATGTTTAGCATGGCTTTGAGGCTGCAGACACCCCCTTCCCTCCCTGGGGTCATTAACATTAGCAGGCTAATGCGGCCAATTATATCTGCAATATTGGTGATTGTTTGAGCTTCCTTACATCAGGCGGTGTGATGCTTGCAGCAATACAAAATGTTTGCATGTGATATGCTTTGATCTTCACCACTAATTGCTAATATGCCAATTAGCTTACATTTAACTGCAGAACGGTGTACGTGGGTCACGATTTGCTAATTAATGCCAGGTAATAATGATTATCCATGTCTGGCCCTGAGAAATTACAGTCCTGGGCAAACCAATGCAAAGGTGGATTTACCGAGGCAAAATATATCGTTTATATGAAGGAAATGCATGCCCATTAATAATGTCCTTGGTAGTAAGCAGTACACACAGGGGAAAAAAATGTATTTATCAAAAGTTAAAAGGACGTTTCGGTCCTGGTCTTGGACCGTTATTGTGTTTTATATATATATTTA
>CM044432.1:147571989-147592429 GCA_024363595.1 Xenopus borealis | reverse complement strand
AAAAACTACACTGACTGCTGTAAATCCAAAGGAATTTTCATGTATTAGAAGTGTCCCTGATATTTCAAATGATCAAGTGATCTTATGTGAGACCCTGCCGCTGTTTATCCACTGCAGTTCTCAGCATTTCATTGGCAAAGGCTGTCAGGGGTCATTGACATTTGTAAAGTACAAAATGTGCCCCTACCTACATAATAATAGCATTCTAGAATCCATTTAGAATCATGTTCTGCTATATTTTTCTCTTTTCTTTTTAATCTATTTGCCAGCGTTATCCTCTGCTACTGTAGGTCCGACAACATTTTTATCCAGTATCCTTAGTGCCTTTTTTGATCCTGATCCTTTCCTAAGCCTATGTGTTTCCCATAGTCACTTGCACCTGCTACAGACCCTTCTACCATCCATCACTCCTAATCGTTATTTTGTTGTTTAATTGCAGGACATTAGAGAAATGGTAACTCCTGTTCTGAAGAGCTTTCAGGCAGAGGTAAGATGACGACTGACTACTTTTACATTAAACTTCTGTGTTTTTGTTCCTTAGGATGATAGGTAAAAGCAGACAGAGCAGTACACACTACAACTATAGCAACAAGAATATCATTGTTAAATTGCTCTGTATCTGGCTGAGGTTTCTAATCCGTACAGCTCACAATGTAAAAGAGGCTAGGTAGGCAGATACAAGGGGTAGTAAATAAATACATACAAATGCAATTATTTTATCATTTGCTGCTAAAGCCATTTAATGCATTCTTATAAAATGTTCTCTGTGACTGGTGATGGATACATTTACTTTACTCCCATTATGCTCAGATGCAGCCAGAGTATTACATTTTCTTTTTTGGCTTCAAAACTGATTCATACATCCTTATGTTCTCTTTGAACCCTACTGATTGCAGGCGTACTCTTTCTACCTCCGCTTTTGCCGACTATGGCTAACCTATAATAATCCTAAGGGATTTCTTTTATAAAGGATTTCCTCTGCATCAGTAAAAAAGTACATATTACTTCTTGTATTCAGCAGGAGGTGATACTACTCACTCAGAAGTGTGTCTGCTCCTGCCTAGTCATGTCTCTTCACCCCTTCCTGTCTGATCATGTCTCTTCACCCCCACCTGTTTCTGTCTCTACACTTGCCTTATCCATGCCTGTTCTGTTCCTGACTTAAAGCCGTTCCTGTTACAGGACCTAGATTTTAATACCAGGATAACAGCTCTTTGCATGAAGGACTCATTCTGTCCCCTTCAGAATGCCTCACAGTTCCAAGCTCTCTTACCAATGCAGAAATAATTTTATTTCTTTCCCTGTATTTATTTCTCTTAAGATGAAATTGCCACACTCTCCTATAAAATTACCAGTCCACTTTATTATCTATACACCACAATTGGTGATACATTAATACCTACTATTTTTTCCCAACTGGAAAATCAGGATAGATGATGCCATTCTCCTAATCCACACAGACCCAGTTGCTTCTATATCCCTAAGATGACCTGACCACACTGCTATGAATCTTTTTGTGCCCAAGAATAGTGACTGTTCCACCTAAAAGTTGAAAAGTATAGTCCATGACCGCTGACCATTCACACAGGGTTGCTGTACTTCTGAAAGTTTGCACTTTTAAAACAAAGGGCTTCCTCTAAATATACAGTTAGTTTTTTTTATTATATAGGCAGTACCATCTTTATTCATTTTTAACATGTTTTTTACTGTAGCTCCTGTACTACTTGACTTGTTTGCAAGTAACAAACACATTAAGACTGGCATGCATAATCTGTCTGATACTGCTCTTAGATTAAAGGAAAACTATACCCCCAAAATGAATACTTGAGCAACAGGGTTTTACATATGAGTTGTTTTATGCAATATCTTTTTATAGAGACCAACATTGTCCGGGGAGTATAGTTTTCCTTTAATAGCTCAGTTCAGGGACAAGGTGGTCCAGAACCAAGAGATTCAACTGCCAGATTGCTACTCCACAGTGATCTACTGTCCCAGTCTACACAGGCTTCCAGCTCCCTATTGTGAGATCTGTGTAGACCTGTGGCCAGCATTACAGTTTTTTTTAAATATAAGGGGGCCTCTATTCTAATGCTGTGGCCTCCAGAGGAGCCCTATATTATTTTCCCATATTCTCAGTCTTTACCAACTGCAGCTTTCCTTGCAACTACCTCATAGGGTTACAGAATGGCTCATACATCTAGTCAAGAGTGGTTTTATAGATAAATAAAAGAAATATGGTATAGATTCATCTTGCATCCTAGCCTCCAGATGTTGGTGAGTTTCAGCTAAAAGCACTCTTGACAGGGAGGTGGTTGTTGTGTCCTGTTGTGTAAGTAAATTAAGATTGAAAAGACCTCCTAGAAAACAAGTAAGATTGGCAGGTTACTTACAGTGCCCTGCAAAAGTATTCATCCCCCTTGGGTTTTTATCTATTTTGTTACATTCCAACCTTTAATTTAAATATGTCTTAATCTTCTTTTATGTGAGGTATCTGCACAAAATAGTCTAAATTGATGAAGTGAAATGAGAAAAATATATATAAAGAATTAAAAAAAAAACTAAAAAACTAAAAATTGACATGTGCATATGTATTCACTGACTTTGCCATGAAGCCCCTAAAAAATCCTGGTGCAACCAATTACCTTCAAAAGTCACACAATTAGTGAAATAAAGTCCACAAGTGTGCAATCTAAGTGTCACAGGATCTGTCAGTATAACCACACCTTTTCTGAAAGGCGCCAGAGGCTGCAACACCACAAAGCAAGAGGCATCACACCTTGAAGACCAAGGAGCTCTTCAAACAAGTCAGGCACAAAGTTGTTGAGAGGTTCAAGTCACAGTTGGGTTATAAAAAAATATTCAAATCTTTGATGATCCCCTGGAGCACCATCAAATCCATCATCTTCAAAAAATTTGCCAAGAGATGGACACCCACCAAAACTCACAGACTGGGCAAAGAGGGCATTCATCAGAGAGGCAGTACAGAGACCAAAGGTAACCCTGAAGGTGTTGCAGAGCTCCACAGCAGAGACTGGAGTATCTGTCCAGAGGACCACAATAAGATGAACACTCCACAGAGCTGGGCTTTATGGAAGAGTAACCAGAAAAAAAGCCATTACTTAAAGTTAAGGCACATTTTGAGTTTGCCAAAAGGCTTGTGGGCGACTCCCCAAATGTATGGTGGAAGGTGCTCTGGTCAGTTGAGACTAAAATGTAACTTTCTTTTGGGGTTGTCTGGCGCAAACCCAACACATACCATCACCCCAAGAACACCATCACCACAGGGAAACATGGTGGTGGTAGCATCATGCTGTGGGGATGTTTTTCAGCAGCAGGGACTGGGAAACTGGTCTGAGTCGATGAAAAGATGGATGGTGCTAAATACTGGGGTATTCTTGAGGAAAACCTATCAGTCTGTGGTGTTTATACAAATGGCCTATGGGTGTCGCTGCTCACAGTTGAAAACCATCCAACATGAAGGAGCAGTTTTGCCTGATGAATAGCTAACAATCCCAGTGGCAAGATGTGTCAAACTCATAGAGACTTATCTAAAATTGCAGCTGTAATTGTTGCAAAAGGTTGCTCTACAAAAGTACTGACTTTAGGGGGTCAACAGTTATGCACGCTGAAGATTTCTGTTATTTTGTCCTATTTGTTTGCTTCACATTAAAAAATGAAAAATGCCAAGGGAGGGGGTGAATACTTTTGCAAGGCACTGTATATTATGAACGTACGTATGTCCAAACAGAGGCCATAGGATAGTGAGGTGCATAGAAAATACAGAGAATAAATTGTGCTTAATTGTGTCTGCTCCCTCTTACACTAACTGACTAGAAAGGAAAACGTGGATTGTCCTGATGGAAACACAAAATACATGTTGCATCTTTATAATTGACATCTAAATGAAGGCTGTTTGAAATGGCCAAACTTTGAATATCCTTGTATAGAAACCCCAGAGCAAGACGAGAGCCATGCTAATTACAAAAGTTGCTTTACAAAAGATAATTCAAAGCAATAATTTAGCAAACATAATCAGCTCGCACAGATGGGAATTTTGATGAATGGTTTGCAACATGCAATTAGCAGTTCTTGCAGTTACATATCATTAACCCCAAGAGCACAAAAATTATTTTCTCATTATTAGCTGAAAAGGTAAAATTAAGCTGACTAGACTGTAAAGGGGAAAAAAAATACAATTAATTACCGCCATTTATTATAATCATTATTTTAAACATACTTTTTTAGCTTGATACGTGGCTGAAAACATCAGAATTACAGGTTTTTCATATGTTAATTTGCTGATGAACCTTCTATAAAATACCCAAATGAAATATAAAAAATGTCAGTTTCCTGTGTGAATACATTGCTTATTTACGCACAGGACAATTACATAATTCCATTAGGGCTGCATATTAACATGTTTTGAATAAAGTGCACAACTTGATAAAAACCTTTACTACAGCACCCAAGGCTTGATCATTTTTGACTGTAGACCTCTGTCTCTAGGGTAATAAAGTGTACAAGTGTCCAGTAGGACAAAGATCTCTGCATCTCTAAGCTAATGCATAGCTTGAGAGAAGCCGTGGTCACCAGTGCAGATCTTCCTTTTGGATGAAAACTTAAGGGAAGATCACCCTATATACATGTATCCATGTATTCTATTTTTTGTATAAGAATTTGCCTCATTCTTGTCTGGGAGGCCATACATTTTTATACCTGTCTGCCAAAGATATTGGGGTAAACGATCGTAAAGCCGATTGCAGAAAAGGCTGCATCAACAAGCCAAAGCTTTTTTTCAGGCTGTGTATAGCCACCTTGACTTACTGTCCAGTTGATTAAAAATAAATATGTATTTACTAGGGTTGCACTAAATCCAGCTTTCAGTTTGGCCTCTTTCAGCTGGCTTAGGATTCGTCTAAATCCATGTGCCTGGCTGAAGCGTATATGAATTCTGTATCCCGTGTGACTTTCTGTCACAAATACAAGGTAGTTAAAACATTTAAACCTGTTCTCTTTAGTTCCTCCTTGCACTAATTTGCATGTGAAAATTCAAATTCAGGTATCCATATCCCTAATATTCACATAAGTAGCCAAATGGATCTGGGGCAAACAAACTAACTTTAACATTTCACAACATTCCCTGTTGTCTTCCCCTTATGAAATTTTGCAGGCCCCCACCCCCCCATGCCTCAAATTGCAAAGAAAATTTAGCAGCTGCAGCAATTCCTCGTGTTGCCATTTCTAAGTAAACTGGTGTGTACATTTTCAATTGATTTCATTCTGAATGTTATTGGCTGAAGCTTTGATGAGTGGTTATATGCTCTTATTTTAATTCCTAAGTAAGCCCTTCAGTTTCATGGCTCTCAACATGACTGACTTGGAGCTATAGTCGCATTTTAATGTGCTGTGTGCAGCTCAAAAAAGACTTTAACGGACCACTAATGGCTAGACACCATGTGCTTGTATCATGTAACTAATAAGGTGTAGGGCTGCGGTACACGACTCTAACCCTTCACCACACCTGACCCTAACCCAGTGCAATCCCACTTAATATACCCTACCAGGGCAAGGGCCTGTCTGAGTATATAAAACATGAGTGTAGAGACGGAAGTGGGGTTGGGAGAATGGAGGCTCAAATTCAACCCGAACATGCCCTAGGACTTTGTGCAGAAGTCAGCCTGAACCTACCCAACCTGCAGGCTTTGGGACAGCCTGCATATCAATACTGCTGTACTCATTATTTTTCTTGACATATTCTGCAGTGCTTTACAGAGATTACACAGTATTCGATTATTTTAGAACATTATCTACCCTGAAATAAATAGATGACACATAGGGGAGAATTCACAAAAGTGTCGGGAAGGAAAAAATGTCTTTAAAATGTCGTAGCAACAGACAACAAATTCACAGAGCATTTCCCCGCCAATTTTCCGACATATACGACACTTTTGAAAAAGTGTAGTGAAAAGTGGGCGTGGTTTTTTCTGCACCACTTTCCCCGACATTTTTATGAATTACTCGTAAACTAATTTTTTTTGCAGACAATTTTTCCGACACATTAGGCTCTCCAAAATGAAAATGTCGGTCAAATTGTCTTTTAAAATGTCTTTAAAATGTCTTTAAAAAGTCGTGTAAAATTTCGTCTGTACGATGAAAAGATATACGACATTTTTGAAAATTGTCGGACTTACGAGACATTCAGAGATGGTAACATCTGCCTTTGTGAAGGCATTTTACAAATTTGTCGACCGCCACTTCTGGGTTATTTATTTTACCGACACTTTTGTGAATTCCCCCCATAGAGTACATCTGACTTCTTTAAAGTCGTACACCCCTTATGATATAAGGTACTTAAGTTAGTCCAGTCCCATTCAGAGGATCATTGTCCATGGGCAATGATTGCCTGGGAATCATTAGACTCCCTACTCTTTTGTTGTTTATTGGAAGTGGGAGTGAGTAATGATGTTGGCAGCCTGTACTGCCATTAGACAGTAGCTCTACTTAATACCTTAATAGTCTTAGGAAACTGGTTCCAAAGTGCAAAGCTTCTGTCTCTCTTCTGAGGCAATGTTGTCACAAGTCAAGAAATGCATATTCCTTTCTAATTTGTGTCAAATTAATGTTGCTCACTATATCAAACTCTGGAAGTTTAATCTATGAGATCAAGTGAGTGATTGATCCATCTCAGTACCTAAAACCTTCTCAATATATATAAATGGCCTTTCAGGAAGGATTAACTACTTAAACTACTGGATGCATTAAAGGCTAAAATGTATGTTTGCTTACAGGAGGCAGAATTAAAGGTTTAATTAAAGATTTATATTTGGGAACCCAGGAGAAAAAATGCTGCTTATTATAAGGTACCAAATGTGAGTAAACCTAAAAGAGAGAAGTAAAAAGTTGCCCAAATGCATTACCTTTGTCAACTTTTGAGGACCAGTTTACCATGAGAAAAGGCTGAAATACTGCACTCAAAGAATAGCAGTGGTCACTAGCATTACCTCTTTCGTTTCATCCATTGTTACAATGGTCTGCTTGCTCTCAGATGTTCTGGGGCTAAATTTACTGATGTGATACAACTCTATACAGCTCTTGGGCTGTCTTGGTGTCCATAAAATCCCATGGAGTGCTATATCATGCCCACTGGCAGCAGTGAAATATAGGATCATTAATCTTGCTGTCACTCCTGTGATACTGTTGCTCAGATATTTAGAATACTAAACATAAAGGCTGACAGAACTACTGTTTATTTGCCCATGCCCCACCACCAATTTAATTAGAAAAACATACAGACATTAATAAAAGCTTATATTTTTAACAGCATGTCCTAAAGAAAGCTGAGCATTAACAGTCTTTGACTGTATAAACCAGTGTATGTATGTATGTATATTTTTATTTGTATAGCGCTGCTTGAGGGCAAAGCAATGTACAGCAACAATAAATTAGTAGTAACAAACAAGGGTTCACTGAATTAATAATTAATAATAAGTGCATTATTAGAAATACAATTCACCTAAATATAAAATATAATGACACAGAGACAAAATAATGGAGGACACTACCCCATGGGGCTTACAGTCTAAATGGGAGGGTAACGTACGGACACAATTCAAAGGGGTATTAGTGCTGTAATTTACAGTGGGTGAAATTGTCATATAAGTGCCAGTTCCCAGTTTAGGTGTTATCCAGGTGCTCCCAGAGGTAGTTTGAGTTTTGTTTTAAAAACATTGAAGGAGGATTCTCTCCTGAGAGATGCAGGAATGGCATTCCAAATATAAGGAGCTGCAAGAGAGAAGGGTGTGACATGGGAAACAGCAGTAGAAGTGGGGGGTACAACCAAGCGGTTGCTCTGGGAGGAACATAGAGGGGCAAATTCACTAAAGCGCGAAAATGTGCTAGCGTTGCCTTCACTGACGTTCGCCGCACTTCTCCAGGTAAATTTTCGCCAGAGCTATGCAAATTCACTAAGATTCGAATTTGCGCTCAGGGCAGCAAACGTTAGCGAAGTTGCGCAACCGTTACTTTGCCAGGCAAAGTGCATTTACGCTAGCAATGCCTAATTTGCATATGGCGCAAACTTAAGTTATAATAGAGGTGTATGTTACAGCCACTACATTACACTACACAAGCCCAGGAAACCTTTAATAAATAAAATAAAGTTGTCCTATTGCCCTACATGTGCCCCCTGTATAGTTGTGTTGCCATATGTTAGGAAATGTAGGGGGGTAATGAGGGTAACCCAAAAAAAAAGTTTGCTCTCTTTCAGACGATCAACCTACTATTTTTCAGACTATCAACCCTTATGCCAGGTGAAGTTGCGCAAGTCGATGTCCTTCGCTAGCGAATTTTCTCCAGGGACACTGTTAGTGAATCGGCAAAGTTGCGAATTGACATCACGCTGGTGAATTAGCGCTAGCATTACTCGCTTCGCTCTTTAGTGAATTTGCACCATAGAGAAACAAGAGATGAGATGTAGTTAGGTGCAAAGGCATGAAGGGCTTTAAAGGCTATGAGGAGAAGTTTATAAGTTATTCTTTGTTTTACTGAAAGCCATGATAATGACTTCAACAGGGGAGGGGCCTGTACCCTTTTGAATGAGAGGAGGATCATTTTGGCAGCAGAGTTTAATACAGACTGTAGCCGGGAGAGATGGGAGTTAGGGAGGCCAGTTAGTAGAAGGTTACAGTAATCTAGTCGGGATAGGATGAGAGCATGCATGAGTGTCTTGGCTGAAGCAGGTGAAAGGAAGGGACAGATTTTGGAAAAATTATGTATGAAAAAGTGACAGGTTTTGACAGTGACGTTAAAATGATCAGAAAAGGAGAGAGAGAAGTCGAAGATTACCCCCAGACAAAGTGCTGAGTTGATCGGGTCAATGAGCACGCCATCAATAGAGATGGCAAAATGGGGAGTAGGGCTTAGGTGGAAAGATGATGAGATCAGTTTTTGTTAGGTTGAGTTTGAGGTGGTGCTGGTTCATCCAGTTGGAGATTGCTAGGAGGCTGTTAGAGATTTGAGCCTCCGTTTCAGCTGTTAATGAAGGGGTGGATACATTTCTTTAAGGAAAATGATTCCCCCTAAAATGAATACTTAAGCATGTGTGTGTGTGTGTGTATATATATATATATATATATATATATATATATATTTTTTTTTTTTTCTCTTGAGCCCCCATTTCGTGATGGTCTGTGTGCTGCCTCAGAGATCACCTTCCCAGAAATACTGCAGATCTAACTGTAATGCAAAGAAGTGTTGTGGGAGCAAAAGACAGAGTTTCTTGTTAATTGGCTCAGGTGACCTAACATCGGTGTCGGACTGGGCCGGTGAGCCCTGACCCTCATGGGCCCCCACCGGCCCAGCCATGTTGACCAGAATCGGTGCCCTCCTAAAAAAACTTTTGCTGCTGCGCCTCTGTGCAGGCACGAGGTGTGACGGCGATTGCGTAGGTGTGCGTTGCACCAGCAATAACGTTTGCTCAGAGGGAAGCTGGAGGCACACAGAGGGAAGCCGGTAGGGGGCCCCCGGTGACTGCCTGGAGGGGCCTTCATGTGGCAGTCCCAGTGGGCCCCCATTACTACTGTCCGACCCTACCTAACATGTTTAGTTTGTTTGTGTGCACTGTGTAGGATACCAGTAGGCCCTTAGTTCTTAAAATGGCAATTTGCAACTAATGATTACCCAGTGGAGTATACTATTTAAAAATTATATTATTCTGTAAATGGGTTGTTTAGATTTAGTAGGTTTTTACATATGAGCCTTTTTAGGCAATTTAGGCTAAACTTGGATCAGTACAACAGAACTATAGGATGTCCAATGACCCAATAAACTGACCACCAGGGATCATTGCTTAGTTGGGTTTTTTATTCTGGCCAATCAACTACACCCTAGATCAGGGTTGGGTTGCTCTAAATTCTTATACCTCACACACAGACTAATGGTATTTTAGATCATTAACTTGGAGAAGCAAGCTTTTTTTGTAAACTGTTCTTAACCTTTTGTAAAGTGCCCTGCTGATTTGTTCATAATGGTCTATTTTAAAATGCCTTATTGTACTCTAAAATAAGAGGTGACTTTGGTCACAGCTTCCCTAGTTCCACATCTATTTGCTAAAGATCACTTCCTCTGCTGAATAAGGGAGATTAAGTGATTGTACAGCAAATCTTAAGCATATGTGTGGTTTTAGGAGGTTAGCCAAAATGTTATTGTGCTTCCCCGGAAGTATATCAGGAAAATTAAGAAGCAGCATTTTGGTTTTATATTTGCAATACTGTATTTATGTAATGAATTATAAATGTATTTTTGTCTCAGTTAAACCCTTGATTTTCACTGTTCCTGTTGCATTTATTTGAAATAACTTAATCTAAAGGAAAAAAATTGATTTTCCTTGTACATCCTCAAATTATGAACGTGAAAGGCATATTTATATTCCATTTCTTTTAACTAGTGTTCTCATGCTTTATTTTCCAAATATTGATCTCCTTGATGTGTATTGCTTTCTGTCCTTGTGAAAATGATTCAAACCCTGTGCCTATAGAGATTAGTTGCAGCTGGAGAACTGTAATGAATTATGAAAAGTTTCCATCGTGCTATACATCAAATACTCTTAACAAATTTTACGTCTGTCTTTTAAACCTAGTGTTTAGTTGCTTTCTTTTGACTCACATTTGTAATGTAGAATCTGTACAATGTTGTAGCTCATGCAAATGCCAGCAGGGATGGTGCGCTAGCAAGATAATTAAAAAAATTTTTTTCACAGGAGAGGGGTTTGTGAATTAGAAGTCTGCTGTTGCCTTTTAACCAACTACAATAGGAGGCCACATCACTATTTTAAATGTCATAGTTACATAGTTAAATTGGGTTGAAAGAAGACAAAGTCTGTCAAGTTCAATTCCTCCTAATTAAAACCCAACATACACACACACACCCCGTCACACTTTCACACAAAACATATATGCCCATAGCTATACTTACTGTAGATTTTAGTATCAATATAGCCTTTGATATTATGTCATCCAAGCCCCTTTTAAAAGCATCAACAGAATCAGCCATCACAACATCACCCGGCAGTGCATTCCACAACCTCACTGTCCTCACTGTGAAGAACCACCTACGCTGCTTCAAATGAAAGTCCTTTTCTTCTAGTCTGAAGGGGTGGCCTCTGGTGCGGTGATCCTCTTTATGGGTAAAAAGGTCCCCTGATATTTGTCTATAATGTCCTCTAATGTACTTGTAAAGTGTAATCATGTTCCCCTCGAATCGCCTTTTTTCCAGAGAAAACAACCCCAACCTGGAAAGTCTACCCTCATAATTTCAATCTTCCATTCCCCTAACCAGTTTAGTTGCACATCTCTGCACTCGCTCCAGCTTATTTATATCCCTTTTAAGGACTGGATTTCAAAACTGCACTGCATACGCCAGATGAGGCCTTACTAGGGATCTATAAAGAGGTATAATTATGTTTTCATCCCTTGAGTTTATGCCCTTTTTTATACAAGACAGAACTTTATTTGCTTTAGTAGCTACAGAATAACACTGCCCAGAATTAGACAACTTGTTATCTATAAAAAACCCAAGATCCTTCTCACTTAAGGAAACTCCCAACACACTGCCATTTAGTGTATAACTTGCATTTATATTATTTTTGCCAAAGTGCATAACCTTGCATTTATCAACATTGAACCTCATTTTCCAGTTTACTGCCCAGTTTCCCAACTTAGACAAATCACTCTGCAGAGTGACAGCATCCTGCATGGAACCTATAGTTCTGCACAATTTAGTAGCATCTGCAAAAATAGAAACCGAACTTTCAATGCCCACATCCAGGTTATTAATAAACAAGTTGAAAAGCAAGGAACCCAGTACAGAACCCTGCAGTACCCCAATAACAACTCTGGTCCAATTAGAAAATGTTCCATTTACCACCGCTCTTTGTAGTCTATCGTTTAGCCAGTTCTCTGTCCAGTTACAAATACTATGTTCCAGGCCAAAATTCCTTAATTTAACCAGTAACCTTCTATCTGGCACTGTATCTAATGCTTTTGCAAATATCAAGCATAGTAACAAGTAGGGTAAGTTCTACAGCAGTGATCCCCATCCAATAGCTCACGAGCAACATGTGGCTCTCCAACCCCTTGGATATTGCTCCCAGTGGCCTCAAAGCTGGTGCTTGTTTTTGAATTCCAGTCTTGGAGGCATGTTTTGGTTTCATAAAAACCAGGTGTACTGCCAAAAAGAGCCTCCATTAAGGTTGCCAATCCACATAGGGGCTACCAAATGGCCAATCGCTGCACTTATCTGGTACCTCAAGAACATTTTTCATGCTCCCCAACTCTTTTACTTCTGTTGTTGCTCATGGGTTTAAAAAGTTGGCGATCCCTGTTCTAGAGCATCAGCCATTTGTCTCTGAGAGAGCACATGAGTAAATGAATAGCATCTCCCAGCAATGGAGATCTAAATACTAAGATGATGCCACCTCTTTAACTGAATATATGGAGCTGATTAGCCCCTATAGTGACCGTGACAGTGATGCTCTGGTACAACAAAAAGCAGCAAGCCGAGGGTCGTGTCTGAAAAATTAGCTTCAGTTTGGGCAAACCATGTAAAAACAATAAGAAAAATTATGTTGTAGTAAAAAAAAAGCCTATTATATTTATATTTTAAATATGGAAATTGCTTTTAATCTATCCTGTGTGATATCTGATCTGCTTGTTGAACACAGCTGGCTCAGATACAAAGATAAATTTCATCCACTTGTGGCATTGGTCTTTAAGCTGCATGTTCTGAACAGTCCTACAAAAATACAGAAAATCCCATCTTTAAGTGAACAATATATTCATGCCTCTTATTTTATTATTGCATACAAGGGCATATTCCTCATTGCAGTAATCAAAGGGGAGGAGGGATACAGACCTTACCTGTTATGTCCTTGCATCACAGCACCCTAAGCCCACACTACAGGAAACATTTTACCAGGTGCTGCAGTCTATTAGCATGGGTTGATATCTAAGGTAGGTATACTATGAAACCATTGGTTTGTCTGGTTCTGGCAGGTTCTGAATTTTTTTTTTTTTTTTTTAAGGAATTCAAGTATAAGTAGGTAAAATGTGTGTGTGTATATATATATATATATATATATATATATATATATATCACAATTGAGACAATGTGTATGATTGATAAATATTCCCTTTTGGGGAAACTGATTTTGTATGTTTTTTGGGTGTGTCACAATGCATCTAATAATTGGTTATTGCATGGGTTGAAAGTAGAGAATACAAATAATTGAATTTTTTTTACTTTGGTGTTGTGTTGTTGGTTAGTAACTTAACTCAGAAATGTAGTGTTAATTTTATGAATCATTCTGGTTTTGTTTGTTCATTTTATAAATCATACTGGTCTAATTGATTATCACACACAAAGTTTGCATGCATTGATTTGATGATAAGCACATTAATGAAATGCTGACTACCTCATGTGTTCTGATTGACTTCACTGAATTATGAAAACTTAAACTAACACAAATGAATAGAAGCTGGGTGTGCAGATGAATTCAAAAGCTATTATATTTCTCAAACATTGTGCAACTGCAAGTGGATGGGAAATGTCCACGTCTTAAGCAATTTCCACAAGGTTTTTCCAATGTAAAAGTGTGCAGAGCTGCTGGATCTGGTAGTACATTTGTTTGTCAAGGGTAAGGTTTTTTTCCTTTAGATTTCACTAGCCAGACCCAGATATATAATAGCTCATTATGTAGCCCATGCACGGCTCAATTAGTCATATAAATGAATGAATCACAGGAACTCACTCACCCTCTTGGGACTGAGGAAGACCAGACCAGGTCACATCCTTATTAGGACTTGGTAAGTATGTGAACTTACAAAAACATTACATAAAAACATGGGGTTTGAACCACAGCCTGGTTTAATGGGGAACTAAAGGGTCCAGATAAAAGAGAGGCACCACATTTCTATGATATTGGTGCATATATATGAGCCTTCATATTAAATCCAGTGCCATATTATTTTGTTTATCTGCTGTTATGTTGTTATTGTATTCCTATTTTCGGATGGGGGCAGCAGCTTACTCATACAGTAATGGCAGCAGGTCCAAACTGTGACCTTCCATCATCCTATCCTCCATAGCTAATAGTGCCAGTCAGGGTTCAATATAACTAGGGAGCCTCACACTTCTGCCTTTGTGATGTTTTCTTTATTCTGTAGTTCTCTCTGCTCTTATTTCCAAGTTGGACATGTTTTATTCCTGATGAGCAATGCCTTCTATCTATCTATTAGAAGCAACACTAATGATTTTCTGTCAGAAGCAGCAACAAGCTGGAGAGCTTACAATGTGCAAAAGCAAACTCTTCTAATGTTAATGCCTTGTGTGCACAGTCATGGCAGATAACACTTGGTTAATGAGAGACTTGCTGTACTCTACATAGAATCAAAAGCTTTCATGGGAGAAGTTGAAAACACTGGAAAGCAAGTGGGGGCTTATTCTTATATTAGCCTGCACTTCAGGAGATACATTATTTTTTTTCTTCTTCTTGGAAATATGATTATTTATTTATATAGAACCAAGCAGCTTGTGTATCTACTTTTTAATTTACCTGCTTTGTATGTATGAGCATCTTTATATGCATTCATTGTATACATTGCCATATAGGCATATAGCATAAATAAAAACCAATGCTAATCTTGTAGGCAATATTAAATGATATAAGGTGCTGGTTTCACTTTGGGTGAAAAGTTAATATCTTTAAAAATTGCCCTTTTATTGCAGCACCCTATGGATTTGCCATGGTCCCTATTCATGTTTCAAATGATGGGAGGTGTGTCCTAGCATCCCTGCCAGAAGCATAGTATTAGGGGGACAGCCAAACAAAACCCTGCAGTAACAAAGGCAAAGACATACTTCAGTTCCCTATCAGGTTCACCTAGATGCTGATTGGTTCCTATCCTGCAATGCCCTGTGTTGAGTGTAGCCAACTGAGCTAATTCATCAAGTGGAAAGGGGAATAGACGGGTGGGGGGATTTTTCAATAAATCATCTTGACACACATAAATCTTTAAGCACATAACTTCTATATATAAAAGAGTATAATACACTGGCAGATTCTTATTCTTTAATCAATGTCTCCTCTAATGTTCATCTAAATGGTAGGGGTCCAGTTTATACTGAGAGATATAGATTACTCTGAAATTTAACTGATCAACATGTGTAATGTCCTGCTACTGTATATAGCTTTTCTGTAGCAAGTATTAGGCCCAAGAAAATAAATGACCAAAGATGACCAATATGAGATGTTGTAGATATAATATTTTCTAAGTAGCTTTTAACATCTCTGGGGAAGTTGGCAAATGTGAAATTGAAAGAGGTTGTTGGTCATTCTGAGTTGCGCACAGTTTAGACTATTAATTAATACACGTTAGCTTATCATAACCGATTAATATTGAGCAGTATATTTTTCAAAACATTTATAACATATAGCATGGGTTTCTTATCAGTTTATTGGCTGACTCTCTCTGTTTTGTCAAAAGACAAAAAGTTAAGAGATGGATTGTGGATGGGTATACAAGGAGAAGATATGGTGAACGGGTTAAGCATACGCAGGAGAAGAGGAACATCTGGTCCACAATACAAAAAACTGACAGACCATGTGGAAATATAATAATACAGCTGGTGGGCAGGTATCAAATTGGTTTAAACCACGTCCAACTCAAAGTTATAACCATGCCACATGCTACTGCCACCTTTCTGCCCTTGTGGAATTGTTCTTGTTCTACAAACCCCCTTGCTCAGGTTTAACCGAAGATAAAAAAAAAAATAAAAAAAGTGGCAGCCATGGGTATTCCAGCTAAAAAAAATCTGTTTGTAGTTTACACTGGGGTTTGAAATATCTATGTGGATACTTGGCACATCCCTTGTGCCTTTACTCTTACAATTGTCCTGTCTCTTATTGGTGTAATTAAAGGGGTTGTTCACCTTTGAGTTAACTTTTAGTATAATGTAGAGAGTGATATTCTGAAACAATTTGCAATTGGTTTTCATTTTTTATTGTTTGTGGTTTTATAGTTATTTAGCTTTTTATTCAACAGCTCTCTAGTTTGCAGTGTCAGCAATTTGGTTTCTATGGTACACATTACCCTAGCAACCCTGCATTGATTTGAATAAGAGACTGGAATATATTTTTGGCAATAAGAAAATATTTTTATGCAAAGTGTATAGGTTAATTTTATTAATTCATTGTTACATTTAGTAGCTGAAGTTAAACACAAAAACAGGATAACCAGGATCTTTTCAGAAAAGAAAGCTTAAGTGGAACTTAAATTATATTAAAATTTTATCCAAATTACAATAATAAAACAGTACCTTGTACTATTTGTTTTAATTAATGTTTCGATGGATATTCTTGATTTAAAGTATGAAGATCCATGTTATGGAAAGATAATAATAACAGGTTCTATACCTTTACTAATGAAATAAAAAATGGGGTCACTGGGGTGCAAGTCATTAGACGTTTCACCATAAACGTAAGTGTAGTGTAGTGCAAGAGACAAATCACAGTCCTACATGGAGGGGTGAATGAAATACATTAAGAAACTGGCGGCCAATGGGGACAACAAAGGGTACCTTGGACCAACATTTGCATTGGGTTAACAGGTCTCTGCATAGAAACGAGTTTTGAGGCTGTCTACAGTTGTTAACTGATACAGTGCCCAGCCTATCTTTTGTTTTTACTAACTAGGGTCATTGTGGTCTTTTTAATTCTACTGATCTAATGTCTTGCATTACTGCTTTGTGTGTTTTCTTACTTATGCCATTCAGAACCAGAATTAGTCACTGTTCGTGGTAGAATTGAACCAACATCCCTAGCAAGAGAGCAAGTTGATTTTACATTTAAGTTCTAATCTGAACTAGTTCTGCCAATTCATTTCATCTTGTGCTGTTTTAGTTGTTGATTGTGATCAGTCACAGGGGGGCTTTTCCTATAATCTATCTATAAATCCAGAGTGAGTGACTACAGTCTTTTTGAACAGATATAGCAAACAATAGCTACAAAGAACAAATCCATTATCTTGCGTAGTTGTATACAGTAGACAAATTTAGTTTTTTAGGTTTACTATCGCTGTGCCAGTAACAGTGGAACTTTCCCACATTTCACCATTAGGGTTGCCACCTGGCCGGTATTTTACTGGCCTGGACGGTAAAAATTATGGTTGATTCCAATGTTATTAATAGGGAAAAGAGATAAATATATAGGAAGGCCAGTATTTTTTCCCAGAAAAGGTGGCAACCCTAAAACCATAGAGGTGCACCCCCTGGCTCTGCTGTAGGAACACAGTGGCTGGAATGACAAACTGAAGAGGTAATAATAATATATGTTGCATCACAATCCTTCTGTCTTGTGGTTACTTGGTGACTAGTTCTAGAACCTGGACCTAGGATGCGCAGTCATTTTTGAGGGGGGATTTCTCTTGCCATACCTATAGTTTCCACTAAATAGCCTGATGTTCAACATTGCAGATCTTGGCACTGAGAAAGTATTCTTATTCCAGGTTGCTGGAAAAGCTACATTCAGTAAGAAAGCACACTTAGAAGGTTCCAGAGACCAACTCATTAGCGTGATTGAATGAAAACTGCGAGGAGTACCTGGTCTGTGGAGAACCTGTTTACTATAGCTGGAATTAGATGTTCTGCTGTAATTGAATGTTTCAATTATGTTTGGGGAAGACTTCCTACTGTAAATGTTAAAGGAAACGTTTAAGTAGAAAAGTCCATTGGTAGTGGAGAAGTAATATCTCCCACCTAGGCATTAGAACTAAAGCTTGTACAGTATGTTGTGCATTATGTTTTGGGCTTCTGTACCAGACCAAGGGAACCACAACCCTTTCTCAGGGAAGATCTGTCTCTCCAAAGATGCCCCCTGTTACCCGACATCTTTTTTTCTGCTGATTCACTGCACAACAGTCAACGGCACAGAACATGAGAGAGATGAGCAACATTTAGGCTGGTTGAATAAGATAAGCATATAAAATATGGCATTTATATTCAAGTTCATGTTTAGGGTTTAATTCTCCTTTAACTGCTGTGAGTGTATTGGTCTTGATCGTGGCTAGGGCCCTATGGGCACAAAATAATATTATTTCCTTCAGACCAGAGAAAAAAAACTGCAGCATGCAACTACTACATGACTTATAGCACACAGTTAGATAGAGGGACAGGGCTAAAGAAAGGATTGATATTGGATACGGATATCTGGGTGCCACTGAAGGTGGCCAAGGTTGAAAGATTCAGGGTGACCCTTGGACTTTTACTTATACAGCCACCCCCTTCTATCTTTCTTTTGATTTTATATGTTAATTGTAAGGTTGAGGTCAAACAGGGTTTTTACATTATTTGAGCGTATACTGTATATGCACAAAATGAATGGAATACAATTCCCACTGGGAACACCCAAAACAAGACGCCAGTATTCTCATTATTCAGTAGAAACGCCAATACACCAAGGAAACTTATAGGATCCGTAGGTTTAGAAATACACCTGGCTGAATACGCCGTGCATTTTCCATATGGTGCCCAAACTTTGGCGAGATGGATTGTATACATACGTATTTGCGGAATTGTCTGCCGGTGACGTAATTATGCTGCATATTGGCAGTCCAGCTAAGTGCTCTTCTGCTTGGCTTTTTTCACAAAAGTTTAATAAAACTCTTCAGAGAGGAATTGTGGGGAATGAGAAAAACCAGAAAAGAAAACTGCAACTGGAAGTTTTTTGGCCCTCAGTGGTCTAAACAAAGAAATGTCTGTGGCAGCAGCAAGAGACTGGAACCGTAATGCCCCAGAAAGAGATTTTAGAGAAAATAGAGTCCGTTTCTTAACACCCACACTACTAAGGCTCAAATTGTCGAGCCCTCGAATTCGAGCGTCGAATAATTGGCAAATAAATATTGGCCAAAATTTTATGAAATATTTGTAGTTTTTGCGCGCTTTTCGAATATTCGTCAAAATCGTATGATCGAATGATTTTACAATAAAATTGTAAAAAAAAGTTTGATTGTTCGAAAAAACGGTTTGAAGCGTTCGATCATACGATTGCTATTCAGGAAAAGACTTAGAAATAAAAGCCTATGGTTGATTCCTATATGATTCTATTGCAATTCGGTAGGTTCAATCTGGTGAAGTAGGCAGTCGAATAGAAATTTAAAGGACAAGTTCTTCGACTGGCAAATAGTCGAGCGATTGAATATAAATTTATTCGATCTATTCGATGCAACCGAATATTCCATATTCGATGGTCGAAAATAATTAATTTGCATATTCAAATATTCGCACAATCGAAAATAGACTATTCGAGCGAATTTTTGAATCTTTCACAGGAATTTGATTAATCTGCCCCTAAGCGTGGTGTAATGCTTACTATACCTCTGCTGCTATATTTACAGTACATGGCCTACTTATATCTCTAAATCCCTGTAGATAATATCTATGCTTTGTTCAGCAGGAATATTATATTTCCTACTTGTCCTATATTTACAGATGAATATTTTAACTGTAATGGCCAGTGAGTGACATTGCATAAAAGGTACGACTTAATTGTTTGGATTATAAGAGGAAACATTTACTCACTCTAATTGCATACATTTGTCCCTGAGATATAGTCTAAGTCAGAATAGTTTAACAATTTTACTGGTCAATTGGACTAATATTTCACAAAGAAATGTTTGAAAAGCCGACTTTAAAGAAGGTGGGATCACCGCAGAAAGGCTGGCCTGACAATAGTAATTAATTAGGCTATTATGTATTCAACTGTGATAATTGCTTTGCTGGAAAGTCACCAGCCATGAAAAAGATCCCTAACATAAATGTAATTTATCAGTCTGAATTGCCTCGGCACAGCTGCATTTTCTCACCTTGAGTCAGTGCAAACTCTAGAAGACAAAACAAGAAGAGAGGAGGCATAACTAAAGCTAGAATAAACTAACTAATTACTTGGCCCTATGGTAAGGTACAGTGGTGTAGCTGGATGTTACTGGGCCCCACAACAAATTAATTGTACCTCCTGGGTCCCCTGCAGCCACATGGTCTGCTTCCTCTGTATTGACTCCTCCTGTAAAGTGCTTTCAGGGCCCCCAGTTATTTTGTACACGTATAAATGAATGCTGCATGTAAGTAAAGAATCCCAGCCAAGACCCCAAACTAGCCACCACATCTGCACTCTCATATCTGTTTTCCACATTTGTACATAGTGGAGGCTTAATGATCAACATTCTCATTTTAGTGGTTTTTGCATACCTCTCAACTGTCCCTTTTTCTGTGGGACAGTCACAATTTTGATAGCTCTTTTCCTAACCTTGTGTTTCTTTTACTAAAATGTCACGTGTTCTCTTTGATCTCTGCACTGAAAAAAAGTTAAAGGGATCCTATCATGGGAAAAAAA
>CM044432.1:147534274-147546028 GCA_024363595.1 Xenopus borealis | reverse complement strand
TTTAAATACATTTATTCATTTATGTAATTTATTATTAGATTTTTTAATTAAAAGAATTTAATGAAAATGATGTGCACTTCCAGAATCAGGAAGTGCTGTCATTGTAACTGGAAGTGACATAATTGGATGTAGACGTGATCAGAAAAAATTTGTAAAAATTGCTATTGAGAAGACCTGCGGCCCAACCCGTGACCCACAAACCCACAGAACCGACGACCTGCATCTATACCCGCACCAGGAACTTCTGCCCGCAACCCGCAGGGTATTGCAGGTTTGTTGGTACCTGACCCGCTGCTGGCAGGAGCATTTTGCTTCTTATTAAAGGAACAGTAACACAAAAAATTTGTGTTTTATAGTTATTAAAATAGAACTGTTAACAGTTCTGTGTTTGCTCTAATAACTGTACTTTAGTTTATATAAACAAGCTGCTAGGTTGCAGTGGGGGCAGCCATTCAAAGTTGAAAAAAGGAGAAAAGGCGCAGGATACACAATATACAATGGGATTCTGCAGTGCTTATCTGTTATCTACTATGTGTCCTTTGCTTGAATGGCTGCTCCAATGGCTACACAGCAGCTTGTTTATATAAACTATAGTTGTGTTTCTGAAGCAATCACCCCCGTTTTACCAATGCAGGGAAACACAATATAATTTATTACGTAAAAACACTTTCATTGTTTGATTTTACTGTTCCTTTAATAGCGAGATTTCAATAATTTCAGCCAATACTGAAGTTCTTTCTTTCAGACGCATTTTCAAGGCATACTCCGGACCCGCACACGTATGGAACTGGTAATGGGCTTCTGGGGCAGAGCATCACCTGCTGCTAAATGTTATCAGTATGTCTTCTCAAAGCAGAAAACACAGTTTATTTACAAGAAGCTGCAGAGCTAAAACATTTTAGATTATAAAGAAAATTGAACGCCATACATGGTCAGATGGTGATGTCCCCAAACAGGCGGATCTCCCCCCAATATGCCCACCATGAGTATGTGTATGGTTACCTTAACTCTGAGTTATATGACCAGAATAAAAAACACTTGGCCTTTATTTTTGAACTTAATATGATCATGGAACTCATTATCTTTGCAATATGCTCCTTTGATTAGCAATATACAAACTACAGGTATGGGACCTGATATCCAGAATGCTCGGGGCCTGGGGCTTTCCAGATAATGGGTCTTTCTGTAATTTGGATCTTCATACCTTAAGACTACTAGAAAATCATGTAAACATTAAATAAACCCAATAGGCTGGTTTTGCCTCCAATGAGGATTAATTATATCTTAGTTGGGATCAAGTACAAGGTACAGTTTTATTATTACAGAGAAAAGGGTAATCCGTTTAAAAAATTTTGGATAATTTGATTATAATGGAGTCTATGGGAGATGACCTTTCCGTAATTCGGAACTTTCTGGGTAACGGGTTTCCGGATAACAGATCCTATACCTGTACTGTACTCAAAAACGTAAACAAATCAACACAGTGTAAGGCTATATAAGCTTGGAAAGCTTTATGTATTTAAAAGTGACTCTCTAACCCACAAAAGGACCAGGTCATTTATTCCATCACCAAGTAACCTGTTAATAAGCTTTATCCAGTATTAGTGGATATCCCGCTTTTGCTTGGAAAATTCCCATTCATGGGCATTTTGCTAGCCAGCAATTCCCTACATTGTGTCTGGTCACACAAGTTTTGGAAATGAATGAAAAACCCAGAGGGGACATAGGAAGCTGGGAAGTAGCAGTAAAATCTTATTGGTCTGTCAAGCATAGAAACTCCATATGAGGTTTATAAAAGTGTTGAGTTTGTTTTTGGCACAAGATTTTAGTTCTCAAATTATGGGAAAGGCACACACTTATTGTCTCTGTTTTTGGCACAAATATGTTTTTCTCGTTGCCCTTTTGTATCATACAAACTTTTCCCGTAATACAAAAAGGTGTGACACTGACAATATCCAAACCTGAATATACAATGCTAAATGTCCTCAATAATATTTCCAGTGCCCTTAAGGTATCTCTGGAAGAAATATTAATGTAGCCAGTATTACATTGCTGTTTGGTAACCGTTTCCTCCTCCTACATAATCATCTCTGTCCATCCGTTACCTGCTCGTGGTTTTATGACTTGCCACAACAGGACGTATTTCTCCTGAACTTATTAAAAAAAAAAACCCAGACTTGTAAATTAATTTGTTCATGCTGTACAATGGCAGTACAGATGGACTCATTAGCATGCACACAACAAATAATTATAGATGAATTTTTCGCCGGGCTGCCTAATGGGCTTGCTGGGTTAATTATGTCAATGTACAATTACAGCAGCCCTGGGAGACATAATGACACACCCTGCTGAGCAGACACTAGCTAATGACGGTGTAATGCTGACAGAGAGAAGACATACTGTTCTGCATGCACCTGCTTACCTCTGCACAAACCACTTCCGTCCGTGTTTCGGGTTTTGCTTAAATAAACAGACATTACTCAAAATTGGTGTATACAAATACAGCAGTTTAAGATTCAGAATGGTGCCAGATGTATGAGAGGTACAGACAATGTTTATCTCCTTGTGTGTCTGTTTATTACCTCCCCTATGAGAGGAGTACCTTGGCTGAAGGACGCTCACTATTAAATGAATAAGATAATAGTGGTGCCCTTGGTTGTGGTGTAATCAGACGTTACCCGACCCAGTCAAATTTTTTACAATTTATTTTAATTGTAAACCTATATACTGAAAATAGACATCTGTCCAGAGCCCCAGAATACCCAAATATTATGCTAAGCCCCTTGTAGCTGTAGTTTTCACTTGGTCTTCATTGTTTATTTATTTTTATAATTGTTTCCTTGTTCTGCTTCTGACTCTTTCTAGCTTTCAAATGAGGATCGTTGACCCCATCTATAAACAAATACATTTATATGGCTACAAAGCTTTTGTTATTGATACCTTTTAGTACTCATCTTCTTATTCGTACTCTTTATTATTCATATACCAAATCAATACATGAATATCCTATACATGAAATCCTTATAAATGGTGCATAGTTATCAGCAGTGCTTAGTGATGTAATTTCTATCACATGACTTAACATCACTGAAACTTGTACGCATGTATCGGACCTGTTATCCAGAATGCTGGAGACCTGGAGTTTTCTGGATAATGGATCATTCCATGATTTGGATAATCATAGGTAATTTGGACCCTAGCAACTAGATTGCTGGAGTTGCAAACAGGAGAGTGGCTGAATAAAAAAACGAAATAACACAAGCCCCACAATTAATAAAAATTTGCAGATTGTCTCAGAATATCATTCCCATCATACTAAAAGTTAACTCAAAGGCGACCAACCCCTTTAACATTAGTTGCCCTAGACAGAGATTAAACTTATTTTATATTTCTGGTCTGGGCTGTTGTTGATGCCCAGTGACTTAGGGCACACATATTGGCTATAAAGGCTAAAATATCAGGCTCAGCAGAAAATTTAATTTTTATCTTCCCTAGAATTTTAAGGTGTATAACTACTAATAAATTCTGCATTGCATTTAAAGAATTCAGGTTTAATTTCCTTTTTTTTTTCTCCTCTCGCTTTCTGTAGAGACATAATTTTTATTGTCCTGAACCTCAAGGCCATTGTTAAGTGGAACTGCTTTTAGCCAGATATTCTTCGGGATGTCAAGAAAATACTTTAGCATTAATAGTTATACACAAGCAACTATTCTTACTGTAACACTGCTGTCTAGCTATCGAGCTAACTGCCAAGTAATTTATCCAAATTACGCAAGTTGAAGATGCTGAGAATCGATTTCTACGGTTTTCCACTGAATTTAAGAAAAACATGACCAGAGGTTTATGATCTTTCTTTAAGATCACACAATAAACTTTAGCAATTTGTCAGTATAAACGCTCTTCAGAGGATAAAGGACCAGAAAGCAGTGCTGAGCGTTTTAAACCTGTGTAGGACAGGAGACAGCCTTAGGCATATTTAACTATTAGGGCAAACAAAAGATCACGTTGATGGATATTACTGTTGTTGAATCTAAAGAAAGAACCTTGATATTTTACAGAAGAATCCTTGTACGGTAATGTACTTGGAGAATTGTTTTTTATAGCTTTATTTAACAGTGTGCTACTACTTTTCACAAGTTTTGTATCTTGCTTCTAAAGCCCTTTAATAAATGGCCAAATGACATGGGGCCCATCATTATCTCCACTAGTTGTTTTATCTACAATAACATCCTTCAGAAATGTTTTTAATTCTTAAATTTTTTTTGGGAAACAAAATAGAAAAAAATCTCAAAAACAAATATTTTAGTTCTGCACCCCTCGTTTTGCCTCAATCAGCAACACAATTAGTATATACAATGTAACAAACAAAGCAAAAGAAGACATTTTCACCTAAACACTGTTGTAATCCTAAAGAGCCATGAATAGTGCATAAATGAAAATTGAAATCCAAATCAATCCATGAATATCCTTGGCGACTTCTAATACCATCATATTCAAAAATTACTCTGTGTGTGTGTATATATATATATATATATACACTGTATATAAGTGCATCCTGACGACATTTCAGAAAGAACCGAAGCATGTTTCCGTTATTGCTGCGTGTACAAAAATAATAAAGACTTAATTATTTTTGTTCAGACACATTGATTATAAAGTAGTAAGTTCACCATATGCCTATGAAATGCACTTTGAGTAATACGATATGGAAGGTGTTAATTGAAATCATAATGCCATTGGCTTGCCTATGTGTGCAAATTTTCATGTCACTAATTGCACCATAAGCTTTTTTTGTATGTTGGGTATTTAAACCCACACTAAACACTTGCACAAAATCCTTGATAAAGGTCCAAATGTGGACCGAAACGTTGGTATGCACAGTGGAATAAATGTTTGTTGAACAGTAAGATTGGAGTGCTTATCTTCATCGCTATTCATCACATTTTGATATAGCACCCACTTGGACGAGTCACAGTGCGGATACACACCTGATATATATACTGCATATAAGACACAAGAGCCATGAATATCCTATAAATTAAATCTTATAAATGGTCTTGCATACAGGTATGGGACCTGTTATCCAGAATGCTGGGGACCTGGGGTTTACAGATCTTTCAATGATTTGGATCTTCATACCTTAAGTCTACTAGAAAATCATGTAAACACTTAATAAACCTGAACCGGGGGCAGCTGGGAAATTAACAAAATGTCTAGCCCTATGTTAGATTTCAAAATGAAATATAAAAAAAATCTGTTTGCTCTTTTGAGAAATGGATTTCAGTACAGACGTCTGCTGGAGCAGCACTATTAACTGATGCGTTTTATAAATCTTATAAATGGTCTTACATACAGTGTTGAACAGTAAGATTGGAGTGCTTATCTTCTTCATCGCTATTCATCACATTTTGATATAGCAACCACTTGGACGAGTCAGAGTGCGGATACACACCTGCTATATATACTGTATATAAGATACAAGAGCCATGAATATCCTATAAATTAAATCTTATAAATGGTCTTACATACAGTTATGGGACCTGTTATCCAGAATGCTGGGGACCTGGGGTTTACAGATCTTTCCATGATTTGGATCTTCATACCTTAAGTCTACTAGAAAATCATGTAAACACTTAATAAACCTGAACCGCGGGTAACTGGGAAATTAACAAAATGTCTAGCCCTATGTTAGATTTCAAAATGAAACATAAAAAAAATCTGTTTGCTCTTTTGAGAAATGGATTTCAGTACAGACGTTTGCTGGAGCAGCACTATTAACTGATGCGTTTTTTTTTTAAAAAAAAACATGTTTTCCCATGACAGTATCCCTTTAAGTTGAATTTGTACGTAAGCTGAAAAGTATATTTACTTATCAAATGCAACAAGATAGACGTTTGTCTTAGCATAGTATTTATTTTTACCTTTCTGTGCTCTGCAGTAGACAACACATGGGACTGGGGCAGGTGGTTTATTGAAGCTAAATGCAAATAAAGGCCAAGCAAACCACAGTATGTTACTGCAATAGCCTCTGTTTGTCAGTATGAGTTGTATGTAAGTCAGGTGTATGTAACGCAAGGGCTTTTTTATTGTATTATACTTCATTGTCATGACTTCCAGTCTACTCCTAAAGGCATCAATTCACAAATGTAATAAATTGATGTGTATTTCATTTCAATTTCAGAATAGCTTTACAAGTTCAAGGGCTGTATAATATAGATAGGATATATATTGCAATGTGGATTACTGACCTACTGATTTTGTATGGGGGGGTGGTGCTGGTGCCCAGTCGCCAATCTCTGCCCAACAGGAGAAGATTTTTATGACCACCGTGCCATCTGATCTCCATTTAAATGTAATTAGGACTAAGTGTATGCATATTGGTATCATGTTGGGATTGCTAAAAGATCGTTGCTGTAGGGGAGGGCTGCCTAGAATAGCTGATTGAAGAAAGTGTGTGATAAATCATTTCCTCTGATAAAAGCAGGGGGTCAACAGGCCCAGGAGTTCCTGTGAGTCAATCATATTCATTTGCTTTAGCTGCGGCTTATTTTCTTCTTCTTTTGAAAGTGTAACCTAGTTATACCAGAGCAAAATTAATCTCTGTGCAGTATAGGTGGTTTGTGATACGGATGTGGGGTCAGGCAGTGTCTAGCGATGATGAACTGTTACAGAAAGCATTACTGATGTATGTGCGTGAGGCTCCAGCAGTGCGGGAAGGTGATTCGGAGGCAATTTGTTTGTGGAACACTACAATTTATCCTGAAGGGCAGTCCTATCATCTTCTACATGCTTTATCTTTTGTCATCAAACAGTGTAGGGTAAATGTGTGGCTCACACACTATTGTTCATAAGAGCTTGCTAAAGACATTTAGCCATTCATATCCTCTTGCCCTCTATGTAATATTGTTGTTAATGATTCCAGCATTTTTATGGTGAGCAGGGCTGGCCCTTGTGGTATTCAACCTTTGATTTCCTCAGCTGCTTTGTGCTTTTTTTCCTTTCCCTCAGTAGTGACCATAAGAGAATATAAGTTTGCTCTGCAAAAGCAAGTTTTATATAGTGGAATTGTGGAAGATACTGTACTTTTGTATAGGTGGTATGAAATATGTGGATGCGTGTGTTTGTGTGTATATATATATATATATATATATATATATATATATATATATATATACACAATACACAAGCCATGAATATCCTGTAAATTATATCCTTATCAACGGTGCTTAGTGATGTCTTTGGTTATAATTAGAACTTAGTGATGTCATTGCTATCACATAACTCACTGAAACTTGTGTATTGTAATAAATAAAGAACCCCTTTTGCAAATTGTGAGGATATTAGAAGTCACCTTGGAGTTCCATGACCTGTATAAAGG
The DNA here is from genome assembly GCA_024363595.1 of Xenopus borealis. Taxonomy (NCBI): domain Eukaryota; kingdom Metazoa; phylum Chordata; class Amphibia; order Anura; family Pipidae; genus Xenopus; species Xenopus borealis. Next base: position 147,538,650 of record CM044432.1, on the reverse strand, counting down.
CACTCGGCCTTCAGCCTCATGTTTTATATGGTCATAGAACACTTTGGTAACTTGTAATATCCTTATATTTTACAAGAGAGGGTACTTTATTCACTATACAGTATAATACACAAAAGCCCTGAATATCTTAAAAATTATATCCTTATAAACAGTGAGTTCTGATGTCATCAGTTATAAACGGTGAGTTCTGATGTCATTTCTGTCACGTGACTCACTGAAACTTGTGTATTATAATAAATAAAGTACCCCCAATTGCAAAATATGAGGATATTAGAAGTTACCTCGGAGTTCCATGACTTGTATAAAAACATTCTGCCTTCGGCCTCATGTTTTTATATGGTCATGAAACTCCTCAGTAACTTATCCTATTTACAAATAGTGCTTAGTGATGTCATCAGTTATAATCAGAGCTTAGTTATATAACCCCATGACTCACTGAAACTTGTTTATTATAATAAATAAAGTACCCCCTGTTGAAATATATAAGGATATTAGAAGTCACCTCAGGGTTATAAATGTTATCTGCAGATTTGCATGACATATACAGTACATATCACATGTCAAAATCATAAGCACCTCTATCTGGCCAAAACATATATAAATGGTTGCCATTTTTATTGGCTGCCACTGGGATCACCTTTGAAGCAAACGAACCGGAGGAGGACGAAAGTGAGACAACCTGGAGTGAAATCACCTGAATGTAGTTGGGAATGATGGGAGCTACAACATGGAGCTGCCCACTACTTCTGTATTTTTCTGTTTCCTTTCTTTACCCACTTTAATCTTTGTATTTGTGTATATTGAATTTAACCTCTGAACTTTCAGGTGTGGTCTACACTCCATCTCTAACGTGTCCTGTTAGGGCATAAGTAAACCTGTGATATCCAGTAATGATTTGTAGTACTGACCAGTTGTTATATTAGAGTAATGTTGATGAGTTTTAGGCTGCAGTGCTAGTGCACATTACTTTTCCCACTGTAATGGAAGATAGCTTCAGGAACATTAGAATCCATTTTTTTATGAATGTTTTATTGCTCTGTAAACCATTCTTCTGTGATTGGCAAATGCTCAGATTACATGCATTCATTGGCAACAGGGATTGTAGGAGTTGCACATAATGCATAGAAATGCTATAGACCGTTAGCGTCGCTGATATTGGTATTAGCAACCTAAAACTGCTAATATCCCAGAAGACAGTGCTCATCCAGCTACTCTGCTGGAAGCAGCCTTATGCTACTGATTATTCTAATAGTGATGCAAAATCAAGTAATGTGTGCATTGTCATAAACATAAAATATTAATAATAAATGATTAATATTAATAAAAATGTATAAGGGCGCCATGAGTTTTGGTCGTATTTATGTGCTGTCATGTTTATTCTTTTGTGATATTGCAGATCCTGCTCCTTTGCTGGAAGCAACCCGTGGCTTAGAGGATCGGTTGCAACAACTTCAGCGCATTGATCCAGAGAATAAAGCTGTTAAAGAAATCAGTCGCCACTGGAAAAAGTATTCTGACTTCCTCTCTGCTGCTAAAGGTAACGCAATGACAGGTATTCCACAAACTGTTACCAATGAAATGCAAGTTGTGTAATAAAAGGAACTTGCATGGATCGGGTCTTGTTACCCAGAGCAACCAATCAGCAGGTTCTATTTACTGGGAACCGCTATGAAAGTAAACATTTGATTGGTTGTAGTGGGTTACTAGACTGCAAATGTCCTAATGGCCCTTATCATTATTATAGCTGGCTTGGGAACAGGAGAAGTCAGTGGAGAGGGATGAATGCAGCTGAGAAGCACAAACCATGGCGAGAGAGCAGGTTTCTGCTAGGGATGCACCAAATCCACTATTTTGGACTGAGCCAAATCCTTTGTGAAAGATTTCTGAATACTGAACGAATCCTAATTTGCATATGCAATATGTATTTGCATATGCAAATTAGAGGTGGGAAGGGGAAAACATTTTTTACTTGTTTTGTGACAAAAAGTCATGCAATTTCCCTCCCCTAATTTGCATATGCAAATTAGGATTTGGTTCGGCCAGACAGAAGGATCTGAATCCTGCTGAAAAGGGCTGAATCCCAAACTGAATCCTGGATTTGGTACATCTTTAGTTTTTACAGAACTGTAGTCAAGCAGGGATAGCAGAATTGGGAATATAATAGTGTATCCCTGGCATGGTGAGTCAGGACAAAAATAATCGCTGGATTGGGATAGAGAATACAGTGAGACTGTGGCCTTAGCTGGGGAAAGGAAAGAACACACTTATGGATGAGCTGAGGTAGTAAGTGAAAGAGCAGTCCTGTGTGGCTTTAAGGAACAGTAATATCAAAAAAGAAAGTGTTTTAAAGCAATTAAAATATAATTTACCACCCTATGATGGTAAAACAGTTGTTTGCTTCAGAACAGGGCGCACCAGGCAACCCAGCCAGCCGTGGCGCAGGGAGCATGCACACCCTACCATTCGCGTTACCACCTTCTGGTATGCTCTCCTCCTTCCACCATGCTCTCCCCCTTCCACCATGCTCTCCCCCTCCCCTCCTGTACACGCGTGCATGCGCACAAACAGTATGCAGGAAAGAGGAATGCACTCGGCCGGACTAGGGGTAGGAAGCAGAGAAAGGTGCAGGCTTTGCGCCCTAGGCACGTGCCTACTCTGCCTACCCCTAGTTCCGGCCATGCAGAAACACTACTATAGTTCATATAAACAAGCAGATGTCTAGGAATGGCAGAAATTGAAAAAAGGCTACATGGCACAGGTTAAATAGTGGATAACCAATAACACCATTATGTTCTACAGAGCTTATCTGCTATCTTCTGTGTAACCTGAGCCTTTTCTTTGAATGGCTGCCTCCATTGCTACACAGCAGCGTAAATGTCAAAAATATTATTTTATCATGTTATCCTGACTTTGTAACTGTCTGAGAAGGCTACATTGCTTATCTAATGTACTGCCTTTTGTAAAATATAAGGATATTAGAAGTCACAGATTAGTTCATGAGCAAATAAATGCATGAGGACATGTGCATTTATACAGGGCATAGAACCCACATTTTTATATAATTTTTATATATTTTGATGCAATATGTCAGTTATAATTGTCGCTCAGTGATGTAATTTGTGTCACATGACTCACCAAAAAATGTATTATTATACTAATTATATTATTATACTAATTTTATTATATAATTATATTATAATAAATGTACCCCCTGTTTTTCGATATAAGGATATCTGAAGACACATCAGAGATCCATGACCTGTAGAAAAGCACTCGATCTTCACCATTGTGCTTTAAAATGGTCATGGAACTCCTCTGCCACTTATAATAACTTGATTTCTTATATTTTACAATAAGGGATACATAATTCACTATAATTGTAACAGGTGTATTTATGGTTCTTGTTCATTGTAGTACAACTACCATGCTGTTAAATTGCACACAAGCGCAGTAAAAATTTCCAGATGAAAGTTCATCAACATAGGGGTCAGTGACTCTCTAAGGTACGATGATATTAAATGTAAAGAAGGAGCTGCCATTACACATGTTATATATATACGTATAATAAAAAAAGAGATGTTTATGGCAGGATTGCCTCCCATCTTGCAGAGGCACTTGTGCACACACAGGAATATTATCAATCATTACAACCTCTTCTGTTGATGATGTAGTTTGCTTGGTATTTTATAGCCAGGGACGTTGCTGATGTTACTTTTCTTCTATGGCCTGTGTAAGTGATGATGGCAGCACAGTCCAACTAATCAAGAGGCAGAACTAGGAGATTTTTATGTGCCAATCAGCAGAAAATTGATATCTCATAAGCAAGGTTTATTTATTTTATTTTTTTTAGGATTTTATTTTTTAATTCTAATTTTGCAACTCTTCCCTTCTAAAAGAAAAGTGATTGTGGTTGTATCTGTTAATGATGCATTTTACTAAAGTTAAAGAATGGCTGCAGCATTAAAGTCAGTGTTATTGTCTGCTGTTTATCAGTCACTGTACACTCTTATTCAGTATGGTGCTGCTGCTTTATGTAGGGGTGCTGTTCAGTGACCCAGCCTCTCTGATGATGTCAAACTTGACCCCCAACCTTCAAGTGAAATGCACAGATTCTAATTCTTTCCCTGCAGCTCATGTCTGTTTTACTTAGTATCACCACTACTGGATAAATGACACCAGCATAACCTCCAGCTAATGTAAAATAAAATAAAACACACTCTTGCCATTATTCTATCTCAAATTTATAGCCATCAATCTATCATAGTGTTTTGCTTAGTTAAACGCAAATGGCATGTATCTATATACAGTATGTAAATTTTAACTGATATCTGGCTACATATATATATATATATATATATATATATATATATATATAT
>CM044432.1:147502060-147512371 GCA_024363595.1 Xenopus borealis | reverse complement strand
ATAAGGATATAATTTACAGTCTGGTCCCATTGGGAAATGACCAGACTGTAGATTATAATGAAATATCATTAACAACCAAGCCAACACTATTGGGATAGGTTGAAGAATGTGTGTAGGCCTACTCCAGTTGCAAATAAATACATTTATATGAAAGAGAATGTATCAGTATATTGCACTTAGTATCTAATGTAGATATTCCATATGTTCCAGGGATGTACAAATTTGGTGTGATACAGATATGTCCCAATATGCTACTGTACACATTATGTTATGCTTTTTATGGTCAGATCTGGGTCTGATAAGCAGATATAAATAAGGGCCTACACAGACCCTAGGCAAGAGCATATATATATATATATATAGTCCAATATCAGGCCAATATTAGTCAGGCAACCCACTGATTTGTCCCCATATAAAACATATAAGGTTCTGTAGTACAATATACATACAATAGTTCACTACACCAGCAGCTGCCAATATGTTGGGCCTGACATATGTCAAGGGGGGTCCAACCTGAAGGCTAGACAGAGTAAGATTAGGAAAGCAGGTCGGTTTGCTCTCTTCCTTTGATCCCAGCCTGAAAACCATATATTCTAACATTTTTATATACTAAGGCAGGGCTGTCCAACTGGAGGCCCACAACCCCCCCTTGTGTTGCCCTCCATGAGAGTCTGCCTTCTGTGTCTGCTTACCAGGTGTAATCTTTAAAAGGCATCACCACCTAGATTAACTGGCCCCTGCATTGTTTAAACCTCAAATTCAGACTAATCCCCTGTATTGTTCACACCTCTGATCCCCCTGCACGAACACCTGTAACGCCTCTAATGTTCACACCCCTAAAGCTCTGTACTGTTCACACCTGAGACCCAGACGGAAACTGCCCACATTGTTACCTTGTTCACACAAAATGCTAATGGGGCACCAGCACTGTGTCACTGTATGTAGTACATCTTAGAGTGGTCTTGATGGGTTTCCCTGTCTCCTGCTCTGTTCTGCCTTCTCTATGCTCTCTTTGTGTGCCCTACTCTGCGTGCCCAGGGGTGATCCAGCCCATTTTACCACCCACTTCCCCACGGCATTCAGGTTTTCAGTGCCGGATGGGGGTCCATGGTGCTACTGCAGAGCGCGCAGGCGAGTGCCTCAACTTGCCTCATTGGCCGAGCACCCCTGCCAGTGCCGCTTGAGTGTGCCATTACTACCGTTAATGTGGATATGATCTTAAAAGTGATAACATGGTGTGTGATAACATGGGTGTGATTTACAGTGGGTGTGGTTTAAAAGGGTCAACGCTGTCTCCTATTATTGGCCCCCTTAGTACAGTGCGGTACCACAGACGTTGGACAGCACTGTACTAAGAGGTCCCTGGTACTAATAATCTGGAAACCCCTGAACTGTATTCTCAGGCTCTGCCAATACAAGAGAAAAATCTCCTGAGGAGGCACAATAAAATGACTATTTGTATGCCTATTTTGTACCATTGTTTAAAAAGACAGCAGTACTATTTTTAATGGTATGACCAAATCGCTGCAGACACCTTGTCCATCATCAATAAAGCATCATTATGCTGTTGCAGTGTTTTTTGGTACTGTATATTTGCCTGAAGACTTTGCTAGATGAATACTGTTAGGGAGTGGCCCTAGTTAATTGACAAACAGTGCAACAAGCTTGATGTCTCCCATGCATCTCTAAAGCTGAGCATCTCTTTATTAGGATATAGCTTTTCCTCTGATAAATCGCTAGCCATTCTTCATCATCCAGGACAGTTATCGAAGTATTATTCTGCATTGCAGGACTGGAGGAATGGATGTCATATCAGTACATGTGGCCCACTATATGTGTCAATAAAATGCTATAAAGGTCCAGAAGGATTATAGATTATTGTTAGTATTCTTTATTATGCAGAGATTCCTCTCTCAGTGGATCTTAAAATCCATGGATGCTATCACATCTGCACACAATAAGGTCAATTTTATCAGGAGGCAATCAACTTGCTTGCATGTTTTAGGAGTGAGAGAGGAAATCTGAGTACCCTGATAAATCACATGAAGCATGGGGAGAATATACCATTCTATATACAGCATATTACTGTGTATGCTTCAACTTCGTATAAAAAAAATGTGTCCCTTGGTAAAATACAAGTATCATATTCACTGCAGCACACTGGAAGTTGAATATTTTTGCAATCAAAGTGTTGTATTAGCTCTTAGTAGACCTATAAAGCTGGCAACGTTTCAGACCCTTCTGGGTCCTTTATCAAGCCCTTGGTAAAAATATATTGAGGGACTCCCATGGAGATTTGAGATCTTTTGTGAAGTTGTCCTTTGTAGCATCTTCTGTACATGTTTATAGGTTTCTATATTAACAGCCTTTTCTATCTTTCTTTCCGTAGAGGCTTACAGGAAGCGCAGATAACATTGGCTGGCAGGCTTGGAGAAGCTGAGGAGAAGATCAAGGTTCTTCATTCAGGTCAGTGAAAGACATTTTTGGCCTATTCCTTTTTCAGGTATACTTGCTATAGGTGATGAGTCCCGCTGTGCCACGGCATGCACAACTAATCATGAAACTCATTATGAATCAGCTGCTACTGGTGTAAGAGATTGTCATAAACAACAAATCCAGTTGCTTCATAATCACTGAAGGTCTCCTGTGTTTTAATAGGGATGTAATTGCGAGCCGCACCCACCATGTAAATTCAGATTTTAATATATTATAAATTGGCTTCTCCCCTGCACAAGAAGCGTGACTCTTGGGAGGCATAGCCTGTGTACTGTAATGAATAGGTACCAATGGCATTGGCGTGTTTCCCTTACTAACAGTTTAATAAGAAGGATGTTCCAGACTATACTTCATTAGTTTCTGTTCAACAAGTCGTAAAACTTTCATTGTGTATTAGATTAAAAGGCAGTTTTAATCAGGGACGATCGCCCACTGGTCCTGCAGCTATTGGTTTAACATTCCCAGCATAGCGCTACTGAAGAAGTCTTGTGGGACTGCACAGAGAGTTATAGCTGAGAGGCCACATGGGTTAAAGGAATTCTGATGGGTTCGTATTCCTTATTGTCTCTTTTGTAATATCAGTTCTGCTTACTGTAAATCTAATTTTTGGTATCACTTTATCAGTCTATACAGTATATAGGAAAATTCCATTTGTACTTAAAATATGATGTGTACAATTGGACACCAACTTTCATAACAATGTTGCGGGACTACAACTCCCAGCATTTATATTATCAAGAATTTTAGTATTTTTTTAGAGCCAGCACATTGGCAATATATTTTGGTTTCATAACCCCCAAGGCTGCTTTATGCATTATGATTTCCAGTGAAAGCTATTTGTTTTCTATTTTTATGCTATTGAAAGGTTTGCATTGCCTTTAAAACAAAAAAAGCACAGATTACCCTTATGTATAGTGAACCATATGTTCTTAAAGGGATTCTGTTGAATTTTATGATATCGTTTTTATTTCTAAATTGTACTGTTTACACTGTAAATAATTAACTCTACTATATACAATTTTATTCCTGAACCAACAAGTGTATTTTTTTATTTGTAATATTAGTGTGTAGGCAGCCATCTCATTTTTCCTGGACATGTGCTTTCAGAAAGAGCCAGCACTTTAGGATGGAACTGCTTTCTGGCAGGCTGTTATTTCTCCTACTCAATGTAACTGAATGTGTCGCAGTGGGACCTGGATTTTACTATTGAGTCCTGTTCTTATATCTACGGGGCAGCTGATATCTTGCGTTTGGGAGCTGCTATCTGGTTACATTCCCATTATTCAGTTGATATGCTGCTTGAGGGGAAGGGCATTATATCACTCCAACTGGCAGTAAAGAGTGACTGAAGTTTATCAGAGCACAAGTCACATGACTGGGGCAGCTTAGAAACTGACAATATGTCTAGCCCCATGTCAGATTTCACAATTGAATATAAAAAATCTGTTTGCTCTTTTGAAAAATGTATTTCAGTGCAGAATTCTGCTGGAGCAGCACTATTAAAGTAAAACTATACCCCCAGAACAATGTAGGTCTCTATAAAAAGATATTGCATAAAACAACACATATGTAAAACCCTGCTTCATGTAAATAAACCATTTTCATTATCATATACTTTTTTAGTAGCATGTGCCATTGGGTAATCATAAATAGAAAATTGCCATTTTAAAAAATAAGGACGATACCAAACAAACTATAAGTTAGGTCACATGAGCCAATTAACAGACAGAGTTGTGTCTTTTGCTTCCATGCTTCTTCCTGTTACAGTTGGAGTTGTAGTATTTCTGGTCAGGTGATCTCTGAGGCAGCACACAGACCATCACCAAATGGTGGTTCAAGGCAAGAGATGTAAAAGGGCAATATTTACTTAAATATATATACCAGTTTGGTAAGGTTTTTTAATATGTCACTTGTTGCTCAAGCATTCATTTTGCGGGTATAGTTTTCCTTTAACTGATGCGTTTTGAAAAAAACATTTTTTCCCAATTTCCCTTTAAATAAACCTGACCATACACAGGTCAATAACACTGCCGGTTTAATTTTATAACAGCCAGTATCTTAAATGGCCAGCATTCCCAGCAAGCTGCTTGACTGATATTTGGACATGTTTTAAAATCCTGTCGGAAAAAGGACCAAATTGGCATGTTGATGTGGTTCTTGTCCAGTGGGTCTCCATAAGCCCCCAATATGCACATGGCAACCTCACCAAACAAGTGGATCTGTAAATGTATGTATGGCCAGCTTATTTATTCATGTCTCAAGAATGACTCTTTGTATTTTTATTAGAGCATCTCTCTATTTACTGATATGACAGTTTGTCAGAAAACATCTTTTGGTCTTCTTTAATATCCACCCTAGAAATCAGAGAGGCAGATGGGGAAGAGAAGGGAAAATGAATCACCTGTCACTTTGGATCCCGATGGCTCTTGGAAAAGTCTGTTGTTATGACCTGGTTATTTATCTCTTTCTAAATGGGGAGATCAGGCAGTTTAATCCAGTGCATGTGTTTCTTTTATTGTTCAGCACTACAGACGACACAGAGAGAGCTGCTTGACCTGCGGTGTCAATATGATAAAGAGACGGCGTCTAAGTAAGTTACCTGTGTTTCTTTATCTGCAGGAAATAAATGTGAGCATGATGAGCTTGTTAAACAAGTTACATCCTTTCCTCAGCGTTGTATTGGTTTGGAAAAGGCTGATAGATCTCAAAGTAATATATTCATATGGATGTGGCAGCTGCAGTTTGCTATAGGATTTCGGGCCTGTTTACTTTTTTCCAAAGGGAATCTATCTGTGATATATATATATATAAATGCACATTCTCTGGAGCAAAACAGGGCTGGATTTAAAAGTTGTGCACCCCATAGGTCACCTCATTTCCCCTCTACCTGTTGCTTGCATCCATTTCTGTTCTGCTTCAGCACTTAAAAGGAGAATTCAACCAGTAACATAAAAAAAACCCTAACCTACCGAGACCCGCCTTCCTCCTCCGCCCCAGCCTTCCTGGTACCCAGGGCAAATGCCCCGAACTTTTTACTTACCCCTCGTGCAGATTCTGTCTTCAGGAGTTCACGGCAGCCATTTTCTTTTCTTTGTTAAACTTTGGAAACAAAGCAGAGTTTCAGCGCCTGCACAGTTAGAGTAAACTTACTGGCCCAAACAACTGCACATGCACCGACACTCAAAAACATTTTCGAAAAACTTTCCTGCAGTCGTTCGGGACTCCAGCTGCGCATACACCAAAAATGCTGGTCTTCTTCCGAACTTAAACAAAGAAAAGAAGATGGATGCCGTGAACTCCCAAGGACAGAATCTGCACCGGGGGGTAAGTTAAAAATTAGGGACATTTGCCTGAAGGGCAGTTAGGCTGGGGGAAGGCGAGAGAGAGGGGTCTACATAGGGTAGTGGGGTAGGGTTTTTTAAGGTTACTTGTTGAATTATCCTTTAACCTCTACTAGGGACTGGTCGGGCTGTCAAAATCTTCTGCCAAGTGCTAATAGGCCAGTGGTCAGTATACCATACCATGATTTGGGCCACCCAAGGCCTTTGTGGTCTGCCAACAAATTTGGGCCTGTTTGCTAGGGGTCCCAGTAGGCTCTGAAGCTATCATGTGAAATAGTATCTTGCATGAAATGTTTTAGGGCTTTGCAGAAGTTTTGATCAGGTAATGTAGCCTACTAAATCTTTACATTTCCTGATCAAAACTTCTGCAAAGCCCTAAAACATGCAAAATACTGTTTCACATGATAGCACTAGAGACTACCAGGGATCCTAGCAAACAGGCCCAAATTTGTTGGGAGTCTTTTACAAAGTCCAGGTGTCAGAATGGCACAAACTGCTAATTTCTTGCCACAGAGACATGTGTATGCACAGTGTTGACTTGCTACGGCAGAGTATTCATGAGTGGCTGATTTTTTTTTTTTTTTGGAAAGTTAAAGGCCAGGGCAAAACCAGGTTTTGCTTAATGAAATTAAGCAATTTTCCTATATACAGTCTAAGCAACTTTGTTGTATACATTCATTATGAATGAATGCAGAGAAGTAAAAGAGGCAGTCATACTAGTTTACATATGTACTGTATGTAGTAATGCTTAGTCTAAAGCTACTGGAGTAATCCTCCTTATACATGGATCTCGCACCTCTACCCACTTGCTCTTTTACTCTTCCCAGTATATTGTTTCTAATGGAGATTATTCATCTGAATAAATACACTCAAAATAGTAATATCCACAATAAACCTTGATTTTAATCATTAATTCTGTATGAAAGTTAAAATATCCATGCCAAGGAAAGCAAGGCTCTAGTTGCTTACACAAACCCTCCCTGAGTTGATTAGGTTTTATAGCGGGGAATCCTTTAGGATGACATCCTGAAGTCATGTTGGCTTGTCTCCCAGCCTCTTTTGTTCAGGAACTTGGCATCAGTTAATATGTGAATGGAAAGCTGCCACTGGGGATTATTTGGTCTGTCTTGCCTTCAACACAAGCAGGTCTAGGGGTCATCATGGTCCTCTGGAGTTACATTTTACCTAATGATACTTGATAGTTTGTCCTCTTAACATTTCATGATTCCGTGTTTGTTGCTATTTTTAGTGTTAACATCATAAAGATCTAGTATTCTAAACATCCTTCATCAATCTTTTAATGGGAGAAACTCATGGGAAATTATTATTTTTTTTTAAATGCATCAGTTAATAGTGCTGCTCCTGCAGAATTCTGCATTGAAATCCATTTTTCAAATGAGCAAACAGATTTTTTTATATTTAATTTTGAAATCTGACATAGGGCTAGACATATTGTTGATTTCCCAGCTGCCCCAAGTCATGTGACTTGTGTTCTGATAAACTTCAATCACTCTTTACTGCTGTACTGCAAGTTGAAATGATATCACCCCCTCCCCTTTTCCCCCTAACAGCTAAACAACAGAACAAAGGGAAGGTAACCAGATAACAGCTCCCTAACACAAGATAATAGCTGACTGATAGATCTAAGAACAGCACTCAATAGTAAAAACCCATGTCCCACTGTTCTATTCAGTAACATTGAGATGGAAAAATAACAGCCTGACAGAAAGCAGTTCCCTCCTAAAGTGCTGGCACAAGTCACATGAACAGGGGCAGCTGGGAAATTGACAAAATATCTAGCCTCATGTCAGATTTCAAAACTGAATATTGAAAAATCTCTTTTGAGAAATGGATTTCAGTGCAGAAGTCTACTGGAGTAGCACTATTAACTGATGAGTTTTGAAAAAAACATGTTTTCCCATGACAGGATCCCTTTAACCAGGTTTAAACCAAAGGTTACAGTCAATGAGATGCCAAGCAGCTTGAAGAACCAGAACTATGCCATTTGTACCCTGCATTGTCAGGACCTCCATTAAGAAGCATGGGACCCCATACTTCTAAGTTAGTGGGACATCCCCCCAAGGAGGCCATCATTATTGTCTTGTTGGTCACCAGAAGTAGATTGTAGCCCAGTGAAAAAAAAGGTCCACCCCAGACATGCCTTTATACTACTACAGTAGAACTACACTTGCATTTTACAACAGACCACTAAAACAAATATAATAAAAAACTTAAAATGTGGACATGTGCTACACTGTGAACAATAGGCAAATAATCCAGGAAACTGTAAAAGCAAGATTCTACAGTAATTTGTCCAAATGTTATTGCTTTAATTTTGCCCACTTTTTTTTGTGAAAAACAGCAGTAAAATGCAATATTTGCACTACTTCCTTGTCTAGCATGAATTTCTTTTCTGAGCTCTCCTTCTCTCTTCAACTGAGAAGACTAAAAAGGTGCCTATTGTGCTTGGCTGACTGATTTCCACTGGAGTTGAAACAGTGAGCATGCGCAGTAGACAAGTAAGACTTAATGGAAGGAGAAAGGTATTGTATGTTATTCTGGGGACAGTTTCTACGCCATTTTAAAAGGCTTACTTTAACATCAAGCAAGGGATAGAAAAAATTTAATTATTTATTAATCTGCCCTTTAGTGTAAAGTGGTGCTTGTCAATATAAAAATATGATGAAACAAAGCTCGGTATATGTCTCCATTCAAATAGGATGTACCGAATCCGCTATTTTGGATTCAGCCAAACCCCTCAATCCTTTGTGAAAGATTTAGCTGAATACTGAACCGAAGGGTGGGAAGGGGAAAACAGTTTTTGCTTTCTTGTTTTGTTACAAAAAGTCACGCGATATCCCTCCCCATCCATAATTTGCATATGCAAATTAGGATTCGGATTTGCTTCGGCCGGGCAGAAGGATTTGTCCGAATCCTGCTGAAAAAGGCCGAATTCTGGATTCGGTGCATGCCTAAAACACTACAAGCTGTATAAGTGGCGGTCATCTGAGCACATTGTTTCTTTTAAGGCCCATGAGTCCCTTTTAACATAACAACACAGGCCTGTTTTGTATTGTAAAGTCTTTTCTGGCATAGATCTAAAAATGATCAAATGTCTGATGCTCTGGATAAGAAAAGGGTAGAGTTACTGCCTAGCTGTTGTTCTTCCCTGGAAGATGGGAAGTTACTTGGCACCGTTCACATCACTTGGCACGTCATGGCTATCAACGGTTATGATGAAAAGAAAATTGATTTATTATTCCTTGTAGGCACCACAAGAACTTCAGTGGAACATGTGCAACCATGGATTACACCAAATCCTTTACTGCTTCTATTGCACAGGTGTAACTGCTGCTTTGGGAGAGCTGAAATGCTCTTTTCTACTAAGACAACAACTTAACTTTATTAAATGTACGCTTGCTCATTTGTGATTAAATTGGTGTGGTGCCATCCATTTTTATGTGTCTGGAACATCTTCTCCACCCCTTTGGCTCTCACCACTATGACAGGCTGCCAAATCTCACAGCTGTAGCCGTTGTTTGCCAGTCTCCCTAACACTAGGCAACATGGTCCTTTTTACTCATTACACAACAGAGAGAGAACACGTCCTGTCATTACACTAAAGCAAATGTTCTTTTTTAATCTTATAGGTCATCACTTAATGTATTGGAATTCATGTTTTAAGGCTATGTGGAAGAATTTTATCCACAGAAAGGATGAGAATGGTCCATTTTGCAACTACAGAAGTTACATATCAAAAGGATTTTTTGTATAAAGCAGTGTTTCAAATACTGGTTGTTTTGTGCATTATAGTGTTAGAGAGGTCTGCCAAGTTAGGTGGTATACTTTCCCTTTAAACCATTACTGTGAACCAAGACTGTTGATATAGGAAATAAGGTCAATCACAGAGACAATTAAAGGAGCAGATTACCCCCTTGTTCAACATGAGTTCAACCTATGGGACTTTTTATTAACATACGTTTTATCTATTGGTGTAATCATTGTTATTATTATTTCTTGAACTAAGAAGGGAAGTTGAAACCACTCCATGTTTGGTCCTTGTAAAATAAATAGCTTGTCAGTACATCAATCATCTCTCTACATATTTGATAGAATATATGAAGAATGAGTATTTTTATGAACACAGTACCTACTGACAAGGGCAATCAACTATACAGGCTAAGTTAAGACATAGGCAGTATCAGGGGCATAGGCCAAGATCAGGGCAAGCATAGTTCAACTGAAAGCAGGATAAGACCAATGTCAGGGCAGGCTGAGTTCCAGTGTAGGCAGTGTCAGGCCAAGATCAGGGCAAGCTGAGTTCAGACGTAGCCAGTATAAAGCCGAGGTAAGGGCAGGCTGAGTTTCAGCAAATCCATAAATCAGACCAAGGGCAGAGCTGGCAATGAATGAGCAATTCAGAAAATATGTTGGTCAGCAACTAGTCATTAGAAGTCAGGAATGCAGACCGGAC
>CM044432.1:147473375-147484278 GCA_024363595.1 Xenopus borealis | reverse complement strand
ACAGTGAATACCTGTGCTCTGCTATAACACTATTTCACCTTTTAATGTTTCTAGAAGCTGGAAGAGAAGTTACAGCATCAGTCGGATTATGAAGAAATTAAAACTGAACTAAGGTTGTATTGGCACCATCCTCTACTCCATGTCATTTCCTTATCATTGTGATTAATGCTGAGCCGTGCGTAACTCTCCGGGCTTCTGCGGTTATTTTGTAATAAAACAAGACAGCAGTGTCACAGATGTTTATGTTTATTACCAGTGCAGATGACAGGAGAATAATGCAGCTGAAATGTTCTACATAGTTATCCTTGTGTCTCATCAAATATATCTCCATTTATTAACCCTGAGCTGCGCAGAGTGTAAGATAACATGCATGGTTTCAGTACAGTATTGCTCATTACCTGCAAATAATTGTGGTTATGAAAGTAACACACTGTGAGGACAGGCCAACTCTTCCTGGATTGCATGTCCATCATCACTCTGGGAAGCTGGGCAAGACCATGCTGTGGTTTTGACAGCTCAGTTAGCAGTGTCTGGGGTCATCACTGAGTTTACTTGGCTAAAAGCTTGATGCAACTCAAAGAAGGTCCTATAAACCTGACCCCCAAAAACATGAAATACAGAGTTAATGTACTAGGTCCGAATTATCCAAATTGTGCAGCCTAAAATCTATGAATTTTCTTCTGGAAATGATTTCTTCCACTGAAACCATGTTCTTAGTACCTGCCTTGCTTTGGTATTGCCCATAAAGTGCATTATAGTGCCTGCAGACCCACTGCTACTATAGAGAATTATCCAGATATTTACTTGGAAAAAGAGGGCATAAAAGCACTAGGATTGTTTGTGCCCAGGAAAACCTAATCTTCTTTTCATATTATTATGTTGCCTCTGTTTGCTCCACTTGTCTCATCATTGGGGGAAATGTAATAAAATTTGCAAAGAGAATAAGTTTTCAAATAAAACAAATTTGCAAATACAAATGTGCATGTCGCAATGTAATATTCTTCATTAGGCTTTTATTGCATTGGGAATCTTTAATTAAATTTTGCTTTAAGAAGTTTTATTACATACACTGCCCGCTAAAGCAAACTATAAAATTCGCAATCACTATCCTACTGTTGTGCGAGGGGCAAATTGGTCACAAAGGCTAAATTGTTTCATTTGTGAACATTTAGGGGCAGATTTACAAAATTCACATGAAGGATTTGAAATTCAATCAAATAAAAAAAAAATCGAATTTCAAATATGCAAATGAGGTGACTTGACCATCGAATTTGAAAATTCAACAGTTTTGAATAATTTGAATTTAATTGTATTCGAATATTCGATGGTCGAAGTACTTCCCCTTTAAAAAAAAATTTGATAGGCCAGTTCGCCAAATTGAACCTACCAAATTGCTTTAAAACCATATGGGAAGCTCCCATAGGTGTTTTAAAGCGAATTAAAAAAAATCTGATCGAAGGGTTAAAATCTTCAAACTATTTCATCGTTCCATCGAATTTTTTATATTCGATCGTTCGATTGGTCGAATTGTGTTAAAACCATTCGAATTTGAACGGTTTTAAATTCGAAATTTGAATTCGAGGGTTTATTAACCCTCAAATTTAAATTCTAGTAAATCTGCCCCTTATTCTCATTGCGAACAATTTTTGCATTTGCAAGCAATATTATATTCCCCCTATTGAGCTACATTTATCCAAATGTAATGCTGTTAGATGGTATTTTTTCTCCTATGGTTTATGTTTCACCACATAATAAGCAAAACAGAATCCTGCAAACAGTTACTGGCACCAAAATTATAAACCACCGCCGGCACCAAAGCAACAGTGTGGTCAGATCAGGAGAATGTATAAGTGCTAGTGGATTAAGGCAGTCGCTACCAATCTATGGTAACCTCAGTTAGGTTCTAATGGCTTCACTATAAAATCATTTTACAGCAAATCATTTGAGCAGAAGGGAGTCTCTATCAGATAATTTTAAAGGAACAGCAATTCATGTATAATGTACTGTTGCCCTACACTGGTATATATATTGTGTTTGCTTCAGATAGACTACTATAGTTTATATAAAAAAGCAGGTTTACATAGCAGATACAGATACGTTCCCATTGTATTATACAGAGCTTATCTACTAGGTTACCTGTACCTTTTCAAACTGAATGGCTGCCCTCATGGCTACACAGCAACTTGTTTGTATGAACTATAATAGCATTTCTTAAGCAAAAACACCAATTGTACCAGTGCAGGTCAATAATATATCAAGTATGAATTACTTTAAAACTCTTTTAATTTTTGGTGTTACTGTTCTTTTAAGGAATCATAGACTGCATCATTAGCAAACAGCCCACCAATAGAACAGCAGTATTTTCTATTCTGTTTTACAATAGGTCTTCATTATCCTGATATCATTTCTTAAAAGCCAACATTTTTTTTCTTTTTTATTTAACAGCATATTAAAAGCAATGAAGTCTGCCTCTGCAAATTGTACCATTTCCCAGGTTAGTACGACAGTATAATAAAGAGAGAGACGAGGATTTTGAGTAGATACCTGTAAAATAATCCACTTAATATTTGTGCTTTTTTTAGTAAATACCTGTAAAATAATAATCCACTTAATATTTGCAGGAAACTTCTACTCCTGAGGATTCCTTGTTGATTGCAAAGGAAGCATTCTTCCCAACTCAGAGTTATGTCGTAGAAAAGCAGAGCATCCTATCCAGCAATGGTACGTTTAGTCCAATTAACAATCAGCCATGAACCGTGTATGCTGTAGTCTCTATGTGGACAAATAAACGTCTTGTACAGTGTCACACAGGTATAGGATGTCTGTGACTGCTAAAGCTTATGGGATATGTAGCTTAATAACAGCTACAGAAACTTGTATAGTTCCTATAGTAACTTCAAAGGAGTTGTTCAGTATAAAAATAAAAACTCTGTGAATAGGCTGTGCAAAATAAAAAAAATTATCTAATATAGTTAGTTAGCCAAAAATGTATAAAGGCTGGAGTGACTGGATGTCTAATATAATAGCCAGAACTTCTCTCTTGGTTTCCACTTATTGGTTACCAATCAGTGACTTGAGGGAGGGCCACATGATTGTGTTTGAATCTGATCTGCATGCTAACTAACCATATTAGAAAAACATTTTTATTTTGCACAGCCTATCTATTGATCCAGTTTTTTTATTTTTTCAATGAACGGGTCCTTTAAGATCTAAATTACAGCTTTTAGACTATTTCAGGACATTTATAAACAGGTGAAAATAAAGTTCAACCACAGAGGGGACATCTCGGCTCTCAGTTCTGTTGTCATTATCCCTGGTGAAATGTATTTATTTTCACTCTTTGTTAACCATAACCCATAGTTAGCACCATCTTTTTAGCATGTATAGGCGAGTAATGTTATCTCAAATGCTTGTCCGTGTTTGTTAAACTTCAGCAACCAACCAATCAACAGCTAGCATTTACTGGTCAATGAAATATCCAGTGGATTGCCACAGGTTGCTATACACAAAACAAACGTTGTGCCCATTATTATAGTTTACCTAGTGAGGAAGTGATATAGCTACTAATATGAAATAACTTTGTCTTACTTGTAAGCTATAATGTTACTGAAAGTCACAGAGATGTTCTATAGCCTATAAAAACATGAGGCTTTCAGACCATGGTACAATGTTTTCAAATTGAATACATCTCTTCTAGTGAGTCATGTGGCACATGTAACTAATAACTGATTGTGGCACTAATCTTCATTTATATACTATATAAAATACCCAATTTTGTAAAATATAAGGATATTATAAGTCACTGAGGAGTTCCATGACCAAATAAAGTCATGGAATGCAGATGTTGCTTCATATATCCTCATATTTTCAAAGGGTACTTATTATTATACAGGTATGGGACCTGTTATCCAGAATGCTTGGGAATTGAGTTTTCTGGATAAAGGATAGTTCATAATTAAGATCTTCATACCTTAAATCTACTAGAAAATGACATAAACATTAAATAAATCCGATAAGGATTAATTATATCTTCGTTTGGATCAAGTACAGGGCACTGTTTTATTTTTTACAGAGAAAAAGGAAATCACTGTAAAATCTTTGCATTATTTGATTAAAAAGCAGTCTATGGGAGACGGCCTTTCCGTAATTCAGGGCTTTCTGGATAATAGGTTTCCAGATATCCAATATCTGTAATACACAAGTTCTAGTGAGTCATGTGACAAAAATGACATCACTAAGCTCCATTTATAACCGATTACATCACTAAGAGGCAGTTTTTAGTGATGCCATCAGTTATAAACTGAGATTATAAGGATAGCATTTACAGGCCATTCATGGCTTTTGTGTATTATAAGCATATAAAACACAAATGAATAACCTGTAAATGAACAGGGTTTTCTAACGCCATTGTATATTAAATTGGTATTATGATTATAGCAGAGCTTTTTTGATTTCCAAATTTTAACTTCTTCCTACCCGCAGTTAAAATTAAAAAAAAAAAAAGGTTGAACTTGATGGACGTGAGTCTTTTTTCAGCCTAACTTACTATGTTACCCTTTGAAATAAGATTGGTGGTAAAAATGCCTTCGAACCTTATAGCGTAGCTGGGAATACAAATGAATAGTGACCAAATATGTGGTTTATAATGCTGCTTTTATGTATATGTTAAAGTCCTTTAGTCTGTTTTTGTGTTTTTTTTGGTGCTGTTAATGTCATTTCTAGAGGAGGATCAGTCAGAGGATGACTCTATGAAACAAAGCCTGGGAGCTGATAGACCCTATTCCACTTCCCCCCGAACATCATTCCAAACGAGAGATGGAGCTGTTACACCAAGCTCTCCTCGTGTTGGACAAAGAACTATCTCCTCTACTTTCTCCAACACTAGTGAGCAGCTGCCCGGAGAGGCATCTTTAAGGAAGCAAATGTCCCCAGTGGTCAAGAGTGAAAACAATACTATGCTTTCATTCCCATCTTCATTCTACTCCGTAAAGTCCACCATGCTGCCCAACCATCATTCAGCCACTGTTAATAATGATTCAAGCCCACCCAGTGATCAGTCTGAGGCCAGCAATTCCAGCTCAGCAGATGAAGAACATATAGAAACATCTGAAATAGCATTCCAAATTAAAGAGCAGCTGCTAAAACATAATATTGGACAACGTGTTTTTGGACATTACGTCTTGGGCCTCTCCCAGGGTTCGGTGAGCGAAATCCTGGCCCGACCCAAACCATGGAGGAAGCTAACTGTTAAAGGGAAGGAACCTTTCATTAAAATGAAGCAGTTTTTGTCTGATGAACAGAATGTCCTCGCGCTCAGAACCATTCAGGTGCGACAAAGAGGTGAGTGATTACTTTTAGTTTGGGCCATTAAGAAATTCTAAGTATTTAATCTTTTCATCTTTAAAATCTGACATGGGGCTAGACATTTTGTCAATTTCCCAGCTGCCCCAAGTCATGTGACTTGTGCCAGCACTTTAGGACAGAACTGCTTTCTGGCAGGCTGTTGCTTTTCCTTCTCAATGTAACTGAATGGAACACAGTGGGACAGGGGTTTTTACTATTGAGTGCTGTTCTTAGATCTACCAGGCAGCTGTTATCTTGTGTTAGGGAGCTGTTATCTGGTTACCTTCTCATTGTTCTGTTGTTAGGCTGCTGGGTGGGGGGAAGGTAGGGGGTGATATCACTCCAACTTGCAGTACAGCAGTAAAGAGTGATTGAAGTTTATCGGAGCACAAGTCACATGACTTGTGGCAGCTGGGAAATTGACAAAATGTCTAGCCCCATGTCAGGTTTCAAAATGAAATATAAAAAAAACTGTTTGATCTTTTGAGAAATGGATTTCAGTGCAGAATTCTGCTGAAATAGCACTATTAACTGATGCATTTTGAAGAAAAAAATTCCCATGACAGGATCCCTTTAAGGCTGTCTGGGGGAATTCTGTTGGTGCTTATAGGTAAAATTATATTAAAATTATGATGACATACAAGGAAGCTTGGGAACCACCAAAATCCATTGATTTGTTTTCATCTGGACTGCCCTGATTTAGGCCAACAGTTCATTGCTGAGCTCAAAAATTAAAAATTAACTGAATTAACTGTATTCTGACAGAGTGGGTTATGCCAAACAACCACTTATGAGAATCGATTGACTCCTAAATATCCTCCATTAAGCTTTACCAATATTGTGCCAAGCTCCAGTAAAATTATACAGGATTAAATTAGCTGCAGTGGCCAAGATGGTGTGGGGTCCCCAATAGCAATGGGTACTGGGAAATACTCCAAGTCTTCATTTCCACGTGATAAAGGAACAGTAACACCAATAAATGAAATAGTTTTAAAGGAATGACAATATAAGGTGCTGTTTCCCTGCACTATAACTATACTACACTATAGTTTAAATAAACAAGCTGCTGTGTAGCCATGGGGCAGCCATTCAAGCATAGGATACACCGTAGATAACAAATCAGTTCAGAAGAATCCCACTGTATACTGCAGAGCTGATCTGTTCTCTACTGTGTATCCTGTGCCTTTTCTCCCTTTTCATCTTAGGATGGCTGCCCCCATGGCTATACAGCAGCTTGTTTATATAAACTATAGTAGAGTCGCTGAAGCAAACGCACCAGTTTTACCAGTGCAGCACAACAGTATATTATATTTTTTATTATAAAAGACTTTTTTTTTGGTGTTACTGTTCCTTTAATAATAAGTTAAAGTATTTGTGCCTGTTGAATCTGCTGATGATGTTCTAGTATTAGAGTCTTATGTGTAAGGCTTCCTGTTGAATCTGCTGTTATGTTTTCTATGCTACTTTTATCTTACTGAGTTATGGAGTTTCCTTCCTGTTAAGCATTACACAATTACTCCAGCAGCTACTGGTCTGTGCGTCTCACTATATTCCACGGACACAACAATATTCACATTTTGGCCCTTTTATTCCTAATGAAAAATTATGGTCTTACTGTACTGATACATTTTGCACCTTTCCCTCCAGCTATACCAGCTGTACCATTACTGGCTGAACTACCAAGGGCTGGAGAAAAGAGAGCTATAACCAGCAGCATCTAGTCTAGACTAACCAAATATTTGCAGGCAGCTCCATAATCTCTGCTATTAAGAGTGTGACCTGGAAGAGTGGTAGGTAGCCACCAGGTATTTAACAGATGGATAGACAGAGGGTATTCTGTATAGTGGAAGTGTCTGGGAACCCTGCAGTGTTTACTGTAACACTATTATGAGTCAGACAGAAAGTTGCAAGGTGCACTAAAGTCAGTTTCTCTTGTTTTTGCAATTTTGATTTTGGAAATAATAAGATTAATACTTGGGATTCTCAAATCACATTCCCTTTGCTGCTTTTGCTGGGTATAACATTCACTCACTATGATGAGAACTAAAATAAATGTATTTGAATTGTAAATTGTATTGTATTACTGTGAGCTGTACAGAGTATTCGTTAAGAGCAGTGGTATGTTCTGAGCTTTTAGGTAGGTAACACTTCTGTTCTGCTGTCTGTTATTTTACAGGAAGCATTACACCTAGAATTAGAACTCCAGAAACAGGTTCAGACAATGCCATAAAAAATATCCTGGAACAAGCAAAAAAGGAGATTCAGTCACAAAAAGGAGGTGAGTTCATTCATGTGCAACATGAGATTTGCTTGCACTGAAACCACTATTTGGGATTCCTCTGATTTTTTACTAACTTGATTTGTGATGGATAGTCACATGATTTCCCTTCCTGACCCTAATTTACATATTCAAATTCAGATTCAGTTTGGCCAGGCGGAAGGATTCGGCTGAAATCCGAATTCTGCTGAAAAAAGCCTAAACCTGTCCAAATCCCGAACTGAATCCTGAATTTTTCAGACTGTACACCATAGCACATTCACTTGTGAGTTGAAGTACGTGCATTATAAGATTCAGCTGTGGGTTCAGCCATGTACAGTATGAGATGCAGTTATGAACTTTTTCAGAGGGTGAAAATATACACGGTTACTGAAAAAAGCTCCAGGGTCAGACTGAGGCAGATTGGAGAGAGCCTTCAAATGGGGGGGTTTCACCTTCTCCTGGATTGTTAGCTGCTAGGGAAGCTGACTTAGAAAACAAATGTTTCACTTGATAGATATGAGTCACTGTATGTCATGGGTTCAGCCATGTGCCATACAGAATCACTTGTGAGTTTAGCCATGTGTGATACAAGATTTTGTTTAATGAAATGCAATATAAAATTGACCTGCTTACTATTGCCAGGGATGTCCAGTGTGGGTCTCTTTAGTTGTACAACTACAGCTCTCAGCATCTATTGACACAGGCAAACAGCAGCTGCAGGTGTACATCAGGCATAGAGATAAGAGAAAACCAATTGTTAATAAAGCTGAGAGGAAGAGGAATAATATATTTCATACATGGACACACACAGTGAGGCAAACAAATCACAACTGTAGACTGTATTCATAGAGATTAACATAAATGTCAACTCCCATAAGGGAATATCATAATCACACAGATGCCCTAATGCTGGGTTTGTTTGCATCACAAGGAGGATCAGCGGATGGGCTTCTTTCTTGTGCCCACTTTCTAAAATATATGAGACTGCCGCAGCATTTCCACGAATAGCAAGAAGGCAAACAAAAGTAAAAACAGTAATGGAGTACGTTAGAATTCCCAAATACACACACACACACTCTGCAAGGCCCATCAGTATTAATAAATATGTTAGTTTATCAGAGTGTGTGTTGAGTTAAGATTACATGAGCTTATTTTTTGTTTTGTCTGGTTATGCGCCAGGGAGGGTATATTAGTAAGTCTGCTACTGCCATCTAATGTTAAACCTGTGGAACTGCACATCTTATTTTGTCATTTGTTTCTCAATAGTCACTCACTGGTCAGCAATTGTGCAGCCCATATAACAGTAGACTGATATGGGGTTGGCTGAGAGGATTCTGTGTGTAGGCTTTATTCCTATATTACACTTTACACTAAATAATTCACTCTACCATATAAAATGTCATTCCTGATCCAACAAGTTTATTTTTTTAGTTGTAACATTGGTGTGTGGGCAGTGTTGTACTGGGCTGTCGGGACATTGGGAAAATACCCTCATGGGCCCCCACCGCCCAGACCTGCGCCACCAGCTGCCCGGAATGAACTGCACTGGTGAGCTCACGCAGGCGTGCAACAAGTTTGTGTGTGCTCATAGCATGTCAGCACAATGTATATGCCCTGCAGGGAAAGATGACTGTTAAACTCAGCACATCCAATTCAAAGTCTCTATATATTTGTAAGTGTATATTATTGTTTTTAGTTTATATTAATATGAACCTTTATCCTTTCTTTTAGTTCAGTTTAAATTGTGCAACATAGTCAATGTCCCCTTATATAAAAAAGAATATTGCCTAGTCTAGCTCACTTTTGAGCAGTTCCTTAAATGGCTCTTTGTTTTCATGCAGGTGACACAAAAATCTCCAACGGTCCTTTATCATCATCTTCTAGCACCACCAACAGCTCAGAGGATGCAATTAAGAGTATTCTGGAGCAGGCACGAAGGGAAATGCAGGCTCAGCAGCAGGTGCTATTAGAAATTGAGTCAAGCAACAGCCAACGGTCTGTGAACACCACACCAGCAGAACAACCCATTCTTACACCATCAATACACAATGCTGCCCACATCCATATTAAACAGGAAGAGGGTACCTTTGTTACCAGCACCACTTCACTCCAGACCCCACTAAGTGTTCTGTCTCCTGCGGCTTTTGTGCAGAGCATAATACGCAAAGTGAAGTCCGAGATAGGAGATGCAGGGTCCTACTTTGACCAGCACTGGGCAACTGAAAGAAACCTCTTGAGTCGCCCCTTGATGTCTGTTTCCCCATCTCTGTCATCATCCTCTTCCAGTTACTCCGGTATGGTCAATGGCAGACCATGGAGACGAGCAGAGAACTGCGAGATAACTCCCAGTGAGGAAGAAATAACAATGGCTGATGAAGCTCACAAGCCGGTGGAGGTGAAAACGGAAGTTGGAAGCCTTGACCAACAAAACTTAAATCGCCTTTCTTATTATCCTGCCTACGTACCAAGGAATCTCAAGCCCACAGTATCGCCTCTGACTCCAGAACAGTATGAAATATACATGTACAGAGAAGTTGATACATTGGACCTTACTAGGCAGGTCAAGGAAAAGTTGGCAAAAAATGGCATCTGCCAAAGAATCTTTGGAGAAAAGGTACCCAAGCTGGATTGTGCCATAGCCAAGTAAACACTTAAAGACAAAAAATGAGATCCAAATATATGTATGCCATAAAATGGCCAAAATAGGTAATAAAGGACCAATCTTGCCTGTTTTGTCCATTTCATGGAATCCTTTGTGCCATTTGTGGGCACACAATTATCAGACTTGCCAGCCTTTAATAACTTTTTAATTGGTCAGGTCTGATTGCATCATACTTTGCCTGCTGTTATTTAGTTTACTTAATAGTAACACAATTATAGTATGAAACACATTTTTTGCCCTATAATGCAAGCTCTTTGCCATGATTAATCTGCGTGTTATGATTTAGGTTCTTGGATTATCACAAGGTAGCGTGAGTGACATGTTATCCAGACCCAAACCCTGGAGCAAACTCACCCAAAAGGGACGTGAACCTTTCATTCGCATGCAGCTCTGGCTGAATGATCAACTGGGCCATGGACTTACACAGCAGCCAGTCCTCTCTCAAGGTACAGAGAAAGTAACTAAGCGTTGAACATGCTTGTGGGGGGGGGGAGGACATTATTAATAAAGCTGATCAGGCAGGGACCATTTTTCAATAATTTGTCTTGTAGTGAGCTTAGAATTTTGCACTGTTCCACCCCAATAACATTTCCAGTGATTAGATATGCTGTGCTCAGTCAATATCACTTCTGCTCGTG
>CM044432.1:147434270-147454473 GCA_024363595.1 Xenopus borealis | reverse complement strand
CACAATGATTTTTAGTTAATGGAGAAGGAAAGGCATATTTAATTGGGGGTGCCAAAAGTTATGAAAATAAATATTCCTGTTTTCTTTCAGCCATGTCTAAAGACAGACAAAGCTGCAATCCCCATAGAGTGTATGTGATTTGTCATTTAACAAAATGACAGAAAATGTAATAATAATAACTCTGCCAAAGGCTTTAAAGTTATTGGTAATATAAAGGAGAATGTGTGTCCATTTTAAATATGTGGTGGGTAAATTATTTGAGATCACATTCAAAATTATGTTCTGGAGAATGATGTTATGAGCAATAAACAGGGTGGCTTTATGAAGCATAGGTCATGTCAGACACATTTAATCTGGTTCATGATTTACTAAGGGGAGAATGGTCTTCCTTATACAAATATCTTAAAAAAATTGGTGATCTGTGTTACTTAAGTGGTAGATAAGGGTGACTAAGAGGTAGAGGAAGGTCTATAGACATAAAGACGTGCTTTAAAACCATGCAGGCTAATTACTCCCTTAGTTGTAGAGACATGGGACCTTAGTGCAAAAGGAGAAAGGAATACTTGGGAAAATAAACTTCTTTCTACAGTATATGAAATATATGAATTATATGAAATAATTCAGCAGCAAGGGCCAGCAAGCTTTAGGTTTTTCTTTATGGTTATTTTCCATGTTATCATTCCCAATTCATTTTTATAGCTAATCATTTTTCTGCAGAAACACACACACAAACCAGCAGTGCCAGTGTTACACAAGAACATGTTACAGCAATCCTGTCTATACTTGAAATCTTTCCCAAAAGCACAATTTTAAATAAGTCAAACTAATCCTAACACGGATAGTGCCTTCTAATCTGTAACTGATCTTTTATTTAATAAAACAAACTCTCAGGTACTTAGAGAACTTCATTCAGTTCTGGTTTACCCAGACTCGGTAATTCCTATATTTAAAAAGGGATTATAATCTCAGCCTGGTAATTATAAAATAGTAAATTTGACTCATTTGTTGGCCAAGTTATTTGAATATTTGAGGGATCACATTCAAATGTATGTTCTGGAGAATGGCATTAATGAGCGGCAATCAGCATGGATAGGTCATGTCAGATTTTTTATGATGAGGTAAGTAAGACGCAGGACAGTAGAGTTGTAGTAGATGTGATCTTTTTCATTAATGATTTAGAGGAGGGTATTGCAAGTAATGCAAAGAGATTTCAGTGACACACAAGACTTGATTCAGCAGGTCGAACGCTTGCAATTTTATTAATGCAATGTGCACTCCATGCTTGACAAAGGGGAGTGTCCCCAGAAATATTGCATTAATAAAATTGCAAGTGTTCGCCCTGCAGAATCAAGTCTTGTGTGTCACTTAAATCTCTTTGCACGTGAGGTGGCCGATCCTTCTATCACTGGGCACCAAGAGAAGAAACCAGGTGTGCGGTTCTCCTACTTTCCTTAGTATAGTAAGTAATGCACAAAACTATTCAGCCCAATTCATTCCATCCAGGATGTGGCATTCTTGTAGCAAACTGGAAGTCTCCACTATGAAGAAAGACTGGCCAAGTTGGGGTTGTTTACACTGGTAAAGATGATAACTTTAAATATAACATATAAAAACTCTTTGATGCCTTGTTTACATTCTGATTGCAAAATGAGATTACATCTTAACATTCCAAGAGTTTTTTAACAGTGAGAATCCTCTCCCTGAATCAGTAGTACTGGCGGATACATTAGATGGCTTTTAGCAAGTGAGTGAATTAATATGTCTTAGTCTGGAAGTATTTTTTTCCCATCAGAGGCCAATTGGAGAGGCTATAAAAGGTTTTGGGCTTTTTGCTTTCTACTGGATTAGTTAGGCTTACTTTAGCCAAATAAAAAGTTGAACTTGATGGGTGGATGGCTTTTTTTTTTTTTCAACCTCAGTTACCATAAAGAGCACGGTATTAATTAATTTAATTTTACCTTTAATAGCCAGTTAAGTTAGAATGCATTTCTTACAACAAGCATCAGCAGATGGTTTACCACTTCTCTATCACACTGCTATTTAACTTAAGTAAAGGTTAACTAAAGAAGTAGGGCAGAAATGTTGCACATTATGTTTTGGGCTTTTATACCAACCCAAATAGAACCACAACCAGGAACAGAACTAGGGGGTAGGCAGAAGAGGGAGCTGCCTAGGGCACAATGATTGAGGGGTAGTGGGCAGCTACCTATTCTGCCTACCACTACACCTGACAAACCTTCCACCCCGCTCGCGCACTCACCTACCAAGCACATATGTGCATTTCACTGCATCCGTGCGCTTGTGACGTCACTGTGCATGTGCACGAGCACAACAACACCGTGCATGCGCGTGAGCCACAGAGGAAGGAGGGGGCGAGCTGGCCAGCTTGGTTGCCTAGGGTGCCCGGCCAGCCTGCCTCTGACCACAGCCCTTTATCAGTAAAGATCTGTGTCTCCCCAGTAGATGCCCCAGTAGCTCCCCATCTTCTTTTCTGCTGATTCACTGATTCACATGCTCTGTGCTGCTGTCACTTACTGAGCTTAGGGACTGATGCACCAGATACTAAATACTGTATATATAATATAAATATCACAGTATAAGGTTGATTAGTAAATACTATAGATTACTGGTACTTGGAAGCTCAGAAACCAGCACACGTAGCATCAGAATGTAATAATCAGTCCTGTAGCATCAGCTACCTAATCAGCAAACGACCCCTAAGATGAAGTTCAACAGCTGTGTCACAGACTCATGCAAGATGGGTTACATCAGTGACAACTTTGAAGGCCTGGATCATTACTACTATAGGTTGGTTCAGTAAATTCAGTATATAAGTAATAAGGCATTTATACCCATATTCATGTTCTCCTTTAGTGGGCACCTGTTGGCAAAATATATTAATCCAAACCAAAGGTGCAGGCTAATAGAGCTGCACACTGGTTGGGGGTAACAGTAGTTTTTGTTTTTGTTTTTTAATTGCCCTCTGCTAGTGCTAGGACACTTGCACTGGGAGGGAGCACCCTGTGTGAGCGCCCATGTCAGTTAAAACAAATGCACATATTATGCTTCTGACATCACGCTTGTGCTCATCATTCGCTCATTATGTGCATGCGTGCGCCCCAACATGGCTACTCCAACAGGGAGCTCCCTCTCAGTACAAGTGTCCTAGCTCTGGCAGGGGGCATTTTTTTTTTAAGAATCAAAATTACTGTTTGTCCCAACCAGAGTGCAAGCTCTATTAGGGAATGATATAAATCTATAACTGCCAGGGCTTACATTTTATTACTTTGTATGGACGTTATGAGTGAAGTCAGCCAAAACTGAAATACATATATAGTGTAACACCCAGGAGAACGCAAGACATACAACATTGTGTGCTGACACACACCCAGCACTGCCATGGTCTATCTCACTGTAATCATACTGTTAATAATAAAACACACCCTTTTTTATACAAAAATGCCTACAAATAGAATTTCAAGTAGGAATGTACAGAATTCTGTGTTACGTGCATTGCTCTACAGTTGCTTGAGGAATGTAAATATTTAAAAGAAATGTTTCTTTCAAGGGGTGCACATGCATACATAGCCAAACCATAAATGGAATTAACATGGGAAAGTACTAATGCTAAGTGCAAAATATATGAGGGCTGTGTTGTTATCAAGCATGGACACTGTATGATAAATATTTGCATCAAATTACAAAATAAAAATATAAAACTTACAGAACGTGTGTATTACAGAATACCCAGCAGTTAACGGAAGATCCCCGGCAAAAAAGTGTCAAAAGATTTCAATGCAAGCATATGTTTTAATGGAATTATTTAACCCCCTGCTAACGGTACTAGTACTGGCTAGCTTCTTGTGCTCCCCACTTGTGCAGCTCACTTATACTGTGCTCTTTTCAGCTGAAATCATTGGCCAACATTAAAGGACACTATACGATACACTATACATTATTCGGTATCAGTTTCAGTTGGTGACCTGGTTTTTCAGTCTTCAGTCTTTTAAAGCTCATTTAAAAATCTCAGCTGTCAATCAAATATTGTCTGCCACTCCTCTATGCCTTAGGCATATAGGCGGGGCAGATAATTACTTTCACTTTCCATTCAGCACTTCCTAGATGCCACTGCTCTGCACACATTCCCCCAGTTCTCTTAACCATTTAATTGTGTAGCCAGGACATGGGGATAGACATCAGGTCTCCCATTCTGGTGCACAAACAAGATTCTGAGATGATACAAGGCTTGCCTTAATAACAGTGTCCATAAAATGGCTCCTGCCTGCTTGCTATGATTATGAATTCCCAGACTGAAGAAAACAAGATTAAAATAATTTATATAGTGGAATTAATGTTCATTTGCATGATTAATGTGACAAAATAGGATTTTGAATATTTTTTTGGGGTGACGGGTCCACTTTAAAGTAATAAAAATATAAAGCAGTGTTGCCCTGCACTGGTAAAACTGCAGTGTTTGCTTCAGAAACACTATTATTGTTTATATTAATAAGCTGCTGTGTAGCCATGGGGGCAGCCATTCAAAGGAGAAAATGCTCAAGTTACACAGCAGATAAGCTCTGTAGAACATAATTCTATCTGTTATCCATTACTTATCCTGTGCCATATAGCCGTTTTTCAATTTTCGCAATTGCTACACAGCAGCTTGTTTATATGAACTATAGTAGTATTTCTGAAGCAAACAGAACAGTTTTAACAGCGCAGGGCAACACTACATGATATTTTCTTTACTTTAAAACACTTAAATTTTTTGGTGTTACTGTTCCCTTAATAGTGCTGCTCCAGCAGAATTCTGTATTGAAATCCATTTCTCAAAAGAGCAAACAGACTTTTTTATATTTCATTTTGAAATCTGACATGGGGCTAGACATTTTGTCAATTTACCAGCTGCCCCAAGTCATGTGACTTGTGCTCTGATAAACTTCAATCACTCTTTACTGCTGTACTGCAAGTTGGAGTGATATCACCCCCCCCCCAGCAGCCTAACAACAGAACAATGGGAAGGTAACCAGATACCAGCTCCCTAACACAATACATGTGTGGCCCAATTTAGACAATTTAAAAAAAAGCCACTATTTTATTGAGTCGGGAAGATTTCAGGGAATAATTGCAATTCAAAGGTTTTAGCCCTGCAATAGTGAAACGCTGCGCAGTATAACTCATTTCTTGATCCAATAAAACTTACTGCACATGCCATTTAAGATATACAATACAGTATTCTATAAGTGAATGTGATTGTTTTTGTGGTCATCAATAGGCTACAAAAAAGTGTTCTGACAAGACAGAGCATGCTGCAGCATTTGTTCATAATCTGAATTCTACCATACGTTTGATTTGCACTCTGCACTATAGAAAACATTTGGCACTGCAACTGAATTAGTAACATACAGTGCCCTTTTTATACCTTTCTTCCAGATTTAAAAAATGGGATATACGACAGTTGTTTTCTAAAATAATGTTGGTTCATAATAATAATATGAGTGACAACGCTCAACAATTCTGCCCAGACCACAACCAAAGACGCATCGATAATATTGTAGGAAAAAATTTTTGTACGATAATCAGAATTGATATCGGTCGGCTTGTCAATTGGGCTGGCTGGAAAATTTTGTTCAGGGGCCTTTGAATGCATCCGAACATCAGCCATTGTTAGTGCTGAATCATCAGCAACAGGTAGAATTCTACTTTCTACTTGTATAACTGACAATTCAGCTCTACACGTGTGTATTGAACAAACAATCTTTCTTAGAAAAGATTCAGGACAGATATTAATTGTAACATCTATGGTCACCTTTCAGCTACTCCTTGTTACACACCTCAACTCCTCACTCATTACCTCCTCACACACTCACATTCAATACTTTGCAAGAGCTGCAAAGGTGACTGATACGTTATTCAGAATAAAGTGTTAATGCTACGGCATGCTGGAAATTCTGCCCCAGCTTATGTAATGCAATATTCTATGCAAACAGCACAGAAATTATGTTTTATCTTGCACTAGGCATTCAAATTCATACATGCACCCCCCTCCCAAAACAAAAAACACAGATAAGAACTCACCTGTAACATATATACTTAACATTACTTTTTCTTCTGCAGAAAATTTGCTTATTCTCATTCCAGCTCCTGTTCTGCTGTGGAGAATTCAACTATTCCATCCAACAAAAGACAGGTTTGATTTAGCACAAGGGTCATGCTTTAGCAGACATCCAATAACACACTGCCATTTACTACTTTACACACAAATCAGATCTACGGGTAATGTAATTGATTGGTGCAGTTTGCTATATACAGCAGCCTATAAGCAAGATCTATAAACTGATCACCTGTGTGAATAAAAACATCCAATTAGTTTCAATGGGTTACTGGGACTGGGCAAACCACCCTCTGTATTACATTACCCCAGAAGTGCTTAAGCTCATGCAGAGAGCAGTGCATGCCTGTTATACAGAATAAAGTTTGTCCGTGGTGTTTGTATAAGGTGTCTGAATAATAAGTGCACGGCAGCCCCTGCTGAACTGTAACTGCATCATTCCAACCCCCGCAGACAGTGCTGTAGTCAAGCTAAAGAAACATATTTATAAAACATAAATGTTAGGGGGTGCCTTTTATTACAGGATCTGGTGTGATATGTATTCCATAAATAAAACCTAGTTCTTAAAAAAAGCATAAGTTTGTAATAAATATTTACACTCACACAGCCAGGTGCTGTCACTGATACCAGGGGTGGACGCATCACTGATTACAGGGTCTGCCAGGTTTTTGGCCATTGCCCTGAGCCAGTACAGCACCCAGTGCAGCTTGTGTTTAGAAGACAAGGGTAGACATGGCTCATTTGGGCCTGCTTGACCCCTAAACCCCATTATTGTAGTTCAGATCAATGTAAAGGCAGTGGTGGTTCTTATGTCATGTCAGCACAATGTCAGCCCTCTGCCCTTTCTCCCAGCACTCCAGCTGTTCAGCATCGCTCCCACAACCTCCCCTCCCAATCTCACTCACTGCAGTTTCCCATTGTCTGTCCAGCACACTGTTCTCTCTCCACCAATTTAAACCGGAAATGAATTTGTTCCTAGAGACTCCTCTCACTCGCAGTTGCTAACCCTCCATTCTGTGTGTGTGAGTGTGTGCCTGCGTGTCCTCCAGATACCATGCCCTTTCCCTCATCTCCAGTCAAATGTCACGCACAGGATTGTGGGAAGGTTGCTATCTGTGAGGAACACATGTTAGACTGCTTTGAGTAAAATAATTCATAGTAGAGATGCACGCTCAGATTCGGGGAGATTTAGACTGTCGCCGGACTGACAGAAACCCCCATCTAATAAATACTCATTATTGGAGGCAAACAATGACATAAGGGTTTAGATAAAGTTTCAATGATTTTTAGTGTACAAAGTATGGAGATCAAAATTATGGAAAGACCTCTTATCTGAAAAATCCCAGCATTCTGGATTACAGGTCCCATAGCTGTACTAGATTCTGTATAGCACCTATATTAATAAATGTGGCTGGAAATTTCTATATGCAGTTACCAAAATGAATAAAGTAAAAATGCAATTATTAAATCTCAAGGAGCATGATGAATGTGTTTGGCTTAGAGATCTCTAGAAGGAACTTATTTTTCCTAGAACAAATTAAGTAACACAAGGCCATCCCTTGTGAGTTGAAGGAAGAATATTTAAACATCACCTCTAAGATAAGGTCAAGAAAGCTGAGCAATTTCTTGTCTATGAAGTTGATAATTAACAGATGATTCTGTAGATACAATTAAACAAATCATTATACAGAGTTTTGGAGTCAAGATGGAGCTAAGCATTCCCCTTGTGGCTTAATTTATTTGTAACCCTCTGAATTGATAGAAACAGAGTAATTGAAAGCTTGAGCATGTGTTTTATCATTTGCTTATTTGCATTTATTTTAAAGTGATTTACACTATATAATGCACTTAAAGGTGTTTGTATGCAAGTCAGCACGATGCAGTTGAGTATGGGTTGCTGAAAGGCAAATAAAAATGGGCAAGAAAGGAAGTGATGGTATAACTAAGGATCTCTAGGTTATAACATTTTGTTTTGTAAAACCCTGCATCATGTAAATAAACCATATGTTTAGTAGTATGTGTATAAATAGTTAGGTCAAATGAGCCAATTAACAGACAGTTATTTTGCTCCTGCCCTTCAGTGTTTTACTAACCTGGCATTATCTGCACCAAGTGGAATTGGAAGTTTGGACCCATGGGATGTGTAGGGTTGTCACTTTTTTTGATGCAGAATACCAGCCTTCAGGTTAGGGGAGGTTGATGATATCACTTGGGTGTTGGTGATGAAATCATGGGATGGGGAAATTAGTAGAACATGTATTTTTAAAGCACTCAAAGCTGCATTCTGCGGCACTCTGCAGTGAATAGTATTTGCTAAAATTGTATTTTATAAAATATTTCTCCATTTAGCTTCATTTAGCTGTGAATATGTCAGTTTTGGAATGGCGCCAGATTCAGTAAAGCCACATTGACATATTGATCAGTTTGAAAAATCTGGTCAGTCATGGGCTGTAGTTGGACACATATATACAGTCATTTTTTCAACCACACTGCATAGGCCACCAGCAAGATGTAGTTGTCTGCTCAAAGTGTGGGTGTTGTGATCAGCCCAATACAGCTCAATATGTGTTCCAGACAAGACAAAGCCAAAGAGCCACTTGTTCGGCAGCTTGGTCAAATGAATAGATTTTGTTTCACTCACTTTTATTACAATTGCCTTACTGTGGTGTAATTATAAAAGTCATCTGTAGATGGCGCTTGAATTGCATGTAATATATACTCCACCATATTCCTTTTAAATTGTTCATTCAAAGAGGATTAGTGCTAATGTTGAACAAAAGGTGCCGTATCTCTCTCACAATTCCATTGTCCTTGCTGAGATATTGTGATATAAATTATAGTGCATTACAGAGCATTGTAGCATCTCATAAATAACAGACATAAATGTTAATTATTTAAGGTGGCCCTTGACGTGCAGATTTTACCTTCATATCGGACGAACGATCGCTTGGTGCCATCTCCCAACCTGCCACTAACCATACAGATCAAATAAAGTAGTAAAAGAACAGATCAGATGATGTTCTGCCCCTTACAGCAATCGAGTGAAAGTTATGTCCGACAAAAGCTGGTGGTGACTGTTCCCAGTGTCGGACTGGCCCACCGGAATACCAGGAAAACTCTGGGTGGGCCAAGGTGTCAGTGGGCCCTCATACTGCTAAACTTTTGGCCTATTTCATGGCCATTCCCTATTTATATGAGTACAAAGAGGCTAAATAGATGGAATAATTGATTATAGTATGTAAAGAAAACAAGCTAGGAGAATAGAGGTTGATTGAGGAGATGAAGAATATTGGTATTGAGAGTGGGCCCCTGGTCTAAGGTTTTATGGTGGGCCCCTGGTCTAAGGTTTTTGGGTGGGCCCCTTGTGTCCCAGTCCGACACTGACTGTTCCCCCGTCAGATCGGCAATATATACAGAGATTTTATAGGAAGTCGATACAAAACTTATAACATGTCCAATCGACTAAACGACCAATCGCCATGGCACGAAAAACAATGGGACATGGCCAAAAAAAATCAAATCTTTGCGGCAGCTTTAACCTGCCCCAAATGAATCACAGGTAGTGGCTTCTATGGCATACTGGACAGGAACAATTTTGTGTAGATGAACACTCATTACATACTGCTGCCAACAGCACTGGCAAGTGAGAAATTAGGAATTAGGAAGTGGAAAGTATTAGGCTGATTAGATTGGTGTGCCAACATAGGGAGAAACATTGTCATCACAATGCGCTTGCCCATTCAAAGCTGGTTCCTATTCATGTTTCAGATGCTCCTGCCAGTAGATCTTTAAAGGAGAATGACATTTTAATAGAGAATGACAGTTTCAAGGAGAAATAACAGAAAAGAATATAGTTGGCAATGCTGCATTTTATATAGTAAATGTGCTCTAGGCAGCTATTGAGAAGCTGGGCTTAGGGAAAAATGATCAAAATATTAGCAGAATGGAGTGCATCCTCCACTGTAAAATGCTGTTTTTTGCAACTACTGTTGCACTACTGTAATGTTTGCAGGCTATAGTGATTTTTAGGGCAGTTACTGTATCCTTCATTGCTTTTAAGATGTTTGGTACTGCTAGTTTGAGTATTTTTTTTCTGCCACTGTGATAGACCCCTGGAGATATGGTTGAAACATTTTGCATATGATAGTGTGAAATCCATGATTGCCTAGTGGATAGATGTTTAGTTATAAGGATGATATATAGAGGGAAAGAGAGAGTGGCAAATCATGACACACTCCAAAAAAGACTGTATATTACTAGTGGCTTTCTAAAAAGATGTATGTTTTTGTAAACTAAGGTGCACTCAAAGGACTTCAGAATCCAATCCCTTAAAAAAGGAACCCCAGTGAAATTAGATATAGCAGACATGTAAACATAATCATCAGAGAAACTCCAATGATCATAACACAAGCATAAACTCAGTGTGTGAAGCAAATTATCAAATACATTTAAATACGATAAATCACGTATATATGCTTACTTTATGGGGCAGATTTACTAAGGTTCGAGTGAATTTTCGAAGTTAAAAAACTAAGAATTTCGAAGTAATTTTTTGGATACTTCGACCACCGAATAGGCTACTTTGATTGTTCGACCATTCAATCGATCAATTCGAAGTAAAATCCTTGGACAGCTGAAGTAATGTCTCTTTAAAAAAAAACTTCTACTTCAATACTTTGCCAAATTAAACCTGCCGAATTGCAGTGTTAGCCTATGGGGACCTTCCAGTCTTTCCACATCGAAGAAGAATTGTTCGATCATTAGCTAAAAAGTTTTTTGCATATCGACAGCAGGATTGACGGATTGAGGTAGAAAAAAAAGAACAGCTTGTGTACAGAACAGACCTTACCCCAGGCTAATAGATAGATGGGCAGTTAGGTACCCAAAGGGATAAATGGTAAAACCCCTATGCTTAAGCTCACATTAGTTTTTTTTAAGGGCTTGGAGCGTTCTGGTTTGTTTGATATGTCTTGTTACTAGGTTGACTCTAAATAAGTTAATTTGATTTTTTTTTTATCAAGCCCTTGAATGATCCTTGGCTTCAGGGGCGTAACTACAGAAGAAGCAGACCCTGCGGTTGCAGGGGGGACCAAGAGCTATAGGAGGCCCCATGATGCCCTAATTAATTAACAATTTCAACAAATACTAGTAAAATGCATAACCTCTGGATATGTTGGGGGCCCTAAAATTAATTTGCTGTGGGGCCCAGTAACATCTAGTTACGCCACTGCTTGGCTTGCAATAAAAACTGTATATATATATATATATATATATATATATGCTGCTGGCGTCCGCACTAGGTGCAAGACTTCATTGCATAAATTTTCAAAGGATCAGCACTCTCTTTGTGAAATTGTCCAAAACCTTGGATATATGTTGTTATTAAATAAAAGAACACTTCATTCACAATTTCACAAAGAGAGCGCTGATCCTTTGAAAACTTATATATACACACACACAATAGAACCCCTATTTTACTTTTTTAGGGGACCAGAAAAAAAATTATGGAGAATCCGGGAAAATGAAAAATCAGGAAAATGTGTTTAAGTAAGTACTGCAAGAATATAAGCACAGAAGTCTGTTACTCTAAGGGGGGGCATGTACAAGGCCTCTCAGTCAGTCACATACACAACCTAAAGCAATAAGTGATTGCTGCTGGACTGTATAAGGGGCAGACTAATTGTAATTGACCATTTACAGACAGAACAAAGGCAAAATATACATCTGGTTAGTATGTTTAACGTCTATATAACAATAAATTTCACCTTATTTAACATTATGAAGTCATTTTTGGAGAACGGCTACTTACAATACATGCGACAGAACCCAGGCATTAATACAACGTTTGTTTTGAGTGCACCACTGCTGGACTTGAAGTATATATATATATATATATATATATATATGGTGTTCCCACTCTTACCGGATTTAGAAGTAATTTTAGGGCAGTGGTCAAAGAATTGTCATATAACTTGATCGAAGGACCGGCACTCCATTTTCATGTGAAATAAAAGTGTTTATGTAATGCATTTCCATATTATACATATATAGTACACATTTCTTTTTTGAATAACCATGTAAATGATGGTTGATGGCATACATTTGCTAAACTGGTGTGCCATTCTGTCTTGTATAGCATGCAGTGAAAGGGTTAACTAGTGACAGAAGAGACATATGGAATTGTTTGGGCAAGAAGATCCTACAAGAATATATTAGAGTGAAGCAGTCAGAAGTACAGCTGGATGACTTCCTGTGGTCACAGTAATGCAGGATGAGATAGAACATGCTCCATCATCCAGGCTTATCAGCTTCTCTCACGACATGTTGTTAGACATGGATGATGTTGTAAGCAGGATGTAATTATATAACAAATATACACTGTAAACTAAAGGGTAAAATATACCTGTGGGACTGACATATCCTGCTTGAGTTTTAAACTGCCTGCTTCTCAGTCTCAGGGTTGTGTTGGGCTGTTACAAGAGCTGTTTATACAGTAGCCAGACTACAGCCCAGGCAACCATACATATATTAGACAGTTTGTACTGAATTGTAGCAGTCTGGCCCACATGGTTCTGAGTAGTGAAATCCATTCCCTAGTCTGTTTTCTATAACTTGACATATATTAGCCAACAGTCTATAACTGTATTTTTTAACCTTTTACATAACATTAATGGGCCTATCAAACCTCAAATTTTAGTGGTCAAGTTTTAAAGGGCAAAAAAATCTGACTTTTTAGCGGAAAAAAAACTACATGAATTCATATGCTCCTAAATTGAGAAAAATCTGAAACTGAAAAGACTCCAGCTAAAACCTGTAGAAGTCAATGGCAGATGGTCCCTTTAACAATAGGGAAACAACTTGATAAATGAGAATTTTGTAGCTATAATTCTAAAAGGCTGCACGATTCTAATTAAAGATTTTGTCATGACTTTTTCTCACACCGATTTTATCTTTTAATAATTATTGGAAATCAGGTTTGGGAGTTTTGTTGATTTTTTTTTAATAAAGTGAGAAAAGGTCAAGTTTTAGTATATATGCCACTTTGGGGCAGTTTTATCAAGGATCGAATTTCGAAAGTCCCATAACTTTGAAATTCGAAGAAAAAAAGGCCAAAATGTATTTGAAAAAACAGAGTGAACAGGCTGTATTCAAATCAAAGTATGATCGTAATTGATTTAAAAAAAAAACTTAGAGTTTTCAAATTCCACCAAATAGCTTATGGGAGGTCCCTCATAGGCTAAAACAGAAATTAGGCAGGTTTTAGATGGCAAATGGTCGAAGTTGAAGTTTTAAAGAGACAGTACATGATAAATTTCAATATTCGAATAGCCAAATTTTAAAAAATTCTAATCGAATTTTGAACTATTCGATAGTCGAAGTACACAAAAAATAGCTTGAAATTTTAATTTTTACTTCAACCTTTGATAAATCTGCCCCTAAATGTCAACTGAGAGCGTTGAATCATTGTAAGATAGTGGACATATTATTAATATATTTAATGTAATGAAGGGCAGATTCACGGCTCTTAAATCACTTGTCCTTTTCACTGGATACAAAGGAGGACTCCAGCTCATTGCCAAAATGATTAAGCAGACAGACATGCATA
Organism: Xenopus borealis; assembly: GCA_024363595.1. Classification (NCBI taxonomy): domain Eukaryota; kingdom Metazoa; phylum Chordata; class Amphibia; order Anura; family Pipidae; genus Xenopus; species Xenopus borealis. The sequence continues at coordinate 147,440,755 of CM044432.1, read as the reverse complement.
GTGTTCAAGGTTTTTATTAGCAATATAAAAACCATTTGTACTCACTGCTTCTGGGTAAGGGTGCAGCTACCACCTGCAAAAAAAGTAAAATCAAATGGCTGCCTCAAGTTTGTCAGTTATTCATTATTGTAATAAAGCTTTGGTGGTTTCTGGCATAAAAAATGTCTACTAAATTTAAAGGACCTGTAAAATATATATTTTTAAAAGAAAATACGTTAGTGTACATTTAAAAAAAAGACACCAAGACAAATTAGACTTTAAAATAGCAAAGCTTTTATTAAGAAATAACTTACCGAAACTCCACTTGCGCTCCTCTTCAGAAAAGGCGACGATCCATCACAATTTCTCCTCCCTGGCTATCTCCTAAAAGGAAGGGGAAATTGAGCACCGCACAATGGATCACCTTTTGTGAAGAGGAGGGCAAGGGGAGTTGTGGTTAGTTATTTCTCAAAAAAAAGCTTTGCGATTTTAAAAGTATAATTTGTCTTGGAGTCTCTTTTAAATGTATACTTACGAATTTAAAAAATTCTTCATGAAATTTAAAGGGGAATTCAACCCCCCAGGCGCTAACCCCCTCCCCCCCACCCTCTGTAGGCCCCCCTCCCCACGGGCTATTGCCCCTAAGTTGCTACTTACCCCTCTGTGTAGGTCCCCTCCAGCGAAGTTCACAGGGGCCATCTTCTCTTCCAACCGCTTCTTCCAGGATGCTGCTCTGTCGGCGGCGCATGTGCAGTAGGACGCTGGTACTACTGTGCATGCGCACAAAGTTTATGACGTTCAATCGGCGAACTTTGTGAACTTTGTGCGCATGCTCAGTAGTACCAGCGTCCGCATGCGCTGCCGGATCCAGGAAGGAGTGGTTGGAAGACAAGATGGCCCCTGTGAACTTTGCTGGAGGGGACTTACACAGAGGGGTAAGTAGCAATTTAGGGGCAATAGCTCAGGGGAGAGGTAGGCCAGGTGGGGAGAGGGCCCACTGGAGGATGGGGGGGAGGGGTTAGCCCCGGAGGGTTGAATTCCCCTTTAAAAATCATGATCTAGTCCTCCTGTTAGTGTTCGCTGTTAAAAATTTGAGGCTACACATAGTCATAGTGTAATCCCACACAGTCATAGTGTAATCCCACACGTAGTCATAGTGTAATCCCACACATAGTCATAGACAACAGCTACAGTTGAATCCGTCTGTTTGTTGTTGTGAACGATACATGTAGGTGTATTTTCCCAATTTCAAGCCACTGTGTTTCAGTGAACTCACCAATATCCCCCAAACATTTGACCATGTTTATTTAGCTGAGCAGATTTTCCAGATAACGGATCTTTCTGTAATTTGGTGGACCTGTCACCCAGACACAAACATCTGTATAATAAAAGTCCTTTTCAAATTAAACATGAAATCCAATTTCAATTTTTTATTAAACCATTCATAGCTGTTTTAAGCTCATTTAAAAATTTCAGCTCTCAATCAAATATTGTCTGCCTCTCCTCTGCCCTAGGCATAGAGGTGGGGCAGATAATTACTTTCACTTTCCATTCAGCACTTCCTAGATGTCACTGCTCCCCACACATTCCCCCAGTTCTCTTAACCATTTAATTGTGTAGCCAGGACATGGAAATAGACATTGGGTCCCCCATTCTGGTGCACAAACAAGATTCTGAGATGATGTAAGGCTTGCCTTAATAACAGTGTCCACAAAATGGCTCCTGCCTACTTGCTATAATTATGAATTCCCAGAATGAAGAAAACAAGATTAAAATAAATTATATAGTGTAAATAATGTTCATTTTGCTTGACTAATGTGATAAAATATGATTTTGAATATTTTTCTGGGGTGACAGGTCCACTTTAAAGGAGAAGGAATGCTACTGAAGCAGTTTATTGCCAATAGATTAGCCACAATAGTGCAAGCTATAACACTATATTTATTCTGTAGAATGCTGTACCATACCTGAGTTAACAGCTCCAGAAGCTCATCTTGTTTAGGACAGCAGCTGCCATATTTGCTTGATAAAGGGTCCTGTGTGACGTGAAACATTGCAATTTTCTACTGGAAATGAGCCAATAAAATATACAATTTCAAAGAACCAAGCTGTCTTTTGGATGTTATATTAGCTTGGTGTGACATCACTTCCTGCCTGAGTCTCTCCCTGCTCACTCATAGCTCTGGGCTCAGATTACAGCAGGGAATGAGGCGGGTAAAGGGAGCATGCTCAAGCCCTAGCCCTGTTGGTTTATGCTGAAAACAGGAAGTCTGATTCAGAAACCCATATATACACAATGGAAGGAAAGAAATGCAGTGTTTCTTTTGACAGAAGACTCAGAGCAGCATCAATTTGAGGGTTTACTTGTGTATTTATATAGACCTTTCTAATAAAGCTTCCTTACTTTTAGCCTTTCCTTCTCCATTAAGCATCAGTGCGCTGACTTCACTCGACATATTCAGAAGAAGTGACGTCAGCGAAATCCGTGGCAGAGGATTTTTAAAGGAGAACTAAAATCTTCATTAAAAGAACCCTACCCCCCTGTAGACCCCTCTCCCCCCAGCATAGCTCTTACCCTGGGCAAATGTTCCTAACTTTTTACTCACCCCTGGCTGTAGTTTCAGGCATCAGAGTTCAAGGCGGCCATCTTCCACTATTCTGTAATCTTTGTCTATCCAATGGCGTTTCGACGCATGCATAGTTGGAGCAATTTCTCAGTTCTGGACAACTACGCATGCGCCGAAACTCACGGACATTGCCGAAGACCCGGAAGAAGACATGGAGATTACCGAAGAAGAAGGCTGCCTTGAACTCCAATGCCTGAAATTGCCATGAGGGGTGAGTGAAAGGTTGGGGGAATTTGCCCAGGGTAAGAGCTACGCTGGGCGGGCGGGGTCTGAGGGGTTTAGGGTTTTTTAAATTAAGGGTTTAGTTCTCCTTTAGAAAACAAAAAGGGCCGCCCCCAAAACCTTGTCACCCCCAGGATCTGTGGGTGCCGGCAAGGTTGTGCCTTTTTTTATAAATACGACCCTGCTCAGAGAGCTTTTGCATACAGCCTGGCAGAATAAAAAATAATCCATTAGCAAATGTGAATTGTTGCGCTCACCCGCGTTTAACACACCTCAAACACGAAAAACGCTCCTATATAACGTCTCTCGCCAGGCAATTTTGAGTGACTTTTAAAATCGCGCCGCTCCGTCTGAACAAGCGCAGGCGACTTTAAGGCAAACGCAGCGCTATCTAGCTATTCGGGGAGATTCGTCGCCACGAGAAGTCGCCAGGCGAAGGATCTCCCCCTAATCTCCCCGTCTGGCCTTAGCCTAAGGGCTAGGCCAGACGGGGAGACTTGGGGGCATTTTGTTGCTCCAAATTGCAATTTGGATCGATTTCAAAAATCGCGCCGCTCCGTGTGAATACGCGCCGGCGTTTTCAAGCAACGCCGGTGCGCTTGGGTACTTCGCTATTCGGGGCGAGAAGTCGCCAGGCGACAAAATGCCCCCGAATCTCCCCGTCTGGCCTTAGCCTAATGGGAGTGCTGGGGAGTAGTGAGTAGCAGCTGTGCAACAACCTGAAGGTTCCTGTGCGAGGTGGTGCTCATCTCAGCTCCAGAGCACGTGGGCGAGAGAAAGCTGCTGATGGGCTAGAAGGCCAGTGCAAGGGGTAGTGAGAGGTCAGCCGGACGAATCCTAGCGGGCGCAGCAGCAGCTGTAGTAGTATTAGCAGGGCTAGTGGGAGTACAAGGAGGGGGGGTGGCTGCACCGGCGCTCCACCCCTCAGTGAGAGAGGGTCTTGAGTCAGTTTCGGTTTAGCAGGAATGCTGAGCGCCTGTGCTGCAGCCCCGGGGAACACAGGAGCCACACATTGAAGTTAAGCAGCGTTGTGCAGCCTGATTGCACGTTCCCTCCTGCTGTCACCATCGCCGCCTGTACAGCCCGAACTCACTCCCGAAGCACGTGGATCAGGCGCTGACTGGAGTCTCTCCCGATTGTCAGCTCTTTTGCCTACTGGGATTATAACGAGTGCGCTGCGTTGCGCCGGGGAATTCACAGCACTCACAGCCGGAGGACTGTTATTAGGGCCAAGTGGAGCGAAGATCTGTTGGATTTCACGGAGAGTCCGGTCGTGGGCCATGTGACAGTAGCTGTGCTGTCAGTTAGTGAGCTCCCCCCTCCCCTGCTGCCTTCTCGGCGCTACATGCAGAGGACACTGCAGGACAAGTAGTGGGTCGAGAGTCTTTACATAACAGATCTCGGCATGGGAACCGTGTGCTGTGTGTATATTGGCGGGGATCTGCCGCACACATCATCCTGAGCGCCCCCTCCCCCACCTGGGATCTCCCTAGTTGGATTCACCCTGTCCTTGCTGCCATCTATTTCAGCGGTAAAGGAACTGCCTTCTGTGTGTGTCTCCTGGCGGAAATGATGAAGGGTTCAAGCGTTCTTTATTTTCAGGGTTGGTTTCCTCCCTTGAAGAACTCATGCAGAGTGATGGCTTGAAGCAACATGGGGCTACGTAAGCAACACGGCTTCTCCAGCAGGTAAATGCTGACCAGTGTGTCTGATCAATACTCCACTCGCAGGACCTGTCACATAGCTGACAGTCTGGCCCCAATCCCCACATGTATGCAACTGTCAGATATCCTAAAATACCCATCACAGGATCCAGTCTTGAGCCTGTGTGATGCCACTCAACTGTCAGCTCATGTTTTACACCAGTTCCTCTAACCACATGCCAGGCTGATCACATGAGGGCCTCATGCAGAACTCTCTAGAGCTGAATAACTAGCCGACAGCAGGCTTTAGTGATGCCGCAAACTTTGAGTACCTAAGCCCTGTGTAGCATTGTTTTGTGCCCTGTGAATTATGACATGCAAATATTACAATTCTTTGAATGCTAAAATTCCTAGGGCACAGAACAATGCCACTATTGCAAGCATGAAATGGGCCTTGTCAATTACTAGAGTATAAGTATATGGTGCTTAGATCACTTTTGTATAAAGTGCCATTCACAAATACAATCTGATTTGGATATATTGTCATTGTGCATCAAGTCCCACTGTACAGGTATGGGACCATTTATCCAGAATGCTTGGGACCTGGGGCTTTTTCGGATAACGGATCTTTCCATAGTTTGGATCGCTTAAGACTAGTAGGAAATCATGTGAACATTAAATAAACCCAATTGGTTGGTTTTGCTTCCAATAAGGATTAAATGGGTAGTTCACCTTTAAGTTAACTTTTCATATGTTGTAGAATAGCTAATTCTAACCTATTGGCCTTGATTATTTATTTTTTGTAGTTTTTGATTTATTTGCTTCTGACCCTTTCCAGCTTTCAAAAGGAGGTCACTGACCCCATCTAAAAAAACAAATGCTCTGTAAGGCTATACATGCATTTTTTATTGCTACTTTTTAGTACTCCTCTTTCTATTCAGGCCTCTCCTATTCATATCCCAGTCTCTTGTTCAAATGAACGCAAGTCCAAATTATCGTAGCAACCAGATTGCTGAAATTGCAAAATACAGAGCTGCTGAATAAAAAGCTAAACAACTCAAAAACCACAAATAATAAAACATGAAAACCAAGTGCAAACTTTCTCAGAATATCACTCTTCATCATACTAAAAGTAAACTCAAAGGTAAACAACCCCTTTAATTATATCTTGGTTGGGATCCAGTACAAGCTACTGTTTTATTATTACAGAGAAAAAGGAAATCTTTAAAAAAAAAAATTGGGTCATTTGGATAAAATGGTGTAATTCTGTAATTCGGAACTTTCTGGATTTCCTGATTATGGATCCCATACCTGTACTACTTCTTACTGGGCCTAATTTTTTTTGTTGGACAGAGATGCCAAAAAATGTAATTCCATCAACTGCTACAGGGGAAGAGAAAAGGACTCCAGAAGATCATTTCTCTTTTTACTTTATTCTTGCTCACACTATTGTGTGTGTGTGTGTGTGTGTGTATAATACTAAAAATACTAAAGCATAACAAAAACACATGTGTGTATATATGTATTTATATATATTTATATATATATATATATATATATATATATATATATATAATGTTATTACTGGTGTGATGATGCAACTGTAAAGTGTAAAAAAAAAAGTTACTCAATAGTTGTGAAATTGCTCATACATTATAAATAATGGACCAGCAACAACATTTAGCCTTCTGCTTTTTAAATGTGACTGTCATTTGTGAGATCCAGTATAAAACTTTCTCCTAACAGCATCTTGTTCTCCTCTAACGGCTTTCCCAGGTCATTGAATGCTGAGGCTTGGCCTTAAATAAAATCTGAAGCGTCACTGGCTGCGTAACACTGATACAAAGTTCTACTGTCAACATTTTACCCTTCTGTTAGAACCTTTCTCTTTGTTACCTGCTAAATCCCATGCTGACCTACAGACCACAGTTTCTTAGCAGCACTCTGGCCAGCTGCCCTATTTGCTCTCTCTGAAACATTGTTCTGATTACATGGCAAACATGGACACACAGTT
>CM044432.1:147400837-147418454 GCA_024363595.1 Xenopus borealis | reverse complement strand
TTTTTTTCCTGCCTGATGAAGCTTTAGCATGCTTGCAAAAATTTGTTGGAAAATTCTTCATTTCCACTGGATTTATGAAGACTATATGAATCACTTGGGGGGATTCTCCATTTCTCCAGTTTCGCTGGTTCTGACATAATTATACAAGTCCTTAGGCCATCAGACAAACCTTCGGGCCAAATTGCCAGTCTTTTTCATGCCACAATTCCCAACTTCAAATCAGTATGGTTGTAAGTGCTTCCAGATGTAAGTTTTTAGGACCAAAGACCTTGTTTTTATAAAAGAGGAGTTGATTATGAACAGAGATTTGGGAAGGGAGGCTGAGGAAGCAGAGAAGGAGATATGTTTTATTTCATTAATAAGAAATTCTTGCAGGAGGACTATTTTTTCTGGGTTGAGGATACTTTGAGTAGGGGAATCAGGAGGCAGGAGTGTACATAAGAGGGCATCAGTCTTTGCATACTTTGATCCCAGACAATATTTAATGTAGAAATTAAATCTGCTAAAAATGCATTGCCCTCCTAGCCAAAAAAAAATATTTTAATAAATTAAAAATGTATTTAAATTAAATTATTTCAAATTTCTATGATATTTCAGGGTAAGATTTGAATGTTGGGCTTCTTAAATAATATCTCTTCTAAAGCTAGGTTGCCAGCCAAAAGTTCTTTTCGGAAACATCATACTTTACATTCAGATTTAATAAATTTGTGAGAAAATAAAGATCCGGAAAGAAGATCCTATTAAAAGCATTTGTCTAAGACAGAATTGCTCCAATGGCTACTAATGAGACCGTTAAGGGGAGAGTAGAATTTGGATGCCAAAATAATTTAATTTAAATAAATTTAATTTATTAATAAAATAATTTTTTTTGAGAGGTCCAAAAAAGCTGCAACTTTTTAAGATATAGCCTGGTGGTGCTATTCGCATATTGATTTTGTACTTTGCATATTGATTAGGTGTCTGTCAAGTTGTATACTTTAGAGCAGTGATCCCTAACCTTTTCAACCTGTGAGCAACATTTAAAAGTAAAAGAAGTTGGGGAGCAACACTAGCAAGAAAAATGTTCTTGAGATGTTAAATAAGTCCTCTGAATGGCCATTTGGTAGCCCCTATGTGGATTGTAAACCTACATTGAGTCTCTGTTTGGCAGTGCACCTGGTTTTTGTACAACCAAAACTTGCCTCCAAGCCTGAAATTCAAAAATAAGCACATGCTTTGAGGCCACTGGGAGCAACATTCAAGCGGTTGGAGAGCAACATGTTGCTTGCGAGCTACTGGTTGGGGATCACTGCTTTAGAGGATCAAGTCCTCCAGGGAGTCGGGCCATTTCAGTTTGTCTTTTGTACAATATGTGACTTGTGCAAGTGGAGTCTATATCCTTCCAGAGATTTGGGAAATACAAGGTTGTCATCTAGATAAATGAAAAATCTATCCAATATATACAAGAAGATGTAATTAATTTAATGCTGAAATTAAAAAGTTTGAATGGCATAACAATGTACTCAAATGCTCAAATCTTGTAGGTTATTTTCCACTTGTCTCTTTCTCTATTTTAAACATCTTGTGCAAATCAAGTTTGGAAAATATGATTGCTTTACTAAAACTTTATTTTATTCAATTCCCTTTTGTCTATGCAGGGTCTGAGAATTTTTTTTTTCTCAACAAAAAAAAAATCCCTGCCCAAGCTGGAGACATGAAAAGTATAATAAAGCCTTTAGCAAGGTTTTCATAAAAAACAGGAAGCAGAAAGACATACCCAAGGCTCTGGCAACAATTTAGTAGGGAAAATATAGATTCTACGTGGAGGTAAGGGCAATGACCCATGGTGCTATTTGTAGCCCATGTTTTGTCATAGGAACAAAAAAGAAAATATCCTGCCATAGGCAACACTAGGAATGATCTCTGCTAAAACACTCATCATTTTATTAAGGGTATTAAGCAGGGTGAAAATCTATTGAATGACTTTGTTAAAGCTTATTGGAGAACCATCAGCAACCCTGATGAACACTGGACAATTTTTATGATGAATCTGGGAATCAGAATCTTTTAGCCAGATGGAGTCAAGATACTAGCCTTGATCTGGTCTTCTCAAAGTAAGCCAAATAGTGATTAAGGAGCATAACTAGGTGCAAGGGACAAAGAGGCAGATTCTCTAAAAGGCGAGAGTGACGTAATTTCATTACTTCGCCAATTTACTAACAAGCGCAGGCGTCTCTTCCCAAGCAAAGGAGAAAGACACTAGGGTTGCTTCACACTCTAATGCCAGGTGAATTTTCGCTCTGGCGAATGGACGGATTTTACTGAACGTTGCCTTTTTCGCCCAGACTTGCCTTCACCAGCTCTGACCTGCAAAATAGAATGATAAGTAATAAAAAGTGGCAATAACAATACATGTGTAGCCTTACAGAGCATTTGTTTTTAGATGGTGTCAGTGACCCCTATTTGAAAGCTGCAAAGAAACATAAGAAAATTGTTAATCATTAAAAAACTATGAAAAATAAATAATGAAGACCAATTGAAAAGTTTCTTAGAATTGGCCCGTCTACAATATACTAAAAGTTAACTTGAAGGTGAACCACCCCTTTAATATAACCCCTCTGTGATTAGTTTAACTGCCACCTTTCCATGTGGCCGGTGCAAAGGAATGCAGCCTCAGGAGGAATGTGTATACATATTTTCAGATTATATTCATATTTATATATGTGTATATACTGTGTAGACATATTCCTCCCTCAGCAGGAGGAGCAACACGTGTACTTTGTATTTCATGTGCATTCTTTTCAGTCACAGTACCTATTGATGTCCTTGATAATGAAACCTTGCTGTGCTTAATTTGTAGATTTTGTCTGAGTTTGTTGTTTGATTATTATTATTTTAAATACTGTGTCTTTTACTTTCTTCATTAAAGGTGTTCATATGGGTTAAAATGTGTGCATGCAGGAAGGCCATGCATCCTACTGCAACTTAGCAATGGAGAGAGATAAGAAGGTGAGTCTTCTCTTCATTTCTTTCTGTATTCCATCATACTGGCTGCATGGATGCCTGCAGTGTTTTTTTTTATAAATTCTTAATTTATGATTTTGATTTGGGGTGGGTACTGAAAGTAAAAAAAGAGGGGGGAGGGAGTAGGAGAAGAGAGAGCAAATGTAATCAATAACACAGTGTACTTTAACTATTGATAACTAGTATCATAAATAAATTAATATTGTAAATAAATAGTACATTTTAGAAGAGCGCTTTATGGTTCCTATGATTACTATTTTAGTACATTCGATTTACATCAAATATGTAACAAAAAAAAAGTTTTGATGTGCAGTTAGACTTTTGAGGTTGTTTATATTATAACCTATCCACTTTTGCCAATACTTAACACTTGTATTGTGAATAATTCCTGAGCTCTCATCCGTTTTCCTGGTGTCATCCGTAAGGTAGATCCAGTCTTGGTGTGTTGGGTAGAAAATTTGTAGCTGCCCTTTCTCCTGTGACTTTTTCCATTGTCGATATTTTTTCCTTGATGGTTCACTGCAGGAGAACCAAATATGACTGTATGTTCCTTGTTTCATGCATCTCCAGCACTGTTTTTGGGCATTAGGAAACATTAATTTCTATCTGTCTGCAGTGTAAAACCATCTTGAAATCAATTTGTATACGAACTCTTGTGTTTGGATGCAGTGAATGATTTGCAGGTTGAGATAGATATTCTGTTTCCAGTGGTCTTGTGGTAGGTTTAGATATTCTGTTTCCAGTGGTCTTGTGGTAGGTTCAAATTTAAATCTTTTTTTCCCATTTTCTCTGATGGGATATTTTATTTTCTATATTATTTTTAAGGAGCTGTTGGTATATAGTTGAGAGGTTTGTTTATCTTTGTGTTCGTAGCTAGAATATTTTCACACCAGGTGTATTGTCTTTCTATTGGTAAGTTGAAGGGTATCTAGATAGTGGTGAATTTGAGTATAAATCCATGTGTCTCTTGGGTGGGAACCCCATCTCTTCTGTATCTTTGAGAGAGGTTTTACTTTATTTTGTTTTATAAAGTCTTTCACAATATATACTTCACCTATCAAACATTTTTGGGCATTCTGTTGTTATAAAAATCATTTTGTCTAGCACAACTGTATAAGTGTACATAGTTTTTCAGTAACAATAAGTCCCCCTAACCTGTAGAACATATTGCCTTAGGTAACAAAAATGAATGAGTCAAGACATGTCATCCATATGACTTTTCAGCAACACCAATGGCACATGGGACAATTCTGTGAGTTTTGTCCCCCAGGCGTGTTGCAGAGACAGTGTCAAGAATGTGCACCAGTGCTTTCAAGTGCTTGCCGTTTGCAGTGAATTCATTTACAGCATTTTGTGCCTCCATTGCAGAACTTCAAAATACTTCCACGTAAAATGCTTCAAATCAACCCATTTGCCCTTAAACTTATGGTGGGTATTGGATTGATTTCTACCATGTTTCCTTCAGCTCATCTGGTTGCATGACTTGTTTGCCCTATTTATGGAGTTTCACAGATATACAAAAATCGGTACCAAATCGAGCACAAGTGGGTCTATTGAAGTAGGGAATCTCTTGAGCTACTACCACCTCAAAGGCACACACACACTCGGGCAGAGTATGGCACACACACAGTGTGTTACAGCTCGAGTCTGGGGTACAAAGGGCCAGTTAATCTCAGTATTTATACCTTTTAATGCTCACACAGCTACCAGACTTTGACGTGGGGCCAAACAATGGGGGGCTGCAGGCTGCACTGGTTTAGCATATACGCTGTAAATGCATCAGGCACATTGCCACCTTCACCTTATATCTGCAATTATGCTGGAATTGTGGGGGAATATTAGCCCCATTTTCCATATGGTGTGTGTGTATGTATGTATGTATGTATATATATATATATATCCAGGGCATTTGTCTAACTAATCTTTATAACTTTTCATTATTTAATTTTTAGTGCAGGAGTTTTACCATTGCCTTCCCCTCCGTTACCTCAGGATTGCAGGAGGGTGAACAATTTATCTATAATAATTCCATATGAGTACCGTATGCTTTATGTCCTGCCCTTTAGCTTTCTTACCCTTTATCTTCTAGTCTGCCTAGTGCTGATGTAATTCTTCTTCCTATTTCATCGTCCGGATTGTTGAACTAGGAACAGGGAGTGTACAAAATACTGATTTATCTGCAACAACAACCAAATTTTTAGCACTGATAAGGGCATATTTTTAAATGATATTTCTAAAATTCTATTTATGCCCAGCTACAAGTTTGTGTCATTGTCACAGATCAAACTTATAGCATAGCTTTAGATTTAGACACAGGCATATGATATATTATACAGAATGCTTATCCTCTCCTTACCTTAAGTCTACTAAAAATTATTCAAATCTTAAATAAAACCATCAGGATTGTTTTGCCACAATTATGGATACATGCAACTTGGTTACAGGTACAGTTTTATTATTACAGACAAAAAGGAAATTATTTTAAAAAATGGCAGCGAATTTGAAGCAAATAATTCTATTGGAGGTGGTCTCCCCATAAGTTGGAGGTTTCTGGATAACAGGTTTCTGGATAAGGGAACCCATATCCCTTTGAGTAGACTCTGTAATGCTTGGGTATATTATCACAGTGTTCTTGTTTCCAAACGCAAACATTTTTAACAAGTTAAATTTTTAGCAGTGTTTTTTATTTTATTAGTTAGAATGCAGGACTAATGTCGTGGTTGTTGTATGTTAATACTTTAATGATTGTTTTTGCTTTTGGGTGGATTTTTTTGCACTATAACATTTTCTAAAAGCACAGTAATATATAAGCATAGTTTGTGGAACCTGCTTTACAGGAGCTAGCTGTTATATACAAAAAGTGTTTACTAACTTCCTCTTAGAAAACTTCACAGTAAATCTTAATGTTCACGCAATGGAAAGCCCCTTTACTTAGTGTTTCCTTTTTCTGCTTTCGTAGCACACCACAACTGCTTCAGTCACTGCAATGAATGGGGACACTATTCAGCCTGAAAGTTCATCTGTCCCACAAGGCTGGAATGAGTTCTGCAAACTCCACGCTATCTCCACGGCAAGGGAGTTGGCAAAGCAGTATTGGTTATTTGCTAACCAGAATCCTCAACATGACATTCTGGCAGCGGAGATCATCTCTTTGCATTTTACAGATCTTTTCCAGCAGTATTTCAGGAACGAGGTGAGGGAAAGCTGGGGTATGGACCAATATAAATTTTTCCCCTTCAGCAGAGTCAAAGATTATAGAGAGACAGGTAGGAGGCCATCAGATGATCCTTCCAGTACGGTTGCAGCAAAGGTGGAGGTAGAGTTATCAGCACAACATGAACATACCGATCAGACTGTTTCTGACACTTCTATACAACTTGCACCAAAAACATGGAGTTCTGAAGAACTTCGACCGTGCAGCAATACCCCAGCTGCAAGATCCTTTATCCGTTTTTCCCTAGCCCAGTTTAGGAGAAGCATCAGAAATATATTCCGTAGAAAGTCAGCAGATTCTACTCCTCCTGAGACCAAGGAAGCAGAGAGAGACTCTACAGAGCCACCATCCTGGCAAGGCTTGCATAAACGGATTTTGCCTTGGACTATAACACGGGAGCCGGCAACTGAAGTTCGCAAGGAAAGCCAGTTAAATTACAGCATGGTGGATGAGAACTGCATGGATGGCGGGACTTCTTGGCATAGATGCCGTTTAGTTTTACGAAAATCTGGGACTTTGGAGAGCGATGAGTACATTCTGGAGTTGTTTGATCCTCCAAAGGTAAGGTATTTATATATAGTAGTATACCATATGATTCTTATGTATGTATTTTGACAATGTATATACATGTTACTGCTGTATGTTAAATATCCTTGTGTTTATCTACTATTTCCTTATGTTTATCTTCTGCTCCTGATAGAGAAGTCCACTTTTACAAGTACATTTAATATGTAGGATCTTGTATATAATGACAATTTAAGACCATGAACAGGTGATCATTTCACTTAAATTATTGGATGCTAGTATTGCACCTCTATTAAAGGGAACGTATCGTTTAAAAAAGTTACCCCCAACCAAAGGTGCGGGCTGATAGAGCCCACATTCCGGTTGGGGGTACCGGTACTTTCCCCCTCCCGGTGTGAGCTTGCCTGCGCTGGCGGGAGGCATTTTTTAAAAAAGTACTGGTACCCCCAACCAGAATGTGGGCTCTATCACCGCGCACCTTTGGTTGGGATTAACTTTTTTAAGTGATAGGTGCCATTTAAGCAATTTGATAGAAATCAAGTATGCACAAAAGAAATGGAGCCTTTTACACAGTCTACGCTAGTTTCTATGCACTTTGGTTCTAGTAACCCTAGACCCTATTTTTTCCTGGTAGGCATGTGATTTAGTTTCCTTCCTCCTGAAAAAGGGAAAATGACTAGTATCACACCCCCCAAGTGGAAGTGGGCTACTGGGAGGCAATAGAGTGACTAGATGTTGCTGGGCCCCATAGCAAATCCCTTTTAGGGCCCCCATCATACCCAGAGGTTGTCCTGTTTTACCAATATATGTTGAAATTGCTTATTATTTGGGCCTTGTGGGGACCCTATACTGCCTGGCAGGGGCATAACTAAAGAGGAAGCAGTTCCTGTGGTTGCAGGGGGGCCCAGGAGGAATAGGGGCCCATTAGGCCCTACTTAATGAGCAATTTCAATATATAGTAGTAAAACAGGATATTTTGGGAGCCCTAAAATAAATCTGCTGTGGGGCCCAGTAACATCTAGTTACACCACTGCTGCTTGGGTCCCCCCTGCAGCTGCAGAGTTTGCTTCCTCTGTAGTTACATAGTTACATAGTTAAATTGGGTTGAAAAAAGACAGAGTCCATCAAGTTCAACCCCTCCAAATTAAAAACCCACACACACCTCCACTCTTTCACTCAAATCATATAGTTGTGTCCCTGCTGGGAGGGAGTGACCGAACATGTCAAAGATATATGGAATTGAGAAGGAGTTAGGTTTAGATGAAAGGGCCATTTCACGAAAGTTGTGCCATGTCACGGCATCTGTCTACGGCAGATGAGAAAACACTACCACTTTCTTCTACCCTTTAATTCTGAACATTGACAGGAAACAGCTGGGACACAGACAGGAGAGGACTATGGCATGGAAACATGAAAGTATACATTTTTTGAGTTGAGATCCAGCCTGTCTGTACACTAATTCCTGTCAATGGACAGGCTTCAGGTTGGAAGGACCATAGATACTCTAGTAGAGAAAATGCTACATGTCACATGGGCTTGGGGGAAATTAGAAAGTTTGTCTGTCAAATAGCTGAAAGAGGTTAAAAAAACAGCATTTATTGGCAAATATATGCTTTACTTTATTTCCTGTGGCTGTAATTAATTATAGAAATACATTTTATCTATCCAGTCATGGTGTGTCTCTGTGACACCAAAAACCATTCCTTTACAGAATAAACATTTACAATCTTACAGATGCATACTTGATTAGTTTAGTACAGGTATGGGACCTGTTATTCAGAATCCTCTGGACCTGGGGTGTTCCGGATAACAGATCTTCATACCTTAAGCCTACTACAGAATCATGTAAACATTAAATAAACACATAAGTCTTGTTCTGCTTCCAATAATGATTAATTATAACTTAGTTGGGATCAAGTACAAGATACTGTTTTATTATTACAGAGAAAAGGGAAATCAATTTTAAAAATCTGGATTATTTGATTATAATGGAGTCTATAGGAGACACCTTTCTGGATAAAGGGTTTCCCGATAACTAATCCCATACCTGTACTTGAATAGGTGCATTTTACATTAAGGGGCATATTTACTAAGGGTCGAATTTCTAATGCAAAAAAAATTCGAAATTCGACCAGTGGGGGAATAGTGGGGGAATAGAGGGGAATTAAAAAAAATTCGAAGTCAAATGTTTTTAGCGCAATTCGATCAAACGAACAATCGAATAGGGAAAATTTGATTGATTGAATATTTGAATCGAGTATTCTAACGATTTTTAGCAATTGATCGAATTTTTCAAATTCGATCTTAGGGAATGATCCCCGTTTCGGGAGGTTTAATCTGGCGAAGTAGGTGAAAGGGGAAGTATTTGACCATCGAATTTTCGAATAAAATTAAATTTGAATATTCGAATCATTCGAATTTGAATATTCGATGGTCGAATTTGGTTGAATTTGCCTAATTTGCATAATCGAAATTCGAATCTTTTTGAAAATTCGATCGAATATTCTAATCCCTCATGTGAATATATGGGAATTTAGTAAATCTGCCCCTAAATGTACAATGCTAAATGTAATGGCTATATACTTTGTGTTATTGTGCATTTAAGCTGCAACCTATGCTGATAACCCTACCATATGTGTGTGTTGTTTGGTCAGTGTAATTTATGTCCAGTTACTTTCAGACAGTTTCTAACTTGGTATGACAGACAGAAAGTCTTCAAAATGTTTTAGGTTGCAGTTTCATTTTAATGCAGCTTATGATTTTTCCTTGAACTGATGGATCATGGTATAATAGAAGTCTGAAGGATTTCATTTCAGTGCTGTGTAGGCCTGTGGCAGAGTCAATCCTTGTGCCAAGGAATTTATGAATTGATGCTTTGGCCTCCAAGTTAATTTATTCTCATGCCAAGGTATTTATGAATTGAATCTTAGTGAGGCTTTAAAAGGCAGGCAATTCCCATTCATGTACACAAGGTCATTTGCAACTGATTTTATTGAATTTTATGAATGAATGAAATCTGTGCTTTCTTTTTGTGTGTATGTGTTTTGAATTGGGACAAGTCATTATTTTTGCTACAGCAGTAATTGTGTTCCCTCTATAACATTTTTATTTTTTATGAAGAACCCGGAAGACTTCAAACTGTCATTGATGTTAATGGGGGGCAATACATTATATTAAGAACTATATTAAGAACTGGGGTATGTAAACTTTTGATCAGAGTCATTTGGGTAGTTTGTGTAGTGATTATGATTTAAAAAGAGTAAACACAGTTGTTTGACAATAAATGGCTTCAGACAACCACTAACCATGAGTGAAAGAAAAGTGTTTGTGTTATCATTCATATTCTCTGAAAAATGGTTAAGAAATCATCAATTCTGCCTGGGTGTGTAAACTTATGAGCACAACTGTACTACACCATGCATAGTGATTGGTAAACAAAACATTACATAACTTTATGTACTCTTAAATATAATGTACTGGTTCTATACGTCCGGTATTTCAAATATTTAAAATATTATATTATATTTTACTAAAATGTTTGAACAAATGGAAAGTATGTATAAATACATGTTTTACCCTTTTTATGCAGTTGCTGACCCCTTAAAGCATGTCTCTGAATGTATCTATAACATGAAAGGCATTTAAAAAATGACTAGTATATGAGATGTGTGAGTATATGACCATAGAATTTTCTAGTCATTCGCTGCATAGATGAATATTTGCTTCCTCAAGTAGTATTTCAGAAGTGTTTGAAGCTGTAATGTAGAGTCAGACATTGCAGGCTGAGTGCTACCTATTGGGTTTTTTTGCCTTCCTCTGGATCAACTAGCAGTTAGGTAGGCTAAAATAGTTAAAAGGTTAAACTTGATAGATGTGCATTTTTTGTTTTCAACATAACTTACTATGTTTTGAGTGTCTATTTTTCTGTTTTCTAAAATCCTAGACGTATATGGCATCAGGAGGATGCTTTAGGTCTGCAGATGGGAGATGGTGGCTCTCTTAAACATAGAGCATAGCATGGTTAAGTATAATCTCTGAAAGGCACTGTAGAATATGTTGGTGCCATATAAATAAGGGATAATAATGCCAACACTCCTTGCACTTGGATTTGAGTATTTTCCTTGATTCATTAAGGAACATTTGGGGCAATATTGTCTTAGTGAATGAAAGTGGTGTCTGCTTTCATGCCAATCATTTTGTTATGATGATAGGTGGAAAAGGAATTTGGGATTCAGATTTTTAAGTAAATTGTTAAATATGAGGATTTTGGGTCTTGCTGGTTTCTTGCTCCTAATTTGAGTCGCATGGAGCCAAGGTCAAAGCGAGTTCAGTAAAAGTCTTTTTTCAGTTATCTGTCAGCCTGCTAGGGGAAAACACTCTAATGCTGCATCTCCATTTCTTCATTGATAAAATGTAGGTGGTGTGTGTGCATGTGTTTTTATAGATATGTATACTCTTGACACAAATGATGAAATTACTGTTCAGGCAGTGGAGCTCCCCATTTGTACTTTTCAAATTTGTGCCCATAGCTCATTTGTAAAAACCTTTTACCTGTGACATTTCATGGTTAAGGAAAACATTTGTGAATACTTTCAAATTGCTTTTTTGATTATATGATGATCCAAATTATGCAAGGATCCCTTGTATGGGAAAACACCAGGCCCCAAGCATTTCAGATAATAGATCATATACCTGCATTATTTTAGTTACTTTTATCCAGGTTAATATTTTTTTAACCCAGCCTATAGTTTGTAAATTACAATTTTGCACACATTCTCTGCTGTTTGCACACATTCTCTACTAGGACAAATATGCAGAGAAATTTAACATCAGAGAAGATCCCTGAAAAACAATATTGCTGCACATTGCCAGGCATCAAAGAAACCAAGCATTCAAGTCCGAACAGAAAAGTTATGGAATAACTATAAATATGCATGTATAGGAATGGGATAGGAATTTATAGCTTTTACAATTAAATGTGCCTCTTTCTTTCCAAAATAAAGTATATGCTGCCACTATACACAGATTCTTTTAGTACAGAGGAAGTGATGCTAGAGTTTAGCAAACCAAAAACTTGGTCTGACTTAATTGCACATGTGCAGACAAATGCTTGCATCACCATTGACTCATTTGGTTAAACAGGTCACTGCTGGAAGATTCTTCTGACTGAAGGACATATAATGTAGTGCCACTTTATGAAAAAGTCAGCAGGGGGAATTCTAACAATTCTGACCCGTTTTTATAACCGTAGTAAGGAACGTGAATAAATCATACCGTTAGAAGTCGTTTGAACTCAAAAAGAGAGAAAGTAAAGAGATGATGGATATGGTCTAATATATTAATGTAATTAACAGTTCATTGGAAAAGCATTTTTTTTAGAAGTGGAAGAGGGCCAGAAACAGGGAACATGACAGTGAAAAGAGAATTAGACACAAGTAATATAAGTAAGCACTTGTTTACAGAAAGGATGGTGAATATATCGACTTGATTATTTCACTTCCTATAGCCCTGTTTCTAACAAACTGATCTACACCCTACACACATGCATCGTACGTTGACATCCTGCATTTATATTTCATAGCCTGGCATAATGGTAGTTTGGTGTGCCACATATAGTTCTGTAAAAAGTAGTGGTCATTTTCTAGTCCTTTATCTTGGTACTTTTTCCCTGGGGAAAGTTTAGTTAGACTAACCTGTGATATTATTAGATTGCAGATGGAGCATCCAGTACACCTTTGCCCATAATGAATTGAACATTTGCAGGAGACAAATCTCCCAAAAATGCATCTCAGTTAGAAATAACTGAAATCATCCATGATAAAACCAATGCATCACTTCATTTTTCCAAAGTTGCCATGGGATGAAACTTTGGGTCAAATTTGCAATATATATGTAGGTTTTATCGCTGGAGATTTCAGTTATTTCTAATGGAGATGCATTTTCAGGCGATTTGTTGCCCACAGTCATGCATTTTTATCGTGGACGGCAAATCGTCCTGTCGACCACTGCCCTAAAGGTTGGCCAGTGTATGTATGTATATGCTTGAATACTTATAGTGGTATCAGAAGTGTCTTTCTTACTATGTAAACCAATACAATGTGTTTGAGGATGATTAATCTGTACAATAGTATAACTTGTAGTCACTGTCCTAGTAATAACATCTTTTACTGCCCCTCTCACATTGGGAAGATGATTAGCAAACATATTCTAGAATTTCTCAGACAGTGCCACATTTCTACACCATTAATACTTTTGGGCTCCAAAGCATTGTCTTGCTGATATACCTCTGCTGAAATAAAACATGTTGGGTTTCTGGGTATATTTAATTCTGATGACCGCTTTTTTTCCTCCTTAAGCCACAAGTTCCATACAACCATACACCATACAAGAAGTGACCACATCCCCTCCTACGCACATGCTTCAAGGACCTCCCACTGCTTGAAATTCCCTAAGCAGCCATACTTCTGCATAACACAGTTTTACTTCCCTCTGTGGATGAACTCTGTTTGCACATGAATGATACTTAATTTAGGAGTGCACAGAATCCCAGATTTGGTTCAGGATTAGGATGAGCCTCAGAACATTTTGCAGTATTTAGATAAGAACAAACCTTTTCTGCTCCAAACCAAAATCAAAATTGTTATGTGACATTTTTCCCTCACAGATGACTTCAATTGTCAGTTTTACTCAAATCAGAATACACACATTAAGGTTTAGATTTGGTGTGTTATTTAGCAACAACTTATAACCAGGACAAACCAATATTCAATAAAATGTGAATTAACACAACATTTAGAAAAAGAGTACTTTGATAAATATGCATGCACTTGGATTTTTGCTACTACTTTTCTGTCTGGTCATTTTTCACTGTAAAAGGTTAGTAAGTACAAAAAGATGCAAAAAAAAGGTCAGAAAAGCAAAAACTATTTCAAAATAGAAACTGCGATACCCCCCCAAAAATCTGAATGTTGGCAGTCACCCCTTGAGTTATTTGGAGTACGATATGATTTTGTTCTTTCACAGATAACTATTGCTGCTAAGTGCCCAGGGCAATTCCCTTCCATAATTTTATGTATATGTACCTTTCTACTGCAGAATATGAAACTTAGAGATAATTTCAACATGCTGGATGCTGGTCATCACTTTGCACAGTTTACAGAGTGCTCCCTGCTGGAGCCGATATAGCCCTTCTTTGCAGTCCAGCCCTGGGGTCAGGTCACATGTTAGTGCAAAACAAGGTTACGCATAAGTCATCAAATTGTTGGGATAATCACTGTGCTGCAAACCCAAAAAAATAAGCATATTACACTTGTAATGTTATATTTTTATTAAAATATATTATATAAATTGAAATTTTATATTGCTGTTCTTCAATTTTTTCACATTTTGCAGCTTTGTAAATTAACAAATTGAAAAATCCTTCCTCATTTCATGCTATCCTTATTACAAATCTTTATCATAAAGAAAGCCCATATGTATGTGTTTGTACTGTAAGTCTGGCAGGTCTTCAGCCTCTCATAAGCAACATTGTCTCCAAGATATGGAGAAGGCCTTGAGTAGGCTGCTCAAACTTTTGCCTGGTTTATTCTTATTGTGGCATTTAGTCAGTATGGCATCTGCCCCAGTGAAAGCTCCACACACTGTACATTATACATTAGAAAAACATCTTAGGCATCACAATGATAGTACCATAAATAGCTTAATATGGGGATAGCGGGTGTTTGTACATTTGCTTAGGATTTCTGTAGAACCTGCTAACATTTATGAAAATTTTTTTATAATAAAATAACAATTACATTGCAGCTCCATAGCTATAGTACAGCATGTATAAGTCAGAAAATTGATTACTAATTGTTATAAATACTCCCTGGAACTCCCCATACAGGTCTGTTTACTATTATACCACATTGTGTAATAAACCAATCTTAATACAATTACTGGATACACCTTGGTTAAAGTGTTCCTTTGCAACATGTGCATTGTGGGATTGTGGCATTTGGAGTCTAGGCTGAAGAAGAGAGGTCCACTGCAGCATTTTTTTGTGTCAAAACCAGCAGTGCAGAAAATGGCAAACAAATATTGCTTTCGACTGTAATTAAAGGAAATGTCAACCCAAAAATATTTTTTGTTTTAATGAAGAAACAATTCTAAGCAACTTTGCAAAAAAACACTCATTACACATTTATTGTGTTTTTTAAAGTTATTTCTGCATGTAGTGCCACTGAAAGCAGCGTCTGTCCCTGGGTTGGGTTGGAGTTTCCCTTTAACCATATCTTGTTCGTTAATTACATGCCCTTGAGAAATACTTGAGAATTTTTGAAAATCTCTGCATAATTCAAAGTCTTTGCATGTCGTTGCCTTACAGAAAGCTTTTGGCAGGATCTTTGTTTTTCTATAGATAGATGCCTCTGGGGTTTACAAGCTAAATCAAACATCTTGGCTATTTCTATGAGCTGTTACATGATCTGTTGAAAGACTGTGTCCATTAATAAAAATGAAATAAGTGATATATATATTTAAATAGCGCTCATGGTTTTTGTCGCCCAACAAATGTATTCAGCCATACCTGGCTTCTGTGAAACAATCCATGTAAAGTGGGTATATATTTACAGTAGTTGTGTTTTGCAGATAATCCATAGGGATTCCCCATGTTGGTTTCTGTCCCATGGTGTAACGGTTTTGAACCCTGCTTTGATATGATTTAGTTCCTCCTATCATTAATGGTTTGGTATGCTAGATACTTATTCACTGTGAGTGCAGACAGACATGAAGTCTTCCATTTCACAGGGTAATTATTTTGTTTCCCCACTGACTTTCTGATGAAAGCAAGAAAAGAATGGTTTAGAGGTGAAGGAAAATAATAATTACTGGTCAAATGTTAGGTATGCCCAATGATTACATTTGCTTACCTGAGACCCTAGCCTGGTGCTCCTGTTTGCAGAAAACTACACCAAGTCTGAAATAATCCTGTAGGAGCACCACTTTGTGATCTTAGTTCTTTGTTTCTTCAATTTTCTATTCAGCCTGGGAATGGCATGCATATGTGAAAAGCCAGCTTTGGCATTTCACACTTGGACTAGAACATAGAGGAAGATCCAGAAGAATATGGCGGTAGGGCCTCTTGCAGAAGTACCCAGGCCCAGTGTGCATTTCAGCAAATGGGAGCAATAAGAATGGGCATCAATTAAAGGAAAACTATACCCCCGAATAATGTATGTCTCTATAAAAAGTTATTGCATAAAACAACCCTGCTTCATGTAAATAAATCATTTTCATAATAATACACTTTTTTATTGGCATGTGCCATTGGGTAATCATAAATAGAAAATAGACATTTTTAAAAAATAAGGACAGCCTCCTGGGATCGTATGATTCAATGGTGCACACAAACATACCAAACAAACTTAAAGTTAGGTCACATGAGCCAATTAACAGACAGAGTTGTGTCTTTTGCTTCAACACTTCTTCCTGTTACAGTTAGAGTTGAAATATTTCTGGTCAGGTGATCTCTGAGGCAGCACACAGACCATCATGAAATGGTGGTTCAAGGCAAGAGATGTAAAAGGTCAATATTTACTTAAATATATATTCCAGTTTGGTAAGATTCTTTAATATGCCACTTAATATTATAAAAACTCCCTGTAGCTCAAATATTCATTTTGTAGTAAAGTTTTCCTTTAAACAATTATTATCAGTGACGGTACACTTACAATAGACTTATTTGCTCTTTTTATTTTTTTATAAAAATATGCAATCTGACAACCTCTGTAAAATAATCAAGACAATAGCTGGCACACAATTGTGCTGAAGTAAAAAAAATAGCTCAAACAAGTTCATAATCTGTAAATAGAAAGTTTAAAGGGATGGCTTACATGTACAATCTTCCTCTTCAGATTGATCTTTTTTAAAAGCAAGGAAATGTAAAAAAACAAAACAAAATGAGGCTTTAACCAGTTCCAGTGATCTGTCGACCCCTGGCCGGAGGCCTTGAATGTTCTATGCAGTCTAGAGTATTCCAAATCAGGAAGCTGGGAGTGGCATTTTGCTTGCAAATATTTGCTGTATATGCTCTATTCAACATAAGGCTTATACAAAATGTAATTATACTAACCACATAGAAAATAAATTAAATCAGTGTGTTATTTGGCTTAACATGATGTGCATTAAACCATAGAGAATGATAATGATAATCACAAATATGTTTCACCCACAGATATACTGGTATTAGATCATCATTACTTATGAACGAAGTGCTCAAATGGATTTGCTTTTAAATCAGTCTGTATGTGATTTTCTCTGTTTTACAATGTACCCTAGCCCCCAACTGCTTTGTCAAGTTGTACACATTTCTCATGACTATTCTGCAGTTTGACCTCCTTTCACTCTTTTTTGAATCTGTGAGTGCCGGAATTCACACCATTTCCAGGTACTATAATTGCTGTACCAGGGATCTGAAAACTGCTTCACTTACAGCTTCTGTGTCTCAATTGTTTGGTGTCCTTCCTTTCCTATGTTTCCCAAGATTGCAGAATATGAAACATGTATCCAGCGAGCATTTATCGGTAGGAAAAAGTGGCATGCTAAGCAGGCCTCTGGAAAAGTAATTCTGGAAATAGGAGGGGCTGGTATATGGCATGCAAATCTTGTGCACATTTTTACAGAGGTGATCTGTGGGTTCTGGCAAATGCTGTAAATGTATTTAGTGGGTTGGAGGGGCTGATCGGGCCTTTCTGTGGGCTGATTGGGCCTCTGTAGCTGAAATGCCAAGGCCTATTTTGATTCTCAGTCGAAACCTGAAGGCGATCCATGCAGAATGTGCCCCTTTATGAACTCCTTTTGCAAATAGGAAACTTAGCCCCACAGGTAATAACATGC